>CM065695.1:19856045-19908545 GCA_017654935.2 Phymorhynchus buccinoides | reverse complement strand
GTTAAAGGTCGGGGCCACGGACGCAACACACACACACACACACACACACATACACACAACCGAACATGTACGATACTATAAACTCACTTTGTTTTAAAAAACGACGTGAGCCAAAAAGGGTGAGGTCACTCACATGCATGTATAAACAGGCATTGACCAAGAGGAAATGTGAACTGACGGCAAGAGAGGTAAGAAACAGATAGAATTTCCTATCGTTACTGAAAAACAGTTATAAGGCACCGGCGGTGTCAAGGAAGAACCAAAATATTGATATTATTTCAGGAAATTGCCCTATCAGGGACACATATGTTATCAGGAACACACTTTAAGGCACCGGTGGTGTCAGGGAAAAAGCCAAAATATTAATATTGTTTCAGGAAATTGCCCTATCAGGGACACATATACAGAAACACACTATAAGGTGTCAGGGAAGAAGCCGAAATATTAATATTATTTCAGGAAATTGCCCTATCAGGGTCACATTCTTTCCGCTGCTGGTAGCAATTAAATCTGCATCTGTAATGCGAAACGCCTACCAAACAAACCTGTGTTACTGGTTCATAACAAATCTGTCAAACTCTTATGCTCTTGGAAAAAAGACTATTACCCCAAACCTTGTCGTGAAGTATTGGAACCCCGCCCTAATTACATCGTTAATACGGTGGGGAAAATACAGGGGATAAGGAAACAAAGGGGAAATCACATCGCAATGGTATGACAGGCTCAAGGCGATAAACCAGTGGTGACGGAGGTAGACTCTCCATTTGAACAGTCTCTGGCTATAAGACAAATAACATGAGCAAGGAGAACGTTTGCTACAGAACATTTCATTTCTAGGCTGACATAAATTTTCAGGCCCACACATTCTTTCCTCTGCGAGCTTCAAATACCAAGAATACAGACAATAACCGCACCATGTGTACCATCAGAGAGTGTGTAAAGGGGTACCATGCAGGTTTTTGTGGCCTTGAACACTGTGAACCAAAAGCAATGCGCTTCTGGTAGACTGATCGGAGATAACTCCAATTACTACTCAATACTGGCGTACCTTAATTTCCTTTATAAATACATGTAGAAGGTACACTTCAATTTACCACTCACACATGGTGACAGACACACAGGGGAAAAGAGTAAATTTGCAGATACAGGACCCTGATTTCAAATGACATTTCACATGGTGTCAAGAGCTAAAACAGTAACTCTACCTAAACAGCTAACTTCGTAGACCTGCCAATTCTCATGAACTTTGCATGGCACCTAGTGAAGATATAAACAAAAGTGCATAGGCCTAACAAGAAAGTGAAAAAGCAGTAAGTTGATAGAGGCTACAAGGGCCTTGGTGAGATTTTTTTGTACAGACTGACATGTAGCTAACATAACAGAATAGGCCCTATAACGGAGAAACGGAGTAAGGCTCGGTGTACATCTCGTGTCTTGGCTTATACAAAGCAACCTTTTTGCTTCAGTCTGTGTTTTTCTCACACCTGCTACCATGTCATTCACACTGACTGGCGTGGGTTGTGTACGCGTTTGGTCCGCTGTTGCCCATGTTGTTTGGGTCTTGGGGAAGGAAGACCAAAAGAAGCAGGCCTGCTTCTGTCATAACCTGTCAGCAAGTCAAAAGCAACCAGGTGTGTGCTACCTTTCACACGACTGTCAAACATGCTGGGTCCTCGGTAGAACACAGATGGACACCGAGCATAAAGTGGAAAAGGAATTTCCCCGCGTCCACCCCTCCCCACCCCATTCACCCCTATCCTCATCCCATCATACAAATGGCGCTTCTTCACGCCAGGTCGTGATGCAGAAGGAAAAAGACACATTAGTCCTTTCATTGAAATACCCTTTTCAAGAAGGGTTGTGGGGGGTGTAGGCGTGTGTGTTTGTGACGGGTGTGTGTGTAAGCACAACGTTAAGACTGGAAAATGATTGTTGACAAAGTACATAAATTAAAATTAAGATCGATTGAGTTTGCAACATAATATAGTTTCTTCTCGCAGCATAGCAACCAAGACAGACAAAATGACACAGTAGAGTAATCAAAGCTTAAAAATCGGAGATGACAATAACAGCGTTCACAATCTTACTAATCACATATAAAACAGTGTTCATCAGCATTCCTAATGGAAATCAGAATTTCGTATAGAAAACTGTTGGGTTTTCGTCTCCTGGTGTAATAAACGAGCCTTTCCTCTAAGATACACCAAACAAAGTCAGAAACACTGAGAAAGTTAGTAACACCAACTGTGCTAAAAAGCGTAATAGCCTTGGCAATAATTACAGTCTAGTGATTGGAATCATCACCTTCATTAACCCTACTGACTGGATAACCTAAAGATAAATATTATTTAATATCATTGTGGACGTGGTTACTAATTTGGACCTTGTCACGACATATGCTCTGCTTACACTTACTCAACAGCTATACCTATTATCTGTATATATTTCCCCTAGATGTGAGCAGAACAAAACTATATCCTTCTCTGCTGGATAATAAGACAGTGAATCAGTCGTACGTCCTTCATTTACACAGCAAAACACCAATACATGGTCAATATGGGAATATACAACTCTCTGTATGGCTAATCTATGATATTAGAATGTTAATTAAAACAGCAGCATGTTAGAGAGAGCACATATAACCCAAGTGGGTAAACCCAACTATTGGCTGTTTCTCGTTTAAAGCACTCCCCATTGAATGATTGCTGCACAAGAGAGAAAAATGATGGATCACATGCGTGATTGTGTCCAGGTTAGTTATGGTACAGCACCACAGCTACACATAATTTGTTTTGGGGGAATCTTTTTCTGCAAAACTATGATTGAATACAACTCGCATTCCTGAAGACAACAATGCGGAAACTGACCTGTGCATGATGCATCAATACAGAGTAAAACCTTGACTGTGTCATTTAAGCTAGGGCTATCACAGTCCACTATTATTAAAAGGGTTGCCCCAAGAACCCATCATGTATGACAACCTGTCTATACTTTTGATTTAGAAAAAAAAACAAAAAAAAACAAAAAAAAAAAACATGATTCTTACACACTGGGGTCGTATCCTGACTTTAATCTCAATGTTATCTTCGCCACTTCAACACAACTGTTGAGTAGCTAAAGGCGAAGAGGTCATTACAAACAATTATGAAAGACTTAAGCCATATAAGGCCAAGCAATATGGTAAGGACCTAATCATGCCAATCAGTTACTGGACCTGTATGGTTGTAAAATTTAAATTAAAAAAGGGGGAATGAAAGACAAAAGAGAGAGACAAGAAAAGAAAACATATTCGTTTAGATATGTGCAAGCTAACGGAAAACGGTGAAGAAGAGAGAAGCTCTGTTATTGTAACCTCTGGAATGCTGTTGCATGAGGGATATTTATGGCAACTGAGGAATTTGAAGAGGAACGGAGCTGCTGCACCAAGCATAGCCCCCTCTCTCCCTCTGTGTGTCTCTCTCTCTCATCCATGCTCTCTCTCCCTTTCTTTCTCACGCTGCCGTCTGACAGGCGGGGTATCGGTTTCCAACCGGCTTGACCTCTCTGGCCTTGGCTACAATTTCAATACACATATGGTGAATAGCGTTTCCATAATGCGTGGGGCGCATTCAGTTGTGAATTAACAATAAATCGTAGCAGCTGTTCCACTGCCCACCATAGGGCGACGTTTGGAAGTGATGAAATTGGAACTGATTGCTAGCAGATAATGGTCAGTACCAGACACTCTCTGTGTGCAAATATAACGCAACTGTAACAGTGTTACATGCTGTGAAGAATGGGGCGTTTCCTACCACAATAATTCACACTAGAAATAGCCCAGCTTCATTGCACAGCTCTGATGCTTGACGTGAGATGCGAATTTCACACGAATATTTGAACCGAACACTCTGTTCTCGGAAACACAGAAACATGCGCCTATGCATGCTATGACCGTTGTAGCTTTATGCTGCTTCGAGAACACTGGCTCTCAAATCTCCTGTACAGTATAGTTCCAGTTATGCTGCTGAGCAAGAATTGAATACAATAAAGCGAGGCTTACCTCGTAAGGTGATGCTGTTTGTAGATTCTTGCGAAGCAGTAATAACTGGAACGAGTGTACAGGCCCAACCCTTTTTCGAATGTTAATAGAAAGAAGGCACTACCTGCCAAGAACAATAACTGTCACCCACCCAAGACACAGTGCACAACGTGCAAACACAGAACACAGCAAATAAAGCACATCAGGCGAAGGGACAACCATAATGGTGGATTATTTGTGTGTTACTTGACATAGTCCATCAGGTAGACCCCAAAACAGGGGCCTTCATTACACAATGCGGGGGAAGTCGTCAAATGCTTGACATCTGTTGTGCCCCTTACCAGGAATATGGTAATGACAAACCCAAACATGATGGACTATGGGATGCAGTGTTCCTTCGCAGCAGCTTTCAATACTGGTTGGCCTGGCCGCAATATCTCCTGTACACTCGTTCCAGTTATTACTGCTTCGCAAGAATCTACAAACAGCATCACCTTACGAGGTAAGCCTCGCTTTATTGTATTCAATTATAATTAAACATTAAATTAAATTTCATCAGATTCATTAAATTTAATCAGATTCATATTTCACAAATGCTACAGCTGGACAATCGTACGGCTGTAGTTGGACGTGTGGATCGAGCCCTCTTGCTTTCGGTTTTCCCGTCGTCCTAACATTTTGTATGTTTTGTATGTTGCTTTGCTTTTTTCTATAGTTTCGTACGTCAGCATGAAAGAGGATACTGATTGCTCAACAACGCGCAACGACTGTTATTGTTTGCATGTAGCCCTGTATACCGCTGCCAAATCATTCTGGCTAAAGCTGAAGTGCTTCTTGCCAGTTCTTGGTAGGCCTGCCTATAAGTGCAGTGTCAAAGCAAAGGCTTCGCGAACACACATGCACACACAAAAACGCGCGCGCGCGCGCACGCACGCACACGCACACACACACACACACACACATATATATATATATATATATATATACACCCACACACGCACGTACACCCACCCACCTGTCTGAATCCCTTTTAGTGGAAGAATGGTAAACTGAAGAACACACATACACACACACTCACGCTCACAAACACGCACGCGCGCGCACCCCCCCCCCCCCCCCCACCTGTCTAAATCACTTTTAGTGGAAGGACGGTAAACTGCTGAAGAACAACACACACACACACACACACACACACACATATACACACACACACACACACACACACACACACCTTGTGTGAGATACATACATATAGGCCTATGTTTCCAGGGCGACATACAGAGCGAGTCAACTTTCTTAGCCTGAAGAGTAAAGGAAAGTTTTCAAAGGTTTCATGTGCAGTGGTAACAAAAGTGTCCAATTCCGGAAAAGCCCGGGCTTTTGACAACATGAACTAAAAATAGGAACACATACTAAACGGCTACGGATCATTACACACACGCGCACGCACACGCACGCACACGCACACACACACACACACACACACACACACACACACACACACACACACACACAATGATACATATGACAATGTTCCAAAGTTAAAATATGAAAAGATAAACGACACGACCAGAGAGGGCCAGCAACTAAGATGGTTACATTTTGTAAGCACCATAATTATCCATTATAATTTAAGACTTCGTTACCCATCGTCATAATCACTCGTCATCATCACCATTATATCACTCATCGTCGTTATTGTGGTTTTTTTTTGTGTACGTGTAATAAAGCGTTTGTGAATTATCAATTCGGCTCTGGTTGCTGGCCCTCTCTGGTCGTGTCGTTTATTGTCCGTCACCGAAGGTGAACGTACTTTGCGATGGGCTGGTTTGTCTTTTTTTTTTCTTTTCTGTCTGTCCCAATGATATCTCCCGAACCACTTGACCGAATCGCTTCAAATGTTGTGTGAAGGTGTGCCACCTTAATAGGAAGAGATCCGCGCAAACCATTTTGCCGTCGTGACCTTGACCTTGACGTACGACCTTGAAAACCGAAAATCTATTTTTAGCCATATCTCGGGCACCGATCGACATAGGATGTTGAAACTTGGTATGAAGGTGGTTTGGCTTATGCCCGTTCTGATGATGGCATACCGATCAAGGTCAAGGTCAAGGTCAAAAAGATCGCTGGAGCCTGAATATCGGAGGGTCATTTTTTCTCCTTCTGCCTTTCCCAAGGATATCTCCCGAACCGCTCGACCGAATCGCGTCACATTTGGTCTGCAGGTGTGTCACTATGAGAGGAAGGCATCCGCGCAAACCATTTTGCTGTCGTGACCTTGACCTTGGCGTACGACCTTGAAAACCGAAAATCTTTAAGGGGCCATTACTTCCACACCGTTGGTGTTAGCGTCTTCACATTTGGCATGTGGGTACTTTGGCGTATGCCCGTTCTGATGGTGGCATACCGATCAAGGTCAAGGTCACGGTCCGGGAGATCGTAGGCCTTGAAAATGGTAGGGGTCTACAAATTGTGTTTTCAGCCATATTTTCCACATTTGTACTTAACAGAAGCGCTTCATATTGTGTCTGGCACTGTATACCCTAGAGTAGAAAACACCCGAGCATAAATTATCGCCATGCTGACCTTGACCTTGACGTGTGACCTTGAAAACCGAAATTTCCTTCTTTGCGCTATATATTATTGTCCAAGCTGTATCTCGTGAACTACAAGACATAAGCTCTTCAAATGTTGTGTCAGGATGTGGATGAATGAAAATTTGTTTAACGTCCTCCAGAGAGAGAGAGAGGGGGGTGGGGAGAGAGAGAGAGAGAGAGAGAGAGAGAGAGAGAGAGAGAGAGAGAGAGAGAGAGAGAGAGAGAGAGAGAGAGACAGACAGACAGACAGACACACAAAGACACACACAAAGAAAGACAGAGAGACATAGACAGAGAGCAAAGAGGACAACTGCTGTTCCAGTTGTTTGAATGAAATTTTGTTTAACGTCCTCCGCCCCGGAGCAGGCACAGAGGCAGAGAGAGAGAGAGAGAGAGAGAGAGAGAGAGAGAGAGAGAGAGAGAATTGTGCAGCACGTTTTTGTCGCCCATCGGCACGATTTGTCCCCCCAGTATCGACAACCAAGGCACGAATTGTCGTCCCTTGCACAATTCCTCCGTGTGCCTTAGTGGGCATGTGCCTTAGTGGGCCTGTGACTTAAACAAACACATTGACCACTTTTGATGCTCGATTTTGGGGTACCCAATGGAAAATGCGTGATGCGATTTAGACAGAATAATGTCTCTTAGTGATCTGTAAGCATTCTTGGAAAACAAAAAATTCGGCCCTGGGGGTCTTTAAGCAAGTTGTGTCCAGGGGCAACAAAATGTGCTCCAGTGTAGCATATTCATGGGGGGCGACAATTCGTGCCTCAGTGCAGCACATAGGAATTGTGCAAGGGACGACAATTCGTGCCTCAGTGCAGCACATAGGAATTGTGCAAGGGACGACAATTCGTGCCTTGGTTGTCGATACTGGGGCAACAAATCGTGCCGATGGGCGACAAAACGTGCTGCACAATTCGTGCCGTAACAAGGCCTCGTTTTCTTTAGCAATTCCTTCCTACTCGTGCAATTTGAGAGAATAAAATGCTTGAATAGCCGAGTCTTTTGTGGGCTTAAATACAAAAAATGTATATTTGTTTTCCTTTTTGTGTTTGACTATTTATTTCTTTTTCTTTCCTATTCATTCATTCATTTTTTCGTTCATTCATTCATTTATGCTTAATTGTTTCAGTAATTTGATTTTCGTAAAACTTCTTTCACACTCATAAGGAGACCACAGAACCATTTTTTTCATCCCACAATATGCTTTTTGTATTTTTAGGCTACCTCTCGAGCATCAAAAGTGGTCAATGGCACAGGCCCACTAAGTCACAGGCCCACTAAGGCACATGCCCACTAAGGCACACGGAGGAATTGTGCAAGGGACGACAATTCGTGCCTTGGTTGTCGATACTGGGGCAACAAATCGTGCCGATGGGCGACAAAAACGTGCTGCACAATTCGGCACGAATTGTCGCCGGCGACAATTCGTGCCGGGACGACAATTCGTGCCGTAACAGGCCTAAATATTATTGACAAAACAAATAGGAGAGCAACTAAACGTGGATCCGAACAGTCTGAACAGGATACAAACAGTTTATTTCACGAAGGCCATTTGATCCCAAACAAACAAAATAAGATACACCGGACAAAAAAAAGTACGTATTATTTTAATTTATTTCTACATTGAGTCCTCTTTACAGTAGGTTACACATGAGCATTGTGCTGTCATTCTCTGCATTCATACCAACATAGTTACGTTTTACAGGCCTAACCCGTTATCTAGATGTCTACCTGCAAAACAAGTCAGGCGTCATGTGAGGGGGGATCCCCTTTACTTTCCACCTTCAACGCCTATTTAACACGGCAAACAAGTCACGTTCCTTGGATGATCCTCATTTTCATCTTTATCAGACTCGGGGTAGTTTGTGTCATCTACGTTGGTAATGTATAAACGCAGCTCCGATGAAGAAAATTGTGGGGTTTATGTTTTGTTTGTTCGCTTCTTGTCAATGAACCTTATACACTATTAGGGCTACCGTCCAAGTTTTACACGACCCCCAACGGCTATGCTGAAAAGACAGTTCTGAGAAGTGTGTGAATCTTCAAGTGAACTATCGTTCGCAAGAAGACACAGTGCTAATGTTTGTGTGGCAAAGTAGGTGTTTAAATACTCTCGCGCGCCCGCGTGTGTGCGCGTGTGCGCGTGCGTACGTACGTGTGTATATGTGTGTATGTGTGTGTGTGTGCGTGCGTGCGTGCGCGCGCGCGCTATATGTAGGCTATGTGCGAGCATCGAAGATTGGACTTTTAAGGATGCTCCTCGAAAACAACATTGAAAAGCAAAGCTCGTCTCTTGTTTTCTATTACTGTCGGTTCTTAGCCTCTTTATTACTGGAAGGATAATTACTAAGCTCTAACAATTTAAAATTGTTTCCAAAGAAAAAGAGACAGAAATGAGCGGCAGCATATCTCCTCCTTTCTCCAAACAAATCTAATCCAATCTAATCCCATGTTCTGTAGAGATCCATGTAGGCCTATTCAGTTCGTATATCCCCCCACTCCCTCTGTATTGATTGTAATTTTCCATCAATCTACTTCATTCAATTATGATATATTTGCAGCTTAATCCCAAATCCCATGTTCATTAAAAAAACCGCCATGAGATTAAGAAAGAAACAAACGAAGTACAATGATAACAACAACAAGACAAAATCTAAAGACAACAACAACAGAAGAATGGAACGACAGTGAGTTAAATAAAACACGCAACTGTTTAGAAAACTGTCGATTGGTTTACTACCTTCAAATTGACCTCACCAAATAAAAGTGAAACAATGGCTGATCAGCATATTCCACGTCATCAGACCAGTAGTAACGAGTTTCCTATACCACCCTGTCACACACAAACCCACCAATCAAACCGACAAAACCCGTCACCAACAGAAACACAGACCCATCGCGCGCCGGATGCACAACCCGGAAATTCTCCCCCAATATCCGGCGGACATGACGCAGAGCGCAGAAACCAGCCACGTCCAGAAATCCCTACAGGTGATGAGAACCCAAGTGATGCACCTCAGACAAACAGCAATGGGAATCCACTGAATGGGGAAAATGTGAAGGAAGATGATTTGGACAACGGTGTGGGAGAGCATCTTAACGTCGTGGACATGGGGGAAGGTTCCGACTCATCTGTGCACAGCGGCAGAAGCGGCGGGTCGCTATCGGGGTCATCACCACCATCGTCATCTCCTCCACAGTCATCTACAGGGAACAACATCATCATTAACGCCAGCGACAGTGAAAGTGGCTTCCAGAGTGGTTCAGATCAATATTCTCTGGAAGACGCCCCGGTGTGGGATTTCTTTGTGGACAGTAAGACTCAGGAGAAAGCGGACATCAGCTGCCTCCACCGGCCCCGCGTTCTTCACAGTCTGTGTCGAACAACAGGTAAGGTTTCTTTAAAATAGGATGAAACGCGATCTCCAGAGGTTTTGTTCTTTGCGTCTCCCCCGAGTTTCTCCAGAGTTATTGTTCTTTGAGATTGTTGTTTGTTATTGTTCTTGGGGATACTGCAAAGGGAGGTATTGATAGGCGTTTGACAGTATGTGGTCAGATTCCATGGCCTTTTTTGGCTTTACATTTCAGACTGTCCAATTCGTTAGAGAGAAACAGGTTGTACGTTTGCTGTTGCTGAACTACATTCTACGGATATAAGCCGGAAGGTACCATTATGAGAGAGAGATGATGATAATGATAATGATAATTAACCTATATTTTACTACGACAGTAAAGATATAAGAGGGAGGGAGAGGTTAGAGAGAGAGAGAACAATTGAACAATTGAACAATAATTATTTATTTCTTCTAGAAATGAGGTCAAGCTAACATCAAACTAAGAAGACACATACACCAACATTCTAAACTTATCAGCTTTCATGTGTGAGCCTGTCAACATTTTGTCTTATCTTCATGGCATTAAACAAAAATGCACCATTCCTCCTACTATAGACCCATTTCCTAATAACACTGCATATGGTTTGTCGCCATATTTTAGATACTTTCCCCTTATATCATTGTACAAAATACATCTATACAACACAATGGTCCTCGTCTTCTAAAACCTTACACATTTTGCATTTAAAATTAGTATTGTTGTTAAATGTTCTTTTGAAAAACGATCAATCGATTGGTGACACACCCAGCCGTAGCACACACACACACACACACACACGCACACGCACACACACACACACACACACACACACACACACACATACACACACACACACACACACACACACACACACACACACACACACACACACACACACACACACACACACACACACACACACACAAGAAAGAGACAACAGACACACATAGATAGACAGAAAGAGAGAGGGGTGAGGGATGAGAGGGAAGGGAGGGGGGAGAGAGAGAGAGAGAGAGAGAGAGAGAGAGAGAGAGAGAGAGAGAGAGAGAGAGAGAGGGGAGGGGGGAGAAAGAGAAACAGACAGACTGTGACAGAAGGGCAGAACAGATAGACAGACGGACAGATATAGAGACATACGTTTGGTAACGGGGCAAACATCAACTGTCCGTCCGTCCGTCCGTGTGTTTTACAGAACGGGCCTTATAACTCCGCCGTTTTTCGACCGAATCGCTTCAAATTTACTATCAGCCCTAACGGCAACGGCAACCAAGGCGGTCGTGTCATTTACGCGGTTTGGCAAATGCGCGAAACGCGTAACCACCGGCCTCTCGGCGCCCGTATCTCCGGTATTTCTGGACGGATTGCCTTCAAATTTGGAATGTAGATGTCCAGGGACAGTGACTATCTGTGTGCAAGCCAATCGATTTATAAACGCGCGCGATATGCGCCGCTTGACCTTTTCACAAACCGCGGCGAAACGAGACTCGACATTGACTCGAAATTTGGAACGTACATGACCATGGACAGTGACTATCTTGGTGCAAAACGTCAACAGCATCCATTCATAAACGCGCGCGATATCAGCCAATTTACATTTGCGCGGACCCAGCATTTCAAGCCGTCCACAACAAATACATTACACAGAAAGAACTCAGTACTGCGCGCTCGGGCAAGAAAAGGGTTGGAGAGCGGAGATTACTTTAGCGAGGTACAATATCCCGCTATTCACAGAGTGAGAGCGGAAATTACTTTAGCAAGGGACTAGGTGGGACGGGATGAGAGAAGAAGATGGAAGGAGGGAGAGAGACAAAAGTAATAATATAATATTTCGCGGACCCGGCGAAAGCGGTACTCAGCGTTACCGGTACTAGGCGTTGCGCTAGTGTAGATTATAAGCTAAGCTGTCAGAAAGACAGACAGGAACAGGTAGACAGACAGACAGACATACAGACACATACATACATACATACATAGACAGAGAGAGAGAGAGAGAGAGAGAGAGAGAGAGAGAGAGAGAGAGAGAGAGAGAGAGACGAAAACGAAAACGAAATTGTATTTAACCACGGAACATGAGATAAGCAATGACAGTTTTTTTCCACCCAGCCCTGGGGAAACAATAATAAATAACAAGATTCAAAGAAAACTTCACACAACAAAATCTAAGTAACGCATGCACACAAAAATCGGGGGAAAATGAGGGTATGGGAGACGGGAGGTGAGAGAGAGGGGGGGGGGGGGGGGGGGTATACTAAGGCACACACATAATCATAAGGTGAATAATAGGAACTTGTGGGGGGAAAAAAGAAAAAAGAAAAAAAAGCTATTATTATTATTATGGTTACGTTCACATTTTATCTTTTAATCTTTGAAACAGAAATTTGTGATACCCTGTTTTAAATTAATCAATACTGGGTTTTTGTCTTAACTAAGATGGCAAGGAGTTCCACAGGTTTCCACCTGAGAAAGGTAAACTTGTTTTGAAAAGATCAGTTCTGGGTTTGGGGATAAGAATATTGTTGGTAAATCTTGACTGGTTCAATGGAAATCTTTTTGTTAAAGTTGAAGGTGCCAAACCATTCATAATTCTGTACATCAAAATTGCTTTATTATATTGAAGTTTATCTGTAAAAGGAAGAATGTTTAACGAATTATAATCTTGAGGTGTCAATGAGGACGATTTCAAAAGAACTGCTTTTAGAGCACGTTTACGAACACTTAGTAAAGGTTTTAAGGCGTTTGCACTACTTGCATCAAAGAGAGTTGAGGGGTAATGTACATGTGACTGAATGCATGCATGAAAAAAGTGCTTACGTGCATCAATATTTAGAAAATGTTTAATTTTAGAAAGTAGGAACACTTTTTGTGATATGCGTTTGCTGAGGTTATTGATATGAGGGGACCAAGAAAGATTATTATCCAAAGTAATCCCTAACACTTTATGGGTGCTGACTTCTTCTATCAGATTATTGCGGATATATAAAGGGGGTATAGTAGTAGTTACATGTTGTCGTTTTTGTCGCGATGTGACGATCATGTACTTTGTTTTTTGCTCATGTGGTTGAGTTCTGTCCAATCAAGTAGTTGATCAACACTTTCCTTAATTTTAATAGATAACTGACTTATATTAGCATAGTTGGAATGTATTGACGTATCATCTGCAAACAGTTCGAAAGGGGTTTTAATATAAAGGGGAAGATCATTAATATACAGTAAAAACATAAGGGGACCCAGAACTGATCCTTGTGGTACACCGAAGTGTATTGGTAAAACTTTGGATTGTTTGTTATGCAAGAAAACAGATTGTTCGCGATTGGTAATAAACGATGTAATGAATTTAAGTACATAATCTGAAAGTTTCTAAATGGCCAGTTTCTTAAAGTAGTAAATTATGATCTATTACATCAAACGCTTTCGCGAAATCTACAAAGAGAACCCCAGTAAATTTCAAGTCATCAATATTCGTAAGCCATTGATCAACAAGATTAGTTAGAGCTGTATCACAAGAGTGGTTTAATCGGAAACCAGATTGGTTTTGATGAATAAAATTATATTTTGAAATATGAGATGTTATGTATTTGTTAAAATGTTTTTCTAGTGGCTTAGAAAGAACGGAAACAATCGAAATGGGTCTATAATTACTAGGATTTGTTTTGTCACCAGATTTTAAGAGGGACAGAGAGATGGAGAGAGAGAGAGAGAGAGAGAGAGAGAGAGAGAGAGAGAGAGAGAGAGAGAGAGAGAGAGAGAGAGAGAGAGAGAGCTGACAAATTGACAAACATTTTAATGACGTAAGCAGAGGAGCTCATATCATGAAGGCACAAAACCAAAGAACTACACACAAACAATTATAATTACACACACATTAATTAACTTTAAGAACATTGCTAATAATAGAGGCAATAATAATAACAATAACAATAACAATAACAATAACAAATAATAATAATAATAATAATAATAATAATAATAACAACAACAACAACAATAATACTTTTGCACAAGCGAACGCATGCGCGCACGCACACGCACACACACACACACACACACACACACACACACACACACACACACACACACACACACACACACACACACACACACACACACACACACACACACACACACACACACACACACACACACTTCTTCTTCTTCTTCTTTGATCGCTCAGACAGTGTTCTGTCAATTATGAGCGCAGATACGTCATGCTGCCGTTATGCGCCTAACTAAGAAATAGTTAGGCCCAGCAAGTCCGACTTCGGCTGGAGGAAATGTTTTTGAAAGTGTTTCGTGAAAAAAGGCAGGAGAGTGGACCGGTAAGGCAGAAGGATAGTAGATGACAGTAAGCAAAGGGAAAAGGCAGAGTCAAAGAGAGTGACAGCTTAGAGGAAGTTACAACACAGAACTTCCAGAAGGTGGGGGAATTATTTATGCAAAAGACCCCCCGGTATCCCCACGGGGGAACACACACACACACACACACACACACACACACACACACACACACACACACGCACACACACACGCACACGCAGGCACGCACACACACACACACACACACACACACACACACACACACACACACACACACACACACACCTATACGCCCACACGCCTCGCACTCCTTCCAACAGTGGAGTGAAGTGAGAGAGAGAGAGAGAGAGAGAGAGAGAGAGAGAGAGAGAGAGAGAGAGAGAGAGAGAGAGAGAGAGAGAGAACACTGAACACTGAATGATTTTAATTGCACATTGGCCTTGGGCCACAATACAATATCAGGGAGTGGGGAAGGAAGGAGCACCAATGAACACATTTACATTACAGGTACAAATATTATACAATCAGGTAGATAAAATACGCTTGCACATTCCAAAATACCTTCTATGACACCATAATCCATCATCCCACAGGAATAACATTAGAGAGAATCATGATAAAACATAACAGAAAATTAATAAGGATTATCAAAGGTCTTGGTGTAAGCAAACGGTTGCAGTAGCCCCATGACTACAATGATAATATTAACGACACATTACTATGAAAAAAGTAAGTTACACACATGTTATACCATCTTCGTTATTTTCTTCCTTCTATTCGCAGCGAGGAATACATAGAGAGAGAGAGAGAGAGAGAGAGAGAGAGAGAGAGAGAGAGAGAGAGAGAGAGAGGGGGGGGGGGGGGGGGGGGGGCGGAGGGGGCAAAAGACAGGTAACGGTGAAGCAAAGTAGCGCACCAAAGAGAAGAAGAAGAAAAGTGGGGGCATAAAGGATTAGGGTGATGGTGGGGTGGAGTGAGATGGGGTGCTAATGAGTAAGAGGATATAAATAGGAAGACTGGAAATACCTTGACTGAGACCGTTCTGCACTAAAAGCTAAATGTGTGTCAGGAATTATAATACTTGTTATCTTTACTAATCTACTTCCTGGTTGATATTATGCTCCGATTGGATTGGTTATGAGCGAACTAGTGATTCTGAAACATTAGACCTTTTTTATATACCAGGGTTGGCTTATATTTGGGGCCAGGGGTATGTTCTGGCCGGCTACAATCGGTCTTCGTTTCTATATGTTTTTTGTTTGTGGCACAAGCCACAAACCTATAACTCACTTTGTTGGTCTGTCGGTCGGTCTGTCTGTCTGTCGGTCGGTCGGTCGGTCCAAAATTGTCGCACTTCAAATTGAGGCTGCTCTTTTTACTGTCCCAAGGATATCTCCCGAACCGCTTGACCGAGTGTGTGGTGGCGTGTCACCATGAAAGGAAGGCATCCGCGCATACATTATCGCCGTCGTGATATTGACCTTGGCGTATGACCTTGAAAGGGACTATAACTTCCATACCGTTAGTCTGAGAGACTTCAAACTTGGCATGTTGGTACTTTGGCTTATGGCCGTTCTGATGATGGCATACCGATCAAGGTCAAGGTCACGGTCAGGGAAATCGGTAGGCCTTGAAATGGTATGGGTCTAAAAATTGCGTTTTAAGCCATATTTACCACATTTTTTGTACTTGACAGAAGCTTTTCAGATTGTGTGTGGTACTGTATAACCTAGAGTAGAAAACATCTGAGCATAAAGTATCGCCATGCTGACCTTGACCTTGAAGTGTGACCTTGAAAACCGAAATTTTCTTCTTTGCGCTATATATTTATTGTCCAAGCTGTATGTCGTTGTCTCTATTTTTATATGTGTGTTTTATGTGCACGCCAGACAAAGAATGTCTTTATGTTTTAAAGACAATAAATGTTTTGATATGATTGATTGATTGGGTTACCTGGGTTCCGTAACTCCCATTCCCTCCCGCCAAAAGGGAGGGAGAGAGAGAGGGGGGGGGGGGAGAGAAAAAACCCAATGAACAATTGTTTAATGACCAGGCCATCTGACCATGTAACGAGAGAGGGGGTAACAATGAGAAATCTTCACAATGCAAATATATAAACACAGAGAGAGAGAGAGAGAGAGAGAGAGAGAGAGAGAGAGAGAGAGAGAGAGTGTGTGTGTGTGTGTGCGCGCGCGCGCGCGCGCGCGCGCGCGCGCGCGCGTGTGTGTGTGTGTGTGTGTGTGTGTGTGTGTGTGTGTGTGTGTGTGCGTGTGTGCGCGTGTGCGCGCGTGCGTGCGTGCGCGTGCGTGCGTGCGTGTGAAAAACTTTAACATAGAATTTTATCAGAAAGTACAGATGATAGCCCCACCAAACTTTGCACAATGATACAACTTTACATTATGTCGGCAGTGACTGTTTTTATTTTAAAGTCACTAAATCAAACAAATTGGATGCAAATCAATTTTAAATATTTGATTCGGAGCTATGAAACGGTAGGCTATCTTAATATAAAATTGCCGTGCAGAATGCCTCAGTAGCACTTTGCATAGAGCGTTTGTCTCTTACGCGAAAGATCCGAGTTCGAGTCTGGGCATCGGCACTATTTTTTGTTCTTTATTTTTTATTTATTAACGATAGTTTCATTTCACACACCTCGCGCACGGCGGGGGGGGGGGGGGGGGGGGGATTGAAGGGGGGGGGGGATTGGGATTGAAGGGGGGGGGGATTGAAGGGGGGGGGGGGGGGGGGATTGAAGGGGGGGGGATTGAAGGGGGGGGGGGGGGGGCAGACTTGGGAAATCTAGTCACAGTTATTATTAGTTTGGGGTAGAGTGGGGCAGCTTGTGTCGGGAAAATAATTTGTTAGTCTCATTCATTCATTTTTCAACAGAAGCAATCCAAGTAAACATAAAATGAAAGAATAATCATTCTTTTACAAAATCACACAAAGAAAATCAAAATTTGCGGGGTATATAGTAAGGAGGGGCAGGTTGTGCGATGGGGCAGGTTGTGTCAGTGCATATAAAATGCATTAATTGTTATGATTTTCGTTTTTTTTTTAATTTGTTCTGGCTTTTAGGTGCATCGATGTTGTTTTTAATTTTACTTGTGTCCCGCCTTTGGACTTGAAAAGTGTTCCATTTACCTTTTGTTTTATAGGTGCGCACCATCCTAGTAGACACAATATGAAACAAAATCAATACAGATCCTTTTTTTCAGTATTCAGAGCGTGCTTGCGCGTGCGCGCACGCGCGTATGTGTATGCGTGTGTGTTTGTGCGTCCGTCCGTCCGTGCGTGCGTGCGTGCGTGTGTGTGTGTGTGTGCGTGCATACAATGGCACGCGCATGTGTAGGTGCGCACGCATCCGTTCGTGCAACTACTACTATTACTACTATAACTACTACTACTGCTGCTGCTGCTACTACTGCTGCTACTACTACTACTACTACTACTACTACTACTACTACTACTACTACTACTACTACTACTACTACTACTACTACTACTACTACTACTACTACTATACATATATATTTAATGCTTTTCTATTTAAAAAAAATTCATCCTAGAGATTTTGCAGGAATAAAACAAAAAACATAACTTCAGATAAAGAAGAGTCATAAATAAACAATTTAAACGATTCAACACGATTTAACCCCTTACCTGCCACCAACGTATTACGTACTGACCTGATGACATCACTGATGATGTCATCAGATGAAGAGGAATAACCCTGACATGCTGGCTTTTGCCCTAACATAATCAAGAGAGTAATATCCCCAGACCATTTTCTTATATTGGCTCTATCAGGTGTCTTTTTCATTGCATGATTTGTCCAATGATTATTTCTTTAATTTTCTCTGGCAGTCAAGGGGTTAAAGCAAATGCAGATACCAGCTCCCCCTCACTCTCCTTTCTAACACGCACGCACGCACGCACCCACCCACCCACCCACGCACGCACGCACGCACGCAAGCACGCAAGCACGCACGCACGCACGCACCCACCCACCCACCCACCCAGATTCAAAACAAGGCATGAAGAAAACAATAAAATAAACTTCTTTTTTTTTAAAGAAAAGAAAACAATTTTTTTTAAACACGCATGACCTCGATCTACGAACACCTCAACCCACCTCACTTCATGCACACTCACAATTTCGTGAACACATCACGGACATAGAATGACATTTGTGACTGGCGTAACAAAATCAGAAACCCACATTTCCGCCCGTGTTCAGAGGTCAGTTTTTAAAACGTGACCAATGTTTCCAGGTCCGCTTCGTGAAGTCTCCAGCCTCGTGGGGGACCTCCAGAAGGATCTCAGTGACTCGGAACGTTCTGAGCTCTGGAAGCACGTGGAGAAGACCTTACCCAAGCTGATGGACCAGAAACGGTGGACGGACCTGGCCGCTTTCCTCAGAGTGGATGACGTGCGCGCCAAGGCCATTGACTGTCTGGACTTGATGCTGCTGGATATGGGAACTAGGTGTGTGTGTGTGTGTGTGTGTGTGTGTGTGTGTGTGTGTGTGTGTGTGTGTGTGTGTGTGTGTGTGTGTGTGTGTGGTGTTCAATTTAACGTCCTTTCACTAAAAGTGATTCAGACATGTGTGTGTGTGTGTGTGTGTGTGTGTGTGTGTGTGTGTGTGTGTGTGTGTGTGTGTGTGTGTGTGTGTGGTGTTGTTCAATGTAACGTCCTTACACTAAAAGTGATTCAGACATTTGTGTGTGTGTGTGTGCGTGTGTGTGTGCGCGCGCGTGTGCGTGCGTGTGTGGTGTTGTTCAATTTAACGTCCTTTCACTAAGCTAAAAGTGATTCAGACATGTGTGTGTGTGTGTGTGTGTGTGTGTGTGTGTGTGTGTGTGTATATATATGTGTGTGTGTGTGTGTGTGTGTGTGTGTGTGTGTGTGTGTGTGTGTGTGTGTGTGTGTGTGTGTGTGTGTGTGCATGTGTGTGTGAAAGTCAGTCAAAATTTTATTTTCAGATGGTACATTGAATAAGCAATAATGTTTGCTTTTCTACAGCAAGCCATCTATAACACAGATAAATAATTAAATGACGAAAAATGAACATGCAATAATTAAAAAAAATCCACAACCCAACAACAACAAAGCGTAAACACACTATATGCTTGCAAATATGCCCGCACTCGCACAATATGTACCCCCTCTCTCTCTCTCTCTCTCTCTCTCTCTCTCTCTCTCTCTCTCTCTCTCTCTCTCTCTCTCTCTCTCTTTACGCACACACGCACATATACATCCTAATTCATATACATATATACCGATCTCCAAGTAGCGCTAAAGAGGGCTGCCAGCCGTGATATATAAAACAATATCCAGAGATATCATTTTCATATATTAACCCATAGGCTTAGTGTAAATTCGCGTGTAAGAATACACCGTTGCTATTAGAAACTTGACGTCACAGTTATATATCTCACGGCTTGCAACGCGAGCTGTTCCTACCACACCCAGAATTTGACAAGCTGTGCAGTGTTACCCCTAGGATTCATTCAGTGCTGACGACAACATTTAATGCTGGTACACAACGAAGGTTCATGGTTCGACTGAATCAACAGTACAGCTGTCACAGATCTACACAAACCATTCTGTGCCTGCCACTTGAAATGTCTAGCCGTGTATCTAGGCCTAGGCTACTCAAATCCATGACCGTGTCGATTTAGCAGACGATTCGAGCTATGCAATTTTGGCACAGGGAGAGTCCATGTTGATAATGTAGACGCAGTACTGTCTCAAAACAGCTCGAATTCATCTTCGGACCAGAAATAAAAATGAGCCTACTGAACCTGTGCGAAGAGCTAGCGCACCTTCGTTAAAAAGAAGAAGCGTGTTTTCGGGGCCTGTGATCGTTCTTGTCAACGCTGGCTCCCCTCTTTTTCACGGTGTGTTGAAATTGACTCGCTCTCGTTAAGTGTGTACGTTTTATTGTTGGTGTTTACACGTTAAAATAACAGCAATTGTCGTTAGTGTTTCAGTTCGTTGCTTCTGTTTGTGTTTATGTTTTGTTACCACATCTTATGAAGTACATTTGAGTTAAAATTTTCTATTTTGTTGAACTATATTCTTTGCGCAAGAATGCGTGTTACAGTGTGTGTGTGCTGCGACAACTGGTGTGAAAAATGGATGCGTTTTCATTTCGCTGCAGACCTGAGCCTGTTTCTTTTTCTTGCTTTTATGTTGATACACATCGGTATATATCCGTTATTATGATTTTGTAGTTAGATATTGCTTTTATCCTATCTCTCAAGCCTTGCTGTTTATCACACTCAGTCTCCGACTTCGTGTGATAAACAGCAAGCCTCCCGAGATAGGATAAAAGCAATATCTAACTCCAAAATCATAATAACTGATAATATACCGATGTACAAGTAATTCTAAAGAGGCCTGCCAGCCGTGAGATATAAAACAATATCCAGAGATATCATTTGCATATATTAGCCCATAGGCTTAGTGTAAACGCGTGTGAGAAAAGGTGTAAGAATACACCGTTGCTATTAGAAACTTGACGTCACAGTTATATATCTCACCGCTTGACATAGCATTCTCACACATCAAGGTACACTCGCACGCTACTATCTGCAGTACTCAAACCATATTTTCTTTATTTGCATCAAGTGATGTTTAGTAAAACAAAAAGCCCAAACATACTCCTAACCTTATGCCTTAACCCGATAAATGCAAAAGGTTGTTTCTGATGAACATTTTACATTGAAAAAAATTGTGAAGAGTAACTGTTAGTGAAATTGCAAATGATAAAAATAGCGGCTAGCAACCAAATACTCAAGGTATAGTCACTGTAAATAGAGCCTTCTTAGTGGGACGCCCCAAAACGTCATCATAGTGAACTTATGCAATCACTGAAATTACATCATTATATTGAAAGTCGTCATTAGCTAAATGACAATAAGTATGGCCTAAGTGATTGCATTGAAAAAGAATGTCACATTGTAAAGGCTATTTTTTTATACAGCTAAGCCCGTATGGTTCATGTTTCTATCAATGATCAGTTTCCTTTCATAATGTATCGCTTGTGCAAGATCAAAATAGCTCACGACTTTCTAGCTTGGAGAACTATATTATTGGTGGATGAGTGGGATTTTCTTGCTATGGTGAAGTGGTTAGTTTTATTTAGAAGATCTGCATGCACGGCGTCTCACTTCTTCGTTGCGTGTTT
Source organism: Phymorhynchus buccinoides (assembly GCA_017654935.2). NCBI lineage: Eukaryota > Metazoa > Mollusca > Gastropoda > Neogastropoda > Raphitomidae > Phymorhynchus > Phymorhynchus buccinoides. The sequence continues at coordinate 19,887,040 of CM065695.1, read as the reverse complement.
GATTATCAGCTCATTTTATCTGAGAGAGGAAAAATATTGGTATATAATCGTTATTATGACTTTGCTGTGGGATATTGCTTTTATCCTATTTCGAGAGACCTTGATGTTTATCCTATTCGGTCTTCGACCTCATAGGTCTCTCGAAATAGGATAAAAGCAATATCCCACAGCAAAGTCATAATAACTGATAATATACAATAGCATAAAAAATATAACAGGGCAATGTTTATGAAATATTATAAAAAATCAATTCAGTAGAAGACATGAAATTCCACTTTGGGTCTCTTAGCATTATGAAGGAAATATAAGCAGGCAACAGATTAACAAAGTGGATAGCTGCAACGACGTACATTATTTTTTATTTAAAAATCATTGGTAGATAAAAACAATCATATATTGGATTCTTCTTACAAAACGTTACTATTCATGAGGTGAGTTTTGAGTTTTTTCTGAACCTGATTCTTGTTTTTAATACATGTTAAATATTTTGGTAATTGATTCCATAGGTTTCCACCCGAGTAAAGAAAACTAGATTTGTAAATATTGTTTTTCGTTCGAGGGATTGATAATAAATGGCTATGTCTATGTTGGTTAGTTTTAATAGTGTCTGTTAACTTTTTCAGGGCATTTCCATTTACAACGTTATGCATACATACCGCTTTACTAAAGAAAAGTATGTTGTGAAGTGACAATATGTTCAATTTTTTGTACTCATCATTTGATAAAGAATTTGATTTTAACAAAATTAATTTCACTGCTTTTTTATACATACGATGAATTATTTTCATATTGGTATCACTACAGCTATCCCACAATGTTGACGCATAATCGATTAATGATAGAATGTGGGCATTAAAGAAGAGTTTATGAGAATGGGTATCCAGTAGGTTCTTGATTTTATTTAACTGGAATATTTTTTGGGAAAGACGTTTATCTAAGGACATGGTATGTTTAGTCCAAGAAAAATCTTTATCAACGATAATGCCTAACATTTTATGAGAGTCAACTTCTTCTATTTTGTTACCTCGTATATATAAAGGTGGGAATTTTGTCGTCATTTTTTGTCGTTTTTGTCTTGTTGTTATGCACATACATTCTGTTTTGTTTTCATTTAAAGACATGTGATTTAATTCAGTTCAAGTGACAATATTATTTATACTACTTTGAAGTTTACTTCCTAATCTATTGGCATCAGCATCACTTGAATGAAAGGACGTGTCGTCTGCAAACATTTCACATTTACTTGGAATAGAACAGGGTAAATCGTTAACATAAATAGAGAACAAGAGAGGGCCAAGCACAGAGACATGAGGGACTCCATACTTGATCGGCAAAGGTGTTGACATTATGTTGTTTAGAACCATTGACTGTTTTCGATCACATAAAAAAGATGATATAAGACTAATAAAGTCTGGAGTTAACTTGTAATGTTCGAGTTTCTGCAGTAATAGAGAATGGTTTATAACATCGAAAGCTTTTTGAAAATCTATGAAGAGAATACCATTTACATTGCAAAGAAGGCTGTCAATAAGCTGAATTAGAGCAGTGTGGCAGGAATGGTTTTTACGAAAGCCAGACTGGTCTCTATGAAGTAAATCATTTTTATCTAGGTAAGAACACAGGGATATTTGGATGTTTTTCAATAGGTTTTGATATGGCCGAAAGAATGGAAATGGGTCAGAAGGGTCAGATTTTTCACCAGATTTATATAGAGGGATGACTTTAGCTTGTTTAAGCTGAATAGGAAATAATTGCTTATACAATTATACAAATAGGTTAATGAATCAGCAATAACAGGGCATGCAACTTGTAATATATTAGTATATAGACCATCTAAATCACGTGTTCCTGATCGTTTTAAAGAAGAAAGACTTTTACTAACTTCGGAAAAAGTCAGTGGTTGAAGAACAAAACGAGTCAACGTAGTGTTTTCAAGTGCCGAGGTCATTTTCAGTTGACCTGTCGTGTTTTATAACTATCTTTTATATTGATCGTTTAATTGATCTGCAGATATATCTTTACTTACTTGTTGATTTTTAGATACCTTTTTATTGGTCAATATGTTGATGGCCTTCCATATTTTACTAGAATCTTTCGTTGAAATTACCATATTTTTGAAGTAATGACGTTTAGCTTTACGTTTCATGTTGTTAACTTTGTTTCTTTGTTTGTTGAACTCCTTTTTTGTGCCTTTGCTTAGATTATTTCGTTTATTTATTTCAATATATATTTCTTTATTAATCCATGGAGGTTTGGGTTCTTGCCTGACTCTTTTTATTTTATTAACGGGGCATGCTTATCATAAACTGCTGTAAATGTACTAATCCAGAATTCGGTTGCTTTAGTGGGGTCTCTTATTTGGTATATGAGATCTAATTGAGCGTTAGCAAGTTCTGAAAGGAAATTCTGAACATTAAAATTTGTATAACTTCTATACCTTTGGAATTTTGATGCGTGTTTTATACCAGGTAAGACAGATGGCATTGTGATCACTACAGCCAGATGGTGGAGTGCATACTTCAATGATGGATTATTTATTGTTTACATAGATATGTAAACAAGTTGTTTCAGTTATGCGAGTCGGTTGATTAATTAATTGTTCGAAGCTATGTAGACTATAGATGTTATGCCATTTTGGTTATGGTTTTAATAAATCGATGTTAAAATCCCCTAGCACGGTAGTTTCAAGATCAAGCATTGTTATTTCATCCATTAAAGAAGTTATCGTACCAGTCTGGGTTTTTCTGCTGTGTTTCTGTATATAAATCCCATTAAAAATGGTTTGGTATTCTTAGTTTAGAGTAACTTCTACCCATAAAGATTCAGTAGAAATATGACTAATGTTATCAAGTTTTCTATAATTTATTGAGGATGCTATATATAAAAGTAGACTTGTAGATTTGGGTTTCTGTGGATCTAATCTCACAATTTGATATCCTGGCATGTTCATATCATTATCTGATATTTCTGATGACAAGCGAGATTCGGAAAAACAAAAAGGATGAAAACTGTTTCCATTGTTGTGTAGGATCATGCCAATGTCATCTGTCTTATTCCTGGCATTGTTAATGTTAAGATAGCCAACACGAAGGCCGTGTTTAACAGGCCACGTGTCTAATGTTGAGGTCATTATTAATTCTATAAGTATAACTCTCTTTGAAGACACAAGAGGCTAAATATAATACGATATTACAGATACAGGTAATATTTATATATTCACAATAACAGAGTAGGCTTATGCAAATAAAGGAACACAAAATGATACTTAGCGAATAAATCAATCAAATATAAATATTAATCTCATATAAAGACAAAAACAAATTCACCCCCAAATCTCGCGTTTACGTATCGACGTTGCACGTTTGCACAAAAGACAAGCAAACAACAACCATTAACAATATATCATTCAAATATCAACTTTCTCTCTCAAATACAAACTCACAACATCAAACACGTGAAGAAAAAGAGAAAAAAATAGCTATACTAAAAAGATAGAAACAGGAATTTCAAAGAACGAAAACTATGTGCTTCGAAGAAGCAAAGCAATAAATACGGCGTAAGTGTTTAAACACAGGATATCAAATTCACAGTCACTTAGATTCTCACAGTCCGTTGCACAAGCAAAATTAATGGCAGTTGAATCAAAACCAAGAAATCATGTTACATACCCAAGGTGTGTGTGTGAGTGAGTGTGTGTGTGTGTGTGTGTGTGTGTGTGTGTGTGTGTGTGTGTGTGTGTGTGCTTCAATTTAATGTCCTTCCACTAAACGTGATTCAGACAGGTGTATATGTGTGTGTTTGTCTCTCTCTCTCTCTCTCTCTCTCTCTCTCTCTCTCTCTCTCTCTCTCTCTCTCTCTCTCTCTCTCTCTCTCTCTGCATGTCTGCGATTGTATAAGCGAATGTTCACTTGCTTGCACATGCAGTCAGGACTGTTCAGTGAGGGACCAGCTCGTGGAGGTGGGCTCCGTTTCCAGAGAAGTGTTGCTGGATTTAGGAGACAACAGCCCCACCCTTCTGCCCATCTTCTCCCTCCACTTCTCCACCCTCTCTGCCCTCGTCTCGCGGTGCCCTCACCCCCATCCTGTGAGTAGAGTAACGCAGTGTTTGTTCGTTTGTTTGTGTGATTGTTGTTGCTGCTGTTGTTGTTTAAATCTTTAAAAAAAAAGTTCTGCCGTGTCTTTGTTTCTGGGAACTACGGATGGTAAGGGGGGAATTGTGTAATGTTACCCCGTCCCTCTTACGATCCAAATTGTGGACATATGCCTAACCTAGGTCAAGGACAGAGCCAAACTCGTGGAAAGGTTACTAGCTAGAGAGTCTCTTATAATAGAGACGATGATGATGATGATGATGACGATGATGATGTTGATGACGATGATGATGTTGATGATGATGAGGAGGAATACTTTAAGCATGGTGGTGGTAATAATGATGGTGGTAGTTATAATGATGATAATAATAATTATATTTCTGCCGACGAAGAAGACGATAATGACATGATGATGATGATGACATTGATGATGATGATGATGATTTTGACGACGACTATAGCGACAACCACAGCGACAATAATATCAACAACGATGACAACAACGAAGAAGATGACAACAGCAGCAACAACCAAAAAATAACAACAACAAACAAACGACAACAACAACAACAACAACAATAAAAACGACGACTACGACTACAATAACCAAACCTATTTGATACTCAGGACCAGTGGGCTCAACTGACCATCACCAAGGAGCAGACTAAGAGAAAAGGAAGTAACAGCAACGGTGAAACTCTGAAGCAGACGGTGCTCAAAGCCTTGCAGACGTTCAGAGACGGCTTGGAAGATGTGATGAAAAAGGCAGGGAAATACAAGGATAGTAGTTCATGTGCTACTTGCACTAGTTCTGGCAAAGAGAAGCGGCCAGAAGGGACGTTCTGTGACATGGTCGTCACCGTCTTCAGTCACATTAACGAGGTTGGTTTGGTTCATTGTGTGCTGTTGTGCTTAAACCAACAATTTGTATAAAGTAATAATAGAACAATATGCATAGAACAAAAATTAAAATGAATAATATTACAAGCACAATTTATGATAGGGGTACATAAAAACAAAGCTTAGATTATAAAAACCAGTGCTGAATACTAGAACAATGTAAAATAATGTATGCTAAAGTCAACACACATTCACCCTAGCTCTCCCTCTCTCGCTCTCTCTCTCTCTCTCTCTCTCTCTCTCCATGTGTGTGTGTGTGTGTGTGAGAGAGAGAGAGAGAGAGAGAGAGAGAGAGAGAGAGAGAGAGAGAGAGAGAGAGAGAGAGAGAGAGAGAGAGAGAGAGAAAATGAAGAAGAAGAAGAAGAAGAAGGAAGAAGAAGAAGAAGAAGAAGAAGAGAGAGAGAGAGAGAGAGAGAGAGAGAGAGAGAGAGAGAGAGAGAGAGAGAGAGAGAGAGAGAACACAAATGAACACAATTTTAATGTTTCAGGCCTTCGGCCTGTAACATAGGTGCACACAAAAAACGAAATGACAATAAATGTATAATAATTAATATACTAATAGCATTAATCATAAATGTTGCTTATTATATCTGAGGCAAGAGTTCTTCTCTTTTCCTCAGTGCATAGTAGATATACATAGCAATATCTCTAGTAATATGTATGTTATGATTCGCAAGTAGTTGTTTTAGTTCGATAGAATTAACATTCGAAAACTGTCTGTGCTTCAATATGTATTTTTCTCTGAGAGGAGAAAAACATTGCATCTCGATAAAAAAAAAAATGTAGTTCATTCTCAGAATGGGCATGTTTGAACATTTTCTTTGTATCTGATAGTGGTGTTCAGGTCGTTTATGCCAAGACGAAATCTAGTAAAATGTATTCTAAGCTTGTTAACTGTTAAGTAGGCTAAATCGGATTCTGGTTGTAAGAGAGACTTGAATGAATAGTAAGTACTGAAGCGATCACTTGAATTAAGCTTACTAACCCAATCCTGCTGATAACAATCAACCATCCTTTGCCTGAAGATCTTCTTAATATTTTTAACATTACCAACCCCGCCCGCTAACCAGACATCAGAGAACCCATATCTATCAAGACAGCATTGTATATCATAAGCCCAGTTATTTTGTATTGTTCTACCCTCGGTGATGTTCATGAAGCTATTTGTCAAGGAGAGATAGGCTTGCTTGGGGACTCTGTTCAGTTCCATCTGCTGTAAGGAGAACCAATAACTAAGTGTTCTTAGTGTACTGTCTATATAAAGACTATAACGACCTGTCTCGCCATAAACCATTGCATTTTGCGTATTAGGACTAACATTTAACAGTTTTGTTTTACAGGCAAACAATTGGACAGCTTCGATAGTTTTATATTGTGTACTACCCCATACCTCTGCGGCGTACAATAACATTGGCTTCACCATAGTATCAAATAGTTTAAAGAAGATAGTTATGTCCATGTTACCTAAGCTCCACATTGTCCTCATGATTTCTATTGTTTTATGTTTGACTCTCCTTGTGAAATCTTCCAACGCTGTTACAAAAGATAATTTAGTAGTCAGAGTGAAACCAAGATATTTGTAACTATTCACTACTTCAATTTGCTCTCTTTTATAATACAATTTTTCAGATTTAGACAAATACCCCCCTTTTCTAAAAATCATAACTTTAGTTTTATTTAAATTAACTTTTAGACCCAGTTTATCAGACGCTACTTGCAAATTATTTATTTGGTTTTGTAAACCTGAAGGTGTAGAGGAAATTAAAGCTATATCGTCTGTGAAAAGTAAGAGGCAAATTTATTTTAAGCCAGGTAGAAATTGAAAACCGTGCTTCCCTTTATCATTTACTTCCTCTGCCACTTCTGTTATGGGTAAAGAAAAGATCAGGGGAGATAACAAGTACCCTTGCCTTAGGCCGCCTGGGCATTCGAAGAACTCCGATATCTCAGAGCCCCATTTCACGCATGATTGAACAGACTTGTATATCCCCTGCAGCATATTTAACATTTTAGTGGATGCTTTTATTTTTTCTAGCACTTTCCACAGGCTTTCTCGATTAACTGTATTGAACGCTTTCACGTAATCGATGAAAGCTACGTATAATTTTCCATTTTTACGTTTCTCGTTAATGCATTGAAACTAAGGAAAAAATATGGTCAATAGTAGAATATGTTTTGCGGAAACCAGCTTGCTCCTCACAAATTTTCTCTTCTTGTTCAGCCCATTTGTAAAGTCGTTTGTTAAGAATAGAAGTAAACACTTTACTAACGCAGCTTAGTAATGAAATCCCTCAGTAATTTACTGGATTAGTAGAATCACCTTTTTTAAATAGAGGAACTATGACTGAGCATGACCATTCAACAGGATAGTAACCGTTATCGTATAGCCTATTAAACAATTTTATTAAGAAGGGGACAATGAAATGAATAGAAGATTTTGAAAACTCACTACTAATATCGTCTAACCCAGATGCTTTCCGTGATTTTAACTTTCGAATTGCGTGCTCAGCTTCAGCGTCTGTAATGGGTTGGTCTAAATCTGGAATCAAGACAGGATCTTCGGTTTCTAAAAAGGTGTTCTGGGAATTCCTGTTTTCTTCGTCTGACTCGCCTGCCTGTCCAAAAATATTTTCAAAATGCTCTTGCCATACGGAAATAGGAATGTTGGCTGTTTTGCGTGGTTTGTGGACCAGAATTTGCTACTGTTGTTCCTACTGTTTAATAGAGTATCTCTTAGTTCTCTTTTGTATTGCGTTCTCTTGTTTCTAATTGTGTCATTATAAGCGTTTCTCTTTACTCTGAATGCAGTCTTGTCTTTAGCCTTTTTCGTGTACGTACTGTAAGTCAGCACTCGTCTAGCTGAATGCTTAAGGTTGCGGCAGGTGACGTCATACCATTTGTTATAATTTGATCTTGCACGTGTCTTTTGCTTTGTTGTTCATCACATGCAGTCTCCAGCTTCGAGCAGAGTGGCCGTAAATAGGTTAAGTGCTCCCTCAATATAGCTGTCAACCAGATTAGCCGCTTCTTCTAAAGCCTGTCTATTTTGGGTGGTTTCCATCTGTGCTAAAAATAGATGCTCTTTACTCTGCTCCCATCTAATTTTAGATGTAGGTGTATGATGGTTTTCTTCTTCATTGCCTTTCTCATCAACAGTACAGCGAACAAATAATTCTACAGGCATGTGTTGGGACTCAATGCGCTGTTCTATTCTTAGAGATGTTGTTATCTATGTTCAATCCACAGAGCAAACGAAAAAATCAATAGTGCTGTTTTCTTGTTCAGAAAGAAAGGTAAAACTATCATCAAAGTGGCTGTCCATTAAGCCATTCAGGGGTGACAATTGAAACATAGTACATAATTCCATCAGATTCTTTCCTAAACCATTGACTGCTTTATCTTCAGAAGATCTTTCCATTTCTTTGTGACTGTCCAGTACATGATCATCATCAGTTAAGACCATCATTTCCAGCCCCCATTCCCCGATCCTTGCATTGAAGTCCCCACTAACCAGAAAATAAAAATCCCTTTGTCTCACTTCATAAAATGACAACAAAAAGTGTTCTGATTTGTCTAGAGTGCAATCATAATCTTTGTCATTATAGAACACACTATTAATAGGATGGTTGTACATACCAACAAATAATACATCTTTATCACAACCAAACAAATAATACATCTTTATCACAACCAAACAACGCTTTAGAAAACTGTAAACAAATAATGTTATCAAAATTTGTTTTAATCTGTTTGACAAAATCCGACCACTTTCTTTTCACTAAGACAACGACTCCTCCTGATCCACGACCCATCCTAGATAGTTTAATAGCAGGTGAATGAAAAACAAAGAAATCTTTAAAGTAAACGTCAAAATTAAACGAACTAAAGGTAAACGTTTCCTGCAAACAGCAGACATCAAAAGAAGTGATATAATCGACAAAATCAGGATCACATAACTTGGCACTCAGCCCATTAATATTCCAAGAAACAAAAGAAAGAGAACCTTTGTAGTGTGTGTTTGTGCTAGCGTTCTGTTCATCAGTTCCATCATGAGAAATGTCTTCACCATTTGTACAGTCATCAGTGTTAGGAGTAGGCCAAGTGTGTGTAACTATGCGTGTGTTTCTATCCCTTTGCACACTGCTTACTGTGCTATGTGTGCATGCAGTATCAACTATACGGCTTCGGCCTGTTTCCTAGGTTTGTGTGTTTGTTTTGCTGGTACTGCACGAGAGTTTCTTTTTCCATGTTTCGTGCAGATCCGCCTGTCTCTCACTGGAAGACACGGTTGACCGTGTTTGGGGTCGACTGCTCGTCTTACGTTCTTTCTCCGCATTTTGCACCCGACGAAGGCTGCCTGGGGTCGCGTTCATTGCGTCATGACGTTTTCCCGCATTGCTGGTTGGCTGGCTGATACCACTGGCATACGTGACGTGTTCGTTCTGGCTAGCTGGGTGGTGGGGAGGCCCCACGCGCATCATGGGGGATTCCGTTCGAACGCTTTCTGCCTGCCTTCGTTCAGGGATTCCCCGCGGCTGTTGGTCTTCTCGGATTCTTAGGTCTTTCAGTTGCTGTGAGTGTGACTGTCTTTTTGTCAGATCCTGACTCACTGTCAAGCCTTTCTCTTTCATTTTCTGCCTTCCTTGCTGATCTCTCATCAAAGTCATCAGTTCCCCCCATTTCTGGAAGTGTGCGATGATGGGGCGGGGGTGGGGGTTCTGAAGGTTAGGCCTACCTAGCCTGTGAGCCCTCTCCATCCACTACGTCGTCGTCGCACATGAGGAAGGTAGGTGTTCAGAGTGTCCTTGATCATGGAGGCACAGTCTGCGTTTCTGCTGCCAGATTCAGGGAGGCCAAAGAACGTGAATTTGTTACGTCTGGAGAAACTCTCCAAAACGATCGATCTCCTGCTGCATGCTGTGGACAGTCTCTGACATTTCTACTTGCTGCTCAGCAATCTCACGTATATCTGCTCGACTGCCATTGGCTAGCTCTCTCACCTGGTTCACACTATCACACAGATCAGACATTGATTGCTCCAGTCTCCTGATTGAGTCAGCTTGACTCCCCATAGCTTTCATAACCTTGTCTACACGATCGTCCAGTATATTCTCAAAGGCGCACGTCATCTTCTCCAGGCTTTTGTCTGTATTTTCAGAGTTCTGGGTGTTCGTTTCAGGGGGAGTAACCGGACCTGGGTTCAAAGGGACATCGCCACTAAACCAGATCTGCCACATGGCCAGGACACAGTTTATCACCACAAGCCCACACCCATCAGGGACAACACGAAATGGCTGCCACTGGGGCATGACGTCATACGGCTCAACACGCCACACTGTGTCCTTGTACACTGCAGTCGAAAAGCTGGATAATTTCAACTTTGGACTCTGGTCAACAGGGTCGGAAAAGGCAGTTTTCATGTTTGTTTTCATTGCGAGGGCGAAAGCCGAAAAGCAAACGAGTCACATGTAGAGCAAAACAATGTCCCCAACACTTGCCGTGCACGAATGAGTTGTCACCCATTTTGCTGCACGAGATTTGCCACTGTTTTGCCTTGACAGGTTAAAAATGCCGATACCAGTTCTGTTAAAGCCCAATTTGTAACAATTGCCCAAAATGTAACAATGTTACATTTTGGGCTGTCAAGGCTGACCCAAAATGTAACAATTGTTACAATTTGGGCAAATTATTACATTTTGGGCAATTGTTACAAATTGGGCTTTAACACAGCCCTCCACGCTTCGACACAAATCATGTTCACCACAAAACGTTGTCATGAAACTTACTTGTCAATGTCCAACACACAGTTTTAATCACTCGGTGCACTTGAAATTTGCAGAAGAAGACGCAGCTGATGTCGCCATCTTGAACACACACACCGAGAGAGAGAGAGAGAGAGAGAGAGAGAGAGAGAGAGAGAGAGAGAGAGAGAGAGAGAGAGAGTCAAATGGCCATAAACACTGATTTTATCTTTGAAGGTCAATCATCTTGAATGGGACCGGAAAGGAGAGGAGTTGCTGGAGGCTTTAGATCACATGTACAGCAACAATGTGCACTCGACTTCTTCGTCCAAACCGAAATCTGTCCAGGAATACAAGGGGCCTCTGGACTTCCTCCTTATTCGCCAGATGACTCTACTTCTGCGCACCACGTTTGAGGAAGGTACTAGGTCGGCTTATCATTTCTGTCTCAATGGCTGGTTTAACGTCTAATTAGGCGTAGCCGCTTATAGACAGAATCTTGTCATTTTGTAGACGTTCAAATAGATAGCAGCGTCTGTTTGACGGGCTTACTTTGATACGAATTCCAGTACATATCCTATGGTGAACCTAAGAGTAGCAGCGTCTATTTGACGAGTTTACACTAATTAGCGATGACCGTATTTGTGCCAGTCTGACACAGAGTTACATCCCTTTGTTTAAATTTAAGCGAATAAAAAAACCCGAAACTTTTCGAGTTTGCAAACTGGCCAATACTAAAAAGAAGATTTTTTTCTTGTTGCTGCATATTTTTTACCTTAAAAGAAGTCGTGACGGGTGCACAGAGGATTCATCTTCCTTGCTTTCAAGGTGAATTGTGCATCTTTCAGACAGATCACTGATCGGCGGTGCGGAGATTTACCGAGTTGAAAAGCGTTGACAGATTCAGTTGTCCGCTCGCTAATTAAGCCCACCTCACGCTAATTAAGAGTGCCGGATACTAGATGAAGCCTTCTAGTGATGTTCTCAAAGCTTTAAAAACAGTTTTACTGTGCCAAATTTTTCCTAAATCCCCTGTATTAAACGTGCCGATTTCTGATTTTGCCTCTTTTTTTTTGCGAAGTCCTGCGCATCGTTTTCGATTCACCGAAAGTGATAGCTTTGTTTCGGCTTATTTACATAGCTGTTGATTAGAGAGAACAAGAAGCTTCACTCAGAGCATCGATCGTTGAAAAGTTGTGCCCGAGGCACGCTAACAAAGATAAACTGCTGTAAGATTAATCACCTGTGTGAAGCTTGATCAATTTTTTTTAAAGATTTGGGTTACTCCAGTCATAGAAATAGTTAAGTAAAAAATCGAGGCGTATTCGCCGTTTTATTTCCACATAGGAAATGACGCGTGTGAAAGGTCAAGGTCAAGGCCGATGACAACGCATGCGCACTTCTTTTTTCAAACTGAATGATGGACTCAAAGACAACAATGCGATTCTTGCTTGTAAGCTTGTGCTTACAATATTTTACTTCATTCAACCAGCGGCATCAGAAAATGACATTTGTTTGTTTCGATACTTAAAATGTAAGTGTTTAATGTTGCACATGTGTGGTTTTGAAACTTTCTAAAAATTTAGAGCGATGAAAGTTCGATTGTTTTTTGTTCGATCTATGCACGGACGACTGACGTATTGATGATCAATATGTCAGTTTGATGACGATTACACTAATAAATACGTCAATGCATGAGACGAGCTCATGGTAAGGGGGCGCCGGAAAGCCGAAATAAGAAGTAAGCCGAAATAAGAAGTTTTCTTCGACTGAAATATTTTTTTAATGCAAAAACAAATATTGAAGAGCTTCTTTTCTCAAAAAAAGCTACATTATAGTTTCTACAGACAATACACTATCTGTGAATACTGTTTAAAAAAAAAAAATAGTGGAGTTTTGTTCAGCTTTCAATCATCTTGATTGTTGGAAGAAATATATGTCACACATTTCTGTCTTTGAGTCATGATTGAAAAATAGACCAATGTTTCAACAAAATCGTACCTATTTTTAAAAACTATTGACAAAAAACGCATGTCTATTCCAATTTAGGTATTTTTCTTTCATTTTATTAGTACAACTCTGAGAATTACGTATGGGTTTTTTTCTTGTCGTACCTACACTAATAAAAGCTTCAGTACATCCCTTAAAATGATATTAAGAATAATGCTGAAGTGAATGGTCTTAGCAACTAACACAACCATAATTCCTACCTCCAAGAATTGTTTCATTGCGATAAAATTGAAGAGACTTGTTTATCAACACTTTTAAAGGATTACATCTTCTTACATTTGACATAAGGTCTTGGAAGTAACCCATGCGCAGATGCATTCTGGGTAATTTAGACCTAGATGATGAAAGGATTATTAAGGAATACACATGAACATGAACAAATAATATGTTGGGTGACTGTAATGTTCTGCAATATATCAAAGAAAACATGATTCTTTTGTTTCTTTGCTCTGATACATGCTCTTGTCAGTGAAAGAAGATGAATGAGTGATTTTGTCTTGCAGGCAAGTCTCAAGTGGGTCACGACAAGTGCAGACACATAGAACTCATCACGGACTTACTGTTCAAAATCGCCCGCAATGCCAGCCCAGCAGTCAGAAGCAGTGTGCTTGAAGAGGTGAAATGGCTCTCTTTCCACAAGAACCACTGTGTGCGCCAAATCTTCAACTGCTTCTGCCAGACAGAGTTCTCACTGAGTGAACTGGCTCAGGGTTACCTAGCCCAGAATCTTCAGGTGGTAGGCTTTCGTCAACAACAACACACCAGTCTGCGTTGCCACAAAAAGCAGATCAAAGTGCTAGAGAACTGCAGTTGGAAACCCTTTACCTGTACCATAGACCAGAATCCGGCGTCAGGAGCCATGTACGTGCCCAAACCTAGCTGCCTTGGAGGCGATCAGTTGGACGTCTGTCTCCGAGAACACCCAGGCTCTGACTCAAAGACGAAGGATCTCTGCGAGCAAAAGTCCCACTGGCACAAAACCAACATGGACATGCTGAAGACTCTCAGTCCCGGATGTCCGCATCTGATCAGCATGCTGAGCTACCAGGTGTATCCCTTCCCTATGTACATCACAGAACGTGTCGATCGGTACCCATTGTTGAGCCTCCTCCTGGACCACCGAGAAAACAAGCAGTGGCTGGGCACAGGGAAGTTGGTGAGGATTTCCCTTCAGCTAGTCGAGCTCTTTGAGTTCTTGTCAAAGCGGAAGATCGACCCTCGTGGGGTCACGTGTTTTAATATGGTGGTAGAGCCAGGGTCGAAGTCAAGAACGGCCTCAGGAAGCCAGCGGTGTTCGGTGCTAATGTCTGGTGACTTCACCATCAAGTTGTCGGACCTGGGGCTGGCCCATCAATTCATGGACAACGACTCTGAGTACAACTGTGCAGACATCAGACCAGGTGAGCTTAGTACGTTATGTATTTTACAAACAAAACAATAATTCATAATAGGTGCTCAACAGTAACACGAATATGTTCTATAATGGTTGAAATGTGTTTGTTTTTCATAGTTGAGACTTAACAATGTTGCGGTTGTCAATGATGTGCAGTTGCATGAAACTGATTTGTTCTTACTTGTCGTAATTTTATTGCTGTACCATTTAGCTTAGATAAGGAGACATTATATCAGGGTAAGCAACAACCTACTTCCTGACCATATAAACCGAAACAAATCCAAGCATAATGGTGATTATGTTTTGATACATCATCGATTCAATAAATACAACAAACCATTACATATATCATTCCTAATATACACGAATGTTTACGAATGTTTTATTTAGGGTGAAATGGATAAGCTACCATAGCTTCTTTGCACCATGCCCCCTCCATCTCTCACTCACACCATGCATCAAGCAAAGAAAAATGGACATACAAAAACAACAGCAACAACCAATACAAGAACATTTAAAAAATGACAATTGAGCACATATGTAGGAACAAAAAAGAAAGAAAAATGGATTAGAGCAGATATGAATACAAATGTGAACAAAGGTGGGTTTGAATTGAAAAAGAAAAAAATTAAAACAGATGTAGTAGAATACATGAACATTACTGATGAACAAGACTTGATTGAGGACTTGTGATGCGATGTACGGAAAGAAGATACGCTAATTTTATTTTTTAGATCATCAGGGATGTCATTCCACAGGTTGTAAGGGAAAATTATATATAGATCTGTTCTGGGGCGGGGCACTCTTAATTTGGATTTGCTTCGAATTGTATGAACTTTGAATTTAGTAACAAGATATTTTGGTGATAAATTATATATGATCTTGCACATAAGGGTACCTTTATTTAGTAGGCATTTCAAATTAAATGGTAGTATGTTGAGTTAATTGGTTTGAAGTGAGGACGATTTAAGGAGTTTCAGAGAACATTTATATAATCTTTCAACATGTTTTAGTGTGTTTTTACTAGCTGAATCCCAACATGTTGATGCATAATCAATGTCAGGTTCAATATAGGCATGGAAATATTTGTACAAGTATGTTGATCCAAAAAGTGCTTTATTCTATTGAGCTGAAATACTTGTTTTGATATTTTCTTGGACAATATTTCCATATATTTTGACCAGAATAACTTGTTGTCAATGTATAAGCGGAGTAATTTGTGCGAAGTAACTTCTTCTAGAAGATTTTCATAAATAGTTGGTGTTCTTAGCAGATTTTTAAAGTTCTACCTCTTTTGTCTTGCTGTGATTAACATGAATTTAGATTTGTTTTGGTGCAATGCCATATGATTTTGCTCTGTCCAGTCTACTAGATTAGCAATGTCATACTGCTGATCAGCACAGACTGAATGAACATTAAAACCATTTTTATGCATTGTTAATGTTGTATCGTCTGCAAAAGCTCACATGAAGAAGTAAGATGAAGGGGTGACAAGTATTGGCCCTAAGACATAGCCTTGTGGAACCCCATGTTTGACTGGTTGAAAAGAAGATGAAATAGTATCTTTGGAGACAGTTTGTCTTCTATCGGATAGAAAGGAGAAGCGACGACGATAGAATCATGGGTCAAATCATACAAGGAGAGTTCTTTCAATAGAAGGGGTTATGTTCAATAACATCAAAGGCCTTAGCAAAATCAACGAAAATAGCAACCGTGAGAAGGTCATTGTTAATATTGGAATGCCACTGTTCGATTAGATTAGTAAGAACTGTCTAGCAGGAATGGTTTTCTCTGAAGCCACTTTGGTGACAATGGAAAAGATCATGTATGGTAAAGCAAGTCTGACGGTTACGTTTTAAGTGTTATTCTAGAGGTTTAGAGAGGTTACACAAGATGGAGATAGGCCAGTAGTTTGATAGATCTTGGGGATCGCCAGGTCTATATAGTGGTATTATTTTGGCATCTTTATATAATTGGGGATAACAGCCTTTCTCAATGCAAAGGCTATAAATATGGGTAAGTCAGTCAGTGATAATAGGCGCAGATAATTTTAGGATTTAATTATCAATATGATCTCATCCACAACATTAGAATATTTAAGTTGAATAATTTATCGCACAGCGACGGGAGTCGCGCCCACATGAGATGTCTTGGCGCGCAAATGAGTCAGTCCAGTGCAAGATGAGTGTCGGGAACAGACGTGTATTGTGTAGTACTGTGAATGAGTTACTAGATTAGCGATGCAATAGGCTCCTTTCTCTTTCCAAAATCACAAAGAAAATCAGGTAATTGTAATAAAATTTGTCTTTACTCGTCAGATCAGAATGGGGACACTTTACAAGCCTTACTAGAGGCAATGTTTTATTGCGATGCCAATTTCTAGTCAAGCTGCTTCCAGCCAGCGCTATGAATGGCATCCTACTGTACCCTGTTTAACTGGGCCACTTTCAGTTGGCACACAGTTTGCTTATCCGTGATGCCTAGGCTAGTCTCCAAAAAAAGAAAAGAATGTTAGAGGTAAAACAGTTTGAAGTCTTGTTAAAAAGCCCAGCCGTTTCTGGATTCAATGCCGCCAAATCTGCCAAATCTGCCACGGCCAACAGCGCATCGCGCGGAATCTTGAATGGTAAGAGTCAAGGAGAAGATATAATAGCACCTTTCTGGTTGTAGGCCTACTAGGCCTAGTCCTGAGCTCTCAGTCTCACAGCTCTGCACTGTAATGATAGGGGGCCTATTGGAATGCCACGGCATTCTTTGTGTTTCTCCGACTAAGCCTAGTCCAAAATTAATATGTAGCCAACTAATTTACCTAGACTAGTTCTAGACTGCTCTAGCCAGACTCAGTTTTGTCTATGACAAACATGGCTGCGAATATTAATAGGCCATAGACAGAAATATTACAAAAACTGTCTCCAGTTGTGCTCTTGAAACTCATTAAACAAACTTTAAATTTGGATAAGTGAGTCGGCCCAGGCGATTTAGGGCCACCCTAATATCTTTATGCATACAATTTCTTCGGCCCCATTTATTCGTCCAGAGATAAACCTTAGTGACATCACACTAATATTAGTGGCATTATTCTTAAATTTCTACCCTGAATGGCTGCAAGTGATCGCCGCTCTCAGTCGGCGCCTATGCTTTTTTTATCATCATGTGTAGACTAGGGCCTAACTCGCCTGCTCACAATAACGGGGAGGAACAGCCAGGCCCGCGCCGTGTGTATATCGTGGGCCCGCGCTGGCACAGAGGAGGCAGGCAGGCCTTAGAGGGGTAGCGGCTCTTCAGAGGCTTATGAATAATGCATTAGGCCGTTTGCAGTTTTGGCTTTGTATGGAAAGCCTAAATGTGTAGACCTAGGCCTGTTAGACTATCGTAGAGTAAGAAACAATCATAATGACCCATTATCCTTTACACAGAGAGAAGCATGAAATGTGACGCCAGTATCGCAGTGCTCATGAGCAGGAGCAAACGATACGAATAACTCTGTGCGTGACGGACACTATCATTTCGGCAACCAGGCCTAGTAACTTAGCAGATTGGATGCTGACTAAAAGAAAGCCTATTTGTATTAGGCCTACAAGTCGTGTAGGAAGCGGCAAACACAAATATTATGTGCTACGACTTTAATGTCATGATTAATAAGGCTGCTACATTCAGTTAATAACTCTAAATTTTCTGCCCCACAAACCCTTATCATGTAGCCTTTTCTACAAGCCACTTACTGCACAATGCTATGCACAAAATATGTGTTTATCTTACCCTCGTCAGGCGTTTATGGCCTTCTCAGTGGTCCAATATTATAATTGTTTTACAACAACAGCTATACTGGCCTCTTTAGTTACGATGTTATGATTCTCTAACAAATAATGTTAATGTCTTCTGGTTACAATTTTATAATTGTTTTACAACAACAGTGTTTATGGCCCTTTCAGCTACTGTCCTCTTTAGCTACGATGTTAGGATTGCTTAAAAAACAAAAAAACACAATAATAATAAAAATAATAATACAAGGGCATCGCTGAGCGGCAGCAACGCATTGTGACAATGCAACCCGGCCAGAGTTATGTCCTCTCCCCCCCCACCCCCCAATAAACACACCACTTTCCACCCTTACAGAACGCATAAAATACATAGCCCAAAATTTGAAGCGATTCTGTTCAGTAGTTCACGAGATACAGCTGAACTTTTATACAAACTTCCTTGCACCATGTCCTTCCCCCCCACCCCACCCCCCAATAAACACACCACTTTCCACCCTTATAGAACGCATAAAATACATAGCCCAAAATTTGAAGCGATTCTGTTCAGTAGTTCACAAGATACAGCTGAACTTTTATACAAACTTCCTTGCACCATGGTACACCACCACACAAAATTTGAAGCGATTCTGTTCACTAGTTCGCGAGATAAAGCTGGGGGAAAATTACATAGCCCAAAGAAGGAAATAATAATAATAATAATAGTGAATCATTTATATAGCGCATTCCTCCACCAAATGTGGAGCTCTATGCGCTTAACAAACAAAAAAATCAAAAGCAAGAAATTCAACAACAAAA
The DNA here is from genome assembly GCA_017654935.2 of Phymorhynchus buccinoides. NCBI lineage: Eukaryota > Metazoa > Mollusca > Gastropoda > Neogastropoda > Raphitomidae > Phymorhynchus > Phymorhynchus buccinoides. Next base: position 19,868,349 of record CM065695.1, on the reverse strand, counting down.
CCAAATAATCGCTGACGCACATGCAAAATAGGCATACACATACACCCCCCACATCCCACCCACACAGACACGCACGTACGCACGTACGCACATACACACACACACACACACGCGCGTGCACACACTCACACACACACACCGTTACCATCACCACCACTCACCCCACCCAAAAACGCAATACAAATACAATCAGTTGAATAAAGCATCAACACTCTCTCTCTCTCTCTCTCTCTCTCTCTCTCTCTCTCTCTCTCTCTCTCTCTCTCTCTCTCTCTCTCTCTCTCTCTCTCTCTCTCTCGCAACAAAGCTGACGTAGACATTGCAGTCAACACACAGTGAAACTAATATGGGGGGAAGGGGGGAGGGGAGGGTGTGTGAGAATAGAGTCCAGAAGTAATGTGGCCTAAAGGTTGTGATGTAGCTTGAATAGGTGGGTCTTGAGAGCTGATTTGAAACATTGCAAGGACTGGATATGGCGAATTTCGCGTGGTAAGGAGTTCCAAACTGACGGGGCCGAAAAGGAAAAGGAGCGCTCACCAAACATTTTTGTTCGTGTACCAGGAACACAGAGAATTTTGGAATCTGAAGATGACCGCAATTGCCTTGATGGAGTATAGACAGAAAGCATGTCAGAGATGTAGCTAGGGGCATTTCCAGAGAAATAAGAATGACATAGAGTGGAAATTTTGTAGTCAATACGTGCTTTGATGGAAAGCCAATGGAGGGATATCAGGAGTGGTTGAACATGATGATACTTAGAGACCTTGAGGACAAGTCTGGCAGCAGAGTTCTGGACATTTTGAAGCTTGTCAATGAGGTGTTGGGGGCAGCCATACAAAAGTGAATTACAATAATCTAATTTAGAGAGAACAAAAGCGCAGACTAGTATCTTAGTAGTATCTATAGACAGGAGATGGCGAATCGTACCAATGCGACGCAGCTCACAGTATGCTGACCGACAGATAGTTTGAACTTGTGAGTCAACACTCATATCTTGAGAGATGTGGAAGCCACGATTTCTAGCAGAAGGAGAAAAGGTATTTGAGTGTCACAGACAGAGATGGAATCAGGCTTTGGGTACGAAAGTTGTCTAGACGGAGAGTGGATGAACAAGGCCTCCGTTTTGTCGTCATTCAGCTTCAGTTTGAGTTCGACCAGAAAGGTAAGACGAGAACCATGACAGAGCAGTGCTTGATATTCGATAGGTGATTTGAAGCCTCTTAAGGAGTGTATGGTGGTCAATAGTATCAAAAGCAGCTGAAAGATCCAAAAGAGTTAATATACATGGGGTGATCCAAAAGTCTTGACAGTTGGCCTGCCATATTGCATCTGACAAGTGTACATAAAAAAGTAATAAAAGCTTGGCCTTTTCCCTATATGCTTGCATACGCCTATGAATGATGTCACAATATTTCATCACCTATGACGTCATTGACAATATGATGTCATCAACTGTGGTTGAAAATCCTGGATCCAAATCCTGAACAGCTGAGGTTTTATGTTTTTACAAGGTTCAAACTTGGAGAGACTCCAATCAAAATTCATGCTGATTTGATTTCTGTGTATGGGGACCAATCACACAGGACAGTTTGCAGATGGATTCAAAATTTCAAAGATGGAAAAGCTGACTTTAAAGAGGAATACCGCTCTGGGCGTCCTTGTGATGCCAGGAACGAGCACAATATCCAGCTTGTAAAGAAAGCCGTTGAAGAGAACCAACATATTACAATTTGGGGGATAAGTGAAACACATGGGCTTTCATATGGTACAGTTGAACAGACCCTCCGTCAAGATCTTCAGCTAAAAAAATCGCTGCAAAATGGGTACCACACTTGTTGACAGATCAACAAAAGAAGCAGAGGGTTTTGTGTGCCAAGAAATTGCTGGAGATGTTTGAGCCAAATGGCCCAAAACGGCTGTGTGACGTAGTCACCGGAGATGAAACTTGGATCTCATTTTATGGCATCCCAAGCAAGCGGTCCAATATGGCGTGGGTGAGTGCTGACCAGGAGAGACCAGTTGTTCTTCGTCCATCTTTTCAGAGTCGGAAGAGGCTTTTCTCCATTTTTTTCAGCACCCAAGGCTCAGTAGCAGTCGACATACTTCCAGAGAAATGCACACTCACTGCCAGCTATTATGTTGGAACAGTTTTGCCAAAAGTGACTGGGTCTGTCTGTGAGCAGCGCCCAACCGTTGGTACCAGCAAAACAATGCTCCTGCATGACAATGCCAGTTCTCACAAAGCCAAGGTCACCATGACCTATCTAGAAGAGCAATCTGTCCAAGTTCTTGCACATCCACCTTACAGTCCAGACTTGTCACCATGTGACTTTTGGTTATTTCCACTTCTGAAGGAAAACCTCTCTGGCAAGAAGTTTTCAAGGATACAGGACTTGGGAAAAGCGGTGAAATCACAGCTGGACACCATACCTCTGCTGGAGTATCAAAATGCCTTTGTTTCTTGGCTGACCCGACTGCAACTTTGTGTGAAAAGAGGAGGAGAGTACTTCGAGGGACTGTATATAAATGGTAAGTTTCGAGCAATAAACACGGCCGTTAGAGACCAAGTGTCAAGACTTTTGGATCATCCCATGTAGATGCGTCACCAGAGTCAAGAGCTAAGAGAATTAGTTACCTTCAACAGTGCAGTTTCAGTGCTGTAAAATGGCCTGTACGCTGATTGTGAACGACTGATGAGTTGATGTTCATTGAGATAGCCTAGGAGTTGATGAAGAACTAATTTCTCAATGAGTTTTGATATGAAGGAGAGGTTGGATATAGGCCTATTGTTCTTGAGAGTGTTTGGGTCAAGGGATGATTTCTTTAGAAGTGGTTTGACAATGGCAGTTTTGAACACAGATGGAAAGGAGCCAGATGTTGGAGACTTGTTGACAATATGGGTGAGAGTAGGGAGTAGTTCATCAAGATACTCTATGAAAAGTGGCGTCGGCATAGGGTCAAGAGGACAGGAAGTGGGTTTTGCTTTTAGAATGATCTTCTTCAATTCAAAGGCAGTAACTGGCTGAAATTCCAAGAACGTGGATGTTGTTCCTATTTGGTCAAACTGGGTGGTAGGTGTAGAAGAAGCCTGATCAAGTTCGTTTCTGATCAGCTGGATTTTCTGAACAAAGTAGTCGTTAAAGACATCTGGAAGGTCACTGACAGGGTGGGTGGTAGGGAGAGGGGTGCTTTTTTCACGCCCAAGTAGCTTGCTGCATATAGAAAACAGCCGGCTAGAGGTCACTGCATTGTTTATTTGGTCAGTGTAAAAGGAGGATCTTGCTGTCAATACTATGTTCACTATTTTTCGTTTCGCAGCGTTGAAGATTTGTTTCGTAACGGTAAGGGGGGTCTTAAGCCATGCTCTTTCAGCTACACGCTTTTCTGACTTCGCCGAGTTCAGTTCAGTGCTAACTAAAGGATACCACGGCTCCAGTCTATCAGCACGCTCTTGTCGGTGACGTAACGGCGCGTGTGTGTCGATAACGCGAGTGAGAGCGCTGTTAAGTTCGTTGACCGTGGGGCATGATTCAGGGCAGATAGTCACGCGCAACTCTGCTTGAAATGTTGATCTGTCCATGCCGCGTACATTACAAGACTCTGTACGATGGGGTGTCAGACGGGACAGACAAACATAGTTCACAAACAATACAGAAATGGTCAGAAGCAAGAGATTGAGTGACATGAGTAGAGCGTAGCAAATCATCATCGGGTCTATAAATTACCCAGTCCAGAATGTGGCCATGTTCATGAGTTGGCTCGGTAACAGATTGACTAAAGTGAAACATATCCAAAGCATTAATCGTCTTAGTAGTTACTGAGTATCGAAATGAACATTAATGTCTCCTAATATCATACACTTTCCAGAAAGGTTATTACAGTACTCTAAAAGGTCAGGGAATTCACTGAGAAACATAGCATCAGTCAGTTTATTTTTGCGGCTTGGTGGAGGTCGGTATACGCAGATGAAGTGGACAGGAGAAGACGACGTTGCCAGGGTAACGCGAACTGCTTCAAAGCTTTGGTGTTGGAAGGGAAAGGCAGTGGATGTGGAAATATGCTTGGCCAGAGAGTTCTTAGAGATAAGCGCAATCCCCCAGCCATGTGAAGGGCGGGGGAAGGAAGAGAGTGTGTAGCCAGACGGTGTCAGGTCAGCACACTTTGCTTCATCGCCTTGTTTTTGAAGCCAGGATTCAGTTACTACGAATACATCACAGTCGTTGTCCGTAATGAAAGAGCGGATCTCTGCTCGTTTCAGTGGGTCGCTGACAGATCTTGCGTTAAAGAGGGCCAGTTGTAGACCGTTGAAATCGTTATGTTGTGTTGTGTTGTGCTGTGTGTAGTTGGAATGCCTATCACTGAGGTTGTCAGGGAAACGCTTGGTTGTACAGTTAGTATTTGTACAATTCAGGGATTGTTCCACAGGATGGCAGTGAGAGGAAGGTGGGGGGTAGACAGGCAAGGCGTGTCGACCTACCCAGTGTTGGTTGATGTCAGGCATTGGCAGCTTAGTGGTGGCCAAATCAGGTCTGTTACTGTGCTGATCTTTCTCTGTTTCCGCCGGCCACCACGGTGTTTGCGGACCCGAGGAAGATTATATCCAATTCCCAGTCCAGTGGCGCTGGAGCAACAGACAGGCAGTTGTTCTCGACCGTAGGAGATACGAGAAAGAGGCGCGGTGGGGGAGTGGGGAGGGGCGGTTTGACTGGATGGAGTAGATTCAACAAGTGGAGGGAGAGGCCCATACAAGAATGGGGGAGAGGAGGGGTGAGGAGGATAGGGGATGGAAGAAATGGGTTCCACATGTTGGCAAGCAGGCTGGTAGTGGAATGGCGTTTCTAGGTTAGCATGAGAGTTGGACAGTTGAAACAAAAAAGCAGTCCAAATAACTAGTAAATCAGGCGTAAGAACTGCACAAAACAAGCACCAATACACGCACCACTCCATCATGCTACACTTGTACACTTTTCACAACAATAGACGATCTAGGTACAACACTACAGTGAAAAACAGATGTCGGTTTTCAAGGTCAAACTTCAAGGTCAAGGTCAGCACGGTGTTGATTAACGAAAGGAAGCTTCCTTTTCAAGCTTTCTACCCCTCTGCCAATTTTAATCAAACTCCAAACAGTAGTTTTTAAGATAATCGTTACACAGACAGACACACAGATAGACAGACACACAGACCAATCGGAATACCTCGGCCTCTGGCCGGGTAATGAATAATAATATAAATAATAATAATTATAAAAAAAAATGTTATGGCCCTTTCAGTGGCCCTCTATGTTATAATTGTTTCACAACGGTTATGGCCCTTCCAACTTGTGGCCTCTTTGGTTACGATGTTGTGATTCTCTAATAAATAATATTATGGCTCTTTCAGTGGCCTTTTTAGTTACAATGTTTAACAACAACAACAACAACAAATGTTATGGTTCTTTCAGTGGCCCTCCTTTGTTACAATGCTATAATTGTTTAACGAAAAATGGCATGGCATTTCATTGGCCCTCTTCATTAACAATGTTATGATTGTTTACTTGGAGAAAACCCCAACCAACAACACACACACAAACAAACTGATATGGCCTTTCAGGGGCCCTCCTCAATTACAATGTTATAATTGCTATGGCCTTTTTTCAGTGACTTTCTTTGACTACAATGCTTTATTCGTTTATCAACAACAACAAAATTAATGCTATGGCCCCTTTTTATGTGGCCCTCTTCCTCTTTAATTGCAATGTTATGATTTAAAATAGAATAAATAAAAATAAAAAATATTTAAAATTGCTTTTTGTTAAGGCCTTTTCAGTGTCCCTATTTGGTTATAATGATTGTCTACAGGGGTTCAACGGCAACAATAAATCTTATGGCCCTTTTCAGTGGCCCCCTTTGGCTACAATGTAATAAATTGCGTAATACATTTTTTGGCCCTTCCTGGCGACCTCTTTTGATACAATTATGTAACAAACATTGAACTTGTTTGGCCTTCCGTAGATTTGTTGCACAATATTGTGCACAAATTTGAATTTATTTGACCCTTCGTAGGCCCATGATACACCTCGATGTAATCAACTTAAGGTATCACGCTATCTTGACCCCGTCAGTGGGCAGGAAGACTATCGAGGAAACTAGACCTGGATTTCCATCAAATAACACAGCTCTGTAAATAATGATTCCCCTTGCAAACTAAGCATGCCCATTCTGGCCATAGACAGCGATTTGAAGTTGTTTCATCTTATACATCTTAACATGTAATAATTCATAAAAAATATTTAAAAAAAGCTGTGTGGAACATTATTGTCTGAACATTAGTAAACTGGATGATAACGCTGGATATAAAAACATCTGCACTATGCAGAATGGAAACACATTCATAAGCTCTTCCTTTGATTGTGACTATTTAGCATATTCTTCATCAGTTTTGTTAGAATAGTGGCCAGATTTTGAATTCATATGAATTGATGTAATTTATGTAGTTATAACCCAAATCCAACAGCAGTGGTAATTATAGTTTTGCGCCATAGTCAGCATGGCAATGGTTAACTTGTGGTCCTTTCAGACTGTGGCCAGTTCAGAAAATAGCACAGTTTTGATACATTTGATTCATTACTGCTGGTCACGATGTTCGAATGCTTCAGAGTACAAGAGCAAGCCCATTCTGGTTACATAATGGGGATATTGCACTAACAATGAAACAATGACACCCATAATTGGGAAATAAATTTATGTCATGATCATTTAACAATTGGCAGAAAGTTGATTGCCTGTACAAAGTTAATTGAAACTGAACACCATGAGAATGTGGATTAGTAACCCAAACAATGAGAGCAATATATGCGTATTAAAGGCTATGGTTATATGAATTTTCAGTTTTAGATGGCTAACAGTAACACTTGGGTGGAGCTAAAGCATAATAATACTATCCAGATTACTATAAATGCTGTATCTGCAGTCATGTGACAAACATAGGAAACACTTTTTGTGGAGGATTCGCAGACTAAAGACAGGCAACAGCATGTGTATTAATAGTGCATGGTTTCGCACGTACCACTTGAGCAGCAAGTACATGGTCTACATCACATCACTGCTGCAACATGCTAAGAGCAACCACATTCAGTTGATTTATAATTTTATTGTTAAACTCAATGTATTATTATAACATGAAGTAACATGTAACATGAACTCTCTCAGTCACTCAGTCTGAAACAATTTATAAACATATATTAAGTCCTTTCCATGAACATGCGTATATGAAGCTATTCATTTGCTGAATCTATAGGCATACAATGATACATGTGATCTTGCACATAAAAGTTGTGGTAACTATCTAATTCGCGGTTCAATTACTGCGATTGGTTTAAATGATTTTTTTATTTTTCAAATGCACATTAAACAAATATTAAGCAAACATAACGGCAACAACAAGCTTAAAGCTTATATTGTGAAATTACTGCGATTGACCTCCTCTGAAGTCTCCTGTCGCTGTGCGATAAATAATTCTAAAATTAACCAAGTCTTACCTGTCAGTTGAAGGTTAATTTGGATTATTTGGAGCACAGTGATGGGCAGGAGCGCTCACATGCCCTCCCTTTTTCATTAATAACCCACCCTTCAGTGTCGGTACTAGAGGAGATCAATCACGTCTGAAACCTGGCTCATTTGCGCGCCAAGACATCTCATGTGAGCGCTCCTGCCCATCACTGTGCTCCAAATAATCCAAATTAACCTTCAACTGACAGGTAAGTCTTGGTTAATTTTAGAATTAATTATTGGTATGACTCGTATATAGCCATAAACTGGAAACTGAATTGAGGTCCTAATTTTTTAGAGTCCTTGAGTAACGATAGATCGTTAGATTTAGTTCGGTCAGGTAGTATTGTTTTATCTGCTATGCTACAGAAATTATTGTTGAGCTCTTCTACAGATAGATCGCTTGTCAAGGGCGCACTATGTGTTGAATGTGTTGAAGATTTACAGGATAATTGCTTAGTAGCTTTTATAGATCAAATAAGATCGCCAACGTACTTTCTCTTTGCAACTCGTTTAGACTGTTATTATGTTTCGTTGCGTTCTAAAAGCTACGTCTTTACCTGTTGTTTGTAGTAATAATAATAATAATAATAATGATTATTTATATAGCGCCTATTCTCTGATTTAGGGCTCTAAGCGCTTTACATATTTAATACAAATACAACATAGAATTCTTATCTTATACAAAAAACAAAACAAAAATTATCTTATGCAATCAGAACATGACGAACATAGTTACATAAATTTTACATGAGTAGAATATAGAAAAGTACATATATACAAATGAACAAAAACGCATATCTATGTTGTAAGCTTTCACGAGTCTTTATTTCTGCATTTATATTATCGTTTAACCATGGGGGGCTACCTTCGGGCTTGACACGTTTGGTTATAAAAGGAGCATGTTTATCATATATTTGAATGAAGGTATTATGCCATTTCTCAAGGGCTTTATTGGGGTCAGTGTACTGCCAAACGATGGAAACGTCTGTTGTACATACGTCGCATAGGAAATGCTCACGGTTAAATGACTTATAGCTGCGAAATGATGCACACCTATGAGAACGTTTGGGGATTTTGATGCCTTTTCTTTTACCACTTTAATCATATAGGGAAGTGATCGCTTAATCCGAAGACAGGAACAGACATTTCAGCTATGTGATTTGGATTGGTGATTTGGATTGGATTGGTGACGTATATACTTATGATCAATGAATGTTTGGGCATGTAGTGGTATTCTTGTGGGATTATTAAGTAATTGTAACATTATAAGATTCATAGAGACGTTTCCAGTTATCATGGGGCTTGAGGATATCAATATGTAAATCATTAAGCGATATGATATTGGTATAGGATAAGGAAACATTGCCCATCATAGATGAAAATCGATTAAACCACTCCACTTGTTCATCGGGATTTCTGTATAAAAATCTCACAATAACTCGTGTGTGACCCTTTAAGCGAATTTCAATTAAGATACCTTCTATGTTGTACTTATCGAAGTCATGTACCAGTCTATAGTTCACTGACTGATGTATGCATGCTACCATGCCTGTGTGTAGCTTACTTCAAGCATCGTTTCTGACAACATTGTACCCTGGTACAGAAATTAGATTGTCAGACAACCTAGACTCGGCAAAAGCGAATCAATGAAAACAAGTATTAGAATTTGACAAGACGTAAGGCAACACATACATTTTGTTTAAAAGATGACATGCATTTAAATGACCTATTTTAAAACCCGGAGAAAGAGAACCAGAACAGCCACAGCCATCGATCATGGTCATGTTTAATCAATTTCAGTGGATGACCAAGGTCCGGTGCCCTGGCGGTGGCTGTCGTGGGAGGCGTTGTTCAGGGGTCAGTACGGGGAGGGGAACATGGTACACAACCTGGGCTGTCTCCTCTACGAGCTGTGGACCCATGGATGTCAGCCCTACTCCAGCTACGACGCTAATCAGGATGCAGAGCAGATTCTTATGAAGGTTTGAGTTTTTCTTTTGCACGTGCTAGTTAAATTTTGTTTATTCGACGTTTACGTCTACATTAAGACAGTTACTGAGTTAGAGCTGTAGGCTACATATTAGGCCTACCGTAATAGTGGAACATCGTGGTAAAGGTTAGTAGTCTTTTGTGCATGTGCATGGCTCTCAAACTAGGAGGCGTTTTGCAATGGCTGCTATTGCTGCCTAAAGGAAATACATTGTGGGGTTTCCGTAACACCAGCGGCAACAAAACATTGGCAAAGACAGTGGAAACATCTGCTCGGCAAGGATTCTCCACTATACAAAATCCAGCAATTTAGAATAGCGCTCGCCTTAGTCCCTTCACTGACAGAGGAAAACTGAACTTTTTGATTTTCTTATTATAACATTTAAAAAAGACCTGTACTCAATCTGAGAAAAAAGGTCAAGATTTGTCTTGTCTAAGCTAAAAAACTATAATTAACTATAAGCTAAAAAACCATAATTCCATCAGAAGTTACACACCACGTAGTATGACACGGGACGGGGTGGGGAAGGGGTTAACAGCTGTTTTGATCAGACACGACTAACTGGTACACACACATTTTAAGAATGAAATATTCCTACGTGTGTGTGGGATGTGTGGGGGCTTAAAGGTAACTGGCAAGTGATCTTACGTGTTTAGGAGGGTCAAATATTGGCATAATAATAACTACGTTTAAAGGAGACAGACTATGCATGAGACAAAAGTCATATCTGTGGTGGGATCAATATTTGCCACATTGTGGTGTCATTGTGTGTTCATCAGAGGCTGGCTCAGCCTGGCAGTGTCACACTGGCTGATCGTCCCTGCATGGCTCCCGGTCTTCATAAGCTGATCACAGAGTGTACCAGCGACAATCCCGAGAAGAGACCAACCTTCCACACTGTGCAGAAGAGGCTCAATGAGATACGTGCTATGGACGTCCACGATGGTATATGAATGTGTGTGTGTGTGTGTGTGTGTGTGTGTGCGTGTGTGCGTGTGCGTGCGTGTGCGCGTGCGTGTGCGTGCGTGTGTGCGTGCGTGCGTGCGTGCGTGCATGCGTGCGTGCGTGCGTGTATGTGTGCGTCATATGCGTGAGAGATGTAACAATATGTTGATTACAGTTGTATTCTATGCAAATTCTTGTCTTGTGAGCAGCACATGCGTGTGTCTTATGACCTTCCCTCTGCAGTTTGTAAGGATCTAACCCTGTTGCTAATAGCCATCTTTTCACAAGTGGCACTCACGTTTCTACAAACCATTGACCTCTAATCTGAGCGCGCAGGATTCCTGTTGCAGCTTTTGCAATATAAATATATTTACTTTCATTGCTTAGTTTGACCTATTTCATTAATTTAAAACATTTTTTTACCATATTTGCAGTGGTGATTAAACCCCTTCTGTCGTTCTCTTTTCTTTAAATGCGTATACATTGAAGCATAATAATATTTTCTGGAAACTAGAACAGTTCAACTGATAATTGTTTTTCAAAATGGCTGTTTTGGAGATAGATGGTTGTTGCTCTAAACAGACGCCTGCATTGCACATATTCATGTAAGGGCTGTGCAAAATAGGTGCTATACCGATTTGTTTCTCTATTCAGGGAGGGAGCCTGGGCTGCAGAGGGCTTTGTCCCTAAGCAAGAAATACCCTGAAATCAGCCAGAACCAGAAAGACAGAAAACATGTCCCAGAAAAGGTATGCCCTTTCGTTTTCGTTTTCGTTTTCCGCAGAAACTTTATTAATAAATTTAAAAAAAAAATTATGTTTGCCTCCGTTGGATGTGAAAAATAGTTGCTTGATTCAGGGGTTGTGGTCTATTTCTGGTTTTTGTTTAAACAAAACATGCTCAGAGCGACTCGACATAAGTTTTTGCCATGCACCATCACAATTAATGATATAAAAAACAAGACGGGCTGCTCTTTCCCTCAGTAGTCTTCATTATCCACTCTTGTGTGCACAATTGTGCGTTTTGGCTTTGTTTTTCTCTTGTCATGGTCCGTTCTATAATTAGAAAGCCTTAAAGGGGCACCCTGACGGATGAGGTTTTGCAAGAAACGCGTCGAGATCACCAGGAAAACACCCTTTACAGAGATCGCAACACTCATTTTGCTCTGGTTTTCTAGAAATCAAACCGTCAAATCGGCGATTCCTCCTTGGCGGGGAGGTGCTGGAACTCAAATTCTTTTCAAATGGCCGCCAGAGTTTAGAACAAATCGTTTGCACAAAATTTCTACAATACAAGCCTTTTTATGTATTAATTTTTTATTTTTTATTTTATACAGTTTACCAAAAGGAGTTTCGCTCACAACAAAGGAAATAGCTCCCTTTTTTTTAACTGCACTACAAAAAAGAAAAAGCTTCAACCACAATGAGTGGCCTCCTCCAGAGCAGAGTTTGTCTGCCTTTGTTCCGATCCTTGAAAAGGCTGTCTTTCTGGTAATCTCGACGTGTTTCTTGCAAAAACAGATCCGTCAGGGTCCACCTTTAAGGCATTGAAACTTTAAAACGACTTGGTCTTACAAAGTCTAAAACTACCTAAGCTGTGCATGTGTGTGTACGCGCGCGTGTGTGTGTGTGTGTGTGTGTGTGTGTGTGTGTGTGTGTGTGTGTGTGTGTGTGTGTGTGTGTGTATATGTATATATATATGTGTGATCCAACAGTCCCTAGTCACTGGGCACATCCCCACTCTGTGGAAAACATCAACAGTGGTACCCGTAAGCAATGTCCTACTCAGCACAATGACTACAGACCTGTGGCACTGACTTCCATTCCCTTTAAATGCG
>CM065695.1:19828545-19846045 GCA_017654935.2 Phymorhynchus buccinoides | reverse complement strand
CAGCAGAACCAACAGACAGAACATTTGAGCTAAAAGGTCAAATGTGACGCACGTGCACATTGTGCAGATAACATTAAATGGTATAGGGATATTCAGACATGATTAATACAGAAAACCGCGCCCTAAATTTCCAACTCACTCCTGTCATTTGCGCGCATTTTGCCCCCTGGCCTCTCAGAGGTGAACGATGACGTCATAGAGGTTACAAAATGTTATGAAAGACAAAACTGTCATTATACTCAATCACAATTTAAAACAATTCAGGTTAATTGGTGGGGCAGTTCCTTAGGCAAAAGCTGTTACGTATTGTATCAAGAAAGTGGGGCTAAGCCGCTATATTGGACAGTCACGTGATTTCTGATAGGCTTTGCTGAAGCTGTTGAACTGTCTGAAGACCCCCAACATATTTGCACTATTTATTGCCGAGGATACGTTAAAATAATCTGTTCATATCATCCATATATTTGTAAGCTACCCAATTGATCTTGTGATTTGGCCTTGTCACGTGACCTGTGACGCATTTATCCCAGAACACTAATTGCTCTTTTATATGATGGAGAATCACGTGCAAAGAGCAATAAGTGCGTTGGAAAAAGAACAAGTAATGTTTTTGGACCCATTTTCACTGGTCATGTGACCAGGGCCAATCGCAAAATCAATGGGGTAGTGTACAAAAATATGGAGTATGTTCAGAGTAGATTTTGTTTTAAAATGTATCGTCGGCATTAAGCATTGCAAACATGTTGTGGGTCTTCAGACATATCCACAGCTTCAGCGAAGCCTATCAAAAATCACGTGACTGCCCAATTTTGCGGTTTAGCCCTACTTTCTTGACACGAGACGTAACAGCTTCTGCCTAAGGAACTGTCCCATCAATTAACCTAAAATTTTAATTGTTAGTGAGCATAGTCTTTCATAACATTTTGTAACCTCTATGACGTCATCTTTGATCTCTGAGAGGCCAGAGGGCAAAATGCGCGTTTTGGAGTAACATCTTTTACGCGCAAATGACGGGAGTGAGTTGAAAATTTAGGGCGCGGTTTTATTAATTAATCATGTCTGAACACCCCTATACCATTTAAAGTTATCGGCAGGATGGGCAAGTCGGCGGCGTAGGAACATGTTGAAGCCAGGGAGTGTGTGGTGAGGGTTGCCGGATTGCCAGCAAACGGGGGAACGCACAGGCAAGGCATATGGATTTGTTAAGTTATGCGTCTTGGTAAATGCTACAAAACCACTTTATGATTTGTATTTATAATCACAATCAACAATAAAATGTATGAATGAAAGAAAATATTCTGCACATTGAAAAGAGACAACAGAAGAACATAAAAATACAACAATTTACATGGGTGGATCAATCAGTCATGGAAGAGAGCTATTGGTTTGATAGGGGGGGCAGAAGAACAAAATGGATAGGTCTCGTACTTGTACATTTACGAACGGCCATAATGTTAGCATCAGGATTTTAAAGAAATCGATATTAATATAAAAGAATTGAGCCTTTGAATCTCTCTCTCTCTCTCTCTCTCTCTCTCTCTCTCTCTCTCTCTCTCTCTCTCTCTCTCTCTCTCTCTCTCTCTCTCTCTCTCTCTCTCTCTCTCTCTCTCTCTCTCTCTCTCTCTCTCTCTCTCTCTCTCCGGGTTTTGCTTATGTATGGTTTTCTCAAGGAGTACGCAACCCTAAAGCTTTCTTAAGTGAATTCAAACAAAGACAAATAGACTGCTTTTTACATCAATGGTCAGAAAAAATTGAATCAAGACCACGCTACGATCTTTACTGCTCCTTTAAAAGTGCTTTTGGGCCAGAAAAATATTTTGATGTGATAATCTCTAGGTACATCCGGAATATGTTTATACGATTTAGGCTAGGAGTCACTGAATTAAAATGTAACAGATTTATATATACTTCTGATGTTCGTTCGTTGTTGTGCCCTTTATGTTCCTATTCACCAGAAGACGAAATACACTTCCTTTTTTATTGTCCAGCTTATAACAATCTCAGGCATAAGTTTCTTACTAAAGTGAATCTAGAGCTCTTCAAGTTCCAAAAGCTATCCATCCTTAAAACTGAAAGTGACGAAGCGATTATCCAGTTTGCAAAGTTTATCTGTTATGCATTTAAACATCGGAGAACACTGATCAGTGCCTGATTGGTAAATTCCTTGGAAAGTACTTTTTACTTTTTTCGAACTGTCTATTCATAATTAATAGGCCACAGACCTTTCTTTTCTACCTGTATAATGTAGTATCAAAGTCATTTGACGACATTATGTACATACCTATGTATTTTTTTCCCTTGCATTATTCTTCTTGCTATTTTTTCCCTTTTCAAATGTAAATTCGTACTTCTGTTAGTACGCTTGAATTGCGCCCCCTTAAACTGAATAGCTAAGTAGATGAGCCATTTGGATTTGTTTGTACATAATACTGTTTTCTGAACTCTGTATGTTTATGGGCTTCACATGCCTAAACATTAAACCATTTTGAGTTGAGTCTCTCTCTCTCTCTCTCTCTCTCTCTCTCTCTCTCTCTCTCTCTCTCTCTCTCTCTCTCTCTCTCTCTCTCTCTCTCTCTCTCTCTCTCTCTCTCTCTCTCTCTCTCTCTCTCTCTCTCTCTCTCTTATGTACAAGATCACAAATAAGTTAGTACCAAAATATCTTATTTCTAAATTTAAAGTCCATGCAATTCGAAGCAAAACCAAATTAATAATGCCCCGCCCCAGAACAGATCTATATAAAGCATCCCTTACATACTCAGGTGGTAAACTGTGGAACGACATCCCTGATAATTTCAAAAATAAAACTAGCGTATCTTCCTTTCGCAAATCTTATCACAAGTACATAATGGACAATCTTGTCCATCAGTTATGCTAATGACTTTTACTACAAATATCAACTTATGCCAAGATTCTTGTAAATCTTTTATGTCTCTCTGTATATCTGTATATCTGTATAATGTCCCAATTTGATTCTCTGTCAATTATTCCATGTGCCAATTTTTGTTTCATTTTCTTGACTTGATTGTTTTTATGTCAATTTGTCATTGCCTGATGCATGGTGTGAGTGAGAGGGCCAGGCGCAAAGAAGCTATTGTAGCTTATCCTTTTTACCCTCAATAAAACATTCGTATTTCGTATTTCGTATTTCTCTCACTCTCTCTCTCTCTCTCTCTGTCTCTGTCTCTGTCTCTCTCTCTCTCTCTCTCTCTCTCTCTCTCTCTCTCTCTCTCTCTCTCTCTCTCTCTCTCTCTCTCTCTCTCTCTCTCTCTCTCTCTCTCTCTCTCTCTCTCTCTCTCTCTCTCTCTCTCTCTCCCCCCTTTCGCTTGCTGGCTTGTTCAATTTTGGGGGAACAGGAAGACATGTGTGCCCCCCCCCCCCCCTTCTCTGAGCCAGGGGTGGGGGGTAGCCGCCCCCCCTGCACCCCTTTTCGTACGTTCACTCAAATGTCACGTACCGTCTTAAACAGTCTCCCATCGGCGCATTTGTAATGCTGTGCGTGGTATGTTCATATTGCATAAGCGTTCAGACACTGGGCTACAATATTATTTCATCACAAAGTTTATAAATTATAAGTTTAGCACTGAAAACAGCGTTTGATATTTTCGCGTTTCATTTGCGTTTTATTTTGCCATCGAATGTTTTCTCTTGGTGCGTGTGTGTGTGCGCGCGCGTGTGTGCTTGCGTGTGTGCGTGCGTGTGTGCGTACATATGTGTGCGTGTGTGTGTGCTCGCGTGCGTGTGTGCGTGCGTGAATGTGTGAATGTGTGTGTGTGAGTATGTGTGTGTGGTTGATCTTGTGTGTGTGTGTGTGTGTGTGTGTGTGTGTGTGTGTTGATCTTGTGTGTGTGTGTGTGTGTGTGTGTGTGTGTGTGTGTGTGTGTGTGTGTGTGTGTGTGTGTGTGTGTTGTGTTTGTGTGTGTGTGTGTGTGTGTGTGTGTGTGTGTGTGTGTGTGTGTGTGTGTGTGTGTGTGTGTGTGTGTGTGTGTGTGTGTGTGTGTGTGTGTGTGTGTGTGTGTGTGTGTGGAGGGATTTCAGGCAGAACGGACGGTGGTAGAGGAGGTGGTGACGGCGTCCTTCGTCCACGATGTGCTGCCCTCCCTGAGGGCCAGTGAGCCAAAGGGCGTGGCCAGTTTTGACCAGTCCGAGGATGCCGCGCCCAAACTGATCCGACAGGGAGAGCTCATTGTGTCGGTAAGAGGTTTGTGTGCGTGTACTTGTCTATTTGTATTATTTCTTACCCGTGTGAAATTCGGTCTGCTCCCACCTAGAGAACACGTCGCTGCAAGCGCAGCGCCGCTCTTTGTTTGTTTGTTTGTTTGTTTAATGTTTGTTTTATTTTTGGACGGGTGGGGGTGAGAATGGGGACAGGGGCGGACTTGGGAAACCTAGCCATCAATTTGGTCATGCCAGGCAGCGGGATTTACCCCCCCCCCCCCTCTTATTGACTTTTAATTAACTGACGTGGGATGTTTATGTGCGTAAAGCGCACAAGTCAGACTGACTTTAAGTCCCCATCCGAAGGTCTCGAAGTTCAGTTTGATTTTCTCGTCGAACTAGAAAGAAAGAGCAAGGCAGGGTCACTCACGTATTGAAATTGGCAGGCGAACATCCTAACCACTCTGCCACCCTCGTTCTTGGAGGTGAGGTGGGTTTTCTTGTGAGGAACTATCAATAATTAAGTGGTCATTATAATAATTATAATTATAAATGAGTGTTATCAATAATTATAATAATTGCGATAGTTACCTCTTAATTAATCAAAAATCAACCAGGACATATAAGATGATCCCGAGTCTTCACGGCTTGCACGGACACGAATAAGCGCGATCCGCGCCAAGACAGAATGACACCATTATTTGATTCTAGCATCTCGATCTGGACCTTTTCTGTCTTGAAAGCGACCTTTCATTTTTAGCAGTGGAGGTTAAGTACAAACGGTCTTCAGAATGTGTTTTTGCTAGGCATGAAATGTGTCCGTTAAAAGAAGACGAACAATGAAGGCATAGAATCCATTCTTTTACTGCTGATTGTTTCGCTTATTGGTTCGATATGAAAATTAATGTCCCTAGCTCTTTATAAGTTATTACGAAGGCAGCCAGTCTTAGAGGGTAGGAAATGGGGAAAACTCCTATTGATGACTATTCAAATTAAGAAGAAGAAAAAAATGATCATCTGTATAAAATATTACTGATTGTGACCAATCTTCAGATGCATGCAACGTGATGAATATACTTTTGTCATTTTCGGAAATGTCTATGACTTGATTTCAGTCATTTATGGTGAGTCACTAATTATTTTTTTTAGACATTTCAGAAAATGGTCAATCAAATTAATCATTATCGGAAATGTTAAACATTTTAGTCATTTCTGTAAATGGCTGTTTTCCGAATTCGACTGTAACATATATATGTCGGGTCCAATATGCTTAATTGCGCATTAAGCTTAATGGGCAATAGTTTGAGACAGAGTGAGCGAGCGAATGACAGACAGACAGACATGTAGGTAGAGAGAGAAGTATATGAGATAGATAATGTGAAGTGAAGACTGATGGGGAGAGTGAGTAATTGAGTGACTGAGTGTCTGGGTGAGAGAGAGAGAAAGAGACAGACATACAGACAGAGAGTCAGGCTGGATTTACTCTGACCTGTAGTCCCGATCGAGCTGGCTTTGAAGGTCAATTAGATTAACTTGTCCTCTTGTGCAGAAACGTTGTGACAGGATGGGCTTCCCTACAACACTACAACACCTTTGTTCATTTTGTACTTTTTCAGCAGGCATTTGTCAGAAAGGGGGAGATAGAGATTGATCTGATCTCTCGTGACACTGACATACTTTTTGGACAGTTCTTTTTCTTTCATTTTTCCACCACCATATGCAATATGCGCTTCTCGTTATTGCATAACAAGAGATCCCCAAGAGAGACGTAGAACTGAAGCTGGTCTTTGTTTCCTAGACTTGCCTGCTTCTTCACATATCCCAGTTCCACAACGTCGTACCGTTTTCTTCTTTTTCTTTGTTCGCTCAGACAGTTCCTGTTATATGAGCGTAGATGCGTCATGCTGCCGCTATGCGCCTAACTAACAAATAGTTAGGCCCAGCATGTTCGATGTCGGCTGAAGAAATCTTTGTAAGAATTTTGAATTTTAAAAAAGGCAGGAGAATGAATCAGTGAGATAGAAAAATAGCAGATGACAATAAGCAAAGGGAAATGGCAGAGTCAAAAAGAGTGACAGAATAAGTCAGAGGAAGTTACAAGCACAGAACGGGGGGAGTCGTACCGTTTTAAAAACAGTCGTATTCTTCAGGTAGTTTCCTCGCAGCAGAACATATTTGACTGCATACAATACAACTCTTGCTCAAAGGTGTGCTTTTTTTTCGTAGTTGTCATTTCCGAATTTTCTACTCCTCTCTGTGGAGATGGTTAGGTTGCAATCTGTGATATCAGCAGTTCTCTGAATGAGAGAAAAAAAGAAATGGGAGAAATAGGCTTTTTTCCCGCAATGCGCATCCCATAGTCACTTAATATATGAGACGGCGTCAGGAAGAGAACTTGAAGACTTGAAGAGATCAGTTGATCAAAACTCAGTCATCGTGCTGAGAGGAATTCACAATAGCAAAAGTGATAAACGGTCACCTTTGTCTAAGTATCACGATTCTAGTCTGAGGCTTTGCTCACTCTGAGCTCATTAGGGTTAATGCGCGGACCTTTACTGCTGCGCATTACGCTTAATATGCACAAAATTGCTCATTTGGCTTATTGGGCAGGCAATCTTGCTCATTAAGCTTATTGCGCAAATTTTCTTGCCCATTAAGCTTAATAGGCTTTATCTGCATAAAGCCTATTGGACACGATATATATCGGAATTCCGATTTGTACTAGTAGAAATCGGAATTCTAATTTCGAGTGGACTTTTTCTAGTAGAAATTGGAATTTTGATTTCTACTAGTACAAATCGGAATTTTGATTTGTACTGACAGCCAGTAGAAAATGGAATCCAGTACAAATTGGAATCAACATATTGTTTCAGTTGTAAGAGAGGAAAGACAAAACAAGGGTGGAGTTGATAGTTTAAGAGCAGTAATACTTGAATTCTAACCCCTTTGACTACAGCACTAGAAAAGACAACCTAATCTCTTGGGCTGCAGCACTAGAAAAGACAACCTAATCCCTTTGGCTGCAGCACTAGAACAACAGTGCAAGGGACTAGGTTGCACTGTTGTTCTAGTGCTGCAGCCAAAGGGATTAGGTTGTTTTTTTCTAGTTCAAGTTCAAGTTCAGTTTATTTTCCAAAAAACCCTAGGGGCACAAGAAAACAATCACAATTATGTTGCGGCAATGAACAATATTTCACACATATTATAAACTTGCAATAATCATCTGCAAAGGCGCGTACACGCGCCCATACACACAAACACTCCGAGTTATTGAATTTCTAGAAAGATCAATAAAACAAAAACAAAGATAAAAAAAAAAACCCGTTGCTAGTAGGCTTAACATCCGTGGGATATACAACACTTCCTATGTAAAATATAACTTTGCGTACCAGGTTTGACTAATAGTCTGTGAAACTAAAGCAGTATGGGTCACATTGTTAAATAATGCTCAAAATTATTTTAAAATAGCCCTTATAAAACAAACTAAGCGGGTAAGGGATTAGGTTGCACTGTCTTTTCTAGTGCTGCAGCCAAAGGGACTAGGTTGTACTGTCTTTTCTAGTGCTGCAACCAAAGAGATTAGGTTGTCTATTCTAGTGCTGCAGCCAAAGGGATTAGGTTGCACTGTCTTTTCTAGTGCTGCAGCCAAAGGGATTAGGTTGTCTATTCTAGTGCCGCAGCCAAATGGATTAGGTTGCACTCTTTTCTAGTACTGCAGCCAAAGGGATTAGGTTGTCTATTATAGTGCTGCAGCCAAATGGACTAGGTTGCACTGTCTTTTCTAGTACTGCAGCCAAAGGGATTAGGTTGTCTTTTCTAGTGCTGCTGCCAAAGGGATTAGGTTGCACTGTCTTTTCTAGTGCTGCGCCAAAGGGACTAGGTTGCACTGTCTTTTCTAGTGCTGCAGCCAAAGGGATTAGGTTGTATTTTCTAGTGCTGCAGCCAAAGGGATTAGGTTGTGTTTTCTAGTGCTGCAGCCAAAGGGATTAGGTTTTTTTTTTCTAGTGCAGCAGCCAAAGGGATTAGGTTGTCTATTCTAGTGCTGCAGCCAAAGGGAGTAGGTTGCACTGTCTTTTTTAGTGCTGCAGCCAAAGGGGATCAGGTTGTCTTTTCTAATGCTGCTGCCAAAGGGATTAGGTTGCACTGTCTTTTCTAGTGCTGCAGCCAAAGGGATTAAATTGTCTTCTCTAGTGCTGCAGCCAAAGTGATTAGGTTGTCTTTTCTAGTGCTGCAGCCAAAGGGATTAGGTTGTCTTTTCTAGTGCTAGAGCCAAATGGACTAGGTTGTTTCTAGTGCTGCGTCCAAAGGGACTAGGTTGCACTGTCTTTTCTAGTGCTGCAGCCAAAGGGACTAGGTTGCACTGTCTTTTCTAGTGCTGCAGCCAAAGGGATTAGGTTGTACTGTCTTTTCTAGTACTGCAGCCAAAGGGATTAGGTTGTCTTTTCTAGTGCTGCAACCAAAGGGACTAGGTTGCACTGTATTTTCTAGTGCTGCAGCCAAAGGGACTAGGTTGCACTGTCTTTTCTAGTGCTGCAGCCAAAGGGACTAGGTTGCACTGTCTTTTCTAGTGCTGCAGCCAAAGGGATTAGGTTGTACTGTCTTTTCTAGTACTGCAGCCAAAGTGATTAGGTTGTCTATTCTAGTGCTGCAGCCAAAGTGATTAGGTTGTCTATTCTAGTGCTGCAGCCAAAGGGATTAGGTTGTCTTTTCTAGTGCTGCAGCCAAAGGGATTAGGTTGCACTGTTTTTCTAGTGCTGCAGCCAAAGGGATTAGGTTGTCTATTCTAGTGCTGCAGCCAAAGGGATTAGGTTGTACTGTCTTTTCTAGTGCTGCAGCCAAAGGGATTACGTTGTCTATTCTAGTGCTGCAGCCAAAGGGATTAGGTTGCACTGTCTTTGGCTACGGCACTAGAAAAGACAACCTAGTCCCTTTGGCTGCATCACTAGAAAAGACAGTGCAAACTAGTCCCTTTGGCTACAGCACTAGAAAAGACAGTCTAGTCCATTTGGCTGCTGCACTAGAAAAAACAACCTAATCCCTTTGGCTGCAGCACTAGAAAAGACACCCTAAACCCTTTGGCTGCAGCACTAGAAAAGACAGTGCAAAGGGATTCGGTTGTCTTTTCTAGTGCTGCAGCCCAAGGGATTATGTTGTCTTTTCTAGTGTTGCAGTCAAAGGGGTTGGAATTCAATGATTACTGCTCTTAAGCTATCAACTCCACCCTCGTTTTGTCTTCTTCTTCTTCCTTCTTCTTCTTCCAATATAGTTGACAAAGTCAGTTCTGACCATTATTTCAACTGAAAAGGCGAAGAGGTCGAAGAGAGAGAAAACAAGGAAAAGAAGAAAAACACAAAAACAGAGAGAGAGAAAGAGAGAGAGAGAGAGAGAGAGAGAGAGAGAGAGAGAGAGAGAGAGAGAGAGAGAGAGAGAGAGAGAGAGAGAGAGAGAGAGAGAGAGAGAGAGAGAGAGAGAGAGAGAGAGAGCTTTGGTGGGTAGACAGCCAGACAACCGGCCAGACTGGGACCGTCTTTCTTCTCTTACAACTGAAACAATATGTTGATTCCAATTTGTACTGGATTTCATTTTCTACTGGCTGTCAGTACAAATCAAAATTCCGATTTGTACTAGTAGAAATCAGAATTCTAATTTCTACTAGAAAAAGTCCACTCGAAATTAGAATTCCGATTTCTACTAGTACAAATCGGAATTCCGATTTGTACTAGTAGGATTCTGAATCCAACTGGATCCCATTTCTACTGTGACATATACACACAGATCCGGCAATACCCAGCCAGCGTGACCTTAGAAACCGCAATCCGGGATAACCTGCTATGGGAGGCCTCGGATCCCCTGCAGGTGTACGACGACGTGGAATGCGAGATTGAGCGTGTGCTCGTGCCCCTCATCTCCCTGGCAAGTGCCCTGAAAGACCTGGACCAGAAAGACTGGATGATGGGGGACCTGAG
Organism: Phymorhynchus buccinoides; assembly: GCA_017654935.2. NCBI lineage: Eukaryota > Metazoa > Mollusca > Gastropoda > Neogastropoda > Raphitomidae > Phymorhynchus > Phymorhynchus buccinoides. Next base: position 19,835,924 of record CM065695.1, on the reverse strand, counting down.
AGAAGGGAACATCTTGGTGGATGTTGCCACTGGAGAGGTGAGTAGGATAAACGCCCTTTTTAACATTCATACTTTCATAAGAAAATTGTTAGAGCTGTTAATTAAGAATCTGAATAATAAACCGAAAGTAAAGAAATGGACTTAGAGCTGTTTATGTGACAACGTCCGGTGTTAATGAAAAATAGCGCGCGACTCCAGTAGAATAGTGAGACCAATGGTCAATATTCTCCCGATAAAGTACGTGGGTTGTTCAGTAAAGTTTGGCAACGGCCCTGCCATTTGTAATCTAGAAAACATAGGCATAATGGTGGCACTAAGGAAAACTTCATTCCTTAACGCATTTGCATGCACACAATCATTATGATGTCATGTCCTACCTGAGTGCATGACGTCATTCAAAAAATGATGTAAGCGATGTATATACACGTTGGTAATCGAAATAAAAATACATATTAAATGAAAGCAACGAAAAGGGGAAGCAATTTTCTTCTAAAGAAAAAAAATGCAATTAATCACAAGGGAAGTAATTTGAATTCCGGAGAAAACACCAAACCAATATAAAACGAAGTGTTTTCACTGTTATTTGCAATCAGTAAGAGAAGCAAATTTAGTCAATCATAAGTTCATTTCTAGTTTTTCAGCGCATAAAATATAAACATTGCCAAATGTCTTATTATAAAGGTATTTTCAGATTGTAAGACATGAACAAGACACTCCCTATCTAAATATGAATAATAACGTGACAGATATTTTTTGCGCAAACATACATATTTTGGACATTCAAACAAGAAATGAAATTCAGTCTCTATTTTGTTGCAAAATGGACATTTCGTTGATTTTTCGTTTTACATGTTAATATTTATATCGCAATGTCTAGTCCTAGACGAAATCTTGCGAGAGCATAGCGAAATTTACTAATTGTAATAACAGATAAATACTTTTCGAGAGAGAGAGAGAGAGAGAGAGAGAGAGAGAGAGAGAGAGATCATTTATGTCATACTCAGAACCAGTAATTCTCTTTTCTTTTTTTAAGAAGAAGTTTGACTCTTTCTACACCCACTTGTCTTGGAGTTTGAACATTAGTAGTTATGTCTAGGTTAGGTTATGTATCTGTAAGCTTACACTGTATGAGCGCTCACCGTACGAGCTCGTTTCCTTTACTGATAATTTCAGCATCACTAGATGAATTCAATCTGGCACAGAAACATGTTGTTTTGCTTTGTTTTTTCTTTGTTTTGTTGTTGTTGTTGCTTACATTTTTTTTTGGGGGGAGGGCATGTAATTTTTGTTAAAAAGGGCCAACTGATGTCTTTAGAAGCAAATGAGTGACTGTATTTTTACAGGTGATTCTACCCCGAATCGGCCGCATGCGACGGCTTCCTTCCACAGACAATCACATTGTTGACGAAATGCCCCCGGAGGATAGCTGGAGAAGGTGGATAAATTATAAATAGTACAAAACAAATAAAGTAATATAAAAATTTAAAAACCGCTCCATTCTCCTGCCTTTTTTTCAAGAAACACTTTCAAAAAGATTTCCTGCAGCCGAAGTCGGAATTGCTGGGTCTAACTATTTGTTAGTTAGGCGCATGCCGGCAGCATGACGCATCTGCACTCATAATTAACAGGAAACTGTCTGAGCGATCGAAGAAGAAAAAGAAGAACTCCGTAGTTACTCACAGAGTCAATTCTACAGCTACAGTAAAATGCTGTTGATAAAAAATAACTTGGTAGACCTACCGTAATCATGAGTGCGTCGGACAGTAAAATTACTGTTTATTCTAACGTACGTGTTGCTACCCGTGTTAACTGCTAAGACGCACTCGTGTTTAGGGTACCAGATGTATTGGTGAAGCGAAAACCGGGCATTGCTATACAAAATTAATGATAAAAAAATATATCTAGACATTCAATTCAATAAAATCTTATTGTCGAATTGCAAGGTTTATTTCGGGCTGTCGCAGTCTTCTTGTGTCTTCCACAAGTCTGTCTCTAGGAAGATGTTTGTAAAAACTGCAAACTCTAACAACTCTACTGCATTATTTGGTTATAATTCTTTATGTGTGCGATAAATTAGTGTTACCTAAGTGCATGCCTTAAGTTAAAATACTAAATTCCTATATTAGTATATGAACATTAAGGTTACAGCGGGGAAGACGGGGTAAAAAGTCCATGGGCGGGTAAGAAGCCCATGGCAATTGTCTCATGAAGTAAAGCAAATTTCAAATTTGCCCATGAGACGAATGCTAAGCATTAACACTCGTCTCATGGGCAAAATGTGACTGAAATTTGCTTTATTTCATGAGATAATTGGCATGGGCTTCTTACCCGCCCATGGGCTTTTTACACCGTCTTACCCTAATATATAATATCAATTTACTTTACTACCGATGGTCATTTACTATCAAACGCCATGAACGTATTCCATGTGACAATGTTAGACTTCGCCAACACATATGCATACACATACAAACTAAATCATCATTGGTTAGAAATATATAGGCCCATACAATTACGTAATCATATTAACGATGCAAAAGAAACTGCTAGGGTAGAGAATGTATGGGTTGCTACTGCTACTGACTGTCAGCAAAGACACTGTAGTGGGAATAAGACAGACAAGCGGCCATATTCCCCTATTGGTCGTTTTAGGTGGGGTTGTTACTTCCCTTGGTTTGTGTGGTTCACTGATACAGTCCTCTTGTTTACTGTAACTTCCGGTGAGTACTGGGTAGACACTGTAGTAGATCGACGTTTCTGTTTCTGTCTGGATACGTGGCAGACGCCACTTCTGACGACAAATCGCGACGTTGATACGAACATGAATGTTTTGCTATTAGTCATCCCGCTTATTGTAAAATATTAAATGTAAATTTCACTTAGGGTTTAAGCAAAATCCTTTGGCACACATGTACCTTAGACCCTCCCCATACATAAAATGATGGGAAACACCTTCGCAGCTGGTGGTTTCTGTGAGAAACAGGCCCCTTTGTGACGTCACTATATAATAGTCTGTCTTAGGCCCCATTCTTTTCACCCTCTACACTCAGCCACTTTCGTCTATAATCGAGGACCACAACCTGGCGTTTGAAAAATTTGCAGACGATACCGAGATACAGACAGGTGCTCCTCCTACAGACTTTCCTCTTATCTCTCAGAACATAACTTCTTGTATTGCTGATGTAAAAACCTGGATGAGTGAAAACAATTTAAAACTCAATGAAGATAAAACAGAACCCTTGGCTACTGCTGACTCTCTCCGATTAAAACGAGTAAAGAAAGAACCACTGTTCCTAGGCTCTAGTTCTGTCTCATTTCAGACCTCTGTCAAGTATCTCGGTGTTCGTCTTGATGAAACTCTGTCCATGGACTCTCAAATATCTTCTCTCTGTCGCACTTCCAACTTTCACTTGCGGCGGATTGCAGCAATCAGACCATATCTCTCAGAAGAAAGCACAGCACACCTTGTTCGCTCACTGATTCTCTCTAGATTAGACTACTGTAACAGCATTCTTGCTGGTCTTCCTTCTTCATCTGTCTCTAGAATACAAAAAGTGCAAAACAATGCTGCTAGGCTCGTACTGCGAAAGAAAAAACGCGACCACATTACGCCTCTTCTCAAACAGCTACACTGGCTTCCTATCGCAGCACGTATCGAGTACAAGATGGCCACCCTAGTTTTCAAATTTCACAACGATTCTCTCCCTGCTTATCTTTCAAGTACGCTCTTGCCATATGTACCCTCTCGGTCTCTTCGCTCTAGCAGTCAAAACTTCCTAAAGATCCCAAACTACAATCTAAAATCAGCTGGGCAGAGAGCCTTTCGCTTCCAGTGCGCAAAGGTGTGGAATAGTCTGCCCGACAGTCTTCGCAACAGCCCATCTATCCCCACTTTCAAGAAGAACCTGAAAACCTATCTCTTCCGAAAATCCTACTGCACTTCTTTTGTTGAGTGATTCTCCTTTCTCCTCATTCTCCCCTCATTCTTCCCTCTAATGAAGGCCGACGTGTTGGAGCGAAGTAGAGAGATGGTGCCTTGGCCTTGATGCGTACGCTATGTTTGAGATAGAGAACTCCAAGGTGTGTGTGTGTGTGTGTGTGTGTGTGTGTGTGTGTGTGTGTGTGTGTGTGTGTGTGTGTGTGTGTGTGTGTGTGTGTGTGTGTGTGTGTGTGTGTGTGTGTGTGTATGTGTGTGTGTGTGTACGTGTGTGTGCATGCGCGTGTATGTCTCTGTGTGTGTGTGTGTGTATGCTTGCGTGTGTGCATGCGCATGCGTGTGTGTGTGAATCCCCCCCTCCCCTCTCCATTCTTACTTTATTATTGACTTATGTCATTTTGTTGACTGGAGCGGATTAGTGGGTGGGGTGGGGATTTGATTTTGATTTTTTTTATGTGTGCATGGGCGTACGCGAGTGTGTGTCGTTTCTCTTCATTTACATTCATTTTCAATTATTATTTTTAACGACGTCAATATGTTGGCCTTAAGCTGGCGAGTGCGTGTGTTTTCATTTTTTCTTCCGTTTGCATCTGTTATTATCTCTTATTGTGCATGTGTATATTTATATGTATCTTATATGATCTGTATGTCCTGGTGTTCTATTGTGTATTTAAATAGTAGTATTACGTTCCTGTATTATCATGTTCATGTGTGTTTTGTATATGCGTTGTATTTGTAAGGCGCTTTGAGCTGTTGTCAGGATACTGCGCCATATAAATGGTATTAATTATTATTATTATTATTAATACCGCTATTACCACTTGCGAATCCAACTACAATTTAGCTTTTATTGGTTATCTAATGTACAATTATGACTTGCTACATGCAATTTTTATGTGCCTGTCATAAAACCCAGATCAAGCTCTAAGCTCATTACAATCACGAGTCACTCAATGGGCTAGTCTGCTCATGTAGAGCCAAAATCACCGTTGCCAGCAAGGGTGCAAATATTTCTTTCCACAGTAAATCCTAAGCATCTTATGGACTACATTGCATTGATATGTGACAGAAAAAAATAATAGTTTGAGCTCTAATTCTACATGCTGTAGCGTGCTTTAAAATGGCAATGAGGGCCTGCACATTTGTCTGTGCATCTTGAATGAATAAAACTGTTACAACTGCCATAGCCTCAGTCAACTGATCGATATTACAACTAGCATATCTTGTTCTGTTTCTTAAGTTCTATAATGCTCTTTATTTTGATTAATAGGTGCATAATATAAAATATTCAATGCCCAATAAGCCAGCATTTTGTGTTTGTCACTTCTTTTACTTATACTTATGCAGTCTTGTTATTTGTAATTAAACAAAGAAGGAAAGAAAGAAGAAAGACAATTCGACTTTAGAAAGGTGCAAATGAAATTTGAATATTGATGCAACGTTGACTCAACATGCAGTCCGCTTGATACAGTTCAGTCATCTGTGTTTCCTTTAAAACTCGTTTACCGTCAGTGAGAACGTTTGAGTGATTTCCAGCATATTTTGTATGCAAACTTTACCAATTCCCAAACCTTTTATCTACCAAAGTAACAATATGCAATTATAAAACTACACTTGTACACAAGCAAACAGGAGAGAAAGAGAGAGAGAGAGAGAGAGAGAGAGAGAGAGAGAGAGAGAGAGAGAGAGAGAGAGAGGGGGGGGGGAGAGAAAAACAGAGAGAAAGAGAGAGAGAGAGAGAGAGAGAGAGAGAGAGAGAGAGAGAGAGAGAGAGAGAGAGAGAGAGAGAGAGAGAGAGGGAGAGAGAGAAAGACAGAGAGAACACTGAACACGAAACTATTTTCAAGGGTGAAGATTAGGTGAAGCCTATTTTTCCAATTTGTGTGAGAGACAGACAGACACAGATGGTGAGAGACAGAGAATTACAGAGAACCAATAGTCTAATGTAAAAAAACAAAAATCCACCAATATCGTCCCACCATTACTGCTCAACCTGTTTAATAGGCTAATGGACATGCAGTGAGAGGGGTTGGAGTTGGGGGCAGATAGTGAAGGACCAGAGACTGTCTTTCAAACATACACGTTGTATGAACCTGTTTCATTCGATCTGCTTAAGTTTCGCTTTACATGCATAACTAATGGCAAACAAGTAGCATTATACCCATTTCCTTCCGTTTCACACAGTCAAACACCATTCAATCTAATCTTACTGAGGCTGGATGCACGACTGTAGCGAATATGTATTCCAGAAGGAAACAAAGAGCAGGATAGTGTAGGCGAGAGAAAATATTTACTTGGTGAATTATTCTGTTAGGGAGGCACTTCCTTATGCACTTTGAAAGGGAGTTGCATGGAATAGGCACCATGTTATGAACATATATAAAAAATTGATGTCAGGCATGCCAGTAATTCCAATTTATTCTTCATATTGCGTCAGGTTAAGCATATCAAGACGTCTTCCTTGCAGGCATCACCACAAGTTCAACTGAATTGCTTTAAGATAGGGCCTTTTGCAATAAGGATAGTTTGTGTTACTGTATCCATTCCTGCCAGTGTAATATAGACACGCCCATCCATTCTTCTTCAAACATGTTTGTTAACAAAGCTAGAAATGCAGCTCAAAATAATTATATTTCTAGGCATAGTGTGCCACAGACGTAATTGTAAATTAAAGCAGACACTTTGAATCTTAAAAACACCAAGTACTAGATATATCATAGTTTGATTGTTGGAAGATTGTAAAAAGCATAAGAAAAATGACAAATGTCTTGGATATGTAAAACAATATTATCAAACAAGTTATATATCCAAGCATAATATGATCTATGATTTTCAGAAAGTATGATAGCTTCCTAATACCACATTCCCCCCCACTATAACATGGATTATGAAGGCAATGCTGCACATGGTTGTTGCTCATAATGTTCAATCTGTGTACTTAAGCCAAGGGTCCTGAGAAATAATTGGGCTAATCTATAAACTAATATGCGATTTTGAGAATAAGATGTATATTTCCTTTCAGCAAGGTACTAAGAATTCAGAGATTAAAAAATAAAATGTTATGTAGATAATTCAGTATTGTAAAATATGAACTAAATAAATCAAGTATGTAGGCTAGTTTTCTTAGGCATTTAGAGATTACTTGAATTAAAAAAAAGTGGTGGGTGTGGAAGTAAGAAAAGAGACAGTGGTCAGCAGACATGTTCTGTTTTCTTGTGATGAAGAACAATGCACCGGTTATGACTAAGCGTGTTGTCAAAGAGAAAAGACTATGTTTCTGGTTACTTGTACTACATGAGAAATGCAAACTGAACAGTAGTACATTTGTCAATCTGTTTGGACTTTAAATGACCACTGTATCTCTGTATCTTCCATGTAGCTTGTAGTGTGTTTCCCACGTATTTTCCACTCAATACATGTAAACGACATGTGTGCAAAGATA
>CM065695.1:19803545-19823545 GCA_017654935.2 Phymorhynchus buccinoides | reverse complement strand
CTGGGCTCCGAACGAAGGCTTCAATGTAAAAATAGACCTAATACTTCCATTGCGTTGAAACAGGAAATGACGAAAATGGCACCAACTACGAAAGCGAAAGAACGCGTTAGGGGTCCATCAAAGAAAATGCCGTGCTTCAGTTGGATGTTCTAAACAACACAGAGTTGAATCGAATTACACCTTTCACCAGTTTCCCCACCAAGATACTAAAAATGGCCCGGTAGCCAATATTGTTTTACGCAAATTACAAGAGACAAGACCAGGTGAAGTCATTAGATTAGTTAGATCTAGATCAGTAGATGTTGTCGACTAAGATTTGAAGATTTATTGGGCATTTAATCTAGAGGCGAGTTCATAACCTTATCGTATAGTAAAATGTTATTAATAGTCTATACACTTAGGCGCGCGCTCACACACAGTGGAAGACGGAAAGGTATGGAAACAATAGTTGGTCAAACTCATACAACAAGTTGAAAATTAGGTTATAGTATGAACAGACTCCGGAGAGCTTATTTAACATTTCCTGACATCAAAATGTATGAGTTTATTGTTGTTTATTTGACATTTCAAAATTGGTAGGTGAAGAGGCTGCGAGGCCTAATGTCCTAACTACCTGACCTGACCTGTGCTTAAGTTTATGAAGTTCTACTAAAGCTTAAGTGGGAAGCTAAACGTTGTTACTTTCTAAATTAAGTAAACCTAAATTAAGTAAACCGATTTACTTAATTTAGAAAGTAACAACGTTTAGCTTCCCACTTAAGCTTTAGTAGAACTTCATAAAATTAAGCACTGGTAACTAAGCAGATAATGCTTCTTCAACGTACAAATCTTGTTTCAGAAAAAATAAACAGCACGCACATTATGTTTCTTTTACGTTTATTTTTGTAAAATGCGGCACTATTATTTTATATCATTGTTCCTAATCAAGTCGTTAACTGTGTTATGTTACACAGTTTTTATTCCAGTCGATTACAGAGGTGAGTAAGTAAGTGTATTATGATTGTGCTTGTGTATAATGTGGAATTGGTGCACTGATAGATTAGGCCTTGACTTCAACGGATTGAATTGAAAGAAACAGTTTAAATACAGTACCCTCTTCTTCGTCTTCTTCTGTTAAAAGGCCCACAGTCACCGAGCTGACCATTCTGGACCCTTTTCTTGACTTATTGAACATCTAGATCTATTCTCGCCCTATGAGACTTTTGTAGAATGTACTCAGTCAGAGTAAGATTAAGATTAAGATTAAAATTATAGCCCCGTCGACAACAAAGGCCATGTCAGGGCTGTCACCACGTTACATCTTACCACGTTAAATCTTACCACGTATTAAAAAGGAATAAAAACAGAGTAATGATTGTGTAAAAAGCAACTGAGTGTGTGCACGTGTGTGTGTGTTTGTTTGTGTGTGTGTGTGTGTGCGTGTGCGCGCATGTGTTTGTGTCGGGGGGGGGGGGGGGGGGGGGGGGGGGGGGCGTGTGTGTAGATCTATGTGTTTATGTGTGTTTTCCTATAAAAAAAGAAGAAGAAATTCATGTCGTCGAGCGGCAGCTAAATTTCCTCGCGGGCTATACCTTGCACTCATCAGCACCACCAGTTGATAGGTACTTAATGGTTCAAAACATGTTTCAATAGGGGTATGAACAGTAATGGCATTAGTCCTTTATTTCATGCCCAGATTGCACTAGATTGCACTATTTTGCTTCTCGGATTTAAAAAAAATTTCCAGGGGAGCATGCCCCCGGACCCCCCTAGGGGTCTTGGTGCTTCGCACCTTCGATGAATTAGCCCCCACCCCTTAAAAACTTAGGTCCGGCCCTGGAGAGAGAAGGGAAGAAGAGAAAGAGAGAGATTGTGTGATGTATGTGGTTTGTGTCTGTGCGTGTGTGTGTGTGAGGTGTGTTTGTGTGTGTGTGTGCGTTTTTTGCAAATGAACTCTGCGAACGATTTCTCCCAAATGTACGGGACGGAGCACCCCAATTCATTGCCCCCATCCACACAGTCCTGCACTCCGTCACACAGCAAAGAGTAGTGTACAGGAGGGCCACACCTATAGGGGAACAGGGAGAAGGAATGTTAACAACCCCTCCACCTTGCTTCCTGCCTCTGGTAGACGTACACCAGCACTATGTTTTGTGTCACTTCCTGACATCCTAAATTTGGGTCTCATGCAAACATAGGGGAATGACCCCATGGCCTTTTTGAAGACGGAAGGGGGAATGGAACTACAGGTGCAACTCAGGGGCAACCGCCACAACCTGGAGAAGACTGGGAACTTCGTCCTGGCAACTGGTTTGAAAGTCTGACGTTTTGCCAACTGAATCGATGAAGACGAAGAGCCCCTCTTGAAAAAAATACAGGAGAAAGACAGAATGAGCAAAGAGAAGAAAATGCCAAAGTTGGCACAAATAAAAAGAACAAAACCGAACAATATAAATAATAATCATAGCCACATATTGTGATTGCCTGGCTGTTTTAACATGCTATTGAAAAGAAAAACAAACGAACTGTTTCATTTGGTTTCCGTGTCAGATTTATCGAATCACGTTGTGTTTTTGCAAATGATCCCATTACCTTGCTTTATGGCCTATGTAGCTAAAAAGCAATCATTTAAACCACTGATTATCTCTCTCTCTCTCTCTCTCTCTCTGACATGGGCCAATGGCCTATTCATTAAAATCGTTCAGTGTTCAGTGTTCTCTCTCTCTCTCTCTCTCTCTCTCTGACATGGGCCAATGGCCTATTCATTAAAATCGTTCAGTGTTCAGTGTTCTCTCTCTCTCTCTCTCTCTCTCTCTCTCTCTCTCTCTCTCTCTCGCTCACCTAAGCTTTTATTTCATTTATGAAACAAAACCATTCCAAAACGATCTAGGATTTGCATAAAAATGCTTGCAATGTCTTTGTTGTGTTGGGTCAGCTGGTCGACTACATTCGAGATCCCAACCAGGTTGAGGAGGTGTTGGCAAACTGCCCAGAGTGGCTGCGAGAGCTGAGCACGCGGTGCTGTGACCCCAACAAAGAGAAAAGGCCCACAGCGGCAGAGCTCCACAACACGTTGCTGCAGCATCAGCCTGAGAGCCCAGTGTCGATGCCATTTATGTAAGGCAATGGTACACTCGTTTGCAAGCATACACGGGAGCGAGAGAATGGTTTGCGTGCATGAAAGTATTCTTAAAGTAGGTATGCACATACATGCATTCATATAACTTGAGCATGAAAATGCTAGATCAACCAGCCATGCGGCAGAGTTTTCGGCTCCAGTGACCTTGGCCTTTGTTCAATGACCTTAATTTTCGAACTTTTCCTAGATATCCTAACTACTTATCCACATGCACAATTTGAGGCTCCTAGGTGTCTCCCTTCAAACACTATCGTGTTAACATACATACATACATTTATAGTCCATGGTCAGCCAGCCACAAACAGCCAAATTTATCACTAAAACCAGCTTTCACTTCGCGCCTGGTTAAGCATTTGCTCATTGTATACGTACTTGGTTTGTAGTTATAGTTTTAATGTTGTTATTGTTGTTGTTCTTGTTGAAGATTATGGTAATGTCTCGAATATCCGTAAGGTGGCCTATCTGGAAATTCGTAAAATTAGCTCGATCAGGCACTTCATTTCTACTGAAGCTACTAAAACTTTGGTCTGCTCGTTAGTTCTGTCGAGGCTAGACTACTGCAATGGTCTCTTGGCTGGCTCGCCAAAGTACCTTCTGGATAAGCTACAGAAGGTCCAGAACAGTGCCACCAGACTTGTTTGCAGGACATCTAGACGTCAGCATGTTACTCCCCTGTTACAGTCCCTTCACTGGCTCCCGGTTCAGAGTCGTATTGACTATAAGCTGGCTTCAATCTGTTTCTCTTCTGTCTCTGGTACTGGATCACAATATCTGTCTGACATTCTACACATCTACACCCCATCCCGTCAACTTCGTTCTTCTGCTGACACTCGTCTTCTCCGTGTTCCTTCTGTCAGAACAAAGTCCTTCGATCAACGTTCTTTCTCCTTTCAGGGACCAACTGTCTGGAATACACTTCCCATCAATATCAGAAACTTACCTTCGACTTCTTCCTTCGAGTCTGCTGTGAAGACCAACTTTTTCAACGATCATAATTCCTCCCCCACCAGTCCGCTCCTCTCCACCCCCTTGTACTCAGTTTCCGTGAAATGGTGAAGTGGCTGTCACATGGCGTGCCCGTATGTGTGTGTGCGCGCGCGCGTGCGTGCGTGTGTATGTGTGTTGGTATGCGTGTGTGTGTGTGTGTGTGTGTGTGTTTCTGTAAATTGTGTACCTTTTTCAAGATATGCGTCTTTGTTCATTTGTATGTACTTTTCTATATTCTACTCATGTAAAATGTATGTACGTTCGTCATGTTCTGGTTGTATTAGATAATGTATATTTTATGTTGTATTTGTATTAAATATGTAAATAGCTTAGAGCCCTAAATCAGAGAATAGGCGCTATATAAATATTCATTATTATTATTATTATTATTATAATGGTGTTGATGACAATGATGACTGTTCTCGTTATGAAATCAGATTGTGTTGATGATGATGATGATGATGATGATGATGATGATGACTGTTCTCGTTATGAAATCAGATTGTGATGATGATGATGATGATGATGATGATGATGATGATGATAATGATGATGACTGTTCTCGTTATGAAATCGGATTGTGATGATGATGATGATGATTGTGATGATGATGATGATGATGATGACGACGACGACGACGACAATTATGATGATGATGATGATGATGATGATGAAAGTGTCTTTTCTCTTACTAATAAGATTGAAAACAACTACAACGACAATACTTATGATGACGACGACAAGGAGGAGGAGGATTAAAACTGTAATAATACTAATGGCAACAATGATGGTGGTAAACCACAACCTCTCTCTTGTTGCAGAAACGATTACCCACGTACCAACCCACATACTTCAGCAGAACCCTCTGATGAACTTCAGGAATCCATGATGCAGCGAAGACCACATCCGTCTTCAATGCAACCCAGGAACACTTACAAGCGCTTCTTCAGAAACATCACTTCTCGTCTGACGCGTGGAATACCAGCGAGGTTCACGCGGAGAAGAAGAGCAACAGGCTTGAATTTCAGGAGCATCTTGAAGAGTCCGAAGAAACGCCTCACGCACAAACGACAACAACGCACACCCGCTATCGTGTTTGCCTCCACTGCCAGCTTGGTGTGTCCTGATGAGACAGATGAGGACGAATACCACGAGTTCGAGTCTGATAGTGCATCACACCAGAGTGGACAGGACGAAAATCCACTGTCAGAAGAAACCCTGGTGAAAGGCTTTCTTTACGACAGTCCTCCCAGTCAGCGAGTGCTGGACGATGCGACAGCAAATATGGAGAGACTGGTTAAAGGTGATGCTCACTACAGCAGATTTCCGCCTACTTACAGCATGGGTCAGCCATTTCAGGTTTTCTCTTCAGATAGAACTTCCAATCAGAAGCACAGACAAGGTACAGCACATCCACGTGCTTCTGACTGCTTGCCTATATATCAAAACAGCGATGAGCACCAACTTCGAAGCGACCAAGATGCTTATACCGAAGACGACAATCAATTGAACATGTGTGTCGCAAAGCGGAATACATGTCCTATATTAACAAAGGAAAGGCCCACACTCAGAATGACTCAACAAACTTGTACCAGAGAAGGTAGTCAAACGAACGGGTCTTGTGCTGAGCGGAGAACGTTTCCTCTGTTTCCAAGTGAGATAGCTCATCAAACCCCACAGCCATACGGTCAGTTAGACCAGGCCCACATCGCTAGGCACAATGGATGCTTTTCTCTTTGGCACCCCATTTGCGTGCCAAATCAGACTAACACTTGCGATGGGTTGGAACATGAGTGGCATACATTCTATAGTCCAACATGCAAGATACCCAGCACTGAAATATGTGAAGAATTGTATCCGACCGCTTCTGAGTCTTGTGAAGAATGGAGCGTAACGCAATCGGATAGTCTGGAAGAAGAGGAAAGCGAAGAACCTGGGGCACAAAGGGATTTCGATGTTGAACAGACAAGACCAAGAAATGGCAAAGCATCACTTGTAGAAAACACATTGATTGACAGCTGTTCTACAGCACAACAACATGCTGAGGGGCTTTCCACGGTAGGTTTGAATACAACTCAAGCTTCCAGTTCAAATGAAAAGCTCTCTGAATCTCTCGACCCTCACAGGCAGTCGGATGGATCGTATGGTGACGACAGCAATTTGAATTTTAGAAGTTTTCCTCAGAGTGTGTTCTCACCAGGGACACAGTCACAAAGCACATTTTCTTCAGACTCTCCAACCAACGGAAAACACCACATCAAGCACGATACACTGAAGTCAAAGATGGAAAGACAGAGAGCTGATGTTTACAAACCAAACGTTCAATTGTCAGTTGCTACGTCTTTACCCAACCAGCGTCTTACTGCAAGTACTGCAGTCAAAAGGACAAAAGTCACAGGAGAACCCCTGACCCGACATTGTCCTGAAGGAGTGTGTCTGGAGACAGCTCAATGCATTGCAGAACATAGCAAGGAAAGTCCACAAAGAACCAGCAGTGAAGGAACTTACATCGCTGATTATGATCAGTATAATCGATGTACAGAATCTGTGCTGGATGGCTATTCAGTCATCCGAGACTCAGACATTGCAGATATTGTCCACGAGATAGGGAATGCTGATAGACAGTGTCAGACCTCGTCCTGCATCGCCAATGAAGATTTCTGTGAAGTTGCATGTGAACAACATGATGCCAAGTCTTTGACGATGATTAGCAGTATGGCGTCCGATGGTGATCAGGAACTACGTGGGCATCCAGTCACTTCTCTTCAGTTGTCTGTAGATAGAAGTGCCTGTAATAACATGTTATTCTCATGTACAGTACCACTTTGTGGTCTCCCCACTGCCCATGACGAACACCCCTTTAGCTGGCCCAATAAATCAGAATGAGACTGATGTGAACAGGATACCAACAGCCCCTCACGAGGTGGTGGCCAATGAATCAACGACATCAAAGACATTGGCAGGAATATGCAATGGTCAGCCCTAGCCAGGGAGTTCTCCCCCAAGCACACATGGTTCCTAGCATTGTTGAAACGAGAAGGAAGTCATGGTGTAGCAAGAATCCAGTAAACAGTTCAACTGATTGTAAAGGCTTAGGGTCTCCAGATCATTCCAACACTGTATACATTAATGGAAGTAGTTCAGTTCACAGTTACCTAACGATTCACTCAGATCCACTGGCCAAAGAAGTCTGAGTGAGTCAGAGGTGGCCAAGACACCATCTGCCCCTCAAGAGGTTATAGTTGTACCAGTGATATCCATAAGTCACAAAGTCTCACCTCGTAGCTTATGTATAGCCATCCACATTAATATATGCTCTCGTATATCTATTGATTTTTGTATTTCGACCATTATTGTTAGTTTGGTATATATCCTTTGTGGTGTTAAGGTGTTTTTTTTAAAGGGTGTGTTGGATTGTTATGTGCATGTATTGATAGAACGAAATAAGAAGGAAGTATTGGATGGATTTCTTAACCGGAAAGAGTTTTTGCAGACATATGTTATGTTAACATTTGTCCTCTCCATGTTAATTGATAATTGTAAGAAGGTACAAAAGCATAACACACGTGCATGTAGACATATGTTATTACACACAGACCACGCACACACGCGCGCGCGCACACGCGCATACACGCACACACACACACGCACGCACGCGCGCACACACACACACACACACACACACACACACACACACACACACACACACACACACACACACATACACACATCATAGTACACACACACACACACACACACACACACAAACAAACACACACACACACTGACGTCCCTACATCAGCTATCTCTTCACTTAGAGTCCTTCTAGTCTCCCTTGTAGTGTTTATTTCACTATAGGGGTTGACACCGGGGGGATCCTCTGACGGAGGAGATTGCGGATTCTTTCTTTTTTCCTTGTTGTTGTTATGAGTGGTTTTTTCCCCTTGTTTGTTTTACTTCCTTCTCTGCTTGGCCTTGTCCATGTAAGTTTCGATTTTCGGGACAAGGGGAGTAGAAATGGAAGGACGAGCAGTATGTATTTAAAGTTTACATTTGTTTGGGTCTTTATCGGTACATATTGTCATACTTATTCGGAACACGTCGACACACGTATTCACATTCATAAACAGCACATCAAACGGAATGAATGAGTCAATACACCACACACTAGGTCAGACAGAAACCCTGACATTTTTGTATCAAATATAACACTAAACGTTCGCCACAAAATATTGTCCATTGTAGTCGTTCACACACATACAAATGTAAGAGAGAGAGGGAGAGAGAGAGAGAGAATATGTTGGAAGAAAAAAAAAGAAGATGAGCCGCCTCAAAAAAAAAAACACCCCCAAAAAATCATTAAAAAAGAACAAAAGAACATGAAAAGAAAGTGGTGGGTTAAAAAAACAAAAACAAAACAAAAGTCTCTCTAGTGCATCTGTGACATCCGCTGTATGTCCGGACGTCGTGACAAATGTCTCTCCACCATCTCCTGGTCACCCAAGATTAACTACCGAACATATGACATCCTCTACCCATCAAAGGACGATCAGTCAGTATTTGAAACCTGCTTCCATTCAGAATGGAACAGCTGAATCCGTCATAATATCCCGAAGTCGTGTAATGTACGACGCTCACTCCTCATCCGAACGTGACCGTGTCAGAGACAGGTCATCATTACCAGCATCGTAGGGCTGTGGGGAGTGGACACAGACCTGACGTGGTGCACTGGAACTCTCAGGCGTTCTTGTGGGGTTCCCCAAACCCTGAGAACAATGGGCTAGTACCTTCTTCCCAAAGTATGGAGCATCGTACACTTCAGTCTGTTCCTCGGAATTGTGATTCTGTGTTAAATGACCATGGCTCTGGTGCGGGTTGTGAACGGGAAGAATGCTTCTCCCAGTTGGATGAGGAGGAGACTTACCGCACCTACATGGATGTCTTACTGTAATGGGGCGATGCAAAATAGACCCGCTATTGGTCTTAGGCTTTGTACATTCTGACCCCTTATTCTTTATAATTTTGTTTGATTTGTGCATCTGTTTGTTATGTAGGCCTACATGTTGTTAAAAATGCAATGACTTTGTGCAAGCATTGGTGGCGACTGCTATAGTGTTAGAAGGAAACTGCCAGCGAAGTGGTGGAAATGGATTTATTCCTTAATTACTTGATCCCACAATGATTCATAATCAGTAAATTGTGTCATGCGGCCAGACTAACAACGGCAGTCAGCAAACTAAATCCTCATGTAAACTTTTGAAAAGCATCTTCAAAACAGCTTTGAAGAACACTTGGAAAGCGCAAAAGTATTAGTTTAGAAGCAGGCATACGCTTCCGTGAAAAAATATAGCTAAGGTTCTAACATCGGATGATGACGCTCTTGCTGCTGCTGCTGCTGCTGCTGCTGCTGCTGCTGCTGCTGCTACTGCTGTTGCTACTGATATTAATGATGATAAAGAGGAGGGGAAGGGGAATTGTGAGAGCTATATGCTTAATGAGGTTTACCCAACCAACAATTTATATTGTATAGTGCAATGATTCTCGTGTATATAATATCTATTTATTTGGTTTAGGGGAGAGCGTATAACTTTATTTTTTATTTATTTCCGTTTTTGCGAAGTTTGTCCCTCCGTCTAAATGTTTCTCTGATGATCTGTCTATCTATCTATCTATCTATCTATCTATCTATCTATCTATCTAGTAAATTGTGATAACACTTTTTGTCCAAATGTCTTTAGAAATTATCTATCTATCTATCTATCTATCTATCTATCTATCTATCTATCTACCTATCTATCTATCTCTCTATCTCTCTATCTATCTATCTATCTATCTATCTATCTATCTATTATATCTATCTATATATCTCTCTATATATCTGTCTATCTATCTATCTATCTGTCTGTCTATATGTCTATCTATCTATTTATCTATCTGGTCAAATTTGATAAAAAGTTTTTGTCCAAATGTCTTTACAATCGAACATTAGAACCAAGACTTAGTATCTTGATCTATGTTCTAAAACACATCGAGTGCTAGCTTAGTTTTTCCTCCTTTTTAGGGGAGGCAAGACAGAGCCCAGTCAACACAGCTGTTTCGATCCATGAGGATCTCGTGTGGGCTCTGTCTTGCCTCCCATAAAAAGGAGGAAAAAATAAGCTAGCACTCTATGTTTTTTCAGAACATAGATCATGATACCAAGTTATTGTAGATGGTCTTGATTCTTATGTTCGATTATAAAGGCATATGGACAAAAAGTTTTGTTTTGTTTTTGTTAATGAAATTTTACTAGTTTTGCATTTCAAATGCTCTAACTTTTAAGTCCTTTAGATCAGAGTCACGGTGCACAGCAGTATACTGAGATTTTACTTCAAATCTATTTTTATTCTTTTGAACACCATCTCAGTTGCTGACCCTCTCTGGTCGTGTCGTTTATCTTTTCATATTTTAACTTTGGAACATTGTTATGTTCACCTTTTTACTTAAGATTCTTATTTCTATTGTTTTATCTGAGTGCTGGTTTTATTTTGGGGGGCTTTTTGCAACAGGGAAACCTTCCCACTGTGGAATGACCTTGATGTTGGGGTGAGAAGATCACACATGACTCGGGTAAGATCCTAATGCAGTGTTCACCTGATGAGATCCTCATGGATCGAAACAGCTGTCGAGGACTGGGCTCTGTCTTGCCTCCCCAATAAAGGAGGAAAAAATAAGCTAGTACTCGATGTTCTTTTAGAACATAGATCAAGATGCCAAACCATCGTAACCTGGCCTTTATTCTAATGTTCGATTATAAAGACATTTGGACAAAACGTTTTTATCACATTTTACTAGTTTTGCATTTCAAAAGCTCTAACTTTTAAGTCCTTTAGATCAGAGGCACGGTGCACAGCAGTATACTGAGATTTTATTTCAAATATCTATCTATCTACCTATCTACCTATCTATCTGTCTGTCTGTCTGTCTATCTATTTGTCTGTGTGTATGTCTATCACCTATCTATCTATCTATCTGTCTGTCGTCTGTCTGTATGTATGTTAAAGAGGGCCAGTTGTAGACTGTTGGGAGAGTCAGACTCTCTGTCTGTGAGAGAGAGACAGAGACAGAGAGAGAGAGAGGGGGAGAGAGAGAGAGAGAGAGAGAGAGAGAGAGAGAGAGAGAGAGAGAGAGAGAGAGAGAGAGAGAGAGAGAGAGAGAGAGTGTTGATGCTTTATTCAACTGATTGTATTATGTATTGTGTTCTTGGGTGGGGTGAGTGGTGGTGATGGTAATGGTGTGTGTGTGTGTGTGTGCGCGCGTGCGTGCGTGTGTGCGCGCGCGTGTGTGCGTGTGTGTATGCGTGTATACGTGCGTGCCTGCGTGTATGTGCGCGCGCGTATGTGTGTGTGTGTGTGTGTGTGTGTGTGTGTGTGTGTGTGTGTGTGTGTGTGTGTGTGTGTGTGTGTGTATGCGCACGCCTATTTGCATGTGTGTGAGCGATTATTTGTTTTGTTTTTGTTGAATTTCTTGCTTTTAATTTTTTTTGTTGTTAAGCGCATAGAGCTCCACATTTGGTGGAGGAGTGCGCTATATAAATGATTCACTATTATTATTATTATTATTATTATTATTATTATGTCTATCTATTTATATATCTATCTTTCTGGATTCCTGTTTGTCTGTATATCCGTCTATCTATCTATCTATCTATCTATCTATCTATCTATCTATCTATCTATCTGTCTGTCTATCTATCTACCTGGCTATTTGCTTGTCTGTCTGACCAAACGCACAGTTTCCTGCCGTGTGCCGATCTCTATTGATATATCTCGGCATATAATTTTATGTGTATTTTATTTTACGTGTCAGTTTGTAGCAGACCATTCGAGAAATGAGATTACTTGAATATTTAATCAACTTTTAAAGTGCCTCTATAAATTATACATGATTTTTGCTATCACTAAGTTAATGAATTCATTCTTCAAGTGCCTTTGTTTATGAATGTACAACTTTTGCTGCCAGTATAATATTTAAATATGAAATTGCACCGATCTATTATACAATCGATCCTCCGAATTCGAACTGTGGCTGCCCACGTGGCGGGGTATTAAAAAAATGGTCACACACGTAATGTTCTCATCCCTAGCTGGTGCATTTGTACCATAGTGTTCAAGTGCTTCTGCTGTTGGGATGATCCCTGGAGTCTTTAAGCCAGGGTACGACAACAACAACACCATTATACATGTATATGGAACAGTCTCTTTAAAGACCCCCCACGTCACGTGTCACATTCCCTCTTATGCTTGGAAGATTTCTTGAGATTTCTTACCAGCTATAAGAGGGGAAAACACGTGCAAACCATGATTTTGACACGTGACGTGGTGGGTCTTTAATACAATGTCTCTGTTTTGTAACTTAACCCTTTACACTTTGATTGTATGTTCTGCTTATGGTGTAGCGAGATGTCTTGGTTTACTCATAACAGTGCCTTTGAATATAGGCCTACGTATTTTCTTTAACTGCCAAAACATTTAGCACACGCTATTGGGTAAATGCATTGCTTTATTCATCAACTACCTTCCAGTTTGCATTATCATATGTTATTATTAAGTAAATCTAAGAAAAACTATGTGACATTATTGTGTGCCTACAGTTACGAGTATTGCTTTTAACGAAAAGTACCGTGTCGTTAATTATTGTCAGTTCAGCTAACGTGCATGGTTGCTGGTTTTATACTATTCCATTAAAGTGTATGAAGTGTATACCAGTATATTGAAGTGATGGAAGTGCATGCTGTGCGTTAAGCGCGTTGTTTTGTTGTTTTTGTCTTGAAGGAAACCCCACTTCTACCCCACCTTACCACCATGTACAAATGTTCAGTTTTCAGGAGTGCGCTATATAAATGATTCGCTATTATTATTATTATTATTATTAATATTATTATTATTATTATTATTATTATTATTATTATTATTATTATTATGTCTATTTATATATCTATCTTTCTGGATTCCTGTTTGTCTGTATATCCGTCTATCTATCTATCTATCTATCTGTCTGTCTATCTGTCTATCAATCTACCTGGCTATTTGCTTGTCTGTCTGACCAAACGCACAGTTTCCTGCCGTGTGCCGATCTCTATTGATATATCTCGGCATATAATTTTATGTGTATTTTATTTTACGTGTCAGTTTGTAGCAGACCATTCGAGAAATGAGATTACTTGAATATTTAATCAACTTTTAAAGTGCCTCTATAAATTATACATGATTTTTGCTATCACTAAGTTAATGAATTCATTCTTCAAGTGCCTTTGTTTATGAATGTACAACTTTTGCTGCCAGTATAATATTTAAATATGAAATTGCACCGATCTATTATACAATCGATCCTCCGAATTCGAACTGTGGCTGCCCACGTGGCGGGGTAATAAAAAAATGGTCACACACGTAATGTTCTCATCCCTAGCTGGTGCATTTGTACCATAGTGTTCAATTGCTTCTGCTGTTGGGATGATCCCTGGAGTCTTTAAGCCAGGGTACGACAACAACAACACCATTATACATGTATATGGAACAGTCTCTTTAAAGACCCCCCACGTCACGTGTCACATTCCCTCTTATGCTTGGAAGATTTCTTGAGATTTCTTACCAGCTATAAGAGGGAAAACACGTGAAAACCATGATTTTGACACGTGACGTGGTGGGTCTTTAATACAATGTCTCTGTTTTGTAACTTAACCCTTTACACTTTGATTGTATGTTCTGCTTATGGTGTAGCGAGATGTCTTGGTTTACTCATAACAGTGCCTTTGAATATAGGCCTACGTATTTTCTTTAACTGCCAAAACATTTAGCACACGCTATTGGGTAAATGCATTGCTTTATTCATCAACTACCTTCCAGTTTGCATTATCATATGTTATTATTAAGTAAATCTAAGAAAAACTATGTGACATTATTGTGTGCCTACAGTTACGAGTATTGCTTTTAACGAAAAGTACCGTGTCGTTAATTATTGTCAGTTCAGCTAACGTGCATGGTTGCTGGTTTTATACTATTCCATTAAAGTGTATGAAGTGTATACCAGTATATTGAAGTGATGGAAGTGCATGCTGTGCGTTAAGCGCGTTGTTTTGTTGTTTTTGTCTTGAAGGAAACCCCACTTCTACCCCACCTTACTACCATGTACAAATGTTCAGTTTTCAGGAGTGCGCTATATAAATGATTCACTATTATTATTATTATTATTATTAATATTATTATTACTATTATTATTATTATTATTATTATGTCTATTTATATATCTATCTTTCTGGATTCCTGTTTGTCTGTATATCCGTCTATCTATCTATCTATCTATCTGTCTGTCTATCTGTCTATCAATCTACCTGGCTATTTGCTTGTCTGTCTGACCAAACGCACAGTTTCCTGCCGTGTGCCGATCTCTATTGATATATCTCGGCATATAATTTTATGTGTATTTTATTTTACGTGTCAGTTTGTAGCAGACCATTCGAGAAATGAGATTACTTGAATATTTAATCAACTTTTAAAGTGCCTCTATAAATTATACATGATTTTTGCTATCACTAAGTTAATGAATTCATTCTTCAAGTGCCTTTGTTTATGAATGTACAACTTTTGCTGCCAGTATAATATTTAAATATGAAATTGCACCGATCTATTATACAATCGATCCTCCGAATTCGAACTGTGGCTGCCCACGTGGCGGGGTAATAAAAAAATGGTCACACACGTAATGTTCTCATCCCTAGCTGGTGCATTTGTACCATAGTGTTCAAGTGCTTCGGCTGTTGGGATGATCCCTGGAGTCTTTAAGCCAGGGTACGACAACAACAACACCATTATACATGTATATGGAACAGTCTCTTTAAAGACCCCCCACGTCACGTGTCACATTCCCTCTTATGCTTGGAAGATTTCTTGAGATTTCTTACCAGCTATAAGAGGGAAAACACGTGCAAACCATGATTTTGACACGTGACGTGGTGGGTCTTTAATACAATGTCTCTGTTTTGTAACTTAACCCTTTACACTTTGATTGTATGTTCTGCTTATGGTGTAGCGAGATGTCTTGGTTTACTCATAACAGTGCCTTTGAATATAGGCCTACGTATTTTCTTTAACTGCCAAAACATTTAGCACACGCTATTGGGTAAATGCATTGCTTTATTCATCAACTACCTTCCAGTTTGCATTATCATATGTTATTATTAAGTAAATCTAAGAAAAACTATGTGACATTATTGTGTGCCTACAGTTACGAGTATTGCTTTTAACGAAAAGTACCGTGTCGTTAATTATTGTCAGTTCAGCTAACGTGCATGGTTGCTGGTTTTATACTATTCCATTAAAGTGTATGAAGTGTATACCAGTATATTGAAGTGATGGAAGTGCATGCTGTGCGTTAAGCGCGTTGTTTTGTTGTTTTTGTCTTGAAGGAAACCCCACTTCTACCCCACCTTACCACCATGTACAAATGTTCAGTTTTCAGGAGTGCGCTATATAAATGATTCGCTATTATTATTATTATTATTATTAATATTATTATTATTATTATTATTATTATTATTATTATTATTATGTCTATTTATATATCTATCTTTCTGGATTCCTGTTTGTCTGTATATCCGTCTATCTATCTATCTATCTATCTGTCTGTCTATCTGTCTATCAATCTACCTGGCTATTTGCTTGTCTGTCTGACCAAACGCACAGTTTCCTGCCGTGTGCCGATCTCTATTGATATATCTCGGCATATAATTTTATGTGTATTTTATTTTACGTGTCAGTTTGTAGCAGACCATTCGAGAAATGAGATTACTTGAATATTTAATCAACTTTTAAAGTGCCTCTATAAATTATACATGATTTTTGCTATCACTAAGTTAATGAATTCATTCTTCAAGTGCCTTTGTTTATGAATGTACAACTTTTGCTGCCAGTATAATATTTAAATATGAAATTGCACCGATCTATTATACAATCGATCCTCCGAATTCGAACTGTGGCTGCCCACGTGGCGGGGTATTAAAAAAATGGTCACACACGTAATGTTCTCATCCCTAGCTGGTGCATTTGTAACATAGTGTTCTATTGCTTCTGCTGTTGGGATGATCCCTGGAGTCTTTAAGCCAGGGTACGACAACAACAACACCATTATACATGTATATGGAACAGTCTCTTTAAAGACCCCCCACGTCACGTGTCACATTCCCTCTTATGCTTGGAAGATTTCTTGAGATTTCTTACCAGCTATAAGAGGGAAAACACGTGCAAACCATGATTTTGACACGTGACGTGGTGGGTCTTTAATACAATGTCTCTGTTTTGTAACTTAACCCTTTACACTTTGATTGTATGTTCTGCTTATGGTGTAGCGAGATGTCTTGGTTTACTCATAACAGTGCCTTTGAATATAGGCCTACGTATTTTCTTTAACTGCCAAAACATTTAGCACACGCTATTGGGTAAATGCATTGCTTTATTCATCAACTACCTTCCAGTTTGCATTATCATATGTTATTATTAAGTAAATCTAAGAAAAACTATGTGACATTATTGTGTGCCTACAGTTACGAGTATTGCTTTTAACGAAAAGTACCGTGTCGTTAATTATTGTCAGTTCAGCTAACGTGCATGGTTGCTGGTTTTATACTATTCCATTAAAGTGTATGAAGTGTATACCAGTATATTGAAGTGATGGAAGTGCATGCTGTGCGTTAAGCGCGTTGTTTTGTTGTTTTTGTCTTGAAGGAAACCCCACTTCTACCCCACCTTACCACCATGTACAAATGTTCAGTTTTCAGGAGTGCGCTATATAAATGATTCGCTATTATTATTATTTTTATTATTAATATTATTATTACTATTATTATTATTATTATTATTATTTTATTTCTATTTTATATATCTATCTTTCTGGATTCCTGTTTGTCTGTATATCCGTCTATCTATCTATCTATCTATCTGTCTGTCTATCTGTCTATCAATCTACCTGGCTATTTGCTTGTCTGTCTGACCAAACGCACAGTTTCCTGCCGTGTGCCGATCTCTATTGATATATCTCGGCATATAATTTTATGTGTATTTTATTTTACGTGTCAGTTTGTAGCAGACCATTCGAGAAATGAGATTACTTGAATATTTAATCAACTTTTAAAGTGCCTCTATAAATTATACATGATTTTTGCTATCACTAAGTTAATGAATTCATTCTTCAAGTGCCTTTGTTTATGAATGTACAACTTTTGCTGCCAGTATAATATTTAAATATGAAATTGCACCGATCTATTATACAATCGATCCTCCGAATTCGAACTGTTGGCTGCCCACGTGGCGGGGTATTAACAAAAATGGTCACACACGTAAATGTTCTCATCCCTAGTTGGTGCATTTGTACCATAGTGTTCAAGTGCTTCGGCTGTTGGGATGATCCCTGGAGGTATTTTTTTTTTAGCCAGGGTACGACAACAACAACACCATTATACATGTATATGGAACAGTCTCTTTAAAGACCCCCCACGTCACGTGTCCAATTCCCTCTTATGCTTTGGAAGATTTCTTAAGATTTCTTACCAGCTATAAAGAGGGAAAACACGTGAAAACCATGATTTTTGACACGTGACGTGGTGGGTCTTTAATACCATGTCTCTGTTTTGTAACTTAACCCTTTACACTTTGATTGTATGTTCTGCTTATGGTGTAGCGAGATGTCTTGGTTTACTCATAACAGTGCCTTTGAATATAGGCCTACGTATTTTCTTTAACTGCCAAAACATTTAGCACACGCTATTGGGTAAATGCATTGCTTTATTCATCAACTACCTTCCAGTTTGCATTATCATATGTTATTATTAAGTAAATCTAAGAAAAACTATGTGACATTATTGTGTGCCTACAGTTACGAGTATTGCTTTTAACGAAAAGTACCGTGTCGTTAATTATTGTCAGTTCAGCTAACGTGCATGGTTGCTGGTTTTATACTATTCCATTAAAGTGTATGAAGTGTATACCAGTATATTGAAGTGATGGAAGTGCATGCTGTGCGTTAAGCGCGTTGTTTTGTTGTTTTTGTCTTGAAGGAAACCCCACTTCTACCCCACCTTACCACCATGTACAAATGTTCAGTTACAGTTCAGCAATTGTGGCTGCTTCACGTAAGTCTGTTTAGACATTTAGGCTCTCGTGCTCATATGAAATCCGGAATTGCAGGGCAGGCAAGTCTGGTCTGGGCAACACGTTAGTCAGTCTTGTGCCTTCATTGTATCACAAGATTGCAGGAGGAGTGAAGTCGTATCGTGCATCACTGTAGTCAGGTCTTGTCTCATTATCGATCACCGGATGCAGAGGAGGCAACGTCTGTCTGTGCACACGTTAGTCAGATCCGGCCGTTTCATATGATACGGATTGCAGAGGACGTGGCAACGTCTGTCTGTGACACGTTAGTCAGTTCTCGTGCACTCAGTATGAGCACGGAGTTGCAGAGGAGGAAAAACGTCTGTTCTGTGCACCGTGAGTCAGTCCTTGTGCCTCATATGCACCGGATGCAAGGAGGCTAACGTCTGTCGTGCTCACGTTAGTCAGTCTTGTGCCATCATTATGATCAAGGAGTGCAGAGGAAGAGGCAACGTCTGTTGGCAACGTTAGTCAGTCTCGGGCCTCATTATGTGATCACATGATGCAGAGGAGGCTAACGTCTGCTATGCACACGTTAGCGCACGTCTCGTGCCTCATTATGATCACTGATTGTCAGAGCGAACACGGCAACGTCTAGTCGCACACGGTTACGTCAGTCTCGTAGCTCATTATTGATCCCCGGAGCAGAGAGGGCAACGTCGTCTGTCACACAGAGTCAGTATCTCGTGCCTCAATTATGATCACCGGATTGACAGCAGAGGAGCAAATACGTCTGGTCTGTCTGCACAATTCAGTTCACGTCTCGTTGCCTCATTATGATCACCGGATGGCAGATGAGCAACTCTCGTCTGTACACACGTTAGTCAGGTCTTGGACTTGTGCCTATTATGATCACCGGATTGCAGAGGAGCAAGTCTGTCTGTGAACAACATTAGTAGACTCGTGGCTCAGTATTGATCACCGGGATGGCAGAGGAGCAAACGTTCGGTCTGTGCAAACGTATAGGAGTATAGGATCATTATGACAGCCGGATGCAAAGAGGCAAAGCAAACCGCTGTCTGTGCACACGTACGTCAGATCTCGTGCTCATTATGATCAACGGATTGCAGAGGAGGCAACGTCTGTATTGTGACACATTAGTCCAGTCTCGTGCCATACACGATCACGGATTGCAACGGAGCAAACGTATGGGTCCACACTTTAGTCAGTTCTCGTGCTCATATGATCACCGGGATTGCAGAGGGGGCAACGTCTGACGTGCACACATAGTCAGTCTCGGAATCATTATGATCACGGATTGCAGAGGAGGCAACGTCTGTATGTGCCACACATAGTCGTTCTCGTGCTCCTTATGATCACCGGGGGGAAATTGCAGAGGAGGCAACGTCTGTCTGTGCACACATAGTCAGTCTCGTGCCTCATTATGATCACGGATTGGAGGGGGCAACGTCTGTGCACACATATAGAAGTCTCGATGCCCATTAATGACACCGGATTGCAGAGGAGGCAACGTCTGTCTGTGCACACATTAGTCAGTCTAGTGCCTCATTATGAGCACGGATGCAGAGGAGGCAAACGTCTGTTCGTGCACACGTTAGTCAGTCTGTTCTCATATGATCACCGGATTGAGAGGAGGTAAAGTTGTCTGTGCACCGTTAGCAGTCTCGTGCTATAGATCACCGGATGCAAGAGGAGGCAGTCTTGTGTGCACACATTAGTCAGTCTCGTGCCTCATTATGATACGAATGCAGAGG
>CM065695.1:19772391-19803045 GCA_017654935.2 Phymorhynchus buccinoides | reverse complement strand
CCAATGGACATATTTTGTGGCGAAGTTTAGTGTTAATTTGATACAAAAATGTCAGGCTTTCTGTCTGACCTAGTGTGTGGTGTAATGACTCATTCATCTCGGTTTAGTGTGCTGTTTATGAATGTGAGTGCGCTGTGTCGACGTGTTCCGAATAAGTATGACAATATGTACCGATAAAGACCAAAAAATTGTAAACTTTAAATACATACTGCTCGTCCTTCCATTTCTACTCCCCTTGTCCCGAAAATCGAAACTTACATGGACAAGGCCAAGCAGAGAAGGAAGTAAAACAAACAAGGGGAAAAAACCACTCATAACAACAACAAGGAAAAAAAAGAAAGAATCCTATACGAATCCTCAATCAGAGGATCCCCCCGGTGTCAACCCTAATAGTGAAAAAAAACCTACAAGGGAGACTAGAAGGACTCTAAGTGAAGCGATAGCTGATGTAGGGACGTCAGTGGAGTGTGTGTGTTGTTTGTGTGTGTGGGTGTGTGTGTGTGGTGTGTGTGTGTTTTGTGTGTTGTGTGTGTGTGTGTGTGTGTGTGTGTGTGTTGTGTGTGTGTGTGTGGTGGGTGTGGGTGCGCGCGTGCGTGCGTGTGTGTGTGTGCGTGTATGCGCGTGTGCGCGCGCGCGTGTGTGTGTGGTGTGTGTGTGATAACATATGTCTACATGCACGTGTGTTATGCTTTTGTACCTTCTTACAATTATCAATTAACATGGATAGGACAAATGTTAACATGACATAATTATTATGTCTACAAAAGATATTTCCGGTTAAGAAATACATCCAATACTTCCTTCTTATTCCGTTCTATCAAATCATGCACATAGCAATCCAACACACCCTTTAAAAAAAAAACCACCTTAACACCACAAAGGATATATACCAAACTAACAATAAGGGTCGAAATACAAAAATCAATAGATATACGAGAGCATATATTAATGTGGATGGCTATACATAAGCTACGAGGTGAGACTTTGTGACTTATGGATATCACTGGTACAACTATAACCTCTTGAGGGGCAGATGGTGTCTTGGCCACCTCTGACTCACTCAGACTTCTTTGGCCAGTGGATCTGAGTGAATCGTTAGGTAACTGTGAACTGAACTACTTCCATTAATGTATACAGTGTTGGAATGATCTGGAGACCCTAAGCCTTTACAATCAGTTGAACTGTTTACTGGATTCTTGCTACACCATGACTTCCTTCTCGTTTCAACAATGCTAGGAACCATGTGTGCTTGGGGGAGAACTCCCTGGCTAGGGCTGACCATTGCATATTCCTGCCAATGTCTTTGATGTCGTTGATTCATTGGCCACCACCTCGTGAGGGGCTGTTGGTATCCTGTTCACATCAGTCTCATTCTGATTTATTGGGCCAGCTAAAGGGGTGTTCGTCATGGGCAGTGGGGAGACCACAAAGTGGTACTGTACATGAGAATAACATGTTATTACAGGCACTTCTATCTACAGACAACTGAAGAGAAGTGACTGGATGCCCACGTAGTTCCTGATCACCATCGGACGCCATACTGCTAATCATCGTCAAAGACTTGGCATCATGTTGTTCACATGCAACTTCACAGAAATCTTCATTGGCGATGCAGGACGAGGTCTGACACTGTCTATCAGCATTCCCTATCTCGTGGACAATATCTGCAATGTCTGAGTCTCGGATGACTGAATAGCCATCCAGCACAGATTCTGTACATCGATTATACTGATCATAATCAGCGATGTAAGTTCCTTCACTGCTGGTTCTTTGTGGACTTTCCTTGCTATGTTCTGCAATGCATTGAGCTGTCTCCAGACACACTCCTTCAGGACAATGTCGGGTCAGGGGTTCTCCTGTGACTTTTGTCCTTTTGACTGCAGTACTTGCAGTAAGACGCTGGTTGGGTAAAGACGTAGCAACTGACAATTGAACGTTTGGTTTGTAAACATCAGCTCTCTGTCTTTCCATCTTTGACTTCAGTGTATCGTGCTTGATGTGGTGTTTTCCGTTGGTTGGAGAGTCTGAAGAAAATGTGCTTTGTGACTGTGTCCCTGGTGAGAACACACTCTGAGGAAAACTTCTAAAATTCAAATTGCTGTCGTCACCATACGATCCATCCGACTGCCTGTGAGGGTCGAGAGATTCAGAGAGCTTTTCATTTGAACTGGAAGCTTGAGTTGTATTCAAACCTACCGTGGAAAGCCCCTCAGCATGTTGTTGTGCTGTAGAACAGCTGTCAATCAATGTGTTTTCTACAAGTGATGCTTTGCCATTTCTTGGTCTTGTCTGTTCAACATCGAAATCCCTTTGTGCCCCAGGTTCTTCGCTTTCCTCTTCTTCCAGACTATCCGATTGCGTTACGCTCCATTCTTCACAAGACTCAGAAGCGGTCGGATACAATTCTTCACATATTTCAGTGCTGGGTATCTTGCATGTTGGACTATAGAATGTATGCCACTCATGTTCCAACCCATCGCAAGTGTTAGTCTGATTTGGCACGCAAATGGGGTGCCAAAGAGAAAAGCATCCATTGTGCCTAGCGATGTGGGCCTGGTCTAACTGACCGTATGGCTGTGGGGTTTGATGAGCTATCTCACTTGGAAACAGAGGAAACGTTCTCCGCTCAGCACAAGACCCGTTCGTTTGACTACCTTCTCTGGTACAAGTTTGTTGAGTCATTCTGAGTGTGGGCCTTTCCTTTGTTAATATAGGACATGTATTCCGCTTTGCGACACACATGTTCAATTGATTGTCGTCTTCGGTATAAGCATCTTGGTCGCTTCGAAGTTGGTGCTCATCGCTGTTTTGATATATAGGCAAGCAGTCAGAAGCACGTGGATGTGCTGTACCTTGTCTGTGCTTCTGATTGGAAGTTCTATCTGAAGAGAAAACCTGAAATGGCTGACCCATGCTGTAAGTAGGCGGAAATCTGCTGTAGTGAGCATCACCTTTAACCAGTCTCTCCATATTTGCTGTCGCATCGTCCAGCACTCGCTGACTGGGAGGACTGTCGTAAAGAAAGCCTTTCACCAGGGTTTCTTCTGACAGTGGATTTTCGTCCTGTCCACTCTGGTGTGATGCACTATCAGACTCGAACTCGTGGTATTCGTCCTCATCTGTCTCATCAGGACACACCAAGCTGGCAGTGGAGGCAAACACGATAGCGGGTGTGCGTTGTTGTCGTTTGTGCGTGAGGCGTTTCTTCGGACTCTTCAAGATGCTCCTGAAATTCAAGCCTGTTGCTCTTCTTCTCCGCGTGAACCTCGCTGGTATTCCACGCGTCAGACGAGAAGTGATGTTTCTGAAGAAGCGCTTGTAAGTGTTCCTGGGTTGCATTGAAGACGGATGTGGTCTTCGCTGCATCATGGATTCCTGAAGTTCATCAGAGGGTTCTGCTGAAGTATGTGGGTTGGTACGTGGGTAATCGTTTCTGCAACAAGAGAGAGGTTGTGGTTTACCACCATCATTGTTGCCATTAGTATTATTACAGTTTTAATCCTCCTCCTCCTTGTCGTCGTCATCATAAGTATTGTCGTTGTAGTTGTTTTCAATCTTATTAGTAAGAGAAAAGACACTTTCATCTCATCATCATCATCATCATAATCACCAACATCATCATCATCAACCATCATCATCATCATCATCACAATCATCATCATCATCATCACCAATCCGATTTCATAACGAGCAACAGTCATCATCATTATCATCATCATAATCATCATCAACATCATTATCATCATCACAATATCTGATTTCATAACGAGAACAGTCATCATCATCATCATCATCATCATCATCAGCATCAACACAATCTGATTTCATAACGAGAAACGTCATCATTGTCATCAACACCATGATAATAATAATAATAATAATAATGAATATTTATATAGCGACTATTCTCTGATTTAGGGCTCTAAGCGCTTTACACATTTAATACAAATACAACATATAATATACATTATCTTATACAATCAGAACATGACGAACGTACATACATTTTACATGAGTAGAATATAGAAAAGTACATACAAATGAACAAAGACGCATATCTTGAAAAAGGTACACAATTTACAGAAACACACACACACACACACACACACACGCATACCAACACACATACACACGCACGCACGCGCGCGCGCACACACACATACGGGCACGCCATGTGACAGCCACTTCACCATTTCACGGAAACTGAGTACAAGGGGGTGGAGAGGAGCGGACTGGTGGGGGAGGAATTATGATCGTTGAAAAAGTTGGTCTTCACAGCAGACTCGAAGGAAGAAGTCGAAGGTAAGTTTCTGATATTGATGGGAAGTGTATTCCAGACAGTTGGTCCCTGAAAGGAGAAAGAACGTTGATCGAAGGACTTTGTTCTGACAGAAGGAACACGGAGAAGACGAGTGTCAGCAGAAGAACGAAGTTGACGGGATGGGGTGTAGATGTGTAGAATGTCAGACAGATATTGTGGTCCAGTACCAGAGACAGAAGAGAAACAGATTGAAGCCAGCTTATAGTCAATACGACTCTGAACCGGGAGCCAGTGAAGGGACTGTAACAGGGGAGTAACATGCTGACGTCTAGATGTCCTGCAAACAAGTCTGGCGGCACTGTTCTGGACCTTCTGTAGCTTATCCAGAAGGTACTTTGGCGAGCCAGCCAAGAGACCATTGCAGTAGTCTAGCCTCGACAGAACTAACGAGCAGACCAAAGTTTTAGTAGCTTCAGTAGAAATGAAGTGCCTGATCGAGCTAATTTTACGAATTTCCAGATAGGCCACCTTACGGATATTCGAGACATTACCATAATCTTCAACAAGAACAACAACAATAACAACATTAAAACTATAACTACAAACCAAGTACGTATACAATGAGCAAATGCTTAACCAGGCGCGAAGTGAAAGCTGGTTTTAGTGATAAATTTGGCTGTTTGTGGCTGGCTGACCATGCGGAATATAAATGTATGTATGTATGTTAACACGATAGTGTTTGAAGGGAGACACCTAGGAGCCTCAAATTGTGCATGTGGATAAGTAGTTAGGATATCTAGGAAAAGTTCGAAAATTAAGGTCATTGAACAAAGGTCAAGGTCACTGGAGCCGAAAACTGCTGCCGCGATGGCTGGTTGATCTAGCATTTTCATGCTCAAGTTATATGAATGCATGTATGTGCATACCTACTTTAAGAATACTTTCATGCACGCAAACCATTCTCTCGCTCCCGTGTATGCTTGCAAACGAGTGTACCATTGCCTTACATAAATGGCATCGACACTGGGCTCTCAGGCTGATGCTGCAGCAACGTGTTGTGGAGCTCTGCCGCTGTGGGCCTTTTCTCTTTGTTGGGGTCACAGCACCGCGTGCTCAGCTCTCGCAGCCACTCTGGGCAGTTTGCCAACACCTCCTCAACCTGGTTGGGATCTCGAATGTAGTCGACCAGCTGACCCAACACAACAAAGACATTGCAAGCATTTTTATGCAAATCCTAGATCGTTTTGGAATGGTTTTGTTTCATAAATGAAATAAAAGCTTAGGTGAGCGAGAGAGAGAGAGAGAGAGAAGAGAGAGAGAGAGAGAGAGAACACTGAACACTGAAACGAATGTTTTAATGAATAGGCCATTGGCCCATGTCAGAGAGAGAGAGAGAGAGAGAGAGAGAACACTGAACACTGAACGATTTAATGGAATAGGCTCATTGCCCATGTCAGAGAGAGAGAGAGAGAGAGAGATAATCAGTGGTTTAAATGATTGCTTTTTAGCTACATAGGCCATAAAGCAAGGTAATGGGATCATTTGCAAAAACACAACGTGATTCGATAAATCTGACACGGAAACCAAATGAAACAGTTCGTTTGTTTTTCTTTTCAATAGCATGTTAAAACAGCCAGGCAATCACAATATGTGGCTATGATTATTATTTATATTGTTCGGTTTTGTTCTTTTTATTTGTGCCAACTTTGGCATTTTCTTCTCTTTGCTCATTCTGTCTTTCTCCTGTATTTTTTTCAAGAGGGGCTCTTCGTCTTCATCGATTCAGTTGGCAAAACGTCAGACTTTCAAACCAGTTGCCAGGACGAAGTTCCCAGTCTTCTCCAGGTTGTGGCGGTTGCCCCTGAGTTGCACCTGTAGTTCCATTCCCCCTTCCGTCTTCAAAAAGGCCATGGGGTCATTCCCCTATGTTTGCATGAGACCCAAATTTAGGATGTCAGGAAGTGACACAAAACATAGTGCTGGTGTACGTCTACCAGAGGCAGGAAGCAAGGTGGAGGGGTTGTTAACATTCCTTCTCCCTGTTCCCCTATAGGTGTGGCCCTCCTGTACACTACTCTTTGCTGTGTGACGGAGTGCAGGACTGTGTGGATGGGGGCAATGAATTGGGGTGCTCCGTCCCGTACATTTGGGAGAAATCGTTCGCAGAGTTCATTTGCAAAAAACGCACACACACACACAAACACACCTCACACACACACACACGCACAAACACAAACCACATACATCACACAATCTCTCTCTTTCTCTTCTTCCCTTCTCTCTCCAGGGCCGGACCTAAGTTTTTAAGGGGTGGGGGCTAATTCATCAAAGGTGCGAAGCACCAAGACCCCTAGGGGGGTCCGGGGGCATGCTCCCCTGGACATGTTTTAAATCCGAGAAGCAAAATAGTGCAATCTAGTGCAATCTGGGCATGAAATAAAGGACTAATGCCATTACTGTTCATACCCCTATTGAAACATGTTTTGAACCATTAAGTACCTATCAACTGGTGGTGCTGATGAGTGCTAGGTATAGCCCGCGAGGAAATTTAGCTGCCGCTCGGCGACATGAATTTTCTTCTTCTTTTTTTATAGGAAAAACACACATAAACACATAGATCTACACCACGACCCCCCCCCCCCCCCCCCCCCCCCCCGACACAAACACATGCGCGCACACGCACACACACACACACAAACAAACCACACACACACGTGCACACACTCAGTTGCTTTTTACACAATCATTACTCTGTTTTTATTCCTTTTAAATACGTGGTAAGATTAACGTGGTGAAAGATGTAACACGTGGTGACAGCCCTGACATGGCCTTTCTTGCCGACGGGGCTATAATTTTAATCTTAATCTTAATCTTACTCTGACTGAGTACATTCTACAAAAGTCTCATAGGGCGAGAATAGATCTAGATGTTCAATAAGTCAAGAAAAGGGTCCAGAATGGTCAGCTCGGTGACTGTGGGCCTTTTAACAGAAGAAGACGAAGAAGAGGGTACTGTATTTTAAACTGTTTCTTTCAATTCAATCCGTTGAAGTCAAGGCCTAATCTATCAGTGCACCCATTCCACATTATACACAAGCACAATCATAATACACTTACTTACTCACCTCTGTAATCGACTGGAATAAAAACTGTGTAACATAACACAGTTAACGACTTGATTAGGAACAATGATATAAAATAATAGTGCCGCATTTTACAAAAATAAACGTAAAAGAAACATAATGTGCGTGCTGTTTATTTTTTCTGAAACAAGATTTGTACGTTGAAGAAGCATTATCTGCTTAGTTACCAGTGCTTAATTTTATGAAGTTCTACTAAAGCTTAAGTGGGAAGCTAAACGTTGTTACTTTCTAAATTAAGTAAATCGGTTTACTTAATTTAGAAAGTAACAACAATTTAGAAAGTAACAACGTTTAGTTTCCCACTTAAGCTTTAGTAGAACTTCATAAAATTAAGCACTGGTAACTAAGCAGATAATGCTTCTTCAACGTACAAATCTTGTTTCAGAAAAAATAAACAGCACGCACATTATGTTTCTTTTACGTTTATTTTTGTAAAATGCGGCACTATTATTTTATATCATTGTTCCTAATCAAGTCGTTAACTGTGTTATGTTACACAGTTTTTATTCCAGTCGATTACAGAGGTGAGTAAGTAAGTGATTATGATTGTGCTTGTGTATAATGTGGAATTGGTGCACTGATAGATTAGGCCTTGACTTCAACGGATTGAATTGAAAGAAACAGTTTAAATACAGTACCCTCTTCTTCGTCTTCTTCTGTTAAAAGGCCCACAGTCACCGAGCTGACCATTCTGGACCCTTTTCTTGACTTATTGAACATCTAGATCTATTCTCGCCCTATGAGACTTTTGTAGAATGTACTCAGTCAGAGTAAGATTAAGATTAAGATTAAAATTATAGCCCCGTCGGCAAGAAAGGCCATGTCAGGGCTGTCACCACGTTACATCTCACCACGTTAAATCTTACCACGTATTAAAAAGGAATAAAAACAGAGTAATGATTGTGTAAAAAGCAAACTGAGTGTGTGTGCACGTGTGTGTGTGTGTGTTTGTGTGTGTGTGTGTGCGTGCGGTGTGCGCGCATGTGTTTGTGTCGGGGGGGGGGGGAGGGGGGGGGGGGGGGGGGCGTGTGTGTAGATCTATGTGTTATGTGTGTTTCCTATAAAAAAAGAAGAAGAAATTCATGTCGTCGAGCGGCAGCTAAATTTCCTCGCGGGCTAATACTTAGCACTCATCAGCACCACCAGTTGATAGGTATATTAATGGTTCAAAACATGTTTCAATAGGGGTATGAACAGTAATGGCATTAGTCCTTTATTTCATGCCCAGATTGCACTAGATTGCACTATATTTTGCTTCTCGGATTTAAAACATGTCCAGGGGGAGCATGCCCCCGGACCCCCCTAGGGGTCTTGGTGCTTCCGCACCTTTGATGAATTAGCCCCCACCCCTTAAAAACTTAGGTCCGGCCCTGCGAGAGAGAGGGAGAAGAGAAAGAGAGAGATTGTGTGATGTATGTGGTTTGTGTCTGTGCGTGTGTGTGTGTGTGAGGTGTGTTTGTGTGTGTGTGTGCGTTTTTTGCAAATGAACTCTGCGAACGATTTCTCCCAAATGTACGGGACGGAGCACCCCAATTCATTGCCCCCATCCACACAGTCCTGCACTCCGTCACACAGCAAAGAGTAGTGTACAGGAGGGCCACACCTATAGGGGAACAGGGAGAAGGAATGTTAACAACCCCTCCACCTTGCTTCCTGCCTCTGGTAGACGTACACCAGCACTATGTTTTGTGTCACTTCCTGACATCCTAAATTTGGGTCTCATGCAAACATAGGGGAATGACCCCATGGCCTTTTTGAAGACGGAAGGGGGAATGGAACTACAGGTGCAACTCAGGGGCAACCGCCACAACCTGGAGAAGACTGGGAACTTCGTCCTGGCAACTGGTTTGAAAGTCTGACGTTTTGCCAACTGAATCGATGAAGACGAAGAGCCCCTCTTGAAAAAAATACAGGAGAAAGACAGAATGAGCAAAGAGAAGAAAATGCCAAAGTTGGCACAAATAAAAAGAACAAAACCGAACAATATAAATAATAATCATAGCCACATATTGTGATTGCCTGGCTGTTTTAACATGCTATTGAAAAGAAAAACAAACGAACTGTTTCATTTGGTTTCCGTGTCAGATTTATCGAATCACGTTGTGTTTTTGCAAATGATCCCATTACCTTGCTTTATGGCCTATGTAGCTAAAAAAGCCAATCATTTAACCACTGATTATCTCTCTCTCTCTCTCTCTCTCTGACATGGGCCAATGGCCTATTCATTAAAAATCCAGTGTTTCAGTGTTTCAGTGTTCTCTCTCTCTCTCTCTCTCTCTCTCTGACATGGCCAATAGGCCTATTCATAAAATCGTTCAGTGTCAGTGTTCTCTCTCTCTCTCTCTCTCTCTCTCTCTCTCTCTCTCTCTCGCTCACCTAAGCTTTTATTTCATTTATGAAACAAAACCATTCCAAAACGATCTAGGATTTGCATAAAAATGCTTGCAATGTCTTTGTTGTGTTGGGTCAGCTGGTCGACTACATTCGAGATCCCAACCAGGTTGAGGAGGTGTTGGCAAACTGCCCAGAGTGGCTGCGAGAGCTGAGCACGCGGTGCTGTGACCCCAACAAAGAGAAAAGGCCCACAGCGGCAGAGCTCCACAACACGTTGCTGCAGCATCAGCCTGAGAGCCCAGTGTCGATGCCATTTATGTAAGGCAATGGTACACTCGTTTGCAAGCATACACGGGAGCGAGAGAATGGTTTGCGTGCATGAAAGTATTCTTAAAGTAGGTATGCACATACATGCATTCATATAACTTGAGCATGAAAATGCTAGATCAACCAGCCATGCGGCAGAGTTTTCGGCTCCAGTGACCTTGGCCTTTGTTCAATGACCTTAATTTTCGAACTTTTCCTAGATATCCTAACTACTTATCCACATGCACAATTTGAGGCTCCTAGGTGTCTCCCTTCAAAAACACTATCGTGTTAACATACATACATACATTTATAGTCCATGGTCAGCCAGCCACAAACAGCCAAATTTATCACTAAAACCAGCTTTCACTTCGCGCCTGGTTAAGCATTTGCTCATTGTATACGTACTTGGTTTGTAGTTATAGTTTTAATGTTGTTATTGTTGTTGTTCTTGTTGAAGATTATGGTAATGTCTCGAATATCCGTAAGGTGGCCTATCTGGAAATTCGTAAAATTAGCTCGATCAGGCACTTCATTTCTACTGAAGCTACTAAAACTTTGGTCTGCTCGTTAGTTCTGTCGAGGCTAGACTACTGCAACGGTCTCTTGGCTGGCTCGCCAAAGTACCTTCTGGACAAGCTACAGAAGGTCCAGAACAGTGCCGCCAGACTTGTTTGCAGGACATCTAGACGTCAGCATGTTACTCCCCTGTTACAGTCCCTTCACTGGCTCCCGGTTCAGAGTCGTATTGACTATAAGCTGGCTTCCATCTGTTTCTCTTCTGTCTCTGGTACTGGATCACAATATCTGTCTGACATTCTACACATCTACACCCCATCCCGTCAACTTCGTTCTTCTGCTGACACTCGTCTTTTCCGTGTTCCTTCTGTCAGAACAAAGTCCTTCGATCAACGTTCTTTCTCCTTTCAGGGACCAACTGTCTGGAATACACTTCCCATCAATATCAGAAACTTACCTTCGACTTCTTCCTTCGAGTCTGCTGTGAAGACCAACTTTTTCAACGATCATAATTCCTCCCCCACCAGTCCGCTCCTCTCCACCCCCTTGTACTCAGTTTCCGTGAAATGGTGAAGTGGCTGTCACATGGCGTGCCCGTATGTGTGTGTGCGCGCGCGCGCGTGCGTGCGTGTGTATGGTGTGTTTTTGGTATGCGTGTGTGTGTGTGTGTGTGTGTGTGTTTCTGTAAATTGTGTACCTTTTTCAAGATATGCGTTTTTGTTCATTTTATATGTACTTTTCTATATTCTACTCATGTAAAATTTATGTACGTTCGTCATGTTCTGATTGTATAAGATAATGTATATTTTATGTTGTATTTGTATTAAATATGTAAATAGCTTAGAGCCCTAAATCAGAGAATAGGCGCTATATAAATATTCATTATTATTATTATTATTATTATAATGGTGTTGATGACAATGATGACTGTTCTCGTTATGAAATCAGATTGTGTTGATGATGATGATGATGATGATGATGATGATGATGACGATGTTCTCGTTATGAAAAATCAGATTGTGATGATGATGATGATGATGATGATGATGATGATGATGATAATGATGATGACTGTTCTCGTTATGAAATCGGATTGTGATGATGATGATGATGATTGTGATGATTATGATGATGATGTTGATGTTGACGACGACGACGACGACAATTATGATGATGATGATGATGATGATGAAAGTGTCTTTTCTCTTACTAATAAGATTGAAAACAACTACAACGACAATACTTATGATGACGACGACAAGGAGGAGGAGGATTAAAACTGTAATAATACTAATGGCAACAATGATGGTGGTAAACCACAACCTCTCTCTTGTTGCAGAAACGATTACCCACGTACCAACCCACATACTTCAGCAGAACCCTCTGATGAACTTCAGGAATCCATGATGCAGCGAAGACCACATCCGTCTTCAATGCAACCCAGGAACACTTACAAGCGCTTCTTCAGAAACATCACTTCTCGTCTGACGCGTGGAATACCAGCGAGGTTCACGCGGAGAAGAAGAGCAACAGGCTTGAATTTCAGGAGCATCTTGAAGAGTCCGAAGAAACGCCTCACGCACAAACGACAACAACGCACACCCGCTATCGTGTTTGCCTCCACTGCCAGCTTGGTGTGTCCTGATGAGACAGATGAGGACGAATACCACGAGTTCGAGTCTGATAGTGCATCACACCAGAGTGGACAGGACGAAAATCCACTGTCAGAAGAAACCCTGGTGAAAGGCTTTCTTTACGACAGTCCTCCCAGTCAGCGAGTGCTGGACGATGCGACAGCAAATATGGAGAGACTGGTTAAAGGTGATGCTCACTACAGCAGATTTCCGCCTACTTACAGCATGGGTCAGCCATTTCAGGTTTTCTCTTCAGATAGAACTTCCAATCAGAAGCACAGACAAGGTACAGCACATCCACGTGCTTCTGACTGCTTGCCTATATATCAAAACAGCGATGAGCACCAACTTCGAAGCGACCAAGATGCTTATACCGAAGACGACAATCAATTGAACATGTGTGTCGCAAAGCGGAATACATGTCCTATATTAACAAAGGAAAGGCCCACACTCAGAATGACTCAACAAACTTGTACCAGAGAAGGTAGTCAAACGAACGGGTCTTGTGCTGAGCGGAGAACGTTTCCTCTGTTTCCAAGTGAGATAGCTCATCAAACCCCACAGCCATACGGTCAGTTAGACCAGGCCCACATCGCTAGGCACAATGGATGCTTTTCTCTTTGGCACCCCATTTGCGTGCCAAATCAGACTAACACTTGCGATGGGTTGGAACATGAGTGGCATACATTCTATAGTCCAACATGCAAGATACCCAGCACTGAAATATGTGAAGAATTGTATCCGACCGCTTCTGAGTCTTGTGAAGAATGGAGCGTAACGCAATCGGATAGTCTGGAAGAAGAGGAAAGCGAAGAACCTGGGGCACAAAGGGATTTCGATGTTGAACAGACAAGACCAAGAAATGGCAAAGCATCACTTGTAGAAAACACATTGATTGACAGCTGTTCTACAGCACAACAACATGCTGAGGGGCTTTCCACGGTAGGTTTGAATACAACTCAAGCTTCCAGTTCAAATGAAAAGCTCTCTGAATCTCTCGACCCTCACAGGCAGTCGGATGGATCGTATGGTGACGACAGCAATTTGAATTTTAGAAGTTTTCCTCAGAGTGTGTTCTCACCAGGGACACAGTCACAAAGCACATTTTCTTCAGACTCTCCAACCAACGGAAAACACCACATCAAGCACGATACACTGAAGTCAAAGATGGAAAGACAGAGAGCTGATGTTTACAAACCAAACGTTCAATTGTCAGTTGCTACGTCTTTACCCAACCAGCGTCTTACTGCAAGTACTGCAGTCAAAAGGACAAAAGTCACAGGAGAACCCCTGACCCGACATTGTCCTGAAGGAGTGTGTCTGGAGACAGCTCAATGCATTGCAGAACATAGCAAGGAAAGTCCACAAAGAACCAGCAGTGAAGGAACTTACATCGCTGATTATGATCAGTATAATCGATGTACAGAATCTGTGCTGGATGGCTATTCAGTCATCCGAGACTCAGACATTGCAGATATTGTCCACGAGATAGGGAATGCTGATAGACAGTGTCAGACCTCGTCCTGCATCGCCAATGAAGATTTCTGTGAAGTTGCATGTGAACAACATGATGCCAAGTCTTTGACGATGATTAGCAGTATGGCGTCCGATGGTGATCAGGAACTACGTGGGCATCCAGTCACTTCTCTTCAGTTGTCTGTAGATAGAAGTGCCTGTAATAACATGTTATTCTCATGTACAGTACCACTTTGTGGTCTCCCCACTGCCCATGACGAACACCCCTTTAGCTGGCCCAATAAATCAGAATGAGACTGATGTGAACAGGATACCAACAGCCCCTCACGAGGTGGTGGCCAATGAATCAACGACATCAAAGACATTGGCAGGAATATGCAATGGTCAGCCCTAGCCAGGGAGTTCTCCCCCAAGCACACATGGTTCCTAGCATTGTTGAAACGAGAAGGAAGTCATGGTGTAGCAAGAATCCAGTAAACAGTTCAACTGATTGTAAAGGCTTAGGGTCTCCAGATCATTCCAACACTGTATACATTAATGGAAGTAGTTCAGTTCACAGTTACCTAACGATTCACTCAGATCCACTGGCCAAAGAAGTCTGAGTGAGTCAGAGGTGGCCAAGACACCATCTGCCCCTCAAGAGGTTATAGTTGTACCAGTGATATCCATAAGTCACAAAGTCTCACCTCGTAGCTTATGTATAGCCATCCACATTAATATATGCTCTCGTATATCTATTGATTTTTGTATTTCGACCATTATTGTTAGTTTGGTATATATTCTTTGTGGTGTTAAGGTGTTTTTTTTAAAGGGTGTGTTGGATTGTTATGTGCATGTATTGATAGAACGAAATAAGAAGGAAGTATTGGATGGATTTCTTAACCGGAAAGAGTTTTTGCAGACATATGTTATGTTAACATTTGTCCTCTCCATGTTAATTGATAATTGTAAGAAGGTACAAAAGCATAACACACGTGCATGTAGACATATGTTATTACACACAGACCACGCACACACGCGCGCGCGCACACGCGCATACACGCACACACACACACGCACGCACGCGCGCACACACACACACACACACACACACACACACACACACACACACACACACACACACACACACACACACACATCATAGTACACACACACACACACACACACACACACACAAACAAACACACACACACACTGACGTCCCTACATCAGCTATCTCTTCACTTAGAGTCCTTCTAGTCTCCCTTGTAGTGTTTATTTCACTATAAGGGTTGACACCGGGGGGATCCTCTGATTGAGGAGATTGTGGATTCGTATAGGATTCTTTCTTTTTTCCTTGTTGTTGTTATGAGTGGTTTTTTCCCCTTGTTTGTTTTATTTCCTTCTCTGCTTGGCCTTGTCCATGTAAGTTTCGATTTTCGGGACAAGGGGAGTAGAAATGGAAGGACGAGCAGTATGTATTTAAAGTTTACAATTTTTTGGTCTTTATCGGTACATATTGTCATACTTATTCGGAACACGCCGACACACGTATTCACATTCATAAACAGCACATCAAACGGAATGAATGAGTCAATACACCACACACTAGGTCAGACAGAAACCCTGACATTTTTGTATCAAATATAACACTAAACGTTCGCCACAAAATAATGTCCATTGTAGTCGTTCACACACATACAAATGTAAGAGAGAGAGGGAGAGAGAGAGAGAGAGAATATGTTGGAAGAAAAAAAAAGAAGATGAGCCGCCTCAAAAAAAAAAACACCCCCAAAAAATCATTAAAAAAGAACAAAAGAACATGAAAAGAAAGTGGTGGGTTAAAAAAACAAAAACAAAACAAAAGTCTCTCTAGTGCATCTGTGACATCCGCTGTATGTCCGGACGTCGTGACAAATGTCTCTCCACCATCTCCTGGTCACCCAAGATTAACTACCGAACATATGACATCCTCTACCCATCAAAGGACGATCAGTCAGTATTTGAAACCTGCTTCCATTCAGAATGGAACAGCTGAATCCGTCATAATATCCCGAAGTCGTGTAATGTACGACGCTCACTCCTCATCCGAACGTGACCGTGTCAGAGACAGGTCATCATTACCAGCATCGTAGGGCTGTGGGGAGTGGACACAGACCTGACGTGGTGCACTGGAACTCTCAGGCGTTCTTGTGGGGTTCCCCAAAC
Organism: Phymorhynchus buccinoides; assembly: GCA_017654935.2. Lineage (NCBI taxonomy): Eukaryota > Metazoa > Mollusca > Gastropoda > Neogastropoda > Raphitomidae > Phymorhynchus > Phymorhynchus buccinoides. The sequence goes on along the minus strand of CM065695.1, from coordinate 19,787,186 downwards.
CCTGAGAACAATGGGCTAGTACCTTCTTCCCAAAGTATGGAGCATCGTACACTTCAGTCTGTTCCTCGGAATTGTGATTCTGTGTTAAATGACCATGGCTCTGGTGCGGGTTGTGAACGGGAAGAATGCTTCTCCCAGTTGGATGAGGAGGAGACTTACCGCACCTACATGGATGTCTTACTGTAATGGGGCGATGCAAAATAGACCCGCTATTGGTCTTAGGCTTTGTACATTCTGACCCCTTATTCTTTATAATTTTGTTTGATTTGTGCATCTGTTTGTTATGTAGGCCTACATGTTGTTAAAAATGCAATGACTTTGTGCAAGCATTGGTGGCGACTGCTATAGTGTTAGAAGGAAACTGCCAGCGAAGTGGTGGAAATGGATTTATTCCTTAATTACTTGATCCCACAATGATTCATAATCAGTAAATTGTGTCATGCGGCCAGACTAACAACGGCAGTCAGCAAACTAAATCCTCATGTAAACTTTTGAAAAGCATCTTCAAAACAGCTTTGAAGAACACTTGGAAAGCGCAAAAGTATTAGTTTAGAAGCAGGCATACGCTTCCGTGAAAAAATATAGCTAAGGTTCTAACATCGGATGATGACGCTCTTGCTGCTGCTGCTGCTGCTGCTGCTGCTGCTGCTGCTGCTGCTACTGCTGTTGCTACTGATATTAATGATGATAAAGAGGAGGGGAAGGGGAATTGTGAGAGCTATATGCTTAATGAGGTTTACCCAACCAACAATTTATATTGTATAGTGCAATGATTCTCGTGTATATAATATCTATTTATTTGGTTTAGGGGAGAGCGTATAACTTTATTTTTTATTTATTTCCGTTTTTGCGAAGTTTGTCCCTCCGTCTAAATGTTTCTCTGATGATCTGTCTATCTATCTATCTATCTATCTATCTATCTATCTATCTATCTAGTAAATTGTGATAACACTTTTTGTCCAAATGTCTTTAGAAATTATCTATCTATCTATCTATCTATCTATCTATCTATCTATCTACCTATCTATCTATCTATCTCTCTATCTCTCTATCTATCTATCTATCTATCTATCTATCTATCTATTTATCTATCTATATATCTCTCTATATATCTGTCTATCTATCTATCTATCTGTCTGTCTATATGTCTATCTATCTATTTATCTATCTGGTCAAATTTGATAAAAAGTTTTTGTCCAAATGTCTTTACAATCGAACATTAGAACCAAGACTTAGTATCTTGATCTATGTTCTAAAACACATCGAGTGCTAGCTTATTGTTTCCTCCTTTTTAGGGGAGGCAAGACAGAGCCCAGTCAACACAGCTGTTTCGATCCATGAGGATCTCGTGTGGGCTCTGTCTTGCCTCCCATAAAAAGGAGGAAAAAATAAGCTAGCACTCTATGTTTTTTCAGAACATAGATCATGATACCAAGTTATTGTAGATGGTCTTGATTCTTATGTTCGATTATAAAGGCATATGGACAAAAAGTTTTGTTTTGTTTTTGTTAATGAAATTTTACTAGTTTTGCATTTCAAATGCTCTAACGTTTAAGTCATTTAGATCAGAGTCACGGTGCACAGCAGTATACTGAGATTTTACTTCAAATCTATTTTTATTCTTTTGAACACCATCTCAGTTGCTGACCCTCTCTGGTCGTGTCGTTTATCTTTTCATATTTTAACTTTGGAACATTGTTATGTTCACCTTTTTACTTAAGATTCTTATTTCTATTGTTTTATCTGAGTGCTGGTTTTATTTTGGGGGGCTTTTTGCAACAGGGAAACCTTCCCACTGTGGAATGACCTTGATGTTGGGGTGAGAAGATCACACATGACTCGGGTAAGATCCTAATGCAGTGTTCACCTGATGAGATCCTCATGGATCGAAACAGCTGTCGAGGACTGGGCTCTGTCTTGCCTCCCCAATAAAGGAGGAAAAAATAAGCTAGTACTCGATGTTCTTTTAGAACATAGATCAAGATACCAAACCATCGTAACTGGCCTTTATTCTAATGTTCGATTATAAAGACATTTGGACAAAACGTTTTTATCAAATTTTACTAGTTTTGCATTTCAAATGCTCTAACTTTTAAGTCCTTTAGATCAGAGGCACGGTGCACAGCAGTATACTGAGATTTTATTTCAAATATCTATCTATCTACCTATCTACCTATCTATCTGTCTGTCTGTCTGTCTATCTATTTGTCTGTGTGTATGTCTATCACCTATCTATCTATCTATCTGTCTGTCGTCTGTCTGTATGTATGTTAAAGAGGGCCAGTTGTAGACTGTTGGGAGAGTCAGACTCTCTGTCTGTGAGAGAGAGACAGAGACAGAGAGAGAGAGAGGGGGAGAGAGAGAGAGAGAGAGAGAGAGAGAGAGAGAGAGAGAGAGAGAGAGAGAGAGAGAGAGAGAGAGTGTTGATGCTTTATTCAACTGATTGTATTATGTATTGTGTTCTTGGGTGGGGTGAGTGGTGGTGATGGTAATGGTGTGTGTGTGTGTGCGCGCGTGCGTGCGTGTGTGCGCGCGCGTGTGTGCGTGTGTGTATGCGTGTATACGTGCGTGCCTGCGTGTATGTGCGCGCGCGTATGTGTGTGTGTGTGTGTGTGTGTGTGTGTGTGTGTGTGTGTGTGTGTGTGTGTGTGTGTGTGTGTGTATGCGCACGCCTATTTGCATGTGTGTGAGCGATTATTTGTTTTGTTTTTGTTGAATTTCTTGCTTTTAATATTTTTTGGTTAAGCGCATAGAGCTCCACATTTGGTGGAGGAGTGCGCTATATAAATGATTCACTATTATTATTATTATTATTATTATTATTATTATGTCTATCTATTTATATATCTATCTTTCTGGATTCCTGTTTGTCTGTATATCCGTCTATCTATCTATCTATCTATCTATCTATCTATCTATCTATCTATCTATCTATCTGTCTGTCTATCTATCTACCTGGCTATTTGCTTGTCTGTCTGACCAAACGCACAGTTTCCTGCCGTGTGCCGATCTCTATTGATATATCTCGGCATATAATTTTATGTGTATTTTATTTTACGTGTCAGTTTGTAGCAGACCATTCGAGAAATGAGATTACTTGAATATTTAATCAACTTTTAAAGTGCCTCTATAAATTATACATGATTTTTGCTATCACTAAGTTAATGAATTCATTCTTCAAGTGCCTTTGTTTATGAATGTACAACTTTTGCTGCCAGTATAATATTTAAATATGAAATTGCACCGATCTATTATACAATCGATCCTCCGAATTCGAACTGTGGCTGCCCACGTGGCGGGGTATTAAAAAAATGGTCACACACGTAATGTTCTCATCCCTAGCTGGTGCATTTGTACCATAGTGTTCTATTGCTTCTGCTGTTGGGATGATCCCTGGAGTCTTTAAGCCAGGGTACGACAACAACAACACCATTATACATGTATATGGAACAGTCTCTTTAAAGACCCCCCACGTCACGTGTCACATTCCCTCTTATGCTTGGAAGATTTCTTGAGATTTCTTACCAGCTATAAGAGGGAAAACACGTGCAAACCATGATTTTGACACGTGACGTGGTGGGTCTTTAATACAATGTCTCTGTTTTGTAACTTAACCCTTTACACTTTGATTGTATGTTCTGCTTATGGTGTAGCGAGATGTCTTGGTTTACTCATAACAGTGCCTTTGAATATAGGCCTACGTATTTTCTTTAACTGCCAAAACATTTAGCACACGCTATTGGGTAAATGCATTGCTTTATTCATCAACTACCTTCCAGTTTGCATTATCATATGTTATTATTAAGTAAATCTAAGAAAAACTATGTGACATTATTGTGTGCCTACAGTTACGAGTATTGCTTTTAACGAAAAGTACCGTGTCGTTAATTATTGTCAGTTCAGCTAACGTGCATGGTTGCTGGTTTTATACTATTCCATTAAAGTGTATGAAGTGTATACCAGTATATTGAAGTGATGGAAGTGCATGCTGTGCGTTAAGCGCGTTGTTTTGTTGTTTTTGTCTTGAAGGAAACCCCACTTCTACCCCACCTTACCACCATGTACAAATGTTCAGTTTTCAGGAGTGCGCTATATAAATGATTCGCTATTATTATTATTATTATTATTAATATTATTATTACTATTATTATTATTATTATTATTATTATTATTATGTCTATTTATATATCTATCTTTCTGGATTCCTGTTTGTCTGTATATCCGTCTATCTATCTATCTATCTATCTGTCTGTCTATCTGTCTATCAATCTACCTGGCTATTTGCTTGTCTGTCTGACCAAACGCACAGTTTCCTGCCGTGTGCCGATCTCTATTGATATATCTCGGCATATAATTTTATGTGTATTTTATTTTACGTGTCAGTTTGTAGCAGACCATTCGAGAAATGAGATTACTTGAATATTTAATCAACTTTTAAAGTGCCTCTATAAATTATACATGATTTTTGCTATCACTAAGTTAATGAATTCATTCTTCAAGTGCCTTTGTTTATGAATGTACAACTTTTGCTGCCAGTATAATATTTAAATATGAAATTGCACCGATCTATTATACAATCGATCCTCCGAATTCGAACTGTGGCTGCCCACGTGGCGGGGTATTAAAAAAATGGTCACACACGTAATGTTCTCATCCCTAGCTGGTGCATTTGTAACATAGTGTTCTATTGCTTCTGCTGTTGGGATGATCCCTGGAGTCTTTAAGCCAGGGTACGACAACAACAACACCATTATACATGTATATGGAACAGTCTCTTTAAAGACCCCCCACGTCACGTGTCACATTCCCTCTTATGCTTGGAAGATTTCTTGAGATTTCTTACCAGCTATAAGAGGGAAAACACGTGCAAACCATGATTTTGACACGTGACGTGGTGGGTCTTTAATACAATGTCTCTGTTTTGTAACTTAACCCTTTACACTTTGATTGTATGTTCTGCTTATGGTGTAGCGAGATGTCTTGGTTTACTCATAACAGTGCCTTTGAATATAGGCCTACGTATTTTCTTTAACTGCCAAAACATTTAGCACACGCTATTGGGTAAATGCATTGCTTTATTCATCAACTACCTTCCAGTTTGCATTATCATATGTTATTATTAAGTAAATCTAAGAAAAACTATGTGACATTATTGTGTGCCTACAGTTACGAGTATTGCTTTTAACGAAAAGTACCGTGTCGTTAATTATTGTCAGTTCAGCTAACGTGCATGGTTGCTGGTTTTATACTATTCCATTAAAGTGTATGAAGTGTATACCAGTATATTGAAGTGATGGAAGTGCATGCTGTGCGTTAAGCGCGTTGTTTTGTTGTTTTTGTCTTGAAGGAAACCCCACTTCTACCCCACCTTACCACCATGTACAAATGTTCAGTTTTCAGGAGTGCGCTATATAAATGATTCGCTATTATTATTATTATTATTATTAATATTATTATTACTATTATTATTATTATTATTATTATTATTATGTCTATTTATATATCTATCTTTCTGGATTCCTGTTTGTCTGTATATCCGTCTATCTATCTATCTATCTATCTGTCTGTCTATCTGTCTATCAATCTACCTGGCTATTTGCTTGTCTGTCTGACCAAACGCACAGTTTCCTGCCGTGTGCCGATCTCTATTGATATATCTCGGCATATAATTTTATGTGTATTTTATTTTACGTGTCAGTTTGTAGCAGACCATTCGAGAAATGAGATTACTTGAATATTTAATCAACTTTTAAAGTGCCTCTATAAATTATACATGATTTTTGCTATCACTAAGTTAATGAATTCATTCTTCAAGTGCCTTTGTTTATGAATGTACAACTTTTGCTGCCAGTATAATATTTAAATATGAAATTGCACCGATCTATTATACAATCGATCCTCCGAATTCGAACTGTGGCTGCCCACGTGGCGGGGTATTAAAAAAATGGTCACACACGTAATGTTCTCATCCCTAGCTGGTGCATTTGTAACATAGTGTTCTATTGCTTCTGCTGTTGGGATGATCCCTGGAGTCTTTAAGCCAGGGTACGACAACAACAACACCATTATACATGTATATGGAACAGTCTCTTTAAAGACCCCCCACGTCACGTGTCACATTCCCTCTTATGCTTGGAAGATTTCTTGAGATTTCTTACCAGCTATAAGAGGGAAAACACGTGCAAACCATGATTTTGACACGTGACGTGGTGGGTCTTTAATACAATGTCTCTGTTTTGTAACTTAACCCTTTACACTTTGATTGTATGTTCTGCTTATGGTGTAGCGAGATGTCTTGGTTTACTCATAACAGTGCCTTTGAATATAGGCCTACGTATTTTCTTTAACTGCCAAAACATTTAGCACACGCTATTGGGTAAATGCATTGCTTTATTCATCAACTACCTTCCAGTTTGCATTATCATATGTTATTATTAAGTAAATCTAAGAAAAACTATGTGACATTATTGTGTGCCTACAGTTACGAGTATTGCTTTTAACGAAAAGTACCGTGTCGTTAATTATTGTCAGTTCAGCTAACGTGCATGGTTGCTGGTTTTATACTATTCCATTAAAGTGTATGAAGTGTATACCAGTATATTGAAGTGATGGAAGTGCATGCTGTGCGTTAAGCGCGTTGTTTTGTTGTTTTTGTCTTGAAGGAAACCCCACTTCTACCCCACCTTACCACCATGTACAAATGTTCAGTTTTCAGGAGTGCGCTATATAAATGATTCACTATTATTATTATTATTATTATTAATATTATTATTACTATTATTATTATTATTATTATTATGTCTATTTATATATCTATCTTTCTGGATTCCTGTTTGTCTGTATATCCGTCTATCTATCTATCTATCTATCTGTCTGTCTATCTGTCTATCAATCTACCTGGCTATTTGCTTGTCTGTCTGACCAAACGCACAGTTTCCTGCCGTGTGCCGATCTCTATTGATATATCTCGGCATATAATTTTATGTGTATTTTATTTTACGTGTCAGTTTGTAGCAGACCATTCGAGAAATGAGATTACTTGAATATTTAATCAACTTTTAAAGTGCCTCTATAAATTATACATGATTTTTGCTATCACTAAGTTAATGAATTCATTCTTCAAGTGCCTTTGTTTATGAATGTACAACTTTTGCTGCCAGTATAATATTTAAATATGAAATTGCACCGATCTATTATACAATCGATCCTCCGAATTCGAACTGTGGCTGCCCACGTGGCGGGGTATTAAAAAAAATGGTCACACACGTAATGTTCTCATCCCTAGCTGGTGCATTTGTAACATAGTGTTCTATTGCTTCTGCTGTTGGGATGATCCCTGGAGTCTTTAAGCCAGGGTACGACAACAACACCATTATACATGTATATGGAACAGTCTCTTTAAAGACCCCCCACGTCACGTGTCACATTCCCTCTTATGCTTGGAAGATTTCTTGAGATTTCTTACCAGCTATAAGAGGGAAAACACGTGCAAACCATGATTTTGACACGTGACGTGGTGGGTCTTTAATACAATGTCTCTGTTTTGTAACTTAACCCTTTACACTTTGATTGTATGTTCTGCTTATGGTGTAGCGAGATGTCTTGGTTTACTCATAACAGTGCCTTTGAATATAGGCCTACGTATTTTCTTTAACTGCCAAAACATTTAGCACACGCTATTGGGTAAATGCATTGCTTTATTCATCAACTACCTTCCAGTTTGCATTATCATATGTTATTATTAAGTAAATCTAAGAAAAACTATGTGACATTATTGTGTGCCTACAGTTACGAGTATTGCTTTTAACGAAAAGTACCGTGTCGTTAATTATTGTCAGTTCAGCTAACGTGCATGGTTGCTGGTTTTATACTATTCCATTAAAGTGTATGAAGTGTATACCAGTATATTGAAGTGATGGAAGTGCATGCTGTGCGTTAAGCGCGTTGTTTTGTTGTTTTTGTCTTGAAGGAAACCCCACTTCTACCCCACCTTACCACCATGTACAAATGTTCAGTTACAGTTCAGCAATTGTGGCTGCTTCACGTACGTCTGTTTAGACATTAGTCAGTCTCGTGCCTCATTATGATCACCGGATTGCAGAGGAGGCAACGTCTGTCTGTGCACACGTTAGTCAGTCTTGTGCCTCATTGTGATCACCAGATTGCAGAGGAGGCAACGTCTGTCTGTGCACACGTTAGTCAGTCTTGTCTCATTATGATCACCGGATTGCAGAGGAGGCAACGTCTGTCTGTGCACACGTTAGTCAGTCTCGTGCCTCATTATGATCACCGGATTGCAGAGGAGGCAACGTCTGTCTGTGCACACGTTAGTCAGTCTCGTGCCTCATTATGATCACCGGATTGCAGAGGAGGCAACGTCTGTCTGTGCACACGTTAGTCAGTCTTGTGCCTCATTATGATCACCGGATTGCAGAGGAGGCAACGTCTGTCTGTGCACACGTTAGTCAGTCTCGTGCCTCATTATGATCACCGGATTGCAGAGGAGGCAACGTCTGTCTGTGCACACGTTAGTCAGTCTCGTGCCTCATTATGATCACCTGATTGCAGAGGAGGCAACGTCTGTCTATGCACACGTTAGTCAGTCTCGTGCCTCATTATGATCACCTGATTGCAGAGGAGGCAACGTCTGTGCACACGTTAGTCAGTCTCGTGCCTCATTATGATCACCGGATTGCAGAGGAGGCAACGTCTGTCTGTGCACACATTAGTCAGTCTCGTGCCTCATTATGATCACCGGATTGCAGAGGAGGCAACGTCTGTCTGTGCACACATTAGTCAGTCTCGTGCCTCATTATGATCACCTGATTGCAGAGGAGGCAACGTCTGTCTGTGCACACGTTAGTCAGTCTCGTGCCTCATTATGATCACCGGATTGCAGAGGAGGCAACGTCTGTCTGTGCACACATTAGTCAGTCTCGTGCCTCATTATGATCACCTGATTGCAGAGGAGGCAACGTCTGTCTGTGCACACGTTAGTCAGTCTCGTGCCTCATTATGATCACCTGATTGCAGAGGAGGCAACGTCTGTCTGTGCACACGTTAGTCAGTCTCGTGCCTCATTATGATCACCGGATTGCAGAGGAGGCAACGTCTGTCTGTGCACACATTAGTCAGTCTCGTGCCTCATTACGATCACCGGATTGCAGAGGAGGCAACGTCTGTGCACACATTAGTCAGTCTCGTGCCTCATTATGATCACCGGATTGCAGAGGGGGCAACGTCTGTGCACACATTAGTCAGTCTCGTGCCTCATTATGATCACCGGATTGCAGAGGAGGCAACGTCTGTCTGTGCACACATTAGTCAGTCTCGTGCCTCATTATGATCACCGGATTGCAGAGGAGGCAACGTCTGTCTGTGCACACATTAGTCAGTCTCGTGCCTCATTATGATCACCGGATTGCAGAGGGGGCAACGTCTGTGCACACATTAGTCAGTCTCGTGCCTCATTATGATCACCGGATTGCAGAGGAGGCAACGTCTGTCTGTGCACACATTAGTCAGTCTCGTGCCTCATTATGATCACCTGATTGCAGAGGAGGCAACGTCTGTCTGTGCACACGTTAGTCAGTCTCGTGCCTCATTATGATCACCGGATTGCAGAGGAGGCAACGTCTGTCTGTGCACACGTTAGTCAGTCTCGTGCCTCATTATGATCACCGGATTGCAGAGGAGGCAACGTCTGTCTGTGCACACATTAGTCAGTCTCGTGCCTCATTATGATCACCGAATTGCAGAGGGGGCAACGTCTGTTTAGACATTAGTCAGTCTCGTGACTCATTATGATCACCGGATTGCAGAGGAGGCAACGTCTGTCTGTGCACACGTTAGTCAGTCTCGTGCCTCATTATGATCACCGGATTGCAGAGGAGGCAAAGCTGAGCTTCATTTTCGAGGGGTAATAGGGCGAAATGAATAGAGAAGGGTGACAGGATATATAGTACCCTTGGGCAATATATGGGAAAGGGGCGTGTGGGGGGTCGGAAAAACAGCATTGTTAGGGGGATGAAGGGGGATGGGGATGGGGGTTGATGAGATGGAACACCCCCCTACCCCCCAATGCTGTTTTGCCGACCCCCCCACTCGCCTCTTCCCCTTTGCCTCCCCAACAGCCTTCTACACCCCCATTCTTCCCCTCCCCCCCTTCCCCCCTCCCCCCCTCCCCCCCTTCCCCCCTCCCCCCCTTCCCCCCTTCCCCCCTCATTTGTTGCCCCTGTACCCTTTTGCTGAGTTGGCTTCTACCCTCATAAACTGTAATCATTCAATTTTTCCACGGCTCCCACTGTTTCTCTCCCACTAACCTTTGGACTGATTGTGAACTGTGCTCACAAGAAGAAAATCTACAACCTGTCAACATTGTTTGCTGTCTTAACTTCATGACTAAGTGCTTAAGGCACGAAACGTTGAAGTTTTCCCTTTCACAGGTACCTTGTTTTCTGTACCCACCATTTTTACGTTGTATCTCCAAAAGGTACTGTGGTCAATTTTTTACCTTCTTGAAATCTTTTGAAAACTTTGTACACTTTTTATGACTGATAATAAGTAAAACAATCTCTTCTCTTTCAGTGTTGCATACACTTTGTCACTTGAGTTGCTTTATATGCTGTCAGTAATGAACGTCACCTACCTGTACCCATGGACACTACATTGTTAATGTCCATGTTAATATAGAATCCATGCTGTACCTAAATCGCCTTTTGGCGCTATTTTGCATGCAACAAAATATAGGCTTTAATTGCGCCAGACTGCTCCACCCTTCTTGTACAGCATTTGTGAGATAAAACACTCTGTATCGAGTTATTATTTGACCAGGATGATTCTCCACATGTCCCTTAAATGTTCAGTCACTTTGAGACCCGTAAAACGTGCTGGCTCGTCTTTAGAGACAATAATAGGACTGCCCGCGTTTTTGAATGGCAGCTCTCTACTTGCAAGTCCAGTGGATTATTGAACATTTGGAAGAACCTGTTAAACGCAGTATCGTTGGCTCGCTTAGTCGCTCCAAAACGAGCAGTGACAGCTGACCATAACTGTTTTGTTTGACCACAACCCACTCTCTGTCACGTCTGTTGGGGACTATAACTTTTTCCTAGTCTCCATATGTCTGGTGTGATGAGGGAGCTGCCATGAACATGTGCATCAAAGACTATTTACAAAGGCTGCCCTTAACAATGATGTAGGTTAATCATACAGATTGCTGTTTGTATTTTGCGCTACATATCTTTCATATGTGTAATGCCATGTTCCTGCAACATTATTTTTTAAACAACAATTAAAAAAACCTCACAACGTGAAGTGAAATGCATTCATGTCGGTAGTGTTAATTTACAAAATCTGTACCAATCACCCAGATAAATGTTTTGCCTTGTTTTGCAAATGGTTGATTAACTTTTTATTACTTTATACATACAGTTCCTCGTTTTAGTTCACTTGTTTCTCAGTCCAAGGTGCGTTCACATGGGACTATAATATGATTATTGTTATGTGACTTTATTAATGTGTTCGATGAAATGCACTTTTATACAATCGACACCAACGCTGTGTGTCATCTTAACCTCAGGAAGAAGACACCAACAGACTGGAACTCTGTGACAACAAGAAATAAACGTAATGGACTTTACTTAAGTAATCAACCGTGTTGGAAGACCGAAGAAGGCACAATGTGCCGAACATGTTCTAGACACGGGGTGAGATCGCTCAGTTTTATATAAATAGTCCCCCTCTGGTGAAAATAGGTTCAAGTTAAAAAACAACAACGTTTACCTATATTTTATTTAATCTGTGCATATTTGCTCAAATATATTATTTCGTTTTGCATTGTGCATTAAATGACTCTCTCTCTCTCTCTCTCTCTCTCTCTCTCTCTCTCTCTCTCTCTCTCTCTCTCTCTCTCTCTCTCTCTCTCTAGCGCGCGCGTGTATGTTACTACTGTTGAAGATATTTGTTCACACATCTACTAATAAGCTTTATTTTTTTCTTTAAAAACCCCGAACAAACAACACTACTACGTGTAGTATTATGGTGTTTTTTTGTTTTCATTATAAAGCGAACAAACACCACCAAGCAATAATTTCCTTTCCTTTTTAACTTCCATAAACATATGTGTTCTGTTTTTAATCCAATCAATGCTAATTTGCTAAGGTTGTTCAGCTTATTTTACTATGATGACAAGTTACCGATTAATTTGCATGCACGATAATTATTATTGGTTTAAAACAATGTTTATTTTGCTTTTGTTTTTCTGTGTGTGTGTGTGTGTGTGTGTGAAATTAGTGCAGATATATACAGGCATTAGTGTTGTTGTTTTATTAATTGTCTTTTTTGTTTGAAATGTATGGTTTTGTTCGCATTAATTTTTAAAACCATTTGCCAATAAACGGAGATGAAAGTTTGTAATGTTCTACACTTTTGCTGTATATTGTCATTGTTGGTGTCGTTCGTTGTTGTCGTTTACATTTGCGCGTAAGTTATATTGCAAAATAAATAATGATAATAATCAATGATTTTGCTTAAAACTTTAGACTCATTCATTACTGTGGATAAATTGTGTGTGTGCAGAATCATATCCTTGTTTGTCTTTGTGCTCGCTCTCTCTCTCTCTCTCTCTCTCTCTCTCTCTCTCTCTCTCTCTCTCTCTCTCTCTCTCTCTCATATACGCACACACGCGCGCATGCGCTTGTACTCGTGCACAAATTCATGCGCGCGGAAGTACACACGTAAAAATTATTACGTCTTTTTTCCTCCTTTTTTTCTCAGTCGCCTTTGCATTCTGTCTTGCATCGTCATAATTATTCTACACTAACATCTGATTTTTTAATTAATATTAGTTTCTTACGACAATATTATCAAACCATAATGTACAGAGATCCGAGTCAGTGAAACAAATCGCTAGTCGAAAACACGGTACTGCTTAGTGCTGAACAAATCACCATGTCTTGTAAAGCGGGGATACTGGGTATTTGTTGAACAACAATTTAGGCCTAAAAACTAATTAAATGAATGTAACAAAATGTTTCAATATCACTTTAAAGGTATCCACATTTCGTCTTGTTAATGATATACACTTTGACAAAGACAAGAAGTAACTGAATTAGGATACTCAGTTTCACATGCGTTTTGCATGGGTTTTCTAATATTAATACAACCGAGGAAATAGATATTAATATTTTGCTACAATTCTATTACTGTTGACCACTGTTGAGTGGTAGCGCGTTCGCCTTGTGTCAAGTAAACCCGAGTTCGAACCTGGGTACAGGGGATTTTTCCTCTCACTTTGCACTAGGCCTTGCGGTCTGAACGTGGAGTCTTTCGGATGAGACGATAAACCGAGGTCCCGTGTGCCCATGCACTCAGCACACGTTAAACCCAGTGGCAACGAAAAAGTTGTCATTTGGTCCAAATTTACCCCCTTCCCTTCCTTCCTCATCAGTCACACAAAAATAGCATGCAATTTTTTAAAATAAAAAAATGGGTGGCGCGCCTCTGGCTGCGACACGCTCTCCAGGTAGGAGCAACCCGAATTTCACAGAGACGCCTCTGTGACTATAATGTACCTAACCTAACTTATTGGTTAAATAAAAAAAACACCGGTCGTCTTTTCTTTAGATAATAATGCTTGGTTACAATTGTATTACTGCTGAGTAGATCACTTATTGGAAACAAATCCCGGTCGCCTTTTCTTTCTAGTCAAATCAAATATATATAAAAAAAATATTATCTGGGCCATGGGATCGAACACCCTTGAGGAAGGGAGAATACTTGTGTTTCGGAAATGTTAAACGTAGCGATAAAGCATGAGTAGTGTCCCCTGGATGTCTCTTCGAACCCACCGACAGCTAAGAATCTACTTTAAGATTTTTTATTTTTTTATGTCGTCACCTTGTTGTAGTTGTTGAAATTGTTATTACCAGCCGCGTAGCAAAGTTGGTAATGTTTTCAGTGGTGTGTGTTTGTTTGTTCCTGACTATGCATGTATGTAGGCTAACATAATAATGTTTGAATGGCGGAACCTAGGACTCTCAAATTTTGCATGCGGATAGGTAGTCACACTCATGTCATTACTATTGTGGCGGTACCATAGCCGATGAGGTTTAACCGAGGCGTGGTTATATATGTATTGCTAAAAATCGGGACTTTACTGGTGTTTCACTGCCTCCGGGCATTGCCTCCAGTATTGTTCCCACCATCTTTGTATCTACAAATGTCCCATATGTGTCTGTTCCAGACCGAGAGGACGTAAAACACCATTTTTCATTCGGATAGGTAGTTAGGATATCTAGGCCAAGTTCGAAAACGGAGGTCATTGGTCAAAAATCAAGATCACTGGAGCAGACATTGTGCAGCGCGGATCAGAAAATGTGCAGCGCGGCTGGTGGCATGGCATGGCATTTCAGTAACGCTCAACATTTCAACCTTATGTATAATAAATATTACATACACACCTTTAATGCTTTAATTATACATTTTCGTTATTTCATAATTTGTTGATACAGTCGTTGATTGCTAAAATCCGTAAAATTTGTCTCCATAGGCTAATAATAGAACATAATATGATTGCAACATTATTATAGTCGAGTCGCGCTATTTAAGAACTCGTTTGCGCATTGAACAACTAAACATACTAAAGCAAAAATGTCCCCTTTGTTCTTCCTTTATTAATTGTTTAATCGTTATGAACATATGAAAGTTCCAATAAAAACTGAAGTTTATTATTTAAAACGATTTTCACACGAATTAACTCCTGCGTCATAATTAATTATGTAACCACGCAATTC
>CM065695.1:19757391-19767391 GCA_017654935.2 Phymorhynchus buccinoides | reverse complement strand
GAAACTATAGTGTCGCCATAACAATAACAAACAGCTACAAATAGTACACCAACACCCCTTTCTTTATCATATACATAGGTGTAAATTCCCAAATGTATTGAAAACTTCGGATCGAGTGAGCGAGCGAGCAAAAGAGTGTGTGTGTGTGTGTGTGTGTGTGTGTGTGTGTGTGTGTGTGTGTGTGTGTGTGTGTGTGTGTGAGAGAGAGAGAGAGAGAGAGAGAGAGAGAGAGAGAGAGAGAGAGAGAGAGAGAGAGAGAGAGAGAGAGAGAGAGAGAGAGAGAGAGAGAGAGAGAGAGAGAGAGAGAGAGAGAGAGAGAGAGAGAGAGAGAGAGAGAGAGAGAGAGAGAGAGAGAGAGAGAGAGAGAGAGAGAGAGAGAGAGAGAGAGAGAGAGAGAGAGAGAGAGAGACAGACAGACAGACAGACAGCCATCCAGCCAGCTACTATTTACCGACACTATTATACATGCATAGACAATCACTACTTTCACATCCCTCCTACCCCTTCTCTTTTTTCTGTCTAACATAAAAATACATAAAACTAAAGAACGAACAGACAGACAGAGATACAAAGAGTGAGACCTTTTACTTTCTGATAGCGAAGAGAGGAAGGCGATTCTGAGATTCTCAGATATTCCGACCAGATCAACCTAATTGAACATTAAGCCTAAACACCCAGACTTCGACCTAGTTGCAGCACCGTAAAAGCACTTGCAGCATTCTCCCAGAATACTACAGTAGGCCTACTGATATAAATATGGCAGCACATTGCACAAAAGAGAAATGGAAGTTTAGCACTAAGTGTCTCTGAGTCTTTGACTGTCACAAAGGGGTAGTAGGGAATGATAGTGATGAACGGTGCGCGTGTAACGCCAGCATAAAGAGTGAAGCAAGTATTTGTTCATTTCCTTCTTCCACAACGTAGGCCTCTCAGAAGATCTCGTCCATCTAGCCTAACAGCTGAAAAGTCAGCTCTTGTCTCTGAATGACTCTTCTGGTTCAAAACTACACTGGAAATAGTACATGTACCACATTTTAGTACCTAAAATGGTCATAATTTAGTGTCGGTATATATATATATACACATATGGGCCTACAGTGGTAAACGTTTTCAGATTCATTTGGCTTTGATTGTGTCGTTTAGAGGAACATAAATAGATGCCATAAAGGCAGTGAAGGAGCGAATGTTCTGGAATTATATAATATGCTCAGAAATTAAAAAAATTCGTCTGCTAAAACGAGACTTTGAAGTGGAAGTGACGACACCCCAAATACACCTCGAGTTGGAATTCGATTAACGAGATGGCATCAAAAGCCGCACTTCAATTAAAACAGTCTTTCAGTTGCGGCTTCAGGTGACTTGGAGACGAAAAAGATTTTAGCAAAAAAAGGTGAAAGGACCGTATACTTCAAACTACAGTAGTCAACAAAAGCATGTTTCGCAGGTAGCCGATTTGAAACGATTTTTCAGCCAAACTAATACCTTGAATCAACCCTCTAAGAAGAAGAAGAAGAAAAAGAAGACGACGACGAAGAAAGTAGATGTAGAAGGTGGTTAGACGAGCTTCAATAGAAACACAAAATATGAGATTTAACAGAACACAGAAAGAAACAAATACAAACAAGGCGCGCGCACACACACACAGCCACGCACACGCACACGCACACGCGCGCGCGCACACACACACACACACACACACACACACACACACACACACGCACGCACACGCACACACACACACACACACACACACACACACACACACTCACTTACATGTTCGCGCACATTCACGTGCGCATACACATACATGCACAGACATACACAAGTTCACGCATGTACGCACAAACACGCGCGCGCGCACACGCACGAATATACACATATACACCACAGCGCATATGTGTGTGTATTTATTTTATTTAACTATTTATTTATCTTATTTATTAGCACTAGTAGTATTGAAATTTAAAAAAAGCAATATTGTCTGTATATCAGAAACGTGTACGAATTGTGTGTGCTTCTCCAATGCTATACTGGCTGATTCACAGTTTATGTTGTACTATGGATAAATTATTTGGTCTCTCCCAAATTTACAAATTGGTAAACTTATTGATTTATTATTATTATTATATTATTATTATTATTACTTTTGTTTTGTTCACACTTAAAACTCTTGTTTGTATTCACAGTTTATATTGGTTTAAACGCAGTCTCCATCTGTTCAATCAATTGTGCAATTATGATGTTAATTTAAGGAGCACGGTATAAGCTTCGAGCTTGTTGTTGCTCTAATTGTCTTTTTGTTTGATCGTTTCCGAGTGAGTGAATAAAGATTTGTTTAAACCACTGTCTGTCTGTCTGTCTATCCGATTCTCTTCTCCTCCTCATCCTCATCCTGTTCCTGATCCACCCCTCTTCTTCTTCTTCTTCTTCTTATCTTCTTCTTCTTATCTTCTTCTTATCTTCTTCTTCTTCTCTTCTTCTTCTTATCTTCTTCTTCTTCTTCTCTTCTTCTTCTTCTTCTTATCTTCTTCTCTTCTTCTTCTTCTTCTTCTTCTTCTTCTTCTTCTTCTTATCTTCTTCTTCTTCTTAGTCGTCGTCTTCTTCTTTTTTTCATTTAAGTTAAATTTCTTGTTCTTCTAGTTCATTTTCTTGTCTATCCTCTTCTTGTTTTGGGGGTGTTGTTGTTGTTGTTGTTGTTCTTCTTCTTCTTCTTCTTCAGTCTTATTGATGTTGTTGTTGTTGTTGTTCTTCTTCTTCTTCTTCTTCTTCTTCAGTCTTATTGATCTTGTTGTTGTTGTTGTTGTTCTTCTACTTCTTCTTATTCTTCAGTCTTATTGATCTTGTTGTTGTTGTTGTTCTTCTTCTTCTTCTTCTTCTTCAGTCTTATTGATCTTGTTGTTGTTGTTCTTCTTCTTCTTCAGTCTTATTGATCTTGTTGTTGTTGTTGTTGCTGTTCTTCTTCTTCTTCTTCTTCTTCAGTCTTATTGATCTTGTTGTTGTTGTTGTTGTTGTTCTTCTTCTTCTTCTTCAGTCTTATTGATCTTGTTGTTGTTGTTGTTCTTCTTCTTCTTCTTCACTTCGTCGTCGTCGTTGTCCTGCTCTTCCTTCTTCTTGTATGTCTGTCTTCTTCGTTTTCTTCAATAATCTTCTCTGAGAGTGCTTGTCTGTCTTCTTCGTTTTCTTCAATAATCTTCTCTGAGAGTGCTTGTCTGTCTTCTTCGTTTTCTTCAATAATCTTCTCTGAGAGTGCTTGTCTGTCTTCTTCGTTTTCTTCAATAATCTTCTCTGAGAGTGCTTGTCTGTCTTCTTCGTTTTCTTCAATAATCTTCTCTGAGAGTGCTTGTCTGTTTTCTTCGTTTTCTTCAATAATCTTCTCTGAGAGTGCTTGTCTGTCTTCTTCGTTTTCTTCAATAATCTTCTCTGAGAGTGCTTGTCTGTCTTCTTCGTTTTCTTCAATAATCTTCTCTGAGAGTGCTTGTCTGTCTTCTTCGTTTTCTTCAATAATCTTCTCTGAGAGTGCTTGTCTGTTTTCTTCGTTTTCTTCAATAATCTTCTCTGAGAGTGCTTGTCTGTCTTCTTCGTTTTCTTCAATAATCTTCTCTGAGAGTGCTTGTCTGTCTTCTTCGTTTTCTTCAATAATCTTCTCTGAGAGTGCTTGTCTGTTTTCTTCGTTTTCTTCAATAATCTTCTCTGAGAGTGCTTGTCTGTCTTCTTCGTTTTCTTCAATAATCTTCTCTGAGAGTGCTTGTCTGTTTTCTTCGTTTTCTTCAATAATCTTCTCTGAGAGTGCTTGTCTGTCTTCTTCGTTTTCTTCAATAATCTTCTCTGAGAGTGCTTGTCTGTCTTCTTCGTTTTCTTCAATAATCTTCTCTGAGAGTGCTTGTCTGTCTTCTTCGTTTTCTTCAATAATCTTCTCTGAGAGTGCTTGTCTGTCTTCTTCGTTTTCTTCAATAATCTTCTCTGAGAGTGCTTGTCTGTTTTCTTCGTTTTCTTCAATAATCTTCTCTGAGAGTGCTTGTCTGTCTTCTTCGTTTTCTTCAATAATCTTCTCTGAGAGTGCTTGTCTGTCTTCTTGTTTTTCCCCTCCTTCTGTTCCTCCTCTTTCTTCTTTTTCTCCTCCTCCTCCTCCTTCTTTTTCTCCTCCTCCTCCTCCTTCTTTTTGTTCTTCAAGCTACATTCCTGTTACCTACTCGGTAAACTAAGTAAACCTCAAGGTTCCGTTGGGTTCCCGAGGGAAGGGCAGAGACAGGCTGAACGGCTCATAAAGGGCCACAAACATTTTCTTCTTCTTGGCCCCGTCAGTCCGATTCGCATGGCCGCATTCTGCCGACACAAGCTGATTTGTCAAACACATGTTTTCCCACTTTTATCCTCACTACTACCAGCACTTCGTTTTTCTCTTTTAACCTCAATACCCCCCCCCCCCCCCCCCCTTCCCCCTTCCCCACGCCCTAGTTCCTATGCACACATTTTCTTCACTGCTGCTTCTTTCCATCAATTTCAAAACACCCCCACCCTCCCTCTCTTCGCATCCACGTCCCTCCTCCTCCTCCTTCTCCTCTTCTTGTTCTTCTACTTCGTTTCAGCTGATTATCTCGTTTTTCAACTTTACACCCTCTCGGCAGATGTGAAAGTGTTAGGAAAATGTAAACAAGTCGACGATACTTTGTTTTTGAACTCACTCTGTAGTTTTATTTGTAAGAAAAAAAACCCCGGTGGTATCTTGCAACCAAGTCAGGAATGTCTTTTTATTTTGTCTGTTTGTCTGTCTGTGTCCCCCTCCATCTCTCGTAGGGGCCAGCCACACACATAGGACTCGGATCTGAGTGCAAAACGATTTTGATTATGGGAGTCACGAATCACGTGAAATTAATGTATTTTGTCTACTTGGTTATAGTGAGCGAAAAGAGCAGAATTATTTTTAGACAGAAGTATTTTACGTGATTCATGACTCACATCGTCAAAGTCGCATCGCATTCAGATTCGAATCGCATGTGTGTGGCTGACCCTTTAAGCTGGCGCCACATGGCGTGTAAAATCGTATAGGGATGCGATGCGATTGTGCCACGTGAGTCATGATTCACGTGACATACTTCCGTCTGAAATAATTCTGCCATTTTAGACCCAATACATGAATTTCACGTGAATCATGACTCACATCGTCAAAATGGCATCGCATTCATATGTGATTCGTATGTCGTGTGGCTGACCCTTTACTCTCTCACTCTGCCCCCCCCCCCCCTCTTCAATAGACTCCTTGGGTGATGCTGATCAAGACCATCATCATAATTAAGGGACATAGTGTTCATAGTCCCAGTGCATCTTAAACGCGCCTAAACCCCTATACTCAATTGCGACTATTTAATTACCCCTATTCTCAATTGTGCCTATTCAATTACCCGTATTCTCAAACGCGCCTATTTAATTACCTTTATTCTCAATTGCGCCTATTTAATTACCCCTATACTCAATTGCGCCTATTTAATTACGTCTATACTCAAACTCGCCTATTCAATTACCCCTATTCTCAAACGCGCCTATTTAATTACCCCTATACTCAATTGCGCCTATTTATTTACCCGTATTCTCAATTGCGCCTATTTTATTACCCCTCTACTCAATTGCGCCTATTTAATTACCCCTGTACTGAATTGCGCCTGCTTAATTACCCTTATTCTCAATTGCGCCGATTTAATTAACCCTATTCTCAATTGCGCCGATTAAATTACCCCAATACTCAATTGCGCCTGCTTAATTAGCCTTATTCTCAATTGCCCCTATTTAATCACCCCTATACTCAATTGCGCCTATTTAATTGCCCCTGTACTGAATTGCGCCTACTTAATTACCCTTATTCTCAATTGCGCCTACTTATTTACCCCTATTCTCAATTGCGCCTGTTTAATTATTCCTATACTCAATTGCGCCGATTTAATTACCCCTATTTTTAATTGCGCCTGTTTAATTACCCCTATTCTCAATTGCGCCTATTTAACTACCCTTATTCTCAACTGCGCCTGTTTAGTGACCCCTATACTTAATTGCGCCGATTTAATTACCTCTATTCTCAATTGCGCCGATTTAATTACCTCTATTCTCAATTGCGCCGATTTAATTACCCATATTCTCAATTGACATTGATCTGGTCATTGACAGACCCAGCGACGGAGTCCTCCAGTCAACGGAGGTGAACTGTGGTCTGGAGTGAGATCACTCCTGTGTTGTTGCTGTCTTCAGCATGGAACTGCCATCTGCTGTTCCTGTTCGTCGCAACATCCGGAACATTCGGGCAATCGACAGAGCGGCATTCCAAGAGGATCTGCAGGCTGAGCTGGGGTCCCACGTGGACTGCACAGCCGCTCAGTACAACGCGTCCCTGAGTGCCGTGCTGGACTGTCACGCGCCTTCGTCATGCCGTGTGGTGTCCTTGAAAAAGGCCACGAGACCCTGGTTCGGGCTTCTCGGTGACGAGCTTGTGGAAGCAAAGAGGGAGCGGAGACATGCGGAGGATCAGCGGAGACGAGCGGAGAAGCACAAAAGTCTTGTAAATCCTTTCGGATTTCATTGTTTTTTTCATTCATATTTTGTTTTGGCGCCATTGAGCTGCTTTATTATTATTGGTGCATAATCTTATGCAGATTTTGTGAGTAAATAAAATACAAGTGTCAAATAATTCTGAACCCTTTGGTCAGACTGATGGGAGTGGAAGTCTTGTAATTTCATGTAAAACCCAACTCCTCTCTGTCTGCCATTTAGAGCAAATCAACCACTTGTATTTCTTACAATCACACGAGCCAGAACCCGGGCACAAATATAAGTTGCTCATCTCCCATACCCTAGAGAAGTGGGCAAAAGGCAAATTTTCTATTTCGAAAATTTAACATACTAAAATTGGTCCCTAGAGACTTAGCCTTTTAACCCATTCCCTCGTCACATCTATCCTCCTTCCACTCTGCCTAACATCTTTTCTGATTTCCATTGCAAGAAAGTTGAAACAATCAGAAATGAACTTGAGCTGACAGATTATCAACCACTAGGCAAACCTTTCACTGGCAATTCACTCTCTCACTTCTCTCCTGTCACCGAAGAAGATGTGTTGATGATCTTGAAAAGGTCTGCACCCAAAACATGTGACCTTGACCCCATTCCCACTTCTCTGCTGTATGAATGTTTGGATGTTGTGTTACCTGTGCTAACCAAAATAATCAATGATTCACTGTATTCTGGTCTCTTTTCTGATGTCTACAAAACTGCCATTGTCAAACCTCTACTCAAAAAGCTTCAGACCTGTCTCAAATTTATCTTGTGTGTCAAAGATCATAGAAAAGATTGTTCTCTCACAGCTTTCTGACCATCTCAATTCTAATGATTTATTCAATCCTTTTCAGTCAGCTTACAGACCAGGTCACAGTACTGAAACTGCTTTAGTAAAGGTTGTTAATGATCTTCTTCTTTCTCTTGATGAAGGAAAACTCTCAGTTCTGACTCTCTTGGACCTTTCAGCAGCGTTTGATACCATTGACCACAACACTCTTTTTTCTCGTTTGGAATCTGTCTTCGGCATCAGTGGTACAGTTTTCCAGTGGTTCACCTCTTATCTTTCTAACCGTACCCATATTCATTTCATGACACCAACTCTGCCCCAGCCTCTGTTTCCTGTGGTGTGCCACAAGGATCAGTCCTGGGGCCTGTTCTATTTGTTCTCTACACTTCTCCTCTTTCAGACGTCATGTCCCAGCATTCAGCTCTCCATCACTCATTCGCTGATGATACCCAACTGCAGAAGTCTTCTAAGCCTAATGAAATCGATGATCTAGTTTTGTCCATGCAGAATACTGTTTCAGATGTCAAGTCATGGATGACCTCCAATAAATTGAAACTCAATGATGATAAGAGTGATGCAATGATCGTTTCCACTCAGAGAAGTTCTACCTCTGTTCAGTGTCCTGACTCTCTTGTCACTGGCGATGCTACTGTCCCTTTCTGTCAATCAGCTAAAAACCTTGGTGTAACCCTCGACTGTCAGCTAACTATGGTCATTCATGTCATAACTCTCATTCGTAATGTGAACTTTGAACTCCGTCGTATTAGTGCCATTCGTCACTATCTCACAGTTGAAGCCACCAAGACTCTAGTGTCAGCTTTTGTTCTGTCTCGCATCGATTATTGCAATTCCTTACTTGTAGGCTGTCCTCAAACCCTCCTCAACAAACTTCAGAAAGTTCAAAGCAATGCAACTCGGTTAATCCTTAAAGTCCCTCGTACAGACCACATCAAACCTCAATACCTTACACTGGCTTCCAGTCGAGGCAAGAATAAAGTGTACAATTGCTTGCCTCTGTTTCAATGCTGTCCATTCATCTGGCCCTGCCTACCTCTCTGATCTCGTTCACCTGTACTCACTCTCCAGGTCTCTCCGTTCCTCTTCTGACAAACTTATCCTTTCTATTCCTCGTACAAACACTAAGACATATGGTGAACGTTAATTTTCTTTCAGCGCCCCTTCTGTCTGGAACACCCTACCATATGAACTTCGTTCTGCTAAATCTTTCCAATCTTTCAAAACCGCTCTTAAAACTCACCTCTTCCGGCAATACCTCTGATTTCTTCCTTGTCCTGTTTCCTGCCTTAAAACTATGTTCCGCACATTGTGTGTGGGTGTGCGCGCGCGCGTGGTTGTGTGGGTGTGTGCGGGTGTGTGCGGGTGTGTGTGTGTGTGCGTGTTGTGGCTATGTGCATGTTTTTGATAGTTAATAATTGTAGTAGCTTATGATCTATGTATTTATTTAAATAATTGTGAAGCGCCGTGAGCTCATGAGAGAAAGGGCGCTCTATAACTGTTAATTATTATTATTATTATTATTATTATTATTATTATATTCTCAATTGCGCCTATTTAATTACCCCTATACTCAATTGCGCCTATTTAATTACCCCTATTCTGAATAGAGCATTTGCCACGCGCCGGTGACCTTGAATTTCACTTAGTTGAATTTAGAGAGTTGAATGAGAAAGGTCAGCGCAACTCGGGCAGAACGAGCTTGGGCAAATTAGTAGTCTAGTATAGAGAACGAACACTCGTGGCAAATGCCCTATTGCGCCTATTTAATTACCCCTATTCTCAATTGCGCCTATTTTAATTACCCCTATTCTCAAAAGCGCCTATTTAATTACCCCTATACTCAATTGCCCCTATTTAATTACCCCTATACTCAATTGCGCCTATTTAATTACCCCTATTCTCAAAAGCGCCTATTTAATTATCCCTATACTCAATTGCGCCTATTTAATTACCCCTATACTCAATTGCGCCTATTTAATTACCCCTATACTCAATTGCGCCTATTTAATTACCCCTATGCCCAATTGCGCCTATTTAATTACCCCTATGCTCAATTGCGCCTATTTAATTACCCCTATGCTCAATTGCGCCTATTTAATTACCCCTATTCTCAAAAGCGCCTATTTAATTACCCCTATGCTCAATTGCGCCTGTGTCAACAGAGTACGTTGAAGTCATCAACTGCGCCCCTTGACATGGTTCGTGAGAAAACTAAACATAATGGAAGCTTTGCATGATTCAATGTTTTTGTTCTTTCAGAAGATAACATTTCTTATACAAACATAGGAAACATAATTTCAATAGCTTTTCCAGTTTTTATTTTTATCTGAAGTTTGACTTCCAAGAAATATTAATGGCAGAAACCAGACAATTGAGTAATGTTCAAAGGTGCGAGAGTCCAAGGTGTGTTGCTATCTTCCTACCGGTCGACCAGCCAGACAGCCTGCCATATGAAACGACAGACTGACAAAGTGACAGATGCAACATGCACAGAATCGGTGAATGCATTATGTTGTGCGTCTTTCGATATTCAAAATGCAGGAAACGATTGCATTCGTGGCTCGTTCAAAGGTCATATAAGAATCAAGATGGGTGCATTTATGTGGCTTGCTATTTTGTTCTTGTTTTCTTTCTTTACACTTTTGTGGTTTATTTCCA
>CM065695.1:19742391-19754891 GCA_017654935.2 Phymorhynchus buccinoides | reverse complement strand
ACATCCTCACACAAAATTTGAAAGGATTCTGTCTTCTATTTCACGAGATACAGCTTGGACAAGAAATATATAGCGCAAAGAAGGAAAGTTCGGTTTTCAAGGTCACACTTCAAGGTCAAGGTCAGCATGGCGATACTTTATGCTCGATGTTTTCTACTCTAAGTTATACAGTACCACACACAATCTGAAGCGCCTCTGTCAAGTAAAATGCGAAAAATATGGCTTAAAACCCAACTTTACGATCCCTACCACTTTCAAGGCCTACTGATCTCCATGACCTTGATCGGTATGCCATCATCAAAACGGACATAAGCCAACGTATCTACATGCCAAGCTTGAAGTCTTTAAGACCTACGGTGTGGAAGTTATTGCCCCTTAAAGATGTTCGGTTTTCAAGGTCATACGCCAAGGTCAAGGTCACGACGGCGATAATTTAAATAAATATAACAATAATTAATAATGCTTATATAGCGCATAATCTTGCAAAGCAACTCAATGCGCTTTTCACTCACCATTCGTACAAACATTTCAAACAGACTGGTTCACGTATCCTCACCATACATCTCTATGAAAATGAATACATTAGATAATGCATTGCATATAATCATAACACAACACACTTACACCCACCTCCCTTCAACACCCCCCCCCCAACCACCCCCCCCCCCCCCCATCCCCCCCCCCCCCGTCCCCATACTCCCCACCCCCACCCCATACACACACGCGCACGCGTTAACCTCATACTCAACGTCAATGAGCTGGAAGACAAGAGTGGGGAAAGGATCATAGACTTTACAGAGAGAAAGCTTTCCTGAAGAAGTGGGTTTTTATTTGCGACTTGAAGGAAGGAAGAGTGGACTACATGGTTACGGGTATGGTCAGAGAGAATTCCAAACGCTTGGTGCAACAAAACTAAACGCCCTCTCACCCGAAGATTTCAAGGACCGCTTAGGAACTGTAAGAAGTTTCTGGGAAGAAGAACGAAGAGTGCGAGAGCTTTGGTAGGTGCAGAGAGAAGGAGAGAGGTACTGAGGAAGAGTTTTGTTAAAGGACGAAAAGCGAAAGTAGCCATCTTGAACTGCCAGCGGAATTTGACAGGAAGCCAGTGGAGCTCAGCCACTGAGCGGATGCCTTCCTCTCATGGTGACACATCACCACACAAAATTCGAAGTGATTCTGTCAAGCGGTGCGGGATATATCATTGGGACAGACAGAAAAAAGAAAGAAAAAAAAGAAACATACACGAACGAATACACTCCTATGCGATCGTGAGTGCGTCTACTAGACTACTACTGCTACTTTTACTTACTTCAACTACCACTACAACTACTACTACTACTTTTACTTACTTCAACTACCACTACAACTACTACTGCTGCTGTTGTCACCCGTTTAGCCAGGGGTTCACGCTTCGTCTAGATTTAGCAATACAGTAATTAAATACGGACACACAAGAAAACAAACACTCTGTAAATGAGAAAGATAAGAGAAGACAGTTATTTAAAAGCAAGATATCTGAGTAAATAAAAGAGAAACGCACGTATATTGAACGTATTATTGAGACGATATCAGAGGAAACGAAGCATTTTGGAAAACAGATGTAACCGAACAACAACAACAACAACATACAGTATTTATACGGCGCTGAATCTTGATATAAATAAAATCAAAGCGCACACACACATTCAAACAAAAACACAATACAAAGAATACAAAGTGAAAACGCACGGATGACATAAATGGAAACAGACCTAATGGCAAGAGAGAGAAGAGAAAGAAGAGCGGAGCTTTAATGACGGGGGAACAAGTGAGTTTTGAGGTTAGCTTTGAAAGCAGAGAGGGTCGATCGCTGACGGAGGGAAAGAGGAAGTGTGTTCCAGGAGGTCCGTCCTGACACAGCAAAAGAGCGCCAACCAACAGTTGAAAGATTATACCTAGGGATCTGGAGAGAAAGAGGGTCAGAAACTGAACGTAAATGGAAATATTGTCGCAGAGGTAAGATGGAGCAGCTTTATGGATATAGCAAAGGGTGTTTAATTTATACTCAATTCTGTCTGCGACAGGAAGCCAGTGCAAAGACGCAAGAACACACACGCACGAACGCACACACACACGCACGCACGCACGCACGCACACACATACACACACACACACACACACACACACACACACACACACACACACACACACACAGAGGCACGCACACACGGACACATTCTCACACACAAACACAAACACACACATATGCACACACACACACACACACACACACACACACACACACACACACACACACACACACACACACACACACACACACACACACACACACACACACACACACACACACACTGCAAACACTAACCCCTCTCTCTCTCTCTCTCTCTCTCTCTCTCTCTCTCTCTCTCTCTCTCTCTCTCTCTCTCTCTCTCTCTCCCATGAAATTCACCAAACTTTCCAGACAGGAGCTGCACATGTCAAGCTAAAATGACTAAACAAACGAAAACCATTTCTACATAATGGTCGAAAGTTGCATCGAGAGGGAAGACGATCACACAATCACACAGTGAACCCCATCCCCAAATCCATTCTCATTTTGTCACTCACCCTTTCCCCATCCCTGATGGAAATCAATATTGGTTCCTAACCAAAGGCCTGCAGGTCCAGTGCCCTGGTGTTGTTCTGAGAACAGAATCGGAGTCAGTAGTCTGGAACACAAAGCAAACTTTTCTTGCGCAGCTTGAAGAGCAAACTGTGCTGCACATGGCCTGTGTATTTAGAAGGGAGTTGGTGGGATGGGGTAGGGGGTTGCGAGCTTCTCTCTGTCTGTCTGTCTGTCTGTCTCTATCTCTCTTTCCATCTCTGTCTCTGTCTCTCTCTCTCTCTCTTTCTGCCCCCCTCTCTCTCTCTGTATGTGTGCTTGCTTTACTATGCATGTGTCTATCTGTCTATCTAAGAATGAGGGCGATCATTTGAGTCGTCTAGATAAAAATGATGCGACCAGTTGTGAGGGCCTGGTTACACAGGAAGAAACAATTAAGGCTTTCAAAAATATGGGAACAAAATGAGTCAGCGCCGGGGAGCGATGGTCTAGCTATAGAATTTACATTTGCAAAACAAAAAATAGCGATAGTTTTAACAAGTTCCTTTAATTAAAGTTTGCTAAAGTACGTTAATTATCATTTACTGAAAAAGACGGGATAATTATATTACTGCATAAAAGCAAATAACTAGACAGGGATCATTTGACTATCTGGAAACGACATAATAATAGCAAAATATATTAGCAAACAATGGCATCGCCGAGCGGCAGATATGTCCTTTGCCTGTTACACCCTGTACCTGCCCCGCCCTGTACCTCCCCTGCCCATCACATCCTAGCCCGGCATGTAACTGAAATAATCTCCTTGCAATCTTTGGGTGATACACCTAAATACCCTTGACAGGAGTGCATATCCTTTACTGGGGTGTACACCCTTAAACAGTGGGGTGCACACCCTTAACACAGAGACATGTCTGCCGCTCAGCGACATTTAAATCCAATGTGGATAGCACCATGTCCTCCTTTGGTCATTTGGGTGATACACAGGTCTGCACACCCTTCACCGGAATGCACATCTTTTACTGGGGTGTACACCCTTAAACAGTGGGGTGCACACCCTTAACACAGAGACATGTCTGCCGCTCAGCGACATTTAAATCCAATGTGGATAGCACCATGTCCTCCTTTGGTCATTTGGGTGATACACAGGTCTGCACACCCTTCACCGGAATGCACATCTTTTACTGGGGTGTACACCCGTAAACAGTGGGGTGCACACCCTTAACACAGAGACATGTCTGCCGCTTGGCGACATTTAAACCCCACGTGGCAAATTTTGTGCTGCAATGTCTTCCACTCTTAGCATTACACCCCCTCCTTTACCGGGCTGCACACCCTTAATCAGTGGGGTGTACACCCGTTACACGGAGGAATGTCTGCCGCTCGGCGACATTTAAACACTATGTGAAATAATTTGTGCTGCGATGTCTTCTACTCTCAGTACTATACCCACACTCAAAAGTTGGAGTGATTCAACACAGTATTTCACGATATAATAGGGCGACGTTTTGTTCCCGGGGCATAATTTATGCACCAATGTATTGTACTCTAAGTGTCACACCCTCACACAAAATTTGAAGGGACTCTATGTTAATAGTTCACGAGATACAGCTCAGACAAGAAATATATAGCGCAAAGAAGGACATTTCGGTTTTCAAGATCACACTTCAAGGTCAAGATCAGCACGCCAATAGTTTATACTCGGATGTCTTCTACTCTAAGGGATACATAACTTGGAAAATATGGCTTAAAACCCAATTTTAGACCCCTACCACTTTCAAATCCTACCTATCGCCTTGATCTTGACCTTGACCCAGATTGGTATGTCATCATCAGAGTCGCCATAATCCAATGCACCTACGTACCAAGTTTGAAGACTATAAGACCAACGGTGTGGAAGTTATGGCCACTTTTCGGTTTTCAAGGTCATACGCCATGGTCAAGGTCACGATGGCGACAAGCTATGCGCGGATGCTTTCCTCTCTTGGTGACAGACCACCTCACAAAATGTGAAGCGAGTCTGCCAAGCGGTTCGGGAGATATCCTTGGGACAGACAAAAAACAAATAAACAAGGGCATCGCCGAGTGGCAGATATGTCCTTTGCCGGCTACGCCCTGTACCTGCCCCGCCCTGTACCTGCCCCGCCCTGTACCTCCCTTGCCCCTCACATGTTAGGCCCCCGTCCTCCTTGTGTCCTTTGAGTGATACACTAACACACCCTTGATTGGGTGCAAATCCTTTTCCGGGATGCACACCCTTAATTGGTGTGGTGTACACCCTTAGCACTGAGACATGTCTGCCGCTCGGTGACATTTAAGCCCCACGTGGCACATTTTGTGCTACAATGTCTCTTACTTTTAGCATTAGACCCTTCCTTTACTCGATGTACACCCTTAATTAGTGGGGTGTACACCCATAATCAAAGGGGTGTGCACCCTTAACTCAGAGACATGTCTGCCGCTCGGCGACATTAAAATCCCACGTGGCATAATTTGTACTGCAATAATATCTTCTACTCTTACCTTTACACCCCCACACAAGATTTGGAGTGATTCTATGCAGTATTTCACGAGATATAGGAGGGTGAAGAAAAACGGGAGGAAGAAAATTCATGGAAAACTCTCAGTCTACGCGGAAAAGCTAGTTTCGGTTCTGAGGCATGTGCTAGTTAACTCTTTCCGTTTTAGAGTTATGAACATTTACAGTTGGTAAGGTGACTGTCGGCCATTTGGATACATCACAATCTTGCTGAAGAAAATGCATAATTCTACTCATTTTAAAGCACTTTGTTGAGTATTTAGAAGCCATAGCAAAGATATACATATGAAAGATGAGATGTTAGAGAGCACGAAAATACCCATCGCTTATAATTGATTAAAAACAAAAGAGATTTGTGACTTTGCAAGCCTGTTGTGAAAAAATAGCCCAGCGACGTAATGTCCCTTTCGTGGTGTTGGATCACATATATCATAATACGTACTACTCAATACACGGACACACAATACATATATCAGCAATCTTTAGAAGAGCAGCAAACTCATTAATCTTCTTCAACAAATACGGCTATCCACCTCTTTCTTAGTATATCTGATAAAATGCACCAAACTTTCAAGACAGAACATGGTTACGACAAACTAAACTGACTGAACCAACGAAAACCGTCTCTTAAGAATGGTAGAAAACGGCATGAGGAGGGGAGACAATCACACAGTAACCCCCATCTATCCCCAAATCCACCCTCTTTTTCTCACTCTTCTAATCCCCTGTCTACCCCCCCCCCTCCCACACACACATATATCCACCCCACCAGAATCCCTAGGGGAAATCAATATTGGTTGCTAACCAACAGTTTGCAGGTCCAGTGCCCTGGTGTTATTCTGAACACAAAGGCTGATCTGAGTCGATGGTCTGGAACACACGGCAATATAAACTTTTCTTGTGCAGTTTAAAAAGCAAAATGTACTGCATTTGGCCTGTATATTTAGAGGGGAGTTGGTGGGTTAGGGTAGTGTTTGCGAGCTTCTCTCTGTCTGCCTGCCTTTCTTTCCATCTCTCTCTCTCTGTGTCTGCCTTTCTGTCTGTCTGTCTGTCAGTATGTCTCTCTCTTATCCATTTTACCCTCAATAAATCATTCGTATTCGTACTCATATTCTCTCTCTCTCTCTCTCTCTCTCTCTCTCTCTCTCTCTCTCTCTCTCTCTCTCTCTCTCTCTCTCTCTCTCAATGATTCACATATTACAGCCAACCGTCTTTGTTTAGATTAGGAATGCTAATGTCGTCAACCAATGAACAAGTCGTTAGAATGTTTGCAGTATATTTGTATAAAGCCTTCAAAATCAGGTCTACCTTATGCAGTTAGAGGTTGATGATTCCCACATGTTATGCTTATGTTTTGCTTTGTGTGTATTTATTATTTATTATGTCTGATTATGCCTGATTATGTTCTATTGTATCACCTCTCATGAGGGGCTATGGCCTTGATTGATTACATATCCGTATCCGTATCTCTCTCTCTGTGAAAAATGCTCTGCAAGCACTTCAGTAATGTCTTGTTATTACATGTATGTCATAATTTTGTCAACGTGGACTCCATTTGTATAGGCTTGAGGCCTAACAATTTAAATCATTTCAGACTTCAGACTTCTGTCTCTGCCCCCCCCCCTCTCTCTCTCTCTCTCTTTCTCTCTCCCCCCCCCCCTCTCTCTCTCTCTCTCTCTCTTTCTCACTCTCTCTCTCTCTTTCTCTCTCACTCTCTCTCTCTCTCTCTCTCTCTCTCTCTCTGTTTGCCTATTTGTCTGTCTGTCTAAGAATGTATTGCTCATTATAATGTTTGTCTGTGTGTCTCTCTGTGTCAGTGTCTGCCTGTCCCGTGAAAAAGAACAAATACGACACTGCAAAAACAAAATTACACACGAATGATCCCAAACAAACGCTTATAGTTATACACACGCCACCCCTTCTTAACACCCCCCACCACACATACACCCACATGAAAAGTACACACACACGCACACACTCACATACAAGCAAACCTATACACATATCAGCAATCTTAAGAAGAGTAGCAAACTCATTAATCTTCTTCAACAAATATAGCTATCGGCCTCTTTCTTAGTCTCTCCCATAAAACTCCACAAACTCCGCATAGTGGTCATGACAAACGAAAATGACCAAACAAACGAAAACCGTTTATAAAGAATGGCAGGAAGCTGCTTCGGGAGGGGAGACGATCATACAATCACACAGTGACCCTATCCCCAAATACATCTTCTCACTCCTCCCCCACCCTCCACACCTAAGGGAAATCAATATTGGTTCTGAATCCAAAGTCTGCAGGTCCAGTGCCCTGGTGGTGTTATGAAAGCAGAATCGGAGTCAGTAGTCTGGAACACAAAGTAATAACTTTTCTTGTACAGTATGTAGAGTTTGAATATATAGTAAACTGTACTGCACATACAACTTAGGTACTTTGTGATGTGTGTGTGTGTGTGTGTGTGTGTGTGTGTGTGTGTGTGTGTGTGTGTGTGTGTGAGCGCGCGTGCGTGCGTCGTGCGTGCGTGTGCGTGCGTGCGCGCTCGCGCGTGATTTTTGTGCGTGTGTGCGTGCAGGCTTTATACAGACAAACAGGAAGAGACGGGTGTCTAGGTGATTCAAAACATCCTGTAATCCTAAAAGAACTGCTGTCTCTATTGCAGCTCATCCTTGGTTGCTTCTGTCTCTGTCTCGCCTTTATGGTGTTTTTTTCTGTATTTTCATTGTAGTCTTCATGTTAATCCAAACAGACCACCATTCATAATATCAGTATCTAACATATTATTGATGGTGTCATGGCTTATTGAATGACTACGACATAACATAAAGCGTCTGATTAAGACACACGTAAACTTAGTTAATAATTTATCAGAGTCCTATAACACAGGAATCACCATAGTCCACTGAGTGCCCTTACTTACCTGAGAATATAGACAATATCCGCAGTTTGTTATCCACTTGTTATTTTACTAAGCAAGGGAAGGCAATATTTTATTAATGACATAGAATCAATACAGAGGCGAGGGTTTTTTCGGTCCTGGACCGACTCCTACCCAGAGTGAGTGGCTATGGGCTCAATGGGAAGACTGAAACCACACAGTCGAGTTTCATCCGCTTAACGGATGCGATTCTGAGAGTGTTGCTCTAATTGCAAGACCAACACTGCAGGTGTCTGTAGTTCTCGGGCCTGGTTAACGCCGGGATATCATTATGAAAGGAAGCGTAGAATACAGCCCTGCCATGCAGTCTCAGACCGATACGGAACTCCATAGCATCATCATCATCGTTATCATCGGCCTCATTTTCCATCAATCATAAAATTAAAAAAATGTCTCAAATTCTGTGGCTTTGCATGCCCTGCTCTCATGGTGACCTCAGTTTCGGTTTCCAATCCAGTCTGTGCCTTGGTGCGTTCGGGTCAAAGTCATGGGGATCAGTGTGTTCTGGGGAGCTGTCGGTGGACGGTCGTGGTGGCGCCCTCGGAGGAGGACCTCACTCACGCTGGCTCCGCGACTAGGTGGTGAACAGGCTCCACTGAACTCCACCGAAGTGACTCAGCAGAAGTGCAGTGTCTCCTCGGTTGGTTGCCTCCTGACGTCCTAACATAGATTCGCTCCCCTTGGACTGCTGGTCTCGGTTTCTGCGACTTGAACAAGCCCGGGTGTAGCTGCGAATTGGGATTCTGTGTGCCCAGAAGATGGGACAGCAAAAAAAAAAAAAAAAATCAATACTGTTACCCAAATGTATATACAATATGAGTTGTTACGGAAAGTTTGGGGTCCTCACAATAATCAGCTGACACAACATAAGCAGTGGCCCAAGACGGTTGGAATGCAGGGTGGGATAATGAAGGCGACAACAATGGATTTAATGTTTATTTTACAGCTTGCTGGTCAAAGAGTTAACTTTAAGGATGGTATTAATTATTAAAGCTTTACCTTTATGGTATTAATTATTAGACATTTATGTGTGAACAAATTGTAAACTCAAATTAGAACGAAAACACGCAATAATAAATATGTCACAGTAGAAATTGGAATCCAGTAGGATTCGGAATCCTACTAGTACAAATTATAATTCAAATTCAGAAATGGGAATTCTAATTTGTACTAGTACAAATCGGAATTCCAATTTGTACTGACAGCCAGTAGAAAATGGAATCCAGTACAAATTGGAATCAACGTGTTATTTTAGTTTTAAGAGAAGAAGAGACAAAGGGAGGAGGATGAATTTTATAATTTGAGAGCTCTGGTCTTTTGATTAGAGAACTATGAACAAAATAGTTGTTAGCTCAATTATGATCAGGCTTGAATATTTTCAAAGCGTGTGAACAGTGGTCACCTCTTCTTCTTTTTCCCTCGAACAACCTCCATCATCAGTGTGAAGCTCAGCATAGTCTGGTAAACATTATTCAAATTTGTCATATTCACATAGTAATCTAACTATCCTGTTTACAATGTGACTCAAAGGAGGTGAACGTGGAGGAATTTCCTGCTGAGAAAAAGTCAGCGTATGTTTCTTTAGTTTGAGTGGATTTTTCACAACAAATGTCAACGTAATTTCATCTTCATGTGCCGAACTGTCAGAAAGTGTGTACGATGTAGCGAACTGCTATAATGTGTGTGTGTGTGTGTGTGTGCGTGCGTGTGTGTGTGTGTGTGTGTGTGCGTGTGCGTGTGCGTGTGCGTGCGTGCGTGCGTGCGTGCTTGCGTGTGTGTGTGCGCGCGCGCGCGTGTGTATATGCATGGGTGTGTGCGTGCGCGCGTGTGTGCGTGCGCGCGCGTGCGCGCGTGCATGTGTATGTGAAAGTGATTCAAGTTTGTCGAAGTTGTTGATTTTTCTTGGACCTGTTCATGGTTTGTTACATAGGTCTACTTTTTACCCGGGAAATCGCGCACTGAATATAAGAAATTATGTGATTGCTGAAATAACTTTTGTTGCCTGTAACCGTCTTTGAAAATGACCCCATGTTATTAGTATGTTTGCTCGAGCATGTCACTTAATGAACGTGCTAAAGTTTTCGTCCGTTAGGGTTTTACCCGTGACCCCCCCCCCCCCCCCCTCTCTCTCTCTCGTTTGGGTTTTGGTTACGCTTAGTTAGGAGTGGGCTGTGAAATGTGCAGAACTGGTACAGCTCAGTGATGAATAATGATACTTTCTCGACATATTGCCTGTTTAAAACATCATTTGAACATGAACAGTACTTTCATTTTGTAGACTATAGATGTTTTTGAGACTCTCTGGTAAAATTGCGTGTTGGTGTTCTACCTATAATGGATCGTTATTTAGAAGAACATTTAGTGAAATTTTGAACAAATTATGCCCTGTATGCAATGTTGTCGAAGACGAAAGTCACTTTAGTTATGTATGCCCTCTATAGGCATACTCTAGTATCAGAAGCAAATATCTATGTGGTGCAACTGGTCAGTACACCAATGTTTTAAAAAATGGATTTGTAGAGAGTCAGGAAACTCTTTGTACCTGTTTTATGCTATTCGCAAAATAAAACAATAATGATGATAACGCATACTGTCCAAATGCTCTAGGACATCAAGCCCTATTGTGTGTCTTCAAACTTTTATTCATATATGTGGTACCATTAATGTTCGAATGTGCCAGTACTTTATTTGGTCTTTCTAAGGGCCAATGGCCTAGAGATATTAAACATATTGTTCATTGTTCTCTCTCTCTCTCTCTCTCTCTCTCTCTCTCTCTCTCTCTCTCTCTCTCTCTCTTTGTGTGTGTGTGCGCGGGGGAGAGGGGGGGGGGGGATAGAGGCGTGCGTACGAAGGTGTGTGCGTGCGTGTGGAATGAGACTTAAGAACGACTGACAGATTTAGATTTTTCTAATAGCGAAAATGAGAATGGCATACCATTTAACTAGTGTGACGTTTGTATTATCAATTTATTGGCCCATTCTCCTGCCTTTTTAATGTAACGGGGTGGTAAGGGTAAAGTTTGGGATAAGGAGGAGTTGATGAGGGATAAGGATTAGGATAAGGATTGGAGGGTGTTGATGGGCACACACCATGCAGGCCAGGAACATATAGGCGGAAACCAGACGGTTGTTTGCTTTTGCTTATTTATAAAGCTATGAAGAACTAGGAAAATAGTGCAGCAATCACATCCTGCAACGATACAAAATATACATATAAATATAAACAAAAAATAACAATGATTAGGTATGATTGTAGGCCTTGCGCCATAGCACTCAATGTTAAATAACATGAGGAAATAAACAGTCACAACAGTGGAAGGAGCTCACTGTATGACTTAAATAGCATGATTAATCTGACATTGACACAAGCCTAGCTGGGGTTTGGAAACATAACATTGCTTGGTTTTGCCCTAACCCTATGCATGCTTAACTCATGCACAAACATTTAAAGTTATGTGAGTTAACCCCAAACCAAATATTATAACACACATCAGATGCCATGTTACTAAAAATAGACTACACATCAAAGTAGGCTGAATAAGATCAGTTTTTAGTGGAAAACTGACTAAAGACAAATGTAGGCCTATTGAGAGTTTATCGTTGAAGTAGCAAGAAACTCAATCAAAGGGAATGCCTTATTAATACTATAGCAGCAGTATTAGCACAACAGCTAATCATACAATACATAGCTATCACACAAGTAGAAAGTAATGCCTGTTCACATTATGTGAAGCAATGACACAATAGCAATGACTGAATAAGTGCACATAGGCCTATGTGGGCTTAACTAGGTCTGATACACACCAGTAGCAATGACATGAGCTGAGTAGTAGGCATATGACTGAAACAGGGCAAAGTAGGCCTACACGCATAGTATGGCTTAGATCAATAATATTAATAGCATGCAAATGAGCAAGACAGGCTTATTAAATAATAATATAAATGTAGGCAAACTGCCCTTTCATTGCTTACACAGTAAATTGACGTAACACATGAGTGGATTTGAATAGAACAGAACGATCCGAATGTTCCAATTTTCAGTTTCTCAACAACTTGAACTTAGGCCTATAGTCGGAGAAGCCTCTCTATATGACAGTACTATAACCTTGAAGTTTCTCATAAAGAATTGTTTTTGCTGTTTCTAAAACTTTAATTTCTGTAGATAGCAAATCCGCTGGGGGCCAGCGGGGGCCAGGTGGGCTAACTCGGTAATTGATGATTAAAAGATAGCACTGACAGGTCGGGTCAGTGCCGCTTTTGATGCTACCGGTAAGGCGACCTATGCCATATTTCTCTGACTATAAGGCATCCTTTTTTTTCCAGACTGAGCACACTGAGCCTTGTAATGTGACTGATAATATAAAAAGAAAATATAATAAACTAGAATACTTGCGTAAACTGACCCAGTCGCAACACACGCTTGCACC
>CM065695.1:19717391-19739891 GCA_017654935.2 Phymorhynchus buccinoides | reverse complement strand
ACTAGCTTACTCAGAAACACCACAGCTTAGTACATGTGCAATAGAAAGAGTCTCGTGTGTACAACATGCTTGCAAAGTAAAAACAAATCTTGATGAATTTAGTATAGTAACTCACTGTGCCTAAGCTTGAAAAATGTTAATGTTGTATCTTTAAATTTCCAGTGCTGTCGGTATTGAAGATGGTGAGTGTTACTTGTTTAAGAACAAATAAATGGCGTAGTTTATATAATACGGGTATATCTCTATTCAATACTGCAGATGATGAAATGATTCTATAGTGTGTTTTGACACACATGGAAGTCTTGATACTGTTCTCGGCCCATGAAGAATCATATGAAGCATATGCTTTTGGTTTTGTCTGTCTGTCACACATTTTTGTTCTTTTTTTAAAAGTAATGGAAGGGTTTAAACTAAAGTGTCACCAAAAGACTTTTCCCTTTTATCTTAAGAGATAAATGATGTGCCATAGACTTTCCAAGACAGGGATTAAAATTATCATTTTGGATTATTTTTTAAGGTCTTATAAGGAAGGTAATTTTAATACTTACAAAGAAGGGCAATATCTCAGAGAAGTAGGTCTTATGTGGGAGGGAGTCTTAAAATGGGAGGTCTTATAAGGGAGGTTCCACTGTAGTATTTTACATGGAACTTTACAATTGATATTACATTGCTAACAGCAAAGTGTCCATGCAGTTTGTAGCCTTAAACTGAACAAATGATGTCTCTGGCCTGCATCTATTCATATCGCGGGCGGCCATCTTCGATTTTTGTCAATAACTCAAATTGCCCCAACTTTTCAGCCCGGCCCCCATCGGATTTCAAATCAGCAATGAAAACTGAGATGAAAAGTGCCAAGAAAAAAACTTTATGATGCATTGCAAGGTATCGGCTTTGGCACCCCGTACTACTAGTGCTGTACGTAATATTTATGAATGAACTGACGGTCATATGTGTGTTCTCATCGGAACTGATAGTTCGGTGACGGGAATAGCAGACAGCTTTCAGTTCCGTGAAAAGTTTTACAGTGACACAGCTAAATCACTGATTAAGCTAAACAACAGTTTGTAAAGTAGAACAAACTAGACAATAAACACTGGCTTTAGATTACTTACGGATCTGTGCTCAAACACTGTAGGCTCAGCACACAGTTAGGCACATCATGCAGAGAGAGTGGCTGGTAGGCTCTCGCCTATCTATAACTGACACACACTGTCAAATTTGAATTTAAAGCTTGCCATCGTTTGAACGAAGGCGCATGACCTGTTTGATTTGAATTTGAACAAGGTCCGCGTGACTCGATTTGGATTTGACACGGCTAAAAATAGATTTGATTATGCTAAAAATAGTAAGGCGGGCACATGACTTGGGAAGGGGCGAGACACATTTGTATGCTAAAAATAGTATTGTGTGACAGGTAGGCCTTATGATAGATGGCACACTGTCACATTAAAAAAGATCTTCCAAATAATGTTCTTTGATCGGACTGTACGGAGCGGGGAGACCAGTGAAAACTGAAAACCGGACACATAGCCTACGTACCTTACGTATGGCCTGGGAACGCAGACGAAGAAGAAGAGGAAGTATTATCAATCACTAAAATAGAAATTGTGGCTTACACTTTTTTTCTGCTGTGTGTGTGATCTGTGATGTGTGTGTATCCCTCATGGCAGGTTTTGTTGCTTTAGCAGAGCTTTTTATAACATTCTAAGGCTTGTCTAATTTATATTTCACGTAAGTTTAAGAGTAGAAAACATTACTCCATGTTGTACTAAATTCCATTTCATACTGACTGTCATTAAGTTAAGTTAAGTTGTACTTTATAGTCACAGAGGCGTCTCTGTGAAATTCGGGTTGCTCCCACAGCCAGAGGCGCGCCAACAAATTATTAAAAAAAACAATTTGCATGCGATTTTTTGTGTGACTGATGATTCCTCCAGGGGGGGGGGGGGGGGGGGGGGGGGGGGGCGGGGCGGTGTGTGTGTGTGTGTGTTAAATTTTGACCAAATTACAACTTTTTCTTTGCCACTGGGCAAAGTGCATGGGTACACGGGACCTCGGTTTATCGTCTCATCCGAAAGACTTCACGTTCAGACAGTAAGGCCTAGTGCAAAGTGAGAGGAAATATCCCCTGTACCCAGGTTCGAACTCGGGATTACTTGACACGAGGCGAACGCGCTACCACTGTGCCACTCTAAACCTGTAATTCTAATTTGTACTAGTAGAAATCAGAATTCCGATTTATACTGAAGAAAGTCCACTAGAAATTGGAATTCCAATCTCTACTAGTACAAATCGGAATTATAATTTGTACTAGTAGGATTCTGAATCTTACTGGACACACACACACACACATACACACACACACACACACACACACACACACACACACACGCACGCAGGCACGCACGCACGCACGCACGGGACGCACGCACGCACGCACGCGCACGCACACACAATGATTTATTCTTCCCAACTGCCAGATTTATCTAGCCCTCCATAAAGTCAGCAAAAATCTTCTAGATAATAAAAGAAGAATGGCCGCAACAAACGAAAACGAGTGACCGAATAAGTGTCGTTTCTGTGAATAGCAGAAACCCTATCGAGAGGGAAGGGGGAGACAATCAAAAACATTATCTCACTCGCTTTCTTTCTCCCTTTTTTCTAATTCCCATGAGAAATCAGGAAACGTTTCTTAGCATCGAGCAATCGAAACGTTTTTTCGTAATAGGCAAACAAAAGGTATGTAAAACTGCGCCAATTTGAATGTTTTGCAAACGCTAACCATAGGCAATGCTACGTCGGGGGCTTGTCTGCCGAGAACGAGTGTGTGTCACGTGACATACAACCTAATTTTCTTCCGATTTTTTAAGTATCGCGTGAACAAGAATCAAAATGGCACCCCAATTAAATTATTTTGATCAAGAGATGTATTCTTTATCCAATCATGAACATAAACTGGATGATTGTCGCAAATTATATTCACGGAAGTGTTTCGGGGTGATCTTTCATTTTGTGTGTGTGTGTGTGTGTGTGTGTGTGTGTGTGTGTGTGTGTGTGTGTGTGTGTGTGTGTGTGTGTGTGTGCGTGCGTGCGTGCGTGCGTGCGTGCGTGCGCGTGCGTGCGCGCGTGTGCGTGTGCGTGCGCGTGCGTGTGCGTGTGTGTGTGTGTGTGTGTGTGTGTAGGTCAGGTTGATCTCCCATTTGAAGGGAGCTCTCTTTTCTTGCTGGGAGTAATGAAACAGCCTTAGAGTTACCCATCTTTGGCTGATGTTTAGCAGTAGTTATTTGCCATTCTGTACGTCACAATTCCAACAGAACTGTTTTAATCGATTAGAACAGTGCTGTGAAACCAGCCCGGGATTTGTTACTAACCTTTAGCGTTGAGGTCTAGTGCCTGAGTCTTCACCAAAGCTCAGAGATTTCGGCAAGCGTGCAAGCCAAAGGCAATAACTTTTGTGCATTTTGCATGACAATCATTACCACCAACCCTTTCGAGTATGAGTGTTTGCAGAGTTTGCAGTGTGTGTGTGTGTGTGTGTGTGTGTGCGTGCGTGCGTGCGCGTGCGTGCGTGCGTGTGCGTGCGTGCGCGTGTGCGTGCGTGTGTGTGCGTGCGTGCGTGTGTGTGTGTGTTTGTGTGTGTGTTTGTGTGTGTCTGTGTGTGTAGTGTGCACGCACGTGAGAGAGAGAGAGAGAGAGAGAGAGAGAGAGAGAGAGAGAGAGAGAGAGAGAGAGAGAGAGAGAGAGAGAGAGAGAGAGAGAGAGAGAGAGAGAGAGATCGAAAGAACGAACGAAATTTATTCAGGGTAATGAGATAAGCTGATTAGCTACAGCTTTTTTTCACTCAGCCCTGAGGCAAGCAACAAGAAAGCAACAAACAAATAAAACTAAGAAGAAGGGAAAACAAAAAGCAAACTAAGAAAAGCAACAATCCTAAAAAACCCAAGAACATTGTTTATATATATATATATATATAATCGGCTGCCTATTCCGTGAAATAGGCAAGAAAAAATACCCTTTACACAGATTCGGCAAATCGTTGCTCAATACGTGAAATAGGCAACGATTTGCTGATTACGCGGAATCGGCAAAATTACTGCCGATTCCGCGGTATCGGCAATTTCACAGATTCGGCACGACATATAGCAAGAGTAAGGGGAGATAGGGAATGGGGATTTTGAAAAAGGATACTGTAAAATGTGGCTACTCGAGAAAACAGGTGATTCTAGCAAAGAATGATTATGACAACATAATTCATACATTGAAATTGGTAAACATAGTAACAAGACATGATATTCCTTTCCTGAAGACAAAACCCCTTAGAAAGTGATTAGTTGCCAACAAAACTTCTTTAAAGCTGGGATTTAGGTGTTTGTCGTCACTCTGTCAAACAAGAGCTTTTTGTATGCTAGTTTAAAGGAATGAAGGTTGTTCTTTTCTTTAATATGTAGTGGAATAGAATTCCACAGAGTTCCACCAGAGTAGATCATGCTGGTTTTGCAGAGGTCGATTCTATGTTTTCTTATAAGCATATTATTTGTATATCTTGATTGGTTAAGGGGAAATTTTTTTGTGAGTGATGGGGGTGCTAATCCGTTCATAATTTTAAACATCATTACTGCTTTGTTATATTCAAGTTTATACGTCTTGAGGATTTAGCGAAGATGATTTATTCAGTACTGCTTTGAGAGCTCGTTTATGGGCCCTTAACAATGGCTTCAGTGTGTTAGCACTGCTGAAATCATATATAGTTGAGGAGTAGGCAATGCATGATTGGATGAAAGCATGGTAAAAGTATTTTCGGGCATTTATATCTAGAACATTTTTAAGTTTTGAAAGCTGAAAGATTTTCTTTGATATACGCTTACTTAAAGTGGTTATATGAGTGCCAAGTAAGATTATTATCAATGCGAACTCCTAACAGTTTGTGTGAATCGACCTCTTCAAGCTGTCTATTGTCAATGTAAATTGGGGGCATGGCATTTCTTAAAGTTTGTCTTTTTTGCCTAGAAGTGACAGCCATGTACTTCGTTTTTCCTTCATTTAAGCACATGTGATTAGCTTCTGTCAAATCCATTAACAGGTTAACATTTTCTTGAAGGTTAATGGATAACTGTTTTATGTCAGAATGGTTAGAATGGATGGAAGTATCATCGGCAAAGAGTTCACAGGGGTCTTTAGTATATGAGGGTAGATCATTCACATACAGTAAGAAAAGTAAGGGGCCGAGAACGGATCCTTGTGGCACACCATATTTTAATGGTAAGTAATTGGATTGTCTATTATTGAGGAATACTGATTGATACCGATTTGTGAGAAATGATCTAATAAGGAAATGTGCAGGATCTGAAAATGTATAAATGACCAATTTACGTAATAGCAATTTGTGATCAATAACATCAAAGGATTTAGCAAAATCAACAAAGACAACTCCAATGTATTTCAAATCATTAATGTTTGCTAACCACTGATCAACCAGATTTGTTAGTGCTGTGGGACAGGAATGATTTGACCGAAATCCAGATTGATTAGGATGAAGTAAATCGTATTTGGAAATGTGATATGTAATATATTTATTCATGGGCTTTTCGAGATGTTTAGAAAGAAGAGAAAGTATAGATATTGGTCTATGATTTGAGGGGTCTAATTTATTTCCAGATTTAAAAAGTGGTATGACTTTGGCCTGTTTAAGAAGATTAGGAAAATATATTTGATCAAAACAAAGGTTATATAAGTAGGTAAGTGTGTCGGTAATAACAGGGGCACTAAGCTTTAAGATAATACTGTCTATGTTATCAGTACCTCAAGTACCAGTTTGTTTCATGTGCACAAGATAGAAATAAACATCAGATAATGGGATTGGGGGGATGACTAATTCTGATTTAATTGACTTGGAATTACAGAAATTAGTCCAAGGTATTAAATCATTGGTTTTGGATCTATCATTACTTACAGTTTTGTTGGTAATGTTACAAAAGTGGTTATTTAAAGTATCAGCAGAA
This sequence comes from Phymorhynchus buccinoides, assembly GCA_017654935.2. Classification (NCBI taxonomy): domain Eukaryota; kingdom Metazoa; phylum Mollusca; class Gastropoda; order Neogastropoda; family Raphitomidae; genus Phymorhynchus; species Phymorhynchus buccinoides. The sequence goes on along the minus strand of CM065695.1, from coordinate 19,733,892 downwards.
AGCTCTTGATGAATGACTGTGGTCTTGTCTGTGCTTTTATGAGTTAGGATATTTATTGCTTTCCAAATGGGTTTTGAATTCCTTTGTGGACAATTAAAAATGAAGTTTTTGAAATAATTCCTTTTTGACTTACGTAGCATAGAAGTAACTTTGATGCGTTGTTTCTTAAACTCCTCAAATTGTTTATTTTTTTCAAAAGAGTATTTCTTACTTGAATTGCTTCTTCTATTTCTTTAGTAAACCAGGGGATTTGGGTGAATATTTAACCCGTTTAGTAATAAATGGGGCATGTTTATTATATATATATCTAAAAACGTTTCGTGCCAAAACTCAAAAGCTTGGTCAGGGTCAACTGATAGACTGCGATTCTGCTAAATCTTTAAGAAAGGCATCCTTATCGAAATTAATGAAAGATCTGTAAGTAATAATTTTATGTCCGGGTTTGGGAATCTTTATATCCTTTTTAGACCAAGTCACACATATAGGTAAATGGTCGCTGCAGCCACAAAAAGGGTACATGTTTCAATTATGTTTGGTTTTGACTGACATAAATGTGATCAATCAATGTTTCAGACGGTGGAGTAACACGGGTTAGGGAATCGATTAATTGAGTCAAACCAAAATTATCATAAATTTGATGCCATCTAGGATTTCTTGTTAAAAGGTCTATGCTAAAATCACCAAAAAGAATGACTTCATTACCTGTACGTGAAACGGCCTCCATCGTATCCTGACCATTTTCAAACCAGTTAACACGTTCAGATGGATTCCTATACAGAAATCCAAGCAGTAAAGGTTTGCTCTTTTTTTTTATACTAAGCTCTGTCCAGATAGATTCAACTCCATAGTCTTCAAAAACAGTAATCCGTTTGTATGTTAGAGGAAGACTAGAATAAAGTATCAAACCTGTTTGCAAAGGATAGATAGGGTCTAGACGAATGTGGTTGTATCCTGGAATAGAAATATCAGAATCAGGTATGTGCTCTGTTAACCTTGATTCGGCACAACAAAATATATGAAATTGCTTACCAGAATTGAAAATAATAGAGGCAAGCTCATCACGTTTATTAAGTACATGATTGGTATTTAAGTAGCCTATTATAAGACCATCTTTGGTTGGCCAGTCATACACAGTGGACATTTGATAAAACAAATAAATGCGCTTTCACAAAATTGAAAACGGCCAAAAGAGTAAGAGAGAGAGAGAGAGAGAGAGAGAGAGAGAGAGAGAGAGAGAGAGAGAGAGAGAGAGAGAGAGAGAGAGAGAGAGAGAGAGAGAGGCAGTCAGACAGACAAAGAAACAAACACAAAAACAGGTAGAAGGGACAAACAGACGGGACTGACAGAGGAAGCCCTCTCCCGTCCCCACTCTAATCTCTCCATGGAATGTGATTCCAACGTTACAGAAAATGATAGTCTACATAAGAAGAATGTGTACGCCCAATCCGTGAAATTGCCCATGCAGGTCCCGTCTTTTTCTGCGCGTGTGTAGGCTATGTGTGGTATATCTGCTGACTGAGCTTTCGTGTAAAGCGGATTAGTTTGCGAATAATTGTTTCTTATTCTTTCTTTTTCTTGTAATCATCAAATTGAAAAAAACACCCACCAAAAAACAAAACAAAAATAAATAAATAAAACTAAACAAAGCCAGCCAACACACACAGAAAATGTATTATAGACACGGACAAATGAACGTCGGGAAGCTTTTAAAGAAACCAAAGCAACGTTGATGCAATTTTCTCTCTTTGAGATATACGATTTCATTCCTTAAAATGTTCGCGTAATATTACAGCTCTGTGATCCCTCCTCTACAACTCGTGTTGTTGTTGTTTTGCTTTATTTGTTTGTTCTTTTATTTGTTTTTGCATTGCTGTCTTTCTGGCTCTGGCTCTGTCTTTGTTGCTGTCTCTGTGTCAGTATCCTTCTCCTTCTCAGTATCCTTCTCTGTTTCGCTTCCCCCCAGTCCCTGGAAGCTATGCAGCCACCGTTTGGAGAGCTTTCATCACTGGTGTCTGGTGAATTTAACCATCGCTGAAACTATTTAACTGCTTGGTTTAAATAGTGTGTTGAATCAACTCTCTCTGTTTCTCTCCGCCCCTATCTACCCTCCTCTCCCTCACCACCACCTCCTCTCTCTCCCTCACCCGTATCTCTCTTTCTGTCTCTCTCTCTCTCTCACTCTCTATCTCTCTCTGCCTCTTCTCCTCTCTCTCTCTCTCTCTCTCTCTCTCTCTCTCTCTCTCTCTCTCTCTCTCTCTCTCTCTCTCTCTCTTCTCATCTCTCTCTCTCTCTCTCTCTCTCTCTCTCTCTCTCTCTCTCTCTCTCTCTCTCTCTCTCTCTGTTCTGTTTGTTTTTATTGCTGATGTTGATGATCTGCCTACCATGTCGTTGCTGTATTACTGTTAATCGTTGTTGTTTCTGTTGGCGATTTTCCTGTGTCTCAATGTTCATTTATAGTATTAGTTATGCATTGCATGCTTAGAACCATGCACAGAATGGACGACTAGGCCCAGCATAATAATAATGAGGACAATTTATATAGCGCCCATCCTACTATGTAGGCTACAGAGCGCTTTGCGCACAATTGAAATGGAATAAAAACATGAAACAAAAATCCAATAACATGAGGGGTGCGTTCCGCTATTTCCCTATTCCGATGTTCCCCCGTTCCGTAGTTCCCCCGTGCCGATGTTCCCCTCACAGAAATTTCGACTTTACGTGCTGTAGTTCCCCCGTCCCGCAGTTCCCCCGATTTCATTTTTTCCGAAGATCCCCCGTTCCGATGTTCCCCCCGCTCATATCGTAGTTCCCCGTCCCGACGTTCCCCCGTTCCGATGTTCCCCCAAAGAAGCGCGCGCGCGCACGCGCGCGTGTGTGTATGTGTGCGCGCGCGCGTGCGTTCGTATGTGCGTGCGTGTGTGCGTGCGTGCGTGCGTGCATGCGTGTATGCGTGCGTGAGAGACACAGAGAGAGATGGGGGTGAGGGGGGTGGGGAGGGGGGTGGGTGGTTGGGGACAAAATCTGGGTAAAGGTCAAGATGTGCTACCCCCCCTACATTTCTCGGTTAATTGTATTTTTCCGTGTTTGCCTTTCTTACCATACATAAAGGTGTATTTTAGGAACATTTTTAGCTAATAACCTTTTTGGAATACTAACCCTATCCCTAACCCTAACCCTAGCCTACCCTACCCCCCACCCTATAAGACGGGAAAACGCAACGAACCACAACTGTGACAAATCGCGGTGTACTGCAGTACATAGTGGGGGGTAGGGTTAGGTTTAGGGCTAGGGTTAGGGATAGGGTTAGTATTCCAAAAAGGTTATTAGCTAAAAATGTTCCTAAAATACACCTTTATGTATGGTAAGAAAGGCAAAAAACGTAAAAATATAATTAACCGAGAAATTCAGGGGGGGGGGGGGGGGGGCACATCTTGACCTTGAGACGAGTCTTGGTGTTGGGAAAGGTCCCTAAAGATCAACCAACTCACTGGCTGCGACCACTGAGCCAGCGCAACGCTCCTAGTAAAGAGTGTTAGACTTTAAACACACACACACACACACACACACACACATTAGTATGTCTCTGTGACACACAGAGGCAGATACATACACACTCACATACTTACAGAGAGAGAGAGAGAGAGAGAGAGAGAGAGAGAGAGAGAGAGAGAGAGAGAGAGAGAGAGAGAGAGAAGTCGTGTGAGAGAGAGAGAGAGAGAGAGAGAGAGAGAGAGAGAGAGAGAGAGAGAGAGAAGAGAGAGAGAGAGAGAGAGAGAGAGAGAGAGAGAGAGAGAGAGAGAGAGAGAGAGAGAGAGAGAGAGAGAGAGAGAGAGACACACGTGCGCGCGCGCATATTGTATCCAATTTGAATCAAACGTTTGGGGGAAGAACAAACCTGGGGAACTGCGGCACGGGGGAACTACGGTACGGGGGAACAGCGGTGGGGGGAAAACGGGACGGGGGAACAACGGAACGGGGGAACTACGGAACTGGGGAACACCGCATGACCCCAACATGAGCAGACAAAACAATACCGGTCAGACTTCGTTTGGCCGGTAAAAATACACATAACAATCAGCAAGTGCTACTGACTACTACTACTACTACTACTACTACTACTACTACTACTACTACTACTACTACTACTACTACTACTCTTATCCTTGTAAAATAAAGTATCTGAAGTCTGAAATCTCTCTCCCTCTCTCTCTCTCTCTCTCTCTCTCTCTCTCTCTCTCTCTCTCTCTCCCCCCCCCCCCTCTCTCTGTGTCTAATACCCCCCTCTTTTTTTTTTAGTGTGGGGTGTGACAACGCGTTTTGCAATAAAGTAGCGAATTGTAATAACATTATTACAAAACGCGTTGCGATCACATCAGTTTATTACATTTCGCTCACAACGCGTTTTGTAATAAAGTGTTTTTGTAATAAAGTAGCGAATTGTAATAAAAGTATTACAAAACGCGTTGCGATCACATCAGTTTATTACAATTCGCATACAACGCGTTTTGTAATAATCATACTGGCTGGGGTGTTATTTTCCCCTCCTCAAACTTTAAAAGATGTTTGCATACACTTATGCATGACGCACACACTGACGAACACATGTGCGACGCACTTCCGAACACCCGAAAACACCTCCCCACACGTCACTTGCATAGCTCATATATGCATAAAATGACGTCTGAATATAATATTAGTGTATTACAATTCGCAACTTTATTACAAAACGCGTTGTACGCGAATTGTAATAAACTGATGTGATCGCAACGCGTTTTGTAATAATTTTATTACAATTCGCTACTTTATTACAAAACGCGTTGTATGCGAAATGTAATAAACTGATGTGATCGCAACGCGTTTTGTAATAATTTTATTACAATTCGCTATTTTATTACAAAACGCGTTGTGACAGTGGGGTTATATAGGGTGATTCAATCCGGTCTCTCTTTAATTAATCCCTTGCCATGCAGCTGATGCGCTACTACTACTACTAGTCTTTCGCCAATACATCCTTCGTCGATGACAGCCAAGTGATTGTTTCCTGTAACCGTAATGCCGCTATCACGTTTCTTCTCTTTTATCTCTTTCTTTCTCCCCCATCTCTGTGTGAATGTGATTATGATTGATGGATTACGATATCATATTTCTCATCGGTGATTGGAAGGCGGTCGTATGTCCTATCAGTATGATTTTGATGGTTGAACGCCAGATGGCGCGATCTATTCTTATACCAGAAGGTACTATTAGCCTTCCGCGTTCCTTCCGTGACAGGCTTGTGTTCCAGAAGAATTATGGTATCTTCCGGCATAAAACCTTCAGCTTGTTGTCGTATTCAACACTTGTTAAATACATAAATACCGGTAAATGGATGAGTGAATGAATTAATGAATAAATACTTATGAAAGTATTTACAATAATTGTAGTACCTATGAAATCTAACTCGTGAATTTTCTCCTACTACAGATGAGTATCCTTCTGTCTTTTTGTTCTGCCTGTCTCTGTATCGCAGTTTGAATCTCTCGATAAGGTCATATAGCCTTGTCTTAAAGGGCCACTCTGACGGATGAGTTTTTGTAAGAAACACGTCCAGATCACCAGGAAAACACCCTTTACAGAGATTGCAACACTAACTTTGCTCTGGTTTCCTAGAAATCAAACCGTCAAATCGGCGATTCTTCCTTGGCGGAGGTACTGGAAGTCAAATTCTTTCACTGTGCCGTCTCTTTTCTAATGGCCGCCTGCGCTTAGACCAAATCGTTTGCACGAAAGTTTCGCAATACAAGCCTTTTTTTCCTTTTTTTTTAAAATACAGATTATCTAAAGGAGTTTCGCTCACAACAAAGGAAACAGCTCCAATGTTTTTTTGTTTTGTTTTTACTGCACTACAGAAAAAGAAAACGCTTCAACCACAATGAGTGTCCTCCACCCACCCCATCCAAAATGGCTACTCTCTCCGGCATCTCCGCCAAGGAGGAATCGCCGTTTTGACGGTTTAATTTCTAGGAAACCAGAGCAAAGTGAGTGTTTCTATCCTTGAAAAGGCTGTCTTTCTGGTGATCTCGACGTTTTTCTTGCAAAAACTCATCCGTCAGGGTCCACCTTTAAAGCATCGTTGAAGCAGACGCCCAGGGTGCGAGTCGACAGACATCCATTTTAATAAAGCAAACAGTTAAACGGACAAGTCTCTCTATGCAACCCCCTGCTACCTCCCTCTGTACTGTTTGTACTCTGCTAAAAAAGGACGGGGTCAGCCCATCAGCCCACAAATGGGACGGAGCACAAACGGGACGGGGCACAAACGGAACGGGACGGGGCACAAACGGGATGTAGCCAAAAAGGACAACCTTACAGCTCAGGTCTTCTAAGAATATTTGACCTAATTCGTCCATTTTTTTTAAAGCAGCTTGGTTTTTCCATTTCCACGAGAGCCTCATAATGGCCTCACTGTTGCTCTTCCCTAATCTGGATTTGTGTCAAGAACCCACAATAAAAAGGAAAGAGCATGCTGAATAGATTTCCTTTCAACAGATACTTCAAGAGTGTGCACCTCGCGCAGACAATAAATTAATCGTTTCATTAAATTTAAGCTCAAGATCCAACACACAATCAGAAGGCTTTACCTTACCGTTTACAGCATGCTGAGTACCCAAGATGCAGGTTTTTGCTTATACATTGACCGGCAAAAGAAACTACACATGTGCATTTTACATGCGCATAAAAGAATCACTTCAAAATTTGCATGTCTAATTCAATTATTTGTGTACCCCAAATCGTAAGTTTCATTGCATTCGGGTGATTAGTTTCGATACAATAGCTCAACAAACAATACCACCCCAAATCTGAAAATCTCTCACTCTCCTTTTTTTCTCTTTCTCTCCCCCTGCCCTCTCTGTCTTTCTCCCCCCCCTCCTCTCCCTCTCTCTCTCCACAGCCACGCAAAGGATTAAAAGTATGAAGCCTCATCCGTAAAAGTATTCTATAACGTAATTCTAAATATAGGAGCCATTCTATAAACATAGAATACCTATTCTATAATATAGATTGTATTCTATATTATAGACATTTAAAAAATGCTTCTGTGTCAAAGAATATATTGTACCTATAGAATATTATATAGAATACATTAATTAATATAGTATGTTGTTATTATTTAAATATGGTATGCCACTATGTTATAGAAAAGTACCTAACATTATAGAATTACTTCCTTATTATAAAAATAAATCTATATTATAGAAGAGAATTCTATAATATAGAATTAAAGAAAGAAATGATCCTTTAGTGTCAAATGTATTCTTTAAGAGACATTATTATATTATAGAAGTAAACAGAAATGCTTTATATCATGGAATATATTTTCTTTACGGAATGCTGCCTCATATTAAACAGTATCTATAATTTCTATAACATAGAATGATTACAACATTATAGAAAGTTATCCAACATTATAGAATGCAATTAATTTGTGAAAGATTTCTATATTTTTGAAGACCATGCTATGTTGCAAGGAACCATGGGAAGCATTAACTTTTTCTCCATCTGAGGCCCAGCATGGGATGCTTGAAACAGGTTGTGTGAAATATGTCTAATATATCTTTTAAAAAGTCAAATGGTTTATTATTTTGATTATTTATGTACATAGTAAATATATTAAGCGTTGCTGATTTTGAGTGACTGTTTATTTATACGTGAAACCAAACAACTCCAAGGACCAAAACAAAATGGATTAGAGAGTATTTCTTGTGTACAGCATCCTACCTACATGTGCGAGCAAGATGGTGGAAGGCGGAACCGAGGGAGAAACAGAGACAACATCAACAGACCGTCTGCTGGGCAGTTCAGGAGGGCTGTGTCAGGCACTGCCCCACACCAATGAAGACCCCCCCCCCCCCCCCTCCCCGTTTCCCCCTTTTTATGATTGATGGTTTCACGATTTCATTTTTTTTCTCAAACATCCCATTTAGGGCCTCACCAAAAGCAGACGAAAATCCTTCCCATGAGTCATTGTAATAAAGAATTTGAATCTATAATTATAGATGAATCTATAATTATAGAATTTGAATCTATAATTATAGAATTTGAATCTATACTTACAGATGAATCTATAATTATAGAATTTGAATCTATAATCATAGAATTTGAATCTATAATTATAGATTATTCTACAATTATAGATTATAGAATTTGAATCTATAATTATAGAATTTGAATCTATAATTATAGAATTTGAATCTATAATTATAGATTGAATCTATAATTATAGAATTTGAATCTATAATTATAGAATTTTATTCTATATTATACAATGCTTTTTCTATAATATAGAATGCTATTCAAATTTAGAAACAATTCTATGTTTATCATGTAAAGCTCTCCTATCATACAACATAAATATATTCTATAAATATAGAAACATTTTCGTTTATTTTTGTATTACAGATTGTTCTTCCATGATATAGAATGTTGTCTATAATAAATAAGCAATTCTATAAAAACAATTAAACAGCTTTCTATGAGTTTGTGGCATTCTATATTTACAATATATTCCATATTATAGAACGCATATTTTATGATACAATGTGTTCTATAATGTAGAACCATTTTTCTTTTTTTCTATAAGATAGAATAGTTATTCTATGTTTATAGATGGCTATTTTATTCATCGTTTTCGTTTCCATACACACTTCGACCACCGAGCAGAGAGGGTCAGCTTCTGAGAGAGAGAGCTTTGGCAGAGAACGAATTTTCAACTCTACTTTCTACATTACTGTACGGCGGCTGTCTGCGCAGAAGAGAGGACATCATCAACATTCTTTGGACCCCTTCTGCCAGCACCGCCGCACGATAGCTTCACCCAGCATGAGGACTCATTCCATGCGGCTATCCAACGCTGGATCATCTTAAAATTCGTTGAGCTTGCTCCGAATCCAGGACTTTGGGGAGGATCGGGACCACCTTCTTCTACCAGGACTGTCTTCTACCTCTGCCTCCACCAACGACGTCTTTTCCTGATCACTACTTCACGTCGTTGGATTGATCTTTCGTAAGCATTAATAGGGCACTAAGGTTTTGTTTTTTTTCATTTTTTTTTGCAGTTCGATGTGTTATTCGTCTGCATAGATGTTAGGGTTGTAGGACGTGCCACAAAAGTGGTATCCCTGGGAGGACTGCGCTGGCCACCCGAGCCCTTGCACAGCAGCTCTCCCAGGTAGTAGGGACTAGGACCTTAGCTAGCTAGATTTTCTCTGGATTTTGACATTTACATCTTTCCTCACTATCTTTTTTTTCGACACTGGTTTGTCGTTCTCGTCGATCTTTCCAAACCCCCCACTCGTAGGCTTTTTTGCCGGTGGGTACGGTCTTCATAGTATAGTCTCTGTAGGGTAGTTCCTTCTTCTTTAGGGTTGTTTTGTTTTTGCCAGCCTCCTAAATTGTTGGAGGAGCTTGTGTGCAAGCCTAACAACTAAAATAGCTCAGAGTAAGTCTTTCATAAATTATAGGACATAGGTTCTTCTATCATATAAATATAGGTGTTGACCCTCTCCTCCTCAAAAGATATAATAATATACAAAGGTTTTTTGGTCTTTGATAAAAAATAAAAAATAAAAAACTGATAATGTAAAGAAGTAATAAAATAAAGATTCTAAACATTAAAACACTAAGCTAAAACTATAAAAGAAATTGGAAAAAAAAAAAAAAAAAAAAAAAAACAACTTAAGATAACCACGTAGTTGATTTAAATTTTGTTGAAATTAAAATCGCGATTAATCTGGTAAACGGTCAGGTAGTATTGAGCCCTTGGGTGTTCTGTTGCCTTAAATGATAGTGGAGCTAAAAACATATAGGTATATTTTTCTTACATAGGTTGTGAGTTTATAAATAACGAAGAATATTATTCTAATCACCTTTTGTCCTTTTTAGACATAACTAAAACAGTGTTGTGACACTAGTCAACGATAAATTTGGAAGAATCTGATTGGTCCTCGTGGGGACCACATATTTTTGATTGGTTCCCCCGGAAAACGGATAATGTAGGGTGAATTTCTGTCCTAAAGCAGCCACGAGGGACTTTTTGTCCTTCCTGGTTTGATTGTGAGCATCGGATTTGTCCCAGCGTAAATTAGTTTAACTTTAAGACTTGAATAAACACTATTATAAAAATCATGACTGACCCCAAGATCACAACCAATTATTTGGACACGAGTTCTGAAGAAGACTCCATTTTCACGGCAGATTCTATGCCGCAGAGAACTAAAGAAAAAAACTCCCTCACTCCAACAAGAAAAGCTAAGAGGAAATCGAGATACTCAAGTGAGGAAAAGGTTAGCCCAGAGATGGCTCAACCGAAAGATAAAAAAAACAAAGAAGACTTAGGTCAAATGGATGAGACAGAGAATGTTTTGCCCCTGTCTCCAACCATCCAAATTATTGAAAACCAAAGTCAGGAGAAGACCTCTATGGCACTCCCTCAAGAGACAGGAAATAACTCCCCTGTAGCCCCCTCCCTGACAGAGGTACCCATCACGATCTGGGGTCCCAAGAACATTAACGATACAGAAAATAAAGAACTAGAAAACAAAGAGTCAGAACTGGACTCTGATTCTGATTCTGATGGGGAGGATGACTTCGTTAAAGTCTCACAGAGACGAAGGCGCCCCCCTCCTCACCAGCAGAACTCCGTTCCTCCCATCTATTTACAGTACCCAGTGATCCTGGAGGACCTGCGCACTGGCGCAGCCACCTTCAGGGCGCTGGGTCCGACCACAAATCTCAAAATTTTCAGAAATAATGTGGGGGACATCCTCAGCCAGAGGCCTCTAACTGGTAATCGCTGGTTGATTGGCTGTAAGTCAGCCACCCAACAAAACAAGCTAGCTAAATTAACCTCAATTGCTTCCATTGATATCAAATGTGTCATTCCTGAGGCCACCACTGAGGGGGTAATTAAGCCAATCCCCTTCGAGGAAGATCTCGAAGACCTTCTAAAGTACATCCCAGAGGCAAAATCCATTCATAGACTTCAAAATAGAGATGGCACAGATTCTCGTGCCATCAAACTCATTTTTCGCAAACCAATCTTGCCTGCCCTGGTCAAGATTGATGCCCAGGAGTTCCCTGTGTCACCCTACGTTGCCCCGGTGCGACGGTGCCGCAGGTGCGCTCGTTATGGGCACGGTCCTGGCCAGTGCAGGGCTAAACTGGAAACTTGCACCAGGTGCTCTGCCCCTGGACACTTAGCCAAAAATTGTAGTCAAAACTTAAAATGTGTTAACTGCGGCGGAGGTCATTCTGCCGCCTATCAAGGTTGCCCTCAATATCAGCTCAGACTGAGGGCAAATAAAATTAGAGGAGAGGCTTTCTTGCCCTACAGTGAGGCTATCAGGAGGGCCAAACAAAGTCTACAGATGGAAAAAGAACAAAAGGACAGTCAACCTAAACCAGATTTACCCACAGTCGACCCCAGTTGGAGAATCCAGCGGATTCCCTCTGGGAGGTCGGCTGACTCTTATGCTAACATAACCAGAGGTCTCAAACCAACAACAAAACCAGAAGCTGATCAGCCTGTCCCCGCTCCTCCGGGCCCCTCACATTTGGAGGACCCGGGGGAGATGGTGCAGGCCACCTCTCCACCCTCAGACCCCAAACATAAAAAAAAGAAAAAAAGGAAAAAATCACACAGAAAAAGCTCTGAACGATTAACAGAGGAGAAAGTAGAAGAAATGATCTCCAAACAGTTGGGGAAAATGACTGAAACAATAATGACAACAATAACTAAACACATGGACATGACACTGACAAAACAAACCCAGTCAACAACATCCCAGTTTATAAATCTCAACATTCCAAAAGAAGAACATAAATCTCTCAAAGAAACATTTATAACCCGTATCCTTCGTAGTCTGGCACAGGCCAGAACCACTAACCAGCCTAAAAACTTAATCGAAGACTTATCTTCTCTGATTAATGATTCTGAGGACCTCCCTATAGAGCCCCAGAACGCCAAAAACATAATGCAATTAGCAGAGATTGCTTGTGGCGCCTCCCCAGCGCCACAAACTTCAAGACTCAGACTGGTTTCGGCAAGACCGAAAACCAAAGTCACACCCTAACTGCTAATATAACTACTATTCTGTAAAATCCTCTCTCTATTATTATGTTCCAAGGTTTAAATGTACTACAGTGGAACTGTCGTTCCCTAAACACCACTAAAGATTATCTATCTCAATTTCTAGCTAACTCTCAAATTTCTTATCAGATCTTATGTCTGCAGTCTATCTGTCTAAGATATTGTCAACTCCCTCAATTCACTGGCTATCATTATCCACCAATAGTCAGCAATAAAGAAGATAAGATTTATACAGCTACATATATCCACAAAACTCTAAACTTTATAGAAGTCCTAGCCCCAGAACCAAACATAAAGGGCCTACGTTACTCTGCTACGATCCAGACCAAAGTAGAGGATATATTCTTAAACATCGTAAATATCTATTATCCCAAAGGATATTCTAAAGTGCCTACTTCTAACTGGCTCTCTAACCTCTCTTCAGACAATTCCTGGCTGGTTGTTGGTGACTTCAACGCTCGCCACACCAGCTGGGAACCCTTTGGTACAGACAGAGTCTGTGATATTCCTCTCTATAATGAGATTAACGATTCTCAACTCATTTTGCTAAATGATGGTTCTTCAACTCACTATCCTGATGCGTCTCGTCACTTCTATCCAACCGCCATTGATCTGTCTCTTGCTAGCCCAAACTTATTAATTAACCATGAATGGTATACTTATTCTGATCCTCTCCACTCAGACCATAAACCTATCTCCATACAACTTAAATTAACAGTCAATAACACAAACTTACCACTAGAACCTAAATTCAATTTTGAAAAAGCAAATTGGCCATTATTTCAATCCCTACTTTCTAAATACACAATTGAAGATCTTAGTGACCTAAATATAGAAGTCTATTATAATAACATCAAACATAAAATTTTAACAGCTGCTAACCTAGCCATCCCCACAATAGTTTTGCCCTCAAAACCTAATAGCAAACCATGGTGGAGTGAGGACATTAAAAAAGCATTAAAAAACAAAAAACGCAAATACAATAAATTTGACCTGCACCCCACTAGACCAAACTTTGAGGGGAAATCTAAGGCTGAAAAAGAATGCAATGACTTAATAGATGAAGCGAAATTAAATTACTTCAATAAAGAAGATATTGTAGACTTCAGAGATCTAGGTAAGGCCTGGAAACGACTTAAATTTGTACAAAATAAAGGTTGTTACACTAACACTCGTGTCCTAGTTGGGGACAGATTGACATCTTCTAACCTTGACACTGCTGATGCCCTGGCTAACCAGTTTGCTAAAGCTAGTCAGACTAAACAGCTGCCCGTTTATGAAAGGGATAAACCGAAAAAAAGTTATAATTTTGAAAAATCCACAGATAATTCTCATACTATTAATTCTCCCCTGAAAATTACCGAGCTTGCTGCTGCCATTAATATGATTAGGAAGACTCATAAAGCAACAGGAGATGACCCAATCTCCTACATAATAATAAAGAAATTGCCCCCATCTTTTCTTAAAGTCTTGCACCACTTTTACTCTGGATGTTGGGTTGAGGGCGAAGTCCCAAAAGCTTGGAAGGAGGCACAGGTAGTTGGGATTCTCAAGCCTGGAAAGCCGGCTAGGGACCCAGCTAGCTACCGCCCCATTTCCCTCACCCCACATCTGGGTAAAATTTACGAACGTATCGTAAAACGCAGACTTGAATACTATTTGGAAAAAAATAACGTTCTCCCCAAATTCCAGGCAGGTTTTCGGAAACATAGATGCTGCATGGAACAAGTGATAAGATTAACCTCCTATGTCAAAAAAGCCTTTGCAAGACGCAGGAAAGTCCTCGCCACCTTTTTTGATATTAAAGGGGCGTATGACTCCGTTTGGCATGGGAGGCTCTTAGATAAAGTCAGCAGTCTCGGTATTCATGGGAATATGTTTAACTTTATACAAAGTTTCATACAAAAACGATCTCTGAGAGTTAAAGTGGGGTCCTCCGTGTCAAAACTACATCAAATTGACATGGGGGTCCCCCAAGGCAGTATTATTGCCCCAACCCTGTTTAATATCATGATCCATGATATCTCTAAACTAAAACTAATAAATTGCCAAATTTCTATGTATGCTGACGACATAGCCATCTGGTCGTCAGCATTCACCAAAAGTGCAAAAGCACTCACAATCTATTTACAAAACCATCAAACTAATACAAGCCTTATTATTGATTATTTACAGAAAAATGGATTCTCCTTATCCTCTGATAAGTGTGACTTCATGTGTTTCCGTCATAACTACTCTCAAAAAAATATTAATATTAACATACTAGGCCAACCAAAACCGATGGCAAAAGAAGTGAAATTCTTGGGGGTAGTGCTCACACCACGTCTTAATTGGGCCCCCCACATCGACCACCTCTGTAAAAAAGCCATAAAAGGCGCTAATTTTATTAAAATTATCTCCACGCAAACATGGGCTCAAAATACAAAATTTCTTGTCCACTTGACACAAGCCCTCGTTCGTAGTCGATTAACATATGGGATGGAAGTCTTCTATAATATCACAGATAATTTGTTACAAAGACTACAATCAACAGAATTAAGAGCCCTTAAAGCTGCACTCAGAGTTCCAAAATTTGCAGTTAACAATTTAGTTTATGGTGTAATAGGATGGATCCCGTTAAACTACCTCATGAAATTAAATACATCAGCATTTCTAACAAGATTATACGCAACAAACCAATTTTCACTACAAAGCTTTTCGGCAGAATTTGAAGATCCTTTTTACAACCACCCAACTTATCAACAGCAAAAACCACTTACCGCACATAAGATCTGCAATCCGTTAGACTATTCCCGGGAAATACTTTCTATGGCAGGCCTGGAAATAGATGACATTGAAACTCACCCAAAATTCCCTATTCCACACTGGGAATGGGAAGCAGCAAATTTCGATACTACATTACATCAGATGTATTCTAAATTAAACCAACCAAACCTACTTTCGGTAGCGTCCAAAGAAAAAATTTCCGAAATACAACATCAACTATTGATATATACAGACGGTTCAAAGATCTCCGAATCACAAATAGTTCCATCCATTCAACCACATTCAAAACCTGCTGTGCTTTCACCTTTCACCATCCCAGCCCTTAAAATAACTAAATCCTTCTGCTTAAACTCTAAAATCTCAATATTTAGTGCTGAACTCTGGGCTATTCTCGAAGCCTGTTTTTTCATTAACAACTTTCCAAAACCGCCTTTTCAAGTCACTATTCTTACAGATTCCTTGTCCTCAGTGAATGCACTACAAGGATTTACTAAAAATAGGAAAAAAATTATCCAGGAAATACAAAATTTAATACATCAAATAAGAACTAAAGGCACAGATATAACTATTATGTGGATTCCTTCCCATCTGGGTTTGCATGGTAATAACATTGCAGACATGGCTGCTAAAAAAGCAGCCGAACATATTGAGGGTCAGATTATTAACATCAAATTATCCCTCTCTGAGGCTAAAAATCACCTAAAACGTTGTGCGTTCCGGGGGTGGTCCGAGGAGTTGGATGCCTACTCTAGGGCCCACTCCTGGTGCACTAAATTTATTAAAAATGGACTCTTCCTACCTATTCCTTATAACATCCAAGGTAGGATTAATAGATTTTTCACAAACTCTATTCATTGTAAATTCAGAAGCTCCGCATGTAAATGCGGAGATATCCTGAGTCTAGAACATATTTTTAATCCCTGTAATCAATTGAAGCATGAACTTCAACCTGCTATAGATAAATTTAAACAAAATAACTTGGTATATAATGAAAAACATATTATGAACAAACATGATAAATTGGGATGGTTACCAATAATCTGGTTGGCAGAAACAATTGGCCAATCGTTACTTAACTACTTGGTATAATCCAACTAAAAATTTTCCGTATTAATAGGGATGGAGTCCCCCCGGGGGGCGCGCCGGGCACCCGCCTGTATTCCTGCTCCCTTCCTCCCCCTCTTCCCTTTTTATTAAAATATGCGCCCTTGGGGCTGAAGTGGCTCTGTTGAGTCCACCCGTTTTTAAAGTCCCTTCTCCCCACGGGCGGGTGTCCGGCGCGCGCGGCGGGGGGTTCTCTCGTAACCGTTGCGCTTTTGCGCTCGTGCTCCCCCCCCTTTTTGGGATTGCCCATGCGGTGGCCTGCCGCTGCTCGGGTCGGAGAGGAGGGGTCCCTCTCCCTCCCTCCCTCCGCCCTGGACATGCAGGAGTCGTTAGCCATCCCCGTGCCCACTATTCTCATCTTATTACTATCACCACAACTAACTAAAAGGTTGAGACCTCTAGGACTCCATCATGCTATCAAGGGCGGGAGAGTTTTTGTTGCTACCCCCCCTTGGGATCAGTTGGTAAAAACAAAATTACTTAACTCATTACAGTATTGGAGGC
>CM065695.1:19692391-19712391 GCA_017654935.2 Phymorhynchus buccinoides | reverse complement strand
AGTAGGAGGTGAAAGCAACATCAATCCAAACACATTTAACAAGCAGTTTAAAGGCAAACAAATAAACAAAGCATAAAACTGAGATGTAAACATTCAATTGACATATACCATGCATATCACATGTAGGTGTACACAAGGTAATAAAGTTATATCGTTTTGTATCGTGAGATGGAAGGGCATAACTGAATGGCAGAGGGAAGGGAATTCCAAATTGAGTTTCAAGTTTCAAGTTTGGTTTATTCCAAAAATAACCCCCTGGGGGCACATGGAAATAAATATAAGTAACAAAAATGCTATAAACAACATATTTAATTAAGAAAAGGAAACAAAAATGCACATAAAGCAGCTAAACACGGTACATAGAGCGACAAAAATCACGTCAAAATCGATCAACCATTAGGTACCAGAAGAATTAACAATGATACAGACTTGATTGTATTGTTCCTGAACTTATAATTATACAATCTCATTAGCAACAGCCCCATTCATACATATCATAATCTTCAAGAACGACGTTCTCACAAAAAGTACCTACTGTGCTATAAGAAAAAACAAAATAAAATAATCATACTACAGAAAATGCCTTCAGCCAGTTTTAGCAAGCGCGCGCACGCACGCACACACACACACGCACACACACACACACACACACACACACACACACACACACACACACACACACACACACACACACACACCATATATATATATATAGGTGCACACACACACGTACACCCCCCCTCCCCCCACACACATACATTTGCGTGCGCACAAGCACTCATACACGAATACAATCTAACAGGGAACTTGTCAAATTCTATTTCGCCTGGCCTAACACTACAAGCATAAGTAGGCCTAATCCTACCACAACTGTCCAGCATAACATGAACAGGGGTTGATTAACTGGGTATGATTAATGATTCTGCATAATAACTTTAACAAATTTTGCTAAATTCTGTTGCGTTTTCTTACTCCCACTTGTAAACAAATCGTGGAATTTAATGGTATTAGGGTGTCTACGGAAATAGGGTTTTAGGAAGTCATTTCTATAATTACTAAAATACTGGCAATTAAAAATGAAATGAAATTCATCTCCTAAACTATTAGTATTGCACTTTGTACAAACTCTCTCTTCACGTGAAATGTTTTGTGTCCGTCCTTTCTGTATTGGTAATCTATGATTAAGTGTCCTATATTTAAGTGTATGTTTGGCCTGATATTCAGGCAGGATTAATAAATATTTTTCATATTCAAACCTTTCTTTAAAAAATCTATAGTTAAGAAATAGTGCGTTTGAATTAAGTTCAGCATGCCATTTCTGCACAAATTGGTCGCAGAGACGATGTTTTATTTGTTTTTCAAAAGAATAATGACTAAGTGTAAGATTACCTTGACGGATCCAAAGGTTACTAAACCCTAGTGAATTTAGTACAGTATGTACTGTTTGAAGAAAACTAGATATATACTCACCAGAAACATAAAGTTTTAACAAACATTTATAAATTATGCTTGATAGATTATCAGAATTAGATGGGTCTCTCAGCTTGAACCAGAAGTTTAGCATGCGACATTTTGCAGGGATCTCGATAGGGTATCGACCAAGCTCTCCAAGCACCATAAATGTGGGCGTGGATTTGTTGATGTTCAACACTAGTTTATAATACCTCAACTGCAATTTTGCGGCTAAATCACATAATTGAGGACACCAAACTTCAGACCCGTATAGCAAAATAGGGGCTATCATTTTATTAAACAGATCTATTTGCATGTCAATTGGCAACATTAATTTCCTACACTTACGCAGCAATGAAAACATTGCCCTCGAGGCTTTATCATACAATTTTTTCTGTGCTACCTTGAATTTATTATTGTAATTAAATGTTAAGCCCAAGTATTGAAAATCAAATGTGACTTCTAATTTAAAGTCATTGTATTTAAATTCTGGTATTTTTTGTATTTTGCCCCTTGAAAAAACAACAACCTTTGTTTTCAAAACATTAATTTTAAGACTGTTCTGATCACAAAAGATAGACATAGCATCAAGGGCATCTTGTAGAGATTTATGAGATTCGGCTAAAATGACTGTGTCGTCAGCATACAATAGTAGGAACATATTGAACAACTGATCAATTTCAAACTCGTCCAGATGCATCTGACTGGCGTTAACTTTGAATGTTTCTAGTTTGCTTGTTCTGTTACCAATAAAGTTTTTCATGTCATTCAGGAAAATGGAAAACAATAGTGGAGATAGATTTTCTCCCTGTCTCACTCCTATATTACTATTATAAAAGGGGGATAACGTGCCTTTCCATGAAATGCACGATTTAGCTTTAGCATATAGGATTTTGATGATTTCCAATATATTTCCTCTAATATTAACATTCAACATCTTTTACCATAACACTGCCCGGTCAACAAAGTCAAAGGCTTTTTCATAGTCTACAAATACACAGTAGATTTTCTTTTTTTTGTATAGGAAAAAATCGATAATAGAGTGTAAAGTGAATATATGATCTGCAACAGACATGCCTTTTCTAAAACCTGCTTGCTCTTTGCCTAGTAATTTATTCGTTTCAAGGAAAATAGTCAATCTAGAATTTAACAGACTTGTGAAGAGCTTCCCAAAACAGCTAAGAAGAGATATACCTCTATAGTTATCAGGGCTATCGCAAGTGCCTTTTTTCTTATAAATTGGTTTAATGATACCAACTGACCAATCGTCTGGCAATATTCCCCGCTTAAGTACTAAGTTAAAAAAATTGGTGAAAACTCCAAGCATTTTAGAGGATGCAAATTTTAAGAATTCATTGATAATTTGGTCAATTCCACAAGCCTTATTATTTTTCAAATTAAAAATTGCTTTTGAAACTTCGCTTTCAGTGAAAGGGTTATTTAACATGTCTTCGTCTATATCATTATCAGCCACTACTTCAGGATCGTCGTTATCATTCGCATTAGACGTGTCAGTTGCGTCATTAAATTGTTTGAAATGCTCATAAAACATATCACAAGTAATTTTGTTGTGCGTAACATTTTTGTCTGTAGTAGATCTATTTAGCAATTTCCAGAACGAGGAAGGGTCACTACTTTTTAAATTTCGAAATTTCTTTATTAGATTAGACCGAAATTTTTAAAATGATTGTTGGAGCTGCTTTTTATAACTCTTGCTTGCTTCAGATTTGGCTTGCTGTGCTGGCGCTCTGTTATCCATTTGAGCATTGTTTTTAGCCTCGAAAACATTATTTCGTTTCCTTTCACAATCTTTATCAAACCACTCACAGTTCGGTGTGAGCCTCTTATTTCTTGTTACGTGACTATGCTTTCCTTCGAACTGCTTTTTTA
Organism: Phymorhynchus buccinoides; assembly: GCA_017654935.2. Classification (NCBI taxonomy): domain Eukaryota; kingdom Metazoa; phylum Mollusca; class Gastropoda; order Neogastropoda; family Raphitomidae; genus Phymorhynchus; species Phymorhynchus buccinoides. Next base: position 19,709,049 of record CM065695.1, on the reverse strand, counting down.
AAATACCAGCATCTAATGCAGCAGACTTCATTACACTACTTATTCTGAAGTAAAGCTCGTTAATATTACCATCTGATAAGGATGTATCATCCAAAAGAATGTTATTCAGAAGCGTATCTAAGGAATCGATGTCGTTGGTATTTAGCAATTCAGCAAAGTCATTTGCTTTCTCTCGCGACCATTTAGGCCGTGCAGGGCAACTATCGTTTAGATTATTCTCTTTTTTATGATTGACTTGCTCATTTTTATCAGTAGCAAAAAGTACTCGAGATGTAAAACATATAGAAACAGGACAGTGCACATCAGAAAATTGATCATTGAAAGGATGAACCATAAAGTTACTTATCCAATAAAACATAGGCTGCGACACAATAATGTAGTCAACAACACTGGCATCCTTGCAAGTGTTTTTTGCACACTTTTGGGGATCACCCAATCGCCCGTTCACAATACGTGTATTCATTGATTTACAGAAAGATAACAAAGCATTACCAGCATTATTTATGCAATTATCTTCCGAGTGTCTAATAAAGAAATCTGTATAGGTTGAGTTTTCCATTAAAATATCGTTATCATCTTCAAAAGCATCATCAACAAAGTCGGGCGAAGACCCAGTTCTGGCATTAAAATCACCCAGTAAACATAGATTATCTGCTTTCAATGACAAGATACAATTTTCAAGAAAAACACAAGCATTAGGGTCAAAATAAGGGGAATTTTCAGGAGGAAAGTAAACACAACAGAAAAGCACTTCTTTCCCCAAGGCACTGGCATTCAATTTAAAAAATAACACATCGTTACTGATCTCATGTCTGACAAATGTGTAGTAAGAACTAATTCCTGCATCTAAAACGTTGTTTTCCCCTAGTTTCAATGATTTTGATGTGTTTGATCAAATGTTGTTTTACGAGGAGACGAATTCCTCCGGATTTTCTTCTACACTGCAACCTATTTTTATAAAAAGATACAAACCCTGGAATGTCTACAGTGTCAAAATTGTCTAGCTTACTTTCTGTGATTACGACTATATCGTAAGAGGAAACATAACTTTGGAAATCAGGGTTTAACATTTTGCTTCTAACTCCACAAACATTCAAAGTGAGACATGAAATTTGTTTACCGTTATTACCAGTCATCTCTTTACTGGAGCCTTCATTTGATGACCTGGTGTGAGTTGTATGCGTGTTTGTTTCATTCGACTTGGTAGTGTCATTGTTAACATAAGTACCACCCATAATGCTGTCTACTTCACGCAGATTGGCTTGGGCAAATGACAGTGCACTATGCTTTGTTGGAGAGTGCGTGGGCCTGCCCATATCCTCTCTGTCTCTTTCTTTTGACTGAATATGACTCATATTTGTCATTAATCTGGCACAGTCAGCACAACATAGTAAATTACTTCCATGTGGGTGAGTGCAAAGAGGAATACTTACGGTCTCTCTTTCATCCTTTTTGCTTGTTTCTCTATTGAAATTATTATCGCTTTCAATGACACTGCTCTTCCTACCTTTGTTGCCTTTCTTGTTGTTCCTAATGTTATTTCCTTCTCCTCTGTATTGGCGACCCTACTCTGGACAACATTGTCTTCATGCATTTTTACATCATACATCATTCTATGGTCCACATTGCAGGCATTTGCCGTTCCGTCGACATCATTATTATCAATAGTTCTTCCCTGGCCAACACTCTCAACATTCATTACCCCCTGGGCGTTTCTATTAACGTTCAGTATTCCCTGCACATACTCATCATTCACAATTTCGTGGCTATTATTAACTTTATTCATTTTTCCACGACCGTCATTATCATCGGTCATTTTTCCTTGACTGTAAGCATCCCGATTTATTCCCTGACCATCATTTACATAATTCATTAATCCATGACCTTCGTTATCCTCATTCCCTTTGCCCTGACAATCATTATCATCATTCATTATCGCCTGGTCATTATCATCGTTCATGTTCCCCAGGCCCTCATTACAATTTCTCTTTTTTTTCCCATTACCATACTTCTTTGTTCTCTGACAATCATAATCATCATTCTTTATTCCCTGACATTGATTATCACTTTTCGTTTTTCTCTGACAATCATTAACGCATTTCACCTTTCCCTGACCATTATTATCATTCATTTTTCCCCGTTCTCGACCTTGATCATAATTTATCTTTTCCTGACCATCAACCTCAACATTCACCATTCCCCGACCATCATCAACATCAATCAACGTTCCCTGACCATCTTTATCATCAGTTATGATTGCCCGACCATAGCTATCATATCTTATCATTGACAGACTATCGTTATCATTATTCCTATTCACCTTACCACCTTTATTTTCTTTCATGATTCCCTGAACATCATTATCAATATTTATCATTCCCCATCCTTTATCAACAACATTCATTATCCCCTCACCATCATGATCACCATTTGTCATTCCCTCGACCTCATAATCGTCATCTATTATCCACTGAACATCATCATCATTCTTTAGTCCCCTACCATCATCATCAATAATCTTCATTTCCCGACCGTCAGCGACATCATTCTTCATTCCCCTACCATCATCATCAACATTATGTATTCCCCGACCATCAGCGACATCATTCTTCATTCTCCTATCATCACTATACACAATCTTCATCCAACGACCGTCATCAACATCATTCTGCATTCCTCTAACAACATCATCATCAACAATGTTCATTCCCCGAACATCATTCTTGAATCCCCTACCATCATCATCAACATTCTTCATTCCCCGACCGACAGCAACATCATTCTTCATTCCCCTACCATCATCATCAACATTCTTCAGTCCCCTACCATCATCATCACCGTTCGTCATTCCCCTGCCACCATCATCAATATTCTTTATTCCTCTACCATCCCTAACATCGTTCTTCAATCCCCTACCATCATCCTCAACATTCTTCCTTCCCCGACCATCAGTGACATCATTCTTCATTCCCCTGCCATCATCATCAACATTCTTCTTTCCCAGACCATCAGCAACATCATTCTTTACTCCCCTACAATCGTCATCAACATTTTTCATTCCCCAACCATCAGCAACATCAATGTTCATTCCTCGACCATCAGCAACCTCATTCCTGAATCCCCTACCATCATCATCAACAATCTTCATTCCCCGACCATCAGGAACATAATTCTTCACTCCCCTATCATCATCATCAACAATCTTCATTCCCCGACCATCAGGAACATCATTCTTCACTCCCCTATCATCATCATCAACAATCTTCATTCCCCGACCATCATGAACATCATTCTTCATTCCCCTATCATCATCATCAACATTCTTCATTCCCCGACCATCAGGAACATCATTCTTCATTCCCCTATCATCATCATCAACATTCTTCATTCCCCGACCATCAACAACATCATTCGTCATTCCCCTATCATCATCATCAACATTCTTCATTCCCCGACCATCAACAACATCATTCGTCATTCCCCAACCATTATCATCAACAATCTTCATTCCCCGACCATCAACAACATCATTCGTCATTCCCCTATCATCATCATCAACATTCTTCGTTCCCCGACCATCAACAACATCATTCATCATTCCCCTATCATCATCATCAACATTCTTGGGTCCCTGGCGATCATCATCATCATTCATTATCCCCTGACCATCGTTATCGTCATTTATTATCCCCTGACCATCGTTATCGTCATTCATTAATCCTTGACCATCATCATCATTATTCATTATCCCCTGACCATCATCATCATTCATTATCCCCTGACCATCATCATCATCACCATCATCATCATCACCATCATCATCATCATTCATTATCCTTTGAACATCATCATCAACATTCATTATCCCTTGACCATCGTTAATATCATTCATCATTCCCTGACCATCGTTAATATCATTCATCGTTCCCCGATCATCGTCATTATCATTCATCGTTACTCAATCATCGTTATTATAATTCATCATTCCCCGATCATCGTTAATATCATTCATCGTTCCCCGGTCATCGTTAATATCATTCATCATTCCCCAACCATCGTTATTATCATTCATCATTCCCTGGCCATCGTTATCATCGTTATCATCATTCATCATTGCCCGACCATCGTTAACATCATTCATCATTCCCCGACCATCGTTATCATCATTCATCTTAACATCGTTAACGTCATTGATCATCCCCCGACCATCGTTATCATCGTTATCATCGTTATCATCGTTATCATCATTCCCCAACCATCGTTATTATCATTCATCATTCCCTGATCATCGTTAACATTATTCATCATTCCCTGATCATCGTTAGCATCATTCATCATTCCCTGACCATTGTTAACATCATTCATCGTTCCCTGATCATCGTTAATATCATTCATCGTTCCCTGATCATCGTTAATATCATTCATCATTCCCTGATCATCGTTAATATCATTCATCATTCCCTGATCATCGTTAATATCATTCATCGTTCCCTGACCATCGTTATCATCATTCATCATTCCCTGACCATCGTTATCATCATTCATCTTTCCCTGACCATTGTTATCATCATTCATCATTCCCTGACCATCGTTATCATCATTCATCATTCCCTGACCATTGTTATCATCATTCATCATTCCCTGACCATCGTTATCATCATTCATCTTTCCCTGACCATTGTTATCATCATTCATCATTCCCCGACCATCGTTCTTATCATTCATCATCATTCCCTGGACATTAGCAGCATTCTTGACTCCCTGCCTGTCGTTCAGATTCTCAAACGTGTTTGTCTGAGTCATCTCCCACTTATGTGTGTTGTCCCATTTGTGTCGGCTGGTTTCTTTCCTATCAGGATTCCTTTGTAGGTTAGCGTTTTGAACAGTTACAACATTTCGTACAGCTACAACGTTTCTTCTATCCTTCTTCCTCACTAATTCATGCGGTTTGTTCCTCCAATTATTTTCTCCGCATTCACAACTGCTTACAAGATGTGCCGCTCTGGAGTCACCATCGCTCTCTATCATCTTTTTATTATAAACCTCTTGCTCTATCACATTGTCCCCATCGTTTCTCTCTCGCTCGAGCCTTTCATACATATTGTTATTGTCATTGTCCTCAGCATTATCGGTGTTATCTTCCACAATATCGCACTGATTATGCACACAGCCAATATCGTCACTATCAGCCACATTGCCAGGCGGTTTATGCGCATTGTCACAACTTTCAGTCAAACTTAAATTGACACCCTTCCCACCCACGTTAATATTGGTATCAGGCATGTAGTCAACAAAACTTTCACTGTCTGCACCCCCGGGGCACCCCTAGAAGTCAAGGACCAATTGTCCAAGACCCAGGGCGTTGTAGTCGACGTCCACAGCCAGCTTTGCGAACAAATCCTCAGGGTCCTCAATGACGATTGGTTTTTGGGAAGTAGCTGATGGGTGTACAAGAGGCAGCCTCTTCAAACAGTTGATCTTTCCATCAACCGTCCAAGCTCTTTGGACGGTGTCCAGCCGTTGGACATACCCCAGCATTCTTGCTCGCAGGGGCGTCAGATCATCGTTGATGAACATTCTGTTGCAGCCCTCTTTCCCCTTCAGTGCCATTTTGCTCACCATCACCTCTCGCCTCTTCCTCCTCGACACGAATTTCACCAAAACCGCACGCGAACCGTTCTTAGGTTTGCCCACACGATGGACCGCCGCCATATCCTCGACCCCGACATCCACTCCAGCCTTTTTGAACACATCTATGACTTTTCGTTCCACGTGCTCCGCAGTCTCCCCTTCTGACTGAGGAATCCCCACAACCCGCACGCTTTCCCTGCGGGAGTATTGTTGAAGGCAGTCGTTTTCGAACGTGAGACGGGTGACTGCAGTCATCAACTTATCGCCGTTGGTGCTAGGGGCAGCCTGGGGACGTTTGAAGCGTTTCTCCATCTCTACTATGCATCCTCTGATGACTTCTCCCATGGCCACAGACACAGCAGTGACCAGGGCCGGGATCAGCTGACCAATCGGGGACTGATCAATCTCCTTTCCCTTCCCCAGTCCCTCCATGGTCTCCCCAACCTTCGCCATAACAATCTGGTGAATAGCAGACACATCGATGACACCCTCACCACCCTCACCACCGCTACATTCCTCTTCAATCATAACTTCGCCACAACCTGCTACGTTCTCCTCCCTATCAAGTCGCGATTTCTTCTGACTCTTCTCAGTTGAAGGAGGAGTATGGAACAGGCTTCGCTTAGAGCTCTTTTGGTTCTCCATTCCTTTTGAAATTATAATGAACAAAGGATAATCAGCAAAACAATGACGGCGAGCAAAACAAGACAAGAAGCAGATCAACGACTAATACCAAACGGCCAAGCGACTCAAGACCCCCCGCAGGAGAAAAAAGGAACATGCAGCAAAGGGAGACAATCAACAGAAAAAAAAGAAGACAACACCACCTCAAACTACACGTTAGATAACAATCAGCGAGGTTCACGGATCTCAGGAGGAACCTGAGAAGGCAAAACTTCATTTGTATTTGTCAATTCTAGTGTTTGGCAAAATGAAGTTGCTGGAACCATAACGATGTGATGCCGGGGTAACTGATGATTTTAGGTATTGTGGGACTAAGTCATTATGCACTTTGTACATGATGATTGCTTTGTTGTACTTTAATTGTGAATCTAACGGAAGGATGTTTAATTTTGCTTGTTTTTCTGATGTGGTGAGGTTTGCGTCAGGAAGAATAATTTTAGCTGCTCTTTTGTAGATAGAATTGAGTTTTAATAGGTGACATTTGGCGGTAGAATCCCAAACTACAGATGCATAGTTGACGTGAGAGAGACAGTGGGCATGAAAGAATAATTTGCGTTCCTCTGTATCTATGAAAGGTTTAAGGGTTTTTTAGTAGGAATAGGTTACGTGCAAGCTTCTCAATATGGGTCTGCCACTTCAGTTCTTCGTCTATGATCACACCCAGGACGCGGTGCTCTTTTACTTGGTCAATGATGTTATCCTTTAAATAAACTTTGAGATTTAGAGGTTCGTTCTGATGTTTTTGTCTTGAAGTAATTACCATGCTTTTGGTTTTTGTAGGGTGGATGACCATCAGGTTTTGGTCACACCAGGCAGAAACATCATTTAAAGCTGTTTGTAATGAGGTTTGAATGGAGGATAAACGAGCTGCACTAGAGTGGAGGGAGGAGTCGTCAGCAAACAGATCGCATGAGACACTTTCATCTGATATTGAAAGTGGTAGGTCATTAATAAATAAGCAGAACAGGAGGGGTCCTAAAACAGATCCTTGCGGTACACCAGTCTTATTTATCTTATTATCTGAAACTGCACCATTACTTAAGACAAACTGTGTTCTGTTAGTAAGATAGGATGTAAAAAAAACAACACTGTATTTTCGTCCTGCAGGTATAGTGCTAGTTTTTGTAATAATATTTGATGATTCACAAGATCAAATGCCTTCTTAAAGTCAAGAAATACAGCACCTGTCATTTTGTTTCGGTTAATTGCTGAAAGCCATGTATCACAGAGACGAACTACGGCAGTTTGACAAGAATGGTAATGCCGAAAGCCAGATTGTAAGGGATGGAAAAGATTGTTGTCCTCAAGATACTGCATTAGATGTTTATGAACATGTTTTTCAAGAGGTTTAGATAGAACTGTAAGAATAGAAATGGGTCTAAAGTTGTTTAGGTCAGAAATATCTTTAGATTTAGGCAGTGGTATAACTTTTGCTGATTTTAGACCAGGTGGTACTATGTTTTGTTCCAGGCATGAAGGTAAGAGGTTCTACTACGTAGGGAAGTGCAAGTTTTAAGAGAGAGCTACTAAGTTTGTCTGGTCCCATAGATTTTTTATTTTTCAATTTTGCGATAAGGGAACCAACTTCGTGAACAGCAAGTGAAGGTATTTTAAATGCATTTCCAGGTTTTATGTTACTGTTACAAAAGGTTTGAAGAGAGGACGAAGGACAGTATTCGTTTTCGGGGTGTGTTGGGTCAGGTACCCCTATATAATCTGCTATGTGTATAAAGTGATTATTGAATGAGTCTGGCGACCAATTGAAGCTATTTAGTGAATTGTGCTTGGACTTATTTGTGATGTTGTTGATGGCTCGCCATAATGTAGATGTGTCACGATTTGTTGATATCATTTTTTTGAAGTGCTGTTTTCTAGAGTCCCGAATGAGATCATTGACTTTATTTCTTAGCTTTTTATATTCTAAATCTTTGTTTTCAAGTTCCAGTTGCTTTTGTGCTTTAATGTCAGTTGGTAGCGAATCAGTCTTTTCTTTCTTCAGTAATATATATTCATGTTTAGAACGCCCCCGTTGTTTCATAGTTTCAGCTATTTCTGGAGTGAGCCATCCAGGAAGGGTGGAACTTTTAACTCTTTTTGTTCTAAGAGGTGCGTGTTTCTCAATTACTGCTAGAAAAGTTGAACAAAACACATCTAGTGCTTGGATGGGACATGACAAATTGAAAACAGTGTTAAAATGCGCCATGTTAAGATCTTGAAAAAATGCGAATTTATCAAAGTGTTTAAAGGATCTATAGTGAATAGTAGTTTGAAGTTTAGGGGGTCTGTTAATCCACGTGCATTTTACAGGGGAGTGGTCACTAATACATTTGGAATCTAAAACATTGACATCAGTGACTAAGGACGTGTTGTTGGAGTAAATATGGTCAAGAAGTGTTGCTGAAGTGTGGGTGACTCTAGTAGCCATAGAGATAAGCTGCTGAAGGCCAAATAGAGCAGTAGTTGAATGCCAGGAATTTTGGGGCTTAAACAAATCATAATTAAAATCCCCTAATAACAGGATATTGCTGTTGTTTACTTTAATATTATCCATCATGTGTACAAAGTTATCAAGCCATTCATATGAAGAGGCAGGATTTCGATATAAATATCCAATTAATAAGGGGGATGTTTTGGGGTATTTTATTTCTAGCCAAAGGCACTCTATATCTGCGGTTTCAAGGTCTAATCTCCTTCGTGCAACTTGAAAAATACTGTTGTGAACATAGACTGCTAGGCCAGTTTCGCCCTGGTTAGATGCATCACGGCGGATAGTATTGAAGTTGGGGATGGTTAGCATACTATCTAGAATGTAGGAATTAAGGCGGGTCTCACTAAGTCCTAAAACATGAATAGGTGGTGTGTCATCTAGAAGCAAACATATATCTGGCAGTTTGTTGTATAAGTGGTAAACATTAAGGTGTGCAACAGTAGTTTCATTAATATTATTATACATGTTCAAAAAGTACAGGATTATCAGTTTTATGAAGGCAAATGATGCTAGGGATTGGAGACAGACAATAAACTTTTATACACAGACAATTCACACTCATTCAAATCAATGACAACCACAAAACAAAATTAGTACACTACAAGAAACAGGAAAGAAAAAACAAACGTAAGTAGGTCAATTAGGCCTACTTATTAAACCAAAGCTCCTCCTGCCCTGCCCTGTGGGTGAATCCTGGCTGCCACAGATGTTCCAAGACGTGCCCCGCCTGCCGTCTTCATCTGATGGAAACCACAGGGTTTTCCAGTGACAGGACGGGGGAGAGGTTCACCATCAGGCAGAACCTAGGCTGTGGATCGACCAACGTCATCTACCTCCTATTCTGTGATCTATGTAGAAACGCCCAGTATGTTGGAGAGACAAAGAACTCGGTTAGCGTGAGGTTCACTCTACACCGGTCCCATATCAGGCACAACACTGGGACTCTGGTGGTAGAACACTTCAACTTGGATGGACATTCCTGCGAGAATGTCAGATGCATCATCCTCGAACAGGTGTTCGTCCAGAGCAAGGAGGCCAGACTCCGTCGTGAAAAGTTCTGGATGGACAAGCTGAAGACCATGGCTCCGCTGGGTCTGAACTCTTTCTAATGAATTGTATGAGAGGGCAGTTATTTCTCAGTCGAGTTGTGCTAAAATGTATTTATAGCGGAGGTGCTTTATTTGTTCATAGTGGAGAGAATGATTTTTTGCAAAACAAATTATGTGGAGTCAATAGTCCAAATGAATTATCACACACACACACACACACACACACACACACACACACACACACATATATATATATATATATATATATATATATATAGATATAGATATAGATATATATAGATATATACACATATATATATAAATACACACATTTTTCTTTCCATAATTGGGTCATGTGAGAAATAACATGTATTTAGGTTATGGATTTGTTAAGATGGTGGTTGCATGATGCTCTAGTTGGGATGGTGTTTTCCAAAACACCTCCTTACAATATTATGTTATCTCCTTTCTGTTCCCACACAGCTCTCCCCCCCCCCTCTCTCTCTCTCTCTTTTCCCTCCCCCCCTCTCTCTCTCTCTCTCTCTCTCTCTCCCCCCCTTCTCTCTCTCTTTCTCTATCCCCCTCTCTCTTCCACCTCTCCCTCCTCTCCTCTCCCCTCTCTCCCTCTCTCTCTCCCTCCCTCTCTCTCACTCCCTCTCTCTCTCCCTCCCTCCTCTCTCTCCCCTCCTCTCTCTCTCTCTCTCTCTCTCTCTCTCTCTCTCTCTCTCTCTCTCTCTCTCTCTCTCTCTCTCTCTCTCTCTCTCTCTCTCTCTCTCTCTCACCCACGCGCGTGCATTCATACACGCACGTTCACACACACTAGTGCATACTCACAGACACTCTCACACTAATACCCGCACAGACACACACACTCACACATACACACCCACACTCACACTCACACACACACACACACACACACACACACACACACACACACACACACTCACTCTCACACACTCACTCACTCACTCACCTTGTAGTACCCCCACCCCCCTACCTCACATTTCCCCTACTCACTCTTTCCTTAATCTTCCTAAATTCACGCAATTTTCACATCCTTTTTACCTGTTCACTCTTACATCAATCTTTCGTAATGCACGAAATGTTTACATTTTCTTTTTTAAGAATGAATTTTAATCATGTTTTTATCTTGCTGCTTGAGGCACTGCATTTGATTCGTGTCATTGTCAATTTTATCCACCTGGAAAAAGACATAATTAAATGTCGAAAATTCGGATTGTTTTTTTATCTTGTTTGTTGGTGTTTTTAGTCTGAAAGTTTTATTGATCATGAATAACACTAAAGCATCGTCTTCGATCCAAACAAGAGAATTCCTCCTCCATCTTGTGGCTCCATTTGTGCTGTTCACTTTTGCTCTACTGATTACCTCCCCTGCATCCTTCACGGGATCCAGTACGATGGACGCGGCACTTAGTCTCAAAGTGCAACTAACAAGATCTGTGGATAGACTGGCAAGGTACGAATCACATGTACACTTCCTCACTCGTTGTATGCAGCACCAAATCATCCCTAAGGGAATGAGATTGAAATTCGCAAAGGACGCCCTCCCCAAGGTTGACTACCTTCACTCATCCATCAAAACCACCTTGACAGCAGCCAATTCCGACATTTTCAAAATTTGCAGAGACAGTTATCAGACTCTTGTGGACAAGGACAGAGGGCTGCTAGACGACAAACTACACAAACTGTTCAAGGACTCAGACTACTTCACTTTTGAGGGAGTTCTCCGCTTCAAATATCATACGTACTGTACAAAACGAACCAGCTATTTCAAAAGAAAACAAAATAAATTTGATAAATTGCTACGTGAAAGAAATCTCCAAGAGGCAACCACGCATGGAACCTCATCCAACGCAGAACCAGAAGATTCAAACGAAACAAAAACGACAAAACATCCAGCAGCAAAACTGTTCTAGACAAAACGTTTGTGGTGAACCTCTCAGACCAGCCACTGACGGATGAACAGCTTCATGTGTTAGCTCTCGGCCCCAAGTTCTGCCCTACCCCTCGGACCATGGACCATCACCAGCTGTGTGAAGATGTGGCAGAGGGTTGCTGGAAAGTTCGCCTAAAGGAACTGTTCTATGACCCTGACACTCCTACGGATTCCAAGCCCCCTGCCCCGAGGTTCTACAAACCTACCGGATTCCAACCACCTAAAGGGAGACAAAAAGGAGCTGGACATTTTTTGCGACACTTTGAGCAACCGTGTTGAGAACTTGAAAGCAGCAAAACCCAAACATTCCAACCTATCTCAACCTCAACGAAAAGCTGTGGAAGAACTGAAACAAAAAGTTTGGGACAGATCCATCCGCATAAGTGTGGCAGATAAAGGAGGTAAAGTAGTTGTACAAAATACAGGGGACTACATCAGGGAAGCTAATCGTATACTTGACAATACCACTCATTATAAGTTAGTTGAGAAGGACCCCACTATCCAAATTGCCCAGAAATCCAATTCTCTCACTGATGATCTCCTAGCCAAAGGTATTATAGATGCTACTACCCATAGGTGGGCTGTCGCGGACATACGAGATGCTAAGACACCCTTGTTTTATCACCTCCCCAAAATTCACAAGTCCCTACAAAAACTTCCTGGGAGACCTATAGTGTCAGGGGTGGGTGGGCCAACGGAAAAAACTTTCTGCCCTCGTAGACCATTGGCTACGGGACACAGTCTCTTCCCTCCCCAGTTTCATTCAAGACACTACCCATTTCCTCAAAATCATCCAGGACTGGAACCTCAAACACGGCCCCTTCTCTGACGTTACTCTAGTGACAATGGACGTCGTTAGACTCTACTCAAATATACCCCACAAAGACCTTAATGACGCTGTTAAACACTATCTCCAACAGACTGACGATTCCAACGTTCCCCCTTCTAAGACAGTTCTTGAAATAGTCAACCACGTGCTCTTAAACAATTACTTTACTTTCGAGGGAAAAGTCTACCACCAAATATCAGGAACTGATGGCCCCAGCAGTGGCAAACCTCTTCATGGGGTGGTTAGAAACCAATCTACTTTCCAACAGTCCTGTCTCTGTGCCTTCTGATTTCTGGAAACGCTTCATAGATGACATACTCCTTCTCTGGACCAAATCACAATCTGAACTCGAATCCTTCCTGTCCTATATCAACAGTGTTCATCCCACCATCAAATTCACATACTCTTCTTCCACTTACCAACTACCATTTCTGGACGTCCAAGTCTCACTGGACAATGGTTTCATTGAGACTGACCTCCACACTAAACCCACAGACTCACACGCCTACCTACACTACAGTTCAAGTCACCCTTCTCACTGTAAAATTAATCTCCCATACAGTCAGCTCTTAAGGACCAAACGCATCTGCTCCAAACCCCAAGACTTTGAGGTCCGCTCAGAGCAAATGTACCAATATCTGTTGCTCAGGGGATGCAAACCCAAGGTTCTCCAGAATGCTCTGGACAAAGTCAGAAACGTCCCACGCTCAGACACTCTCATACAAGCCTAAGGCAACCAACCCTAGAACACCCGTCATTGTGACGTACAATCCCTGTAACCCCCCACTCCTTCAATGGCTTCATGAGCTCCACCAGAACGTTCTCCTCAATAACACTAGGCTTAAAGGAGCAATTCCCCAGCCACCCATTTTGGGACTAAGAAACAGTCGCTCCCTCAAAAACATCCTCATGCCATCGGCCTTAACCAGACACATCCCCAACTCTGCCCCTGGGTTTTTGAAATGCTCTAAAAAATGTGTGGTCTGCAAGGAGCATGCAGTGGAAACGGATGCATTCCGGAGCCACCAAACGGGAGAACATTTCACCATCCGTCAAAGTACAACATGCCAGAGTAGAAACATTATCTATATGTTATTCTGCGACCTTTGCCAAAACACCCAATATGTTGGGGAGACGAAGAATTCTCTCCAGAAACGCTTCTATCTTCACAGGTCCCATATCAAAAAGAATGTAGGCACTCCAGTGACCCTTCACTTTAACCTTCCCAACCACTCACTCTCCAACATGAAATGCTTGGTAATAGAACAGTTGTTTGTTGAGAACCTTCCACACAGGCTCAGGAGAGAAATTCTGGATGAATAAGCTAAGAACTCTCGTTCCCTTTGGCCTCAACGTCATGGACTAGGCACTGGTTCCTTCCCCCCTCCCCCCCCCCCCCCCCCCCATCTTCACCCCCCCCCAACTCCAGTCCTCTATATACTTCAACAACCCCCCCCCCCCAACGGTTCATACTGTTCAATGTGTGTTTGAGTGCTACGTTAGCAATAAAGGTATAAAATTGTTGATTTTTGTTTAGACAAGGAATATGGCAGATATCTGGTTCATAATGGCTAATCCTTTTTTCAGGCCTATAATGCAACCCTATAAAACATTGTTGTTTAGATAATTATTATTCGTCCGAGCAACCATCCAGAAAGGAAGGCCTTAAGAGCCAAGCCTGTGTGTAACGATAATAACAGCACACATCACTTCGCAGAGGGATTGTTGCTGCGTTATGTTTATAGTTACACATAACATTTGAAATTAAACAACATTCGAAACTAATTCCTTGAATCTTGTACACTGTTCTAGTTTGCTGTTATTTAGCCATGTACATTGTTCAACCTTGTTAGCATGATAGCAAGGTGTATTAGTCTTATGTAGATAACAAATAGGAGGGAGGATATGTTTCGGAGGAAGGTACTCTATCCAGCATCGCTATAATTTTTCTTTCCATAATTGGGTCATGTGAGAAATAACATGTATTTAGGTCATGGATTTGTTAAGATGGTGGTTCCATGATGTTCTAGTTGGGATGGTGTTTTCCAAAACACCTCCTTACAATATTATGTTATCTCCTTTCTGTTCCCACACAGCTCTCCCCCCCCCTCTCTCTCTCTCTTTTCCCTTCCCTCTCTCTCTCTCTCTCTTTCTCTCTCTCCCCCCCCTCTCTCTCTCTTTCTCTATCCCCCTCTCTCTTCCACCTCTCCTCTCTCTCTCTCTCTCTCCCCTCTCCCCTCTCTCTCCTCTCTCTCTCCCTCTCTCCCACTCCCTCTCTCTCTCTCCCTCTCTCCTTCTCTCTCTCTCTCTCTCTCTCTCTCTCTCTCTCTCTCTCTCTCTCTCTCTCTCTCTCTCTCTCTCTCTCTCTCTCTCTCTCTCTCTCTCTCTCTCTCTCTCTCTCTCTCTCACCCACGCGCGTGCATTCATACACGCACGTTCACACACACTAGTGCATACTCACAGACACTCTCACACTAATACCCGCACAGACACACACACTCACACACACACCCACCAACACCCCCCCACACACACACACACACACTCACACTCACACACACTCACTCACTCACCTTGTAGTACCCCCACCCCCCTACCTCACATTTCCCCTACTCACTCTTTCCTTAATCTTCCTAAATTCACGCAATTTTCACATCCTTTTTACCTGTTCACTCTTACATCAATCTTTCGTAATGCACGAAATGTTTACATTTTCTTTTTTAAGAATGAATTTTAATCATGTTTTTATCTTGCTGCTTGAGGCACTGCATTTGATTCGTGTCATTGTCAATTTTATCCACCTGGAAAAAGACAGAATTAAATGTCGAAAATTCGGTACTTATTTTTATCTTGTTTGTTGGTGTTTTTAGTCTGAAAGTTTTTATATATATATTTATTTATTTATTTATTTATTTGAGTCTTTCTTTTATTTATCATTTTTTCTATAGTCTAGTAAAAAGAAGAACAAGAAAAATGTGTGGACTAGTTTATGGTGTGAATCCTTGGATTTCTTTATGTTGTGTATATATATATATATAAGAGGAAAGTTTAATGGTGTGGTTGTTTTTTCTTCTTCAATCCTTGTACGTTTATATCATACTCCTCACCGGGAGTATGTTGGTGTTTACTACGATTTATATGACCTCCCCTATTGAATCCTTCACTGGATCCACCAACTCTACTCTCTTCGAGGGATTGTAATTTTAGAACATTATTATTTTTGTTATTTTACACAAGATTTTTACCATTTCTTTTGAATTAAGTGCTGGTTTGCTTTTATTGTGGACTTTCAATCTGGTGCAAAGAGGACAACCTTTCTCTTGGAGAAAGTCTTCTAGCTCAGTTTGAATGTTCACTGTGGACATTCTTTGCAGGCCGATATGCAGACTGAAGAGTCTTTCTCAAAGACGAAACAGCTGTCTTTGCATAGGCATTGTCTATCTGCCCCATTGGGAGAAAAAGTAAATCAGCACATTAGTTTCTTTTATTCTTTTCAGAACACAGAACAAATCGTAAAGTTAAAATTAAAGTTATTGAGTTTCTTTCTTAGGTTCACAAACTGATACATTGGTCACAAACAAAGTTTCATTAAGAGGAAAGTTTAATGGTGTGGTTGTTTTTTCTTCTTCAATCCTTGTATATATAGTTAAAAAATAAATCCAATAGACCGGCGATCACCATCAGACGGTGAGCTGTGCAGGACAGATGAATCAAATAATACAGAAAAAGATAACAGCCGCACAAGTCTTGTGCGGCTGTTATCTTTTTCTGTATTATCTTTTTCTGTATATATATATATATATATAGAGAGAGAGAGAGAACAATACCGATTTGAAACAAGAGGCAAAGCCTTCAAGGCTCACGTCTGATTTGTATTACTATAGCAGGCATGGGAATTCCCATGACAATTCCCATGCCTGTATAGAGAGAATACTGTTATGTAGACACTTGTGCATCTGAAAACAGAAATAATTTTTATTTTACTGTGTAAATTAAATTATTTCTATGCATTAAATT
>CM065695.1:19658812-19691891 GCA_017654935.2 Phymorhynchus buccinoides | reverse complement strand
TCTGTTTCACTACATACACATGTAGATTCCAGTCATCTGTTCGCTCTGCACGGACAAAGAGTCTCATGATTTGCACAAGCTCAAAATATTGTATCCACAGCTTAGCTGTCCGGTTGGAACCCTTCATGTGTTCACAGATTTGTTGCAAGCTGTCAAACACTCGTGTAACTTCTTCTGAGGAAAACACATCTTCGAGGTCAGAATCTCTCAAAAGTCTTGAGTACATCTGGCGAAGACTTTCTTTGCAGGTATCGTCAAGCACATGGGTCAGAAAAGCATGATGCGCAGCGGACTAGAGGTGGACTAGAGGCTCAGGGCCCGCAACTCCCGTTTTGTGGTGACTCTACGGATCGTGTCGTCCTTCTTGACGATGACAACGCCGTCGCCGATCCAGGTGTCTGCTATCTTCTTCTGCCGCTTCAGGGTCCTGGCCATGAAGACGATCTCCGAACGCTCCCTGGTCAGGTCGTGGTTGATGAAGACGTGGGGAGGAGCTCCAGGACGAGGACCAGATGGTGCGGGCCAGGTAGCCTGGTAAAACTTCTTCACGTCAACACTGCTGAGAGCTTTCTTGACACTCATCACCTTGGCCTGGTAAACTTGACAAGAATCTGGCGATGCTTCACGTCGCCATCCACCTTCTTCCCCACCCGATGAATTCTGTCTACCATGTCATCGGTCAGGTCGACTCCTACTTCTTTGCAGATTTGCTTCACTACTTCATCGGTGTTCTCCCCTAGCATCTCGGGCACTGAACTAATTCGAACAGAGTTACGGCGACTATGCTGTTCAAGTTCGTCCACCCTATCTTCCAACTTCATAATCAGGCTGTCCTTCATTTCAATAGTTTGGCGGAGATTTTCAACTGTAGTGCGAAGGCTCTCAATCTCGCTTTTCATCCCAGCTTGTACGGCATCGGAAATCACGCGGATCGGCAATAGCAGTCTTCACATCGTCGATCCGAGCAGGATCACTCTCACGTTCAACGAGAGAACTAGACATAAATTCTCCGGAAATTATAGTGTTATCGTTTTCGTTAAAATCACTCCTTGATGCACAGTACCTTTTATCGGATCCAGATTGTTCAAGAGGCAAAGAAGCTTGTCTTTTATCTCTTGTGTCCTTGTTATCATCCATCATAGTACCAGGCAGAAATACAGGTGTCTAATCCAAAACAGTTCGAACACAGATGACTATCAGTTCAAAGGGGAAGCAACACCTAACGAAAACAGAGCGACTTTCGCCTCATAACACGAGGAGGAAAAAGGGCAGTGTTAAAGCCCAATTTGTAACAATTGCTGACCCAAAATGTAACAATTGTTACAATTTGGGCAAATTGTTACATTTTGGGCAGAATTGTTACATTTTGGGCAGCAAGTGCAAGTGCTGCCCAAAATGTAACAATTGTTACATTTTGGGCAGGGAAGTGGCATCAATATAGAATAAAGAAGGAAAAAAGACAAATCTGAATTTGAGAGGGAACAGAGTTTGATGTTCACGATTGAGATGCAGTCTGCTTGACAAAACTACGACAACCTGTGATGATGTTTGTAACTTGCTTTATGTAGATAGCCAGTGGTCAGTGACAATGAACAGTGGTAACTTTGACGTTAATTACCCGGGTGTGTGTGTGTGTGTGTGGTGTGTGTGTGTGTGTGTGTGTGTGTGTGTGTGTGTGTGTGTGTGTGTGTGTGTGTGAGGCTTGTGTGTGTGTGTGTGTGTGTGTGTGTGTGTGTGTGTGTGTGGGTGTATTGCGGTGTGGTGTGTGTGTGTGTGTGTGTGTGTGTGTGTGTGTGTGTGTGTGTGTGTGTGTGTGTGTGTGTGTGTGTGTGTGTGTGTGTGTGTGTGTGTGTGTGTGTGTGTGTGTGTGTGTGTGTGTGTGTGTGTGTGTGTGTGTGTGTGTGTGTGTGTGTGTGTGTGTGTGTGTGTGTGTGTGTGTGTGTGTGTGTGTGTGTGTGTGTGTGTGTGTGTGTGTGTGTGTGTGTGGGTGGTGGGGCACGGGCATATGTACGGTACATATTAGCACGCAGACTACTAGACATCAAGAAAGACTTTCAGGACTGGTGCTAAAGAGACCCAGAGATGCACTGACCTCCATCCCAAAAGCCAAGAGCAGACACATCCCAGCCCGGGAAACCCGTGCTGTGTTACTTGGGGAGTGGCTACACCCGAAGCAACAGATAAAGACATCATGGGCACTTGCCTGCTCTTCACTCGAGAACCATTGAGACACAATACTA
Organism: Phymorhynchus buccinoides; assembly: GCA_017654935.2. NCBI lineage: Eukaryota > Metazoa > Mollusca > Gastropoda > Neogastropoda > Raphitomidae > Phymorhynchus > Phymorhynchus buccinoides. Next base: position 19,689,651 of record CM065695.1, on the reverse strand, counting down.
GGACACCCAGTGAAAGTGTCTGTGGGTTTACCACTCCGTAATTCATCACTGCAGAGCCCACCAGCAAAACCACAAATACCAAGAAGCATATTGTGCATTTAAACATTGACCACATAGGACAGGCAAGACCAATGCACCCCCAGACAAAGCCCCAGACTGTCGCCTTAGGGTCTTATATGTCTCAAAAATAGTCCCGGGAAAAATAAAATGTTTACCTAGTGTAAGCGTGTCCCAAGACGGGAATTCTAATTTTGTTTTGCAGCCAAATCAAAACAAGCTAGCAAAGTAACATCTGGCTCACTCGTAACAAGATGGACTCAGACACGAATTTTTCACAGATGATGATGATCTTTAATGATATGGGCCCTTGGTTTCTGTTTCTGTTTAGTTCTTGCACAATAGTCTTGAGTGTTTGTTTGCTTTCCTACTTGTTCCTCCGTCCAAAACTGTCACTCTATAGACACTTATCTGCTGGGTAGACATTTTACACAGACGTTCCTCTAGATTGTCCTCCGAAGTCGTTCACACCATCCCTCGGTATGGTCAGCTTTATTTCTCTGTTCAAGAGTGGAGGCGATGACTCCCAAAGCCGTGACTCCTGTGGGCCACGCAAAATTGCATCGCGCAAAATGTCGCAACTGCTGCAAAACGTCGCAATTACAACATTTTGCGACGATGCGACATTTTGCGGATGCACAGAGGTTTCTTGCATTCGTCAAGCTCATTCTAATAGTGTTGGATCATATGTCGTGAAAATATAGTTTTGTCAAGCAGACTGCATCTCAATCGTCAACGTCAAACTCTGTTTCCTCTCAGATTCAGATTTGTCTTTTCCCCTTATTTATTCTATATTGATGCCACTATATTGATGCCACTGAAAGCCCAAAATGTAACATTGTTGCAAAATGTAACATTGTTACATTTTGGGCAATTGCTACAAATTGGGCTTTAACAGAGAAGCAACAAGACAAACTTGAAGAAAAAATATGCACATATTTAGGTCAGTGCATGTTCGGCACGAATCTTTGCACGCATGTAGTGGAACAGCACGCCGCACACAGTGTCAGTCTAAATTTAGAATGACGAGGAAGAGAAAAACATGTCGCAAAACACAGTATGTACGACACACTGATTTATTTAAATTCGACGAATTTCACCAAACAGCGCCACAAACAGAAAAACCACTCCAATTTGTATGCTTACAGTACCTTCAACAACTTCGTTACACTGACTAAGTCCAAGCACCCTATCCTAAATACACAAACACAAAGAAAATTGTGGGAGCTCACGCCTGCCCTCACACACCAACCGCCATCTTCGGACAAGCATCTGAATTTAGTCAAACTATACTTCAACTGTTTATCCATTTTAATTGATAAATACGTAGGAATACAATGAAGATAAATTGATCACCACTGCCAACGACAATCAATCAATATTCTACAAAGTGTTCGAACAAATTGTTGTGTATCACCTACATTTTGTTGTAGCCAAACATGCCCAAATCCTAAAACAAAAAATTTCATTTTTACTTTTGAAATCATACGCTTTTTTAGGTAGTCTTACATTATCCATAGCAATTAACTTTAACCAATAGCGAATACCACGGAATTCAGACAATGAGATATCTGTTTGTTTCATTCGGTGTCTTTATATTTATTATTAAGAATCTTTTAAGCGCAAACAAATGCACATTCTCACAATGGATTGCTGCATCGGAAAGACCCCATATTCTGCACCATCAAATAGCTTCATAAATAGTTCAAAAGACTGATTTTCTAAACGAGAAAGTCTGCATAATTGCAAGAACTTGGTTGCAAAATACGACGAAATAAGGTTTCACGCCCTCTGCGAAAGGTTATAAAATAAAGACCTAAATATTTATATATATTAACCACTGGCATCAGCGTAATTGTACGTCCATCTTTCCCTATTACACAAATATCCACCCTTCCTAAAAACATTTATCTTACTCTTTGACATGCTTACCTTAAACTGGAGTGATTTTGCTGCCCTACATAGACTATTTAATTGAGTTTGCAGACCTATGACAAATTCAGACATTAGAGCAACATCATCTGCTGAGGAGAGAAGAATTATGTTTTATGCAACCTGTCTTCCACTCTCAAGAACATTAAAGTCAACTCGTAGATAAAGAGAGAAGATATAACAGGGCTACAAACATCCCATTGTTTATCTCCTGCAATACATCGAATGTAGTCAGTTAATGTTACCTCCACATCTCATTCTAGCTTTTACACAAAATACATCCTTTTAGTAGTTACCACGCACGCCTGATTTTAAAAGAATTGGCCAAATAACAGCTCTGAATGGCTTTTTCAAAGTCAATGAATATAATTAGCGATTAAAAGAAAATTGCTTTTGAACGAAAGCGATCATATGGTCGATTGTAGAGTAAATATGTTTAAGCCCTGCCTGATATTCACCAGTAATATTGTTTTCCTGTACCCACTACCTATGATTAGTGATAGTACTTTACTGCCTGCATCACTTACAGATATCCCTCTATAATTATTAGGATTATTTACATCACCTTTTTTTAACTATGGTTAGCACAGGATAAATTCCTTTATAACGAGTTAAAAAAAAAGGCTACAAAAATATCAAAACTGACTCGTTTTTACATGCATTCTTTAAAAGTTCATCAGGACCAGCTGCTTTATTGTTTTTTATTTTCCTGATAGCAAACATTATTTCTTCTTTTGAAAAATAGGACGGCTTAAATAATCATCAGTTCAGTAAGCTGGCCGAATGTATTTGTAACTTTTTTCTTTGCATGGACTCAGAACAAACCTAATCAAGTTTATCACCCGTCCCTGGAAAGCTACAATCATCATGATATGAGCCAAACATAATAATCAGTAATTGGAATTGAACAGTCCAAACAAAAACAATTAACACCGAGTAATTCATCAACCAGGTAGACAGGCCGATTGTGTAGTAAAACACACAATCTCTGCTTGCAGCGACCGCAAGATACTCTTGCTCTCAGATAATTAATAATTAAACAAAATGGACTGTATCCACCTTGTCAATATGATAACACAGACCGATTCCTGGTGCTGTTAACCGCCGTTTTATCCAAATTCAGAATTCTATAAACAAAACGGCGGGTAGAAAATTTGGACAAAACGGCGTTGGACAAAACGGCGCCCGATTTTGAACCACTGTTTTGTCCATTTCATAATAGAAACTCATTCTTGAGAAGTTCTCATTTTATAATCTTTGTTAAATAAAATGAATAACTAGCTGACACTGGTCACTTTGGCCTATTTTCACTGTTTGACTGCAAATTAGTGCATTAGGAGTTCAAATGAACAAATTTTGATGTGGTTGACCAGTGGTCAGTGTCACTGACCAGTGGTCACTTTGGCCTATTCTCACTGTTTGACTGCAAACTCGTGTGCTAGGAGTTCAAATGAACAATTTTATGTGTTTGACCAGTGGTCAGTGTCACTTTGAAAGCGAATTACTTGATAGACATTTTGCAATGGAGATGAGCAGTGGCTAGTGGTCAGTGGTCATTTTGGACTATTTTCACTCTCAAATCAGACGACCATTGGTCAGTTCCACAACTGCATTCTGCACAAGGCAAACGATCAGTGATCGCTTAAATGATTTGCAAATACACTTATAAGCTGTTGTACATTGTAAACAGTGCAATTAGATCAAAATGACCAATGGACAGTGACACGAAGCACTGGTCATTCACAACAAAAATTGTTCAAATGAACTCCTAATACATTAACGAAAATTGAAACAGCAACACTAGGTCAAAGTCACCACTGGTCAGTGCACTGACCTCTGGTAAACCACAATAAAATTGTTCATATGAAATCCTAATACACTAATTAGCAGTCAAACTGTCTAACTGTCCTGGGCAAAAACAAGCCTGGACAAGAACGGCCTGGGCAAAAACGGTGCACTCTCAAATCAGACGACCATTGGTCAGTTCCACAACTGCATTCTGCACAAGGCAACTATCAGTGATCAATGTGGACACAAAGTCGATAAAAATCACATTTTTATTCTTATCAGATTGCGCTCTGTTAAAAATTAAAGACAGCTGCAAATTAGTTTATTAGGAGCTCAAATGAACAACTTTTTGTGTTTTCAGTGGTCAGTGTCACTGACCAGTTGTCACTTTGGCCTATTTTTTATGTGGTTGACCATTGGTCAGTGTCACTGACCACTGGTCAACCACATCAAACCTTGTTCATTTGAACTCCTAATACACTAATTTCCAGTCAAACCGTGAAAATAGGCCAAAGTGACCACTGGTCAGTGACACTGACCACTGGCCAACCACATCAACAATTGTTCATATGATCTCCTAATACACTAATTAGCATTCAAACGGTAAAATTAGGCCAAAGTGACCAGTGTCAGTGGTCAGCTTGTTATTCATTTTATTTCACAAAGATATTTTTTTAAATGAGAACTTGTCAAGAATGACTTTTTATACCTCGAACTTTCATTTGGACAAAACGGCGGTTCAAAATCGGGCGCCGTTTTGTCCAAAACGGCGGATTGTTGAATCGCCGTTTTGTCCAAATCATAATAGAAAATCTGAGCAAAACGGCGGATCTAACCCCGCCGTTTTGTCTATAAAAACGGCGGAATTTGGACAAAACGGCGGTTAACAGTGCCACAAGTGGAAAATGAAGCAACCAAGAGACCATCGCTGCAGCTGCCACTTCCCGCCAAGTGATAACGCGTTAACGGAATTTGTTTAGGGTGTGTGTGTGTGTGTGTGTGTGTGTGTGTGTGTGTGTGTGTGTGTGTGTGTGTGTGTGTGTGTGTGTGTGTGTGTGTGTGTGTGTGTGTGTGTGTGTGTGTGTGTGTGTGTGTGTGTGTGTGTGTGTGTGTGTGTGTGTGTGTGTGTGTGTGTGTGTGTGTGTGTGTGTGTGTGTGTGTGTGTGTGTGTGTGTGTGTGTGTGTGTGTGTGTGTGTGTGTGTGTGTGTGTGTGTGTGTGTGTGTGTGTGTGTGTGTGTGTGTGTGTGTGTGTGTGTGTGTGTGTGTGTGTGTGTGTGTGTGTGTGTGTGTGTGTGTGTGTGTGTGTGTGTGTGTGTGTGTGTGTGTGTGTGTGTGTGTGTGTGTGTGTGTGTGTGTGTGTGTGTGTGTGTGTGTGTGTGTGTGTGTGTGTGTGTGTGTGTGTGTGTGTGTGTGTGTGTGTGTGTGTGTGTGTGTGTGTGTGTGTGTGTGTGTGTGTGTGTGTGTGTGTGTGTGTGTGTGTGGTGTGGGTGTGTGTGTGTGTGTGTGTGTGTGTGTGTGTGTGTGTGTGTGTGTGTGTGTGTGTGTGTGTGTGTGTGTGTGTGTGTGTGTGTGTGTGTGTGTGTGTGTGTGTGTGTGTGTGTGTGTGTGTGTGTGTGTGTGTGTGTGTGTGTGTGTGTGTGTGTGTGTGTGTGTGTGTGTGTGTGTGTGTGTGTGTGTGTGTGTGTGTGTGTGTGTGTGTGTGTGTGTGTGTGTGTGTGTGTGTGTGTGTGTGTGTGTGTGTGTGTGTGTGTGTGTGTGTGTGTGTGTGTGTGTGTGTGTGTGTGTGTGTGTGTGTGTGTGTGTGTGTGTGTGTGTGTGTGTGTGTGTGTGTGTGTGTGTGTGTGTGTGTGTGTGTGTGTGTGTGTGTGTGTGTGTGTGTGTGTGTGTGTGGTGTGTGTGTGTGTGTGTGTGTGTGTGTGTGTGTGTGTGTGTGTGTGTGTGTGTGTGTGTGTGTGTGTGTGTGTGTGTGTGTGTGTGTGTGTGTGTGTGTGTGTGTGTGTGTGTGTGTGTGTGTGTGTGTGTGTGTGTGTGTGTGTGTGTGTGTGTGTGTGTGTGTGTGTGTGTGTGTGTGTGTGTGTGTGTGTGTGTGTGTGTGTGTGTGTGTGTGTGTGTGTGTGTGTGTGTGTGTGTGTGTGTGTGTGTGTGTGTGTGTGTGTGTGTGTGTGTGTGTGTGTGTGTGTGTGTGTGTGTGTGTGTGTGTGTGTGTGTGTGTGTGTGTGTGTGTGTGTGTGTGTGTGTGTGTGTGTGTGTGTGTGTGTGTGTGTGTGTGTGTGTGTGTGTGTGTGTGTGTGTGTGTGTGTGTGTGTGTGTGTGTGTGGGTGTGTGTGTGTGTGTGTGTGTGTGTGTGTGTGTGTGTGTGTGTGTGTGTGTGTGTGTGTGTGTGTGTGTGTGTGTGTGTGTGTGTGTGTGTGTGTGTGTGTGGGTGTGTGTGTGTGTGTGTGTGTGTGTGTGTGTGTGTGTGTGTGTGTGTGTGTGTGTGTGTGTGTGTGTGTGTGTGTGTGTGTGTGTGTGTGTGTGTGTGTGTGTGTGTGTGTGTGTGTGTGTGTGTGTGTGTGTGTGTGTGTGTGTGTGTGTGTGTGTGTGTGTGTGTGTGTGTGTGTGTGTGTGTGTGTGTGTGTGTGTGTGTGTGTGTGTGTGTGTGTGTGTGTGTGTGTGTGTGTGTGTGTGTGTGTGTGTGTGTGTGTGTGTGTGTGTGTGTGTGTGTGTGTGTGTGTGTGTGTGTGTGTGTGTGTGTGTGTGTGTGTGTGTGTGTGTGTGTGTGTGTGTGTGTGTGTGTGTGTGTGTGTGTGTGTGTGTGTGTGTGTGTGTGTGTGTGTGTGTGTGTGTGTGTGTGTGTGTGTGTGTGTGTGTGTGTGTGTGTGTGTGTGTGTGTGTGTGTGTGTGTGTGTGTGTGTGTGTGTGTGTGTGTGTGTGTGTGTGTGTGTGTGTGTGTGTGTGTGTGTGTGTGTGTGTGTGTGTGTGTGTGTGTGTGTGTGTGTGTGTGTGTGTGTGTGTGTGTGTGTGTGTGTGTGTGTGTGTGTGTGTGTGTGTGTGTGTGTGTGTGTGTGTGTGTGTGTGTGTGTGTGTGTGTGTGTGTGTGTGTGTGTGTGTGTGTGTGTGTGTGTGTGTGTGTGTGTGTGTGTGTGTGTGTGTGTGTGTGTGTGTGTGTGTGGTGTGTGTGTGTGTGTGTGTGTGTGTGTGTGTGTGTGTGTGTGTGTGTGTGTGTGTGTGTGTGTGTGTGTGTGTGTGTGTGTGTGTCTGTGTGTCTGTGTGTCTGTGTCTGTGTCTGTGTCTGTGTCTGTGTGTGTGTGTGTGTGTGTGTGTGTGTGTGTGTGTGTGTGTGTGTGTGTGTGTGTGTGTGTGTGTGTGTGTCTGTGTGTCTGTGTCTGTGTCTGTGTCTGTGTGCATACAGATTCAAATATACGAATGATCAAAGACATATATGCGTTTGCACAGAAACACACACACACACACAGACACACAGATACACACAGACACAGACACAGACGCAGACACACACACACACACACACACACACACACACACACACACACACACACACACACACACACACACACACACACACACACACACACACACACACACACACACACACACACACACACACACACACACACACACACACACACACACACACACACACACACACACACACACACACACACACACACACACACACACACACACACACACATCACACACACGTACACACAGTGAATAAACATTTTGTTCGTGATTTGAACATCACGTTGCATGGCATATGCATACTATTTATAAACAAATCTAAGTTAGAAAAGTAAAGTGACATAAATACTTATGCACACAGACATATGCAAACACAGGTACACACATCCACACCCACATGCACATACACCCACACATGTGCACGCATTCATACACACAAATACTTATATATTAACAATATGTACATTTCCAAACATGACTATTCGTCTACGAGTTGCTAGGCACACACACACACACACACACACACACACACACACACACACACACACACACACACACACACACACACACACACACACACACACACACACACACACACACACACACACACACACACACACACACACACACACACACACACACACACACACACACACACACACACACACACACACACACACACACACACACACACACACACACACACACACACACACACACACACACACACACACACACACACACACACACACACACACACACACACACACACACACACACACACACACACGCGCGCGCGCGCGCGCGCGCGCGCGCGCATATACATTGTTTTTTTCCCACATCATGGACATAAAAACCATAAGAGATAAACACATGTTTGGGCGTTAAAAATTGCCAAACCGGCAAATGTCTTTTATTCAGACTAACATTAAAACACTTCATACAAACACAAATATTTTACAGGTTATCCACCCAAGAATGGGGGGGTACGTTGATTAACAATCAGGTACCCTCTCAACGCCCAAACTTTGGTTAGGTCCAAGAGGTAGGGAGGTTTGTACACATTTTAATTCTGTAGTAGTCCAGGGTGAGCTGAGGGATCTGGTCTAAGTACGCTAGATACGCGGAGCTTTTCCAGTCTCCCATCACTTTGATCACTTCGCCCGGCACCCCACACGACAAGGCCCATGTGGCACCCCCACGTCTAAAACTGTGGCTGGAAATATCTGCACGGCCAGCAACAAGAAGGCGCAGGCGCCGGGCAAACGCTCTGGCTGATAAGGGAAATGCGGGGGAACTGGGGGAGGGCTTGAGGGCCTGTTAGCCTGAAGGCGCTCAAAACCGCCACCACAGGACACAGGGGGTGGGGGTCAAGCACAGGGAGTCGAATTTGGTGAACTTTTTCCCTAAACTGGTTAGTTTTTGACCACCTCACTAGCACTGTGAGAAACGATTGGTCTCCTTCTACAACAAAGCAATCCCTTGACAGCTTTTTATCAGTTTTGTCATCTTTCCCATCACTAAACAGGTTGGATCTTCTCAATAATCCATGGAACATGACCATACAGGCCGCCCAAAAGAGTGCATCATTTGGCAAAGCAAGATTTAACTGGTTTCTAATAAGTAACAACAAAGAGGGGGTAATCGGGGCTTTTCGCACACTCTCACATCCTTTCTCTCTCTCTATTCCCCGCAATGTAGTTTTTACAAGCCATGATTGTTCAAATGGGTGCGGAAGGCACTCTAAGTGCATTATTCTAATAATGTTAATGTATTGTCTCACTGATGCAGGCTTGAGGGTTCTTGCTAAGTAGGTGCCACCTCACGTTCAGTCACAGGCACAGGTGGAATAGCCATCTTCTTACAAAATTCCAAATAGGCTACCAAATGAGTACGATAGGTCTTGACAGTGTTCTGTGCAAACGTTTGGCCTCTGAAATGCGCGAGTTCCCTTTCTAGCTCTTCTTAAAATGACAGCACATTTCCTGCAATAGAAACAGCAATGACTGTAAAGACATGTGACCCGCTACATTTAACAAGCCCTTAAAACTAGAGTGCGACCAGTTTGCAAGCAAAACTGCGAGCTGCTCACATTTTCCGTTTTCATGTAAGCGAGACACAGTGTCCGGGATGGTGTTCAGGATACCCGGCACATGCATAGCCCTGACTGTAAAATTATATTTTACGCACAACCAGAACATTTTTCTCAGAAGACTATTTACATAAGGGTGCCTACTCCTGCCTTTATTTATCACCGCCTTAGTCACCGTGCTATCAGTGTGCATAATGACCGTGCTGTCCTGCCAGAACTCGGCCCATCTCTGCACACCCTGCACAGCCGCACACACCTCTTTGTAGTTAATGTGAAGTTTGCTGGATACTGGGGCATCCTTGCTAAACACAGAGTAGCACCAATCGCCTGCCCAGAAGGCACCACTGGCAGTGTTACAGGCGTCCACATGCAAGTGATGAGTTTGTCCACAATTATAGTAAATTACACCGTTAAATGATTTCATGAATTAACGTCTTTCTTAAACTCTTTACTAAGCCTAATCTTGTGATGCTGTTGCCGCAGATGCTGAATGGAATCCAGGATGCGCCGCATGAAAAATTTGCCTCCGCGGACGCCCTGGCAAGCCCAATTCAGTAAGCCTATGTTGTTCTGCAGATCATTTTGATATGACACTTGTCATATCAAAAACACTTGTCATGTGAAAATTACAAGCAAAAAATACCTCGCGCAAGAGGGGAAGTGGCGTGGGGGTGGGAGTGCAAGGGTAAAGGAGAGGGAGGGGGGCATTAAAACACATACACAGTGACATGATGTATTTTCCTTAAAAGGCAGATGTTCTGCAGATCATTTTGATATGACACTGTGTGAAAATTACAAGCCAAAATACCTCGCACAAGAGGGGGGGGGGAGTGCAAGGGTAAAGGAGAGGGGGGGGGGGCATTAAGACATGTACTGCTCAGTGACATGAAAGATGATCACCTCAAAATGTAGATCCTTGTTCTGCAGATCATTTTGATTAAAGATACTTGTCTGTGTGAAAAAAAATACAAGCTGGAAATACCTGAAATAGGGGCGGGGCAACGGGTAAGGGGAGGTGAAGGGGGCAATTAAGACATGTAGAATCAATATGACATGACTTATTATCCCCTCATCTGGATCTGGATTAATACGTCGCAGACGCAACTTCTGACGATAAACGCGACGGAACTAGGAGGGCGCATTCCCTATTAGAATTAAAAGAGAGAAAAAAATAGAAAAGATAAAGACTCTTGCTTACCCTGGGTTAAGACCATTAAACCCCCCAGTTCAGCCGGAAGGGCTCAGGCCCCACTTCCAGAAGTAAGCAAAAAGGAAAATAAAGAAAACAAGAAAAACCCAAAAACAAGGGCGTCGCCGAGCGGCAGACATGTCCGTCACCAGCAATGCCACGCACTTGCGACACCCCGTAGAGTGTCACATCCTGACACAAAAATTGGAAGGGATTCTGTCTTCTAGTTCACGAGATACAGCTTGAAGAAGAAACATATAGCGCGAAGAAGGAAATTTCGGTTTTCAAGGTCACACTTCAAGGTCAAGGTCAGCATGGTGATAATTTATGCTCGGATGTTTTTTTCTCTAGGGTATACAGTACCACACACAATCTGAAGCGCTTCTGTCAAGTACCAATGTGGAAAATATGGCTTAAAACCCAATGTGTAGACCCCTACCACTTTCAAGGCCTACGGATCGCCCGGACCGTGACTTTGACCTTGATCGGTATGCCACCATCAGAACGGGCATAAGCCAAAGTACCTTCATGCCAAATTTGAAGACTCTAACACTAACGGTGTGGGAGTTATGGCCCCTGAAAGATTTTCGGTTTTCAAGGTCGTACGCCAAGGTCAAGGTCACAACGGCAATATGGTTTGCGCGGATGCCTTCCTCTCATGGTGACACACCAGCACACACAATTTGACGTGATTCTGTCAACCCGTTCGAAAGATATCCTTGGGACAGACAGAAGGAGAAAAAAATGACCCTCCGATTTTCAGGCTCCAGCGATCTTTTGACCTTGACCTTGACCTTGATCGGTATGCCATCATCAGAACGGGCATAAGCCAAACCACTTTCATACCAAGTTTCAACATCCTATGTTGATCGGTGCCCGAGATATGGCTAAAAATAGATTTTCGGTTTTCAAGGTCGTACGTCAAGGTCAAGGTCACGACGGCAAAATGGTTTGCGCCGATCTCTTTCTATTAAGGAGGCACACCTTCACACAAAATTTGACGCGATTCGGTCAAGCGGTTCGGGAGATATCCTTCGGACAGACAGAAAAAACAAAAAACAAAAAAACAAAAATACAAACCAGCCCATCGCAATGTCCGTTCACCTTCGGTGACGGACAAAGAAAGCCTAATGATCTAGTGGTCAGTGGACGCAGGCTCAGATGGTGGTCTGGTCAGTGCTGATGTGAATGCGCTGACGGGGCCTGCGGTGACAGTAGCCTCACTCAGTTGGTTCCACTCCGTGGCAGTCCTGACGAAGAAGGAGCTACGATACTGCTCCGTTCTCCCTTCTCGGACACAAAATCCACGGGAATGGTTTACGGCCTGTCTTTCCAAGATGTTTGTGGTTTGGAACCCCTTGAATCTGGTCGGCTTGATCCTGCGACGATTAGTGGGGACCGGGGTAAGGAACTTGCCTGCTGGGAGAGCTGGAACAAGGCCCTCAGCAATCTTATAGAAGAGGCTGAGGCGTTGGTGCCTGCGTCTTTCCTTCAGGGGGTGGGGGGCAGGTCTAGTGTCCTGAGCATGCCACTCACGCAGCCTGGTTTCATGGACTTGTAGTCCCTGGCTACAAAGCGTGCTGCTTGGCGCTGAACTCTCTCCAGCCTTTCAATGTCCTGTTTCTGGTACGGATCCCACACCGTCGCACTGTACTCCAGTCTGGATCGGACCAATGCCATGTACGCTAGGCGTCTGCATTCCCTAGGTAGGTCTAGTCCTGCATATCATTTTGATATGAGATGCTTGTCTGTGTAACCTTTACAAGCTGAGATATGTCATTTTAACATGCTTTTTAATGATTTGCGCCCAAACAAAACTAAGTCGAAACGAAGATTTTAGCATTTTTGGCAATACCATGCTCAAAACCTATGTTGAACATGTTCTTTAAAAAAAAGTCAGTGAATACAACCCACTGCTGGCAGCAGCTATATGCAATTTCAGACATGATAGATGCCAAACACCTTTGCTAGAGGACCTCAAACTTGGCCCGTACGAGGCCGACGTAAAATACATAAATATTTTTAAAAAATCATAACTTCCGTTCTAATTAACATAGAGAGATAAATTTTGTATCAATCTCTTCATTTTGAGTAGTTCTATTAGATTAGCTCATTAAAAAATCAATGAAACAATCACTTTTGACGAATGAATGAATGAAAAATGGTGTTTTACGTCCTCTCGGTCTGGAACAGACACATATGGGACATTTGTAGATACAAAGATGGTGGGAACGATACTGGAGGCAATGCCCGGAGGCAGTGCAACTCCAGTAAAGTCCCGATTTTTTAACTATACAGATAGGTGTAGCGGTAACCATGCCTCGGTTAAACCTCATTGGCTATGGTACCGCCACGCTCAATAAAGTGCATCACTTTTGACTACCTAAATGTAAGATCTTAAATTTATACATTGTGTGCAAGGGAAGGAACTCTCCGTGAGAAACTAATATTTTTTTATTTGTCTTTCTTTTCTTTTCTTTTTTTTCTTCTTTTTTCATGCTTATTTCACTGGAAATTCGTGCTACCTTTCATGTGGAGTTTTCGTGGAATTTGTGTGCCCCATTCCACGGGACAGTATTGTTCTATTGACTGACTGTGGGATATATTCAAGGGAAAGAACTCTTTGTGAGTAACAGATATGCTTGAATTTGTTTTTTTTTGGGGGTCTTTTTGTGCATGATTTTCAACTAAAATCACAGATCATACTTAAATTGATCATCTGATGTTGTCTATGTCATTTTTATCCAGTCGTAAGAAGAATATTACACTTTATGCATTTGATAAAAATTACATGTGATTTGCTAAGAAATTCACTTAATTAATTGTAATTATTTAGACAAATAGAGTTCAAAGTTCTACTGTGTCAAAAATTAAAGTACTAACCACCCTCTTTCAATACCAGTTCAATAATTTCAATGCGGGATACCTAGCCGACGAAATATTTTTCTAGGCCTTTTCTGCTGGTATGGCCTTCTGACTATATATCTAAATAATGAAACTACATGACACTCCATGATATTGCTCTAACGCCAAATCTTCGTACAGAAAAAGATAAAACGTAAGCTACCATGTAAAACATTAGGTATATCTCAATTATGAAATTGCATTCGATACTTCATGATGTTACTCTAACGCCAACAAGCAAATGATCAAACGTTAGCTTCCAAAATGGTATATTGACATCAGATCCTGTCAACAACGTGCATTTCTAGTTAAGCTGTTAAGGATCTCTGAGAACCTTTTGTTTAGCTCTCTTTACAAAGTGTGTGTACTGTTGAGTGCCCACCACCCAACGCTGCTGATAAATCGCATCAGCGTGCTAAAAAATAAGTGTGACTTTGAAACGTGACCAGTAGTTCTGTTGATAGTGTGTGTACGCGTGCACGCATGTGTATATATATGTCAGTGTCTGTGTATCTGTGGTGCGTGTGTGTGTGTGTGTGTGTGTGTGTGTGTGTGTGTGTGTGTGTGTGTGTGTGTGTGTGTGTGTGTGTGTGTGTGTGTGTGTGTGTGTGTGTGTGTGTGTGTGTGTGTGTGTGTGTGTGTGTGTGTGTGTGTGTGTGTGTGTGTGTGTGTGTGTGTGTGTGTGTGTGTGTGTGTGTGTGTGTGTGTGTGTGTCTGTCTGTCTGTCTGTCTGTCTCTCTCTCTCTCTCTCTCTCTCTCTCTCTCTCTCACTCTCTCTCTCTCTCTCTCTCTCTCTCTCTCTCTCTCTCTCTCTCTCTCTCTCTCTCTCTCTCTCTGTATGCATATGTGTGAGTGTGCGCGCGTGCGAGCGTGCGTGCGTGCGTGTATGCATGCGTACGCGCGTGCGTGGACAAAACAGCAAATGTTTGCAATAATGGATGAGATTTCCAGCTGATTGACTGCTTCATCAATAAACTCACGCTGGTGAATTTGGCACGTGCATCAACACGTGATGTACTACTGCGTTATAAATGAGCTCTTCTGGCGGCCAGAAGAGAAATTACTCTACGGCTAAGTTTACTTCCTTTGGTCAAACAGTGGGCATCATCTAGTGTTGCCGTGGGCGGCCGAGAGATAAATTAAGTAGAGGTGCAGTGCCTTTGACACATGTTAAGATTCTGTTTTGGCACTGCACACCCAGGAGCGAAGCTGTAGAGAGAGAGAGAGAGAGAGAGAGAGAGAGAGAGAGAGAGAGAGAGAGAGAGAGAGAGAGAGAGAGAGAGAGAGAGAGAGAGAGAGAGAGAGAGAGAGAGAGAGTGAGAGAGAGAGAGAGAGAGAGAAAGAGAGAGAGGAGGGAGGAAGATAAACAGAGAGTGATAGGGGGGTGATAGAGGAAAACATAGAAAGAGGGATGGAGGGAGAGAGAAAAGAGAGAGAGAGAGAGAGAGAGAGAGAGAGAGAGAGAGAGAGAGAGAGAGAGAGAGAGAGAGAGAGAGAGAGAGAGAGAGAGAGAGAGAGAGAGAGAGAGAGAGAGAGAGAGAGAGAGAGAGAGAGAGAGAGAGAGAGAGAGAGAGAGAGAGAGAGAGAGAGACTCAACTCAACGACAAGTCATCAGCTAATAAACAATTCATCGCCTGTCTAGCTCTTCCGTCAAGGATGTATAAACAAAATGAGCAAAGACAAAACAAATATAAACTTACAATATTCTGCATGAAATTCGTATTTTGTGCATGTCTATTCATCAGAAATACAAATGACGTCATAACGTAATGAACTAATATGGCACTTTACGTCAGTATTGTTGCCTTGCAGCGTCATAATTATACGCCATTTGTTTATGTGGATGAGAGAGAGAGAGAGAGAGAGAGAGAGAGAGAGAGAGAGAGAGAGAGAGAGAGAGAGAGAGAGAGAGAGAGAGAGAGAGAGAGAGAGAGAGAGAGAGAGAGAGAGAGAGAGAGAGAGAGAGAGAGAGAGAGAGAGACTTTTCTGTTCATCTTTCTCTTTTCTTTTCCTTGTTCTCTTTTCTTTCCTCTTCTTCTCTTCTGCTTTTTTTCTATTTTTTCTATAAAGTGTGTGCATTTACTTCTATAAAAAGAAGCTGGTCACCACCACATAAAGAGAGAGAGAGAGAGAGAGAGAGAGAGAGAGAGAGAGAGAGAGAGAGAGAGAGAGAGAGAGAGAGAGAGAGAGAGAGAGAGAGAGAGAGAGAGAGAGAGAGAGAGAGAGAGAGAGAGAGAGAGAGAGAGAGAGAGAGAGAGAGAGAGAGAGAGAGAGAGAGAGAGAGAGAGAGAGGACAGACAGACAGATAGACAGAACCGTGAACATTTTAAAAAAAACGGGTTTTAATTGTCAAAACTGAAATGTCATTATTCAAAAAGTTCATTATCATGTTTAGAAAGTAAAACTGAACCTATCCACCAATTTTCATCAAGATCACTGCAAAAATAGAAAATAACGGTTTTCAACTGTCAAAAGTTAAATGTCGTTTCTGAAAAGGTCACTATTATTTCCAGAATGAAAAGCTGAACCAATTTTCATTACGATCACTGCAAAACTAAAGAATAACGGTTTTCAACTGTCAAAAGTTAAGTGTCGTTTATGAAGAGGGTACTATAATTTTCAGAATGAAAACATGAATCTACCCACCAATTTTCATTACGATCACTGCAAAACTAAAAAATAACCGTTTTTAACCGTCAAAATATTAAGTTATACTTTCCAAACTTGGGTTTGTTAAGAAAAAAAAGTATCTACTTCAAAATTCTACGACATTCTGTGAAATAGTTTGGATGAAATTGGCGGAAAGGTGTTAAAAACAGAAAATAACTGCCATTTAACGGTTATTTTGTTAAGTTTTATTTCTGCAAAATAGTTTAAGACCATCACGGTGACGCAACGGACCTAACATCCAAAGAACATTAAAATCGGTTAAGGCTTTCTTGACTTTAACGCGGGACGGACTGACTGACAGACACACAGACAGACAGACACGGTCCTTCTTTGGCTCACTGTGCTGTGGGATACCAAGTCGCTTCGCTCCGGATAAAGAAAAAGAAAACAAAGAGAGGAGAGAGTGTGTTTGTCGTTGCTAGGACACGGCCTTCAAATGAAATCCACCTAAACAGCCCATTTAATTAAGGGGATACAGGTGGCGCTAATTTCCCCCTAGTGGCTGACTGTGTCGTAAGAAACACTACTAATGGGTTTCAGTGAATGAATGACGTATGGATAAGATGACGTAAGAATGAAATGACGAAATTGTGAATGAAATGGTCTACTCTCTCTGTGATTGATCGTGCTAGCATAATCTGGCGGACCCCCAGCTTTCTGCAGTGGTGCAAGACATGTTTTGAAAACATGCAAGTTTATTTATATTTGTGAAAAGTATATCGCTAAAATGTTTGTATTGTTAGAATATAATGATTATTTTAAACATGTTCATTTCTTAGTAACTACTAAAACCGCGTTACTAAAAGAACAAATCTCATAAAACTGTCAACAGCAAAAGTATTGACGTGAGTCCCGTGGAAAAATAGGGGTGGGGTTGAAAATGTGTGTGGTAAAAAGCACGGTGACATACTGTTTTTGTGTGTTTAGTATGGAGAATATACATTATTTCATCTATTATCAAAAAATTAGAATGATTTCATCGTTGAGTTTCTTTCTACAGGCATTTGAACAATAACATTTCGGGAAATATGTGTCAATACGGCAACAATTTTTTTAAGTTTCCAATTGACTAAATTATATTTCCTTACCATTTGACATAGATTCTGATACTACGTAGGTTGCAGTATCAGGCAAGATTAATTGAAAGTTTTAAAAAACTTAAGTGTATGCAAGGTGTCCAGTTTTCAGTAGACCTGATTTTACCCGAAAATTGTCCAACATTTCGACCACGAATTACAAGAAAAGTAGCACGGTGACCCTGTGTTTTCTTTTCCGTTTTGACCTTAGAACTATGTGTAGATGCTATGAGAAAAGTCTTAATCATTTGTCAGCTCTGTTTAGAGTGTATATGTCCACATATATGTTTGCTAAGTTGATATTTTCCCTGTGGAATCTTAACCACATAATGTTTCTCACCTTTTTTTTCAAAAACCGGTTTGTGATGGTGACAGGTTACAGATTTAAAATTCTTTACTGTCGATTATGCTTTACGCACGCGCGTGCACGCGCGCGCGCACACGCACACGCACACGCACGCACGCACGCACACGCACACACACACACACACACACACACACACACACACACACACACACACACACACACACACACACACACACACACACACACACACACACACACACACACACACACACACACACACACACACACACACACACAGAGAGAGAGAGAGAGAGAGAGAGAGAGAGAGAGAGAGAGAGAGAGATGAGAGAGAGAGAGAGAGAGAGAGAGAGAGAGAGAGAGAGAGAGAGAGAGAGAGAGAGAGAGAGAGAGAGAGAGAGAGAGAGAGAGAGAGAGAGAGAGAGAGAGAGAGAGAGAGAGAGAGAGAGAGAGAGAGAGAGAGAGAGAGAGAGAGAGAGAGAGAGAGAGAGAGAGAGAGAGAGAGAGAGAGAGAGAGAGAGAGAGAGAGAGAGAGAGAGAGACGCCAAAAAAATAAAGAAATAGGCCTACATAGAAAATAAAAAATGATCATAGATAAATAGATAAATAAATAAAAAATCATCTCATCTACTCGCAGTCAACCACACAACACGCAGACACATTCGCGCATGCATAGGAATTCCTCAGGAAGCAAATGACATTCTGACTGCATAATGGATTCCTTTTGTCTCGATTGTTTTTTGTAATATTTCGGTGCAACTCGCATGATATGGAAATGAAAATCAGTGTCAATGTTTCGCCCACTGGCACTGCTTCGTATTGTAACCGTCCCCAGTCACATGGGTAAAGAAAGAGCCTTTCGTTTGAGTTGATCAGTGTTAAATGTCTCTCTCTCTCTCTCTCTCTCTCTCTCTCTCTCTCTCTCTCTCTGTCTCTCTCTCTCTCTCTCTCTCTCTCTCTCTCTCTCTCTCTCTCTCTCTCTCTCTCTCTCTCTCTCTCTCTCTCTCTCTCTCTCTCTCTCTCTCTCTCTCTCTCTCTCTCTCTCTCTCTCTCTCTCTCTCTCTCTCTCTCTCTCTCTCTCTCTCAGTCTCTCTCTAATATATTTTCTTTCAATGTTTCATATGACGAGAATTTTACAGTAAACTTATATTGTGCAACAAACAAAAATCAACAAAGCAGTCCATTTGCCATTTTCCATAGATTTTATTGTCAAAAATACATTTGATACAGATAAAAACACATAAAAACAGAAAAGTTAACAGTGTGTGTGTGTGTATTTGTGTGAAGATAATAATGTGAGTAAGATGGGGCATTAAGGGGGGGGGGGGGGGGCATTACATGTAGAATCACAGTGACATGATGTATTTTCCTCAAAAGGCAGATGTTGTTCTGCAGATCATTTTGATATGACACTTGTCATATCAAAAACACTTGTCATGTGAAAATTACAAGCAAAAAATACCTCGCGCAAGAGGGGAAGTGGCGTGGGGGTGGGAGTGCAAGGGTAAAGGAGAGGGAGGGGGGCATTAAAACACATACACAGTGACATGATGTATTTTCCTTAAAAGGCAGATGTTCTGCAGATCATTTTGATATGACACTGTGTGAAAATTACAAGCCAAAATACCTCGCACAAGAGGGGGGGGGGAGTGCAAGGGTAAAGGAGAGGGGGGGGGGGCATTAAGACATGTACTGCTCAGTGACATGAAAGATGATCACCTCAAAATGTAGATCCTTGTTCTGCAGATCATTTTGATTAAAGATACTTGTCTGTGTGAAAAAATACAAGCTGGAAATACCTGAAATAGGGGCGGGGCAACGGGTAAGGGGAGGTGAAGGGGGCAATTAAGACATGTAGAATCAATATGACATGACTTATTATCCCCTCATCTGGATCTGGATTAATACGTCGCAGACGCAACTTCTGACGATAAACGCGACGGAACTAGGAGGGCGCATTCCCTATTAGAATTAAAAGAGAGAAAAAAATAGAAAAGATAAAGACTCTTGCTTACCCTGGGTTAAGACCATTAAACCCCCCAGTTCAGCCGGAAGGGCTCAGGCCCCACTTCCAGAAGTAAGCAAAAAGGAAAATAAAGAAAACAAGAAAAACCCAAAAACAAGGGCGTCGCCGAGCGGCAGACATGTCTGTCACCAGCAATGCCACGCACTTGCGACACCCCGTAGAGTGTCACATCCTGACACAAAATTGGAAGGGATTCTGTCTTCTAGTTCACGAGATACAGCTTGAAGAAGAAACATATAGCGCGAAGAAGGAAATTTCGGTTTTCAAGGTCACACTTCAAGGTCAAGGTCAGCATGGTGATAATTTATGCTCGGATGTTTTTTTCTCTAGGGTATACAGTACCACACACAATCTGAAGCGCTTCTGTCAAGTACCAATGTGGAAAATATGGCTTAAAACCCAATGTGTAGACCCCTACCACTTTCAAGGCCTACGGATCGCCCGGACCGTGACTTTGACCTTGATCGGTATGCCACCATCAGAACGGGCATAAGCCAAAGTACCTTCATGCCAAATTTGAAGACTCTAACACTAACGGTGTGGGAGTTATGGCCCCTGAAAGATTTTCGGTTTTCAAGGTCGTACGCCAAGGTCAAGGTCACAACGGCAATATGGTTTGCGCGGATGCCTTCCTCTCATGGTGACACACCAGCACACACAATTTGACGTGATTCTGTCAACCCGTTCGAAAGATATCCTTGGGACAGACAGAAGGAGAAAAAAATGACCCTCCGATTTTCAGGCTCCAGCGATCTTTTGACCTTGACCTTGACCTTGATCGGTATGCCATCATCAGAACGGGCATAAGCCAAACCACTTTCATACCAAGTTTCAACATCCTATGTTGATCGGTGCCCGAGATATGGCTAAAAATAGATTTTCGGTTTTCAAGGTCGTACGTCAAGGTCAAGGTCACGACGGCAAAATGGTTTGCGCCGATCTCTTTCTATTAAGGAGGCACACCTTCACACAAAATTTGACGCGATTCGGTCAAGCGGTTCGGGAGATATCCTTCGGACAGACAGAAAAAACAAAAAACAAAAAAACAAAAATACAAACCAGCCCATCGCAATGTCCGTTCACCTTCGGTGACGGACAAAGAAAGCCTAATGATCTAGTGGTCAGTGGACGCAGGCTCAGATGGTGGTCTGGTCAGTGCTGATGTGAATGCGCTGACGGGGCCTGCGGTGACAGTAGCCTCACTCAGTTGGTTCCACTCCGTGGCAGTCCTGACGAAGAAGGAGCTACGATACTGCTCCGTTCTCCCTTCTCGGACACAAAATCCACGGGAATGGTTTACGGCCTGTCTTTCCAAGATGTTTGTGGTTTGGAACCCCTTGAATCTGGTCGGCTTGATCCTGCGACGATTAGTGGGGACCGGGGTAAGGAACTTGCCTGCTGGGAGAGCTGGAACAAGGCCCTCAGCAATCTTATAGAAGAGGCTGAGGCGTTGGTGCCTGCGTCTTTCCTTCAGGGGGTGGGGGGCAGGTCTAGTGTCCTGAGCATGCCACTCACGCAGCCTGGTTTCATGGACTTGTAGTCCCTGGCTACAAAGCGTGCTGCTTGGCGCTGAACTCTCTCCAGCCTTTCAATGTCCTGTTTCTGGTACGGATCCCACACCGTCGCACTGTACTCCAGTCTGGATCGGACCAATGCCATGTACGCTAGGCGTCTGCATTCCCTAGGTAGGTCTAGTCCTGCATATCATTTTGATATGAGATGCTTGTCTGTGTAACCTTTACAAGCTGAGATATGTCATTTTAACATGCTTTTTAATGATTTGCGCCCAAACAAAACTAAGTCGAAACGAAGATTTTAGCATTTTTGGCAATACCATGCTCAAAACCTATGTTGAACATGTTCTTTAAAAAAAATTCAGTGAATACAACCCACTGCTGGCAGCAGCTATATGCAATTTCAGACATGATAGATGCCAAACACCTTTGCTAGAGGACCTCAAACTTGGCCCGTACGAGGCCGACGTAAAATACATAAATATTTTTAAAAAATCATAACTTCCGTTCTAATTAACATAGAGAGATAAATTTTGTATCAATCTCTTCATTTTGAGTAGTTCTATTAGATTAGCTCATTAAAAAATCAATGAAACAATCACTTTTGACGAATGAATGAATGAAAAATGGTGTTTTACGTCCTCTCGGTCTGGAACAGACACATATGGGACATTTGTAGATACAAAGATGGTGGGAACGATACTGGAGGCAATGCCCGGAGGCAGTGCAACTCCAGTAAAGTCCCGATTTTTTAACTATACAGATAGGTGTAGCGGTAACCATGCCTCGGTTAAACCTCATTGGCTATGGTACCGCCACGCTCAATAAAGTGCATCACTTTTGACTACCTAAATGTAAGATCTTAAATTTATACATTGTGTGCAAGGGAAGGAACTCTCCGTGAGAAACTAATATTTTTTTATTTGTTATTTTCTTTTCTTTTCTTTTTCTTTCTTTTTTTCATGCTTATTTTTCACTGGAAATTCGTGCTACCTTTCATGTGGAGTTTTCGTGGAATTTTTGTGCCCCATTCCACGGGACAGTATTGTTCTATTGACTGACTGTGGGATATATTCAAGGGAAAGAACTCTTTGTGAGTAACAGATATGCTTGAATTTTTTTTTTTTTTATGGGGGTCTTTTTGTGCATGATTTTCAACTAAAATCACAGATCATACTTAAATTGATCATCTGATGTTGTCTATGTCATTTTTATCCAGTCGTAAGAAGAATATTACACTTTATGCATTTGATAAAAATTACATGTGATTTGCTAAGAAATTCACTTAATTAATTGTAATTATTTAGACAAATAGAGTTCAAAGTTCTACTGTGTCAAAAATTAAAGTACTAACCACCCTCTTTCAATACCAGTTCAATAATTTCAATGCGGGATACCTAGCCGACGAAATATTTTTCTAGGCCTTTTCTGCTGGTATGGCCTTCTGACTATATATCTAAATAATGAAACTACATGACACTCCATGATATTGCTCTAACGCCAAATCTTCGTACAGAAAAAGATAAAACGTAAGCTACCATGTAAAACATTAGGTATATCTCAATTATGAAATTGCATTCGATACTTCATGATGTTACTCTAACGCCAACAAGCAAATGATCAAACGTTAGCTTCCAAAATGGTATATTGACATCAGATCCTGTCAACAACGTGCATTTCTAGTTAAGCTGTTAAGGATCTCTGAGAACCTTTTGTTTAGCTCTCTTTACAAAGTGTGTGTACTGTTGAGTGC
The DNA here is from genome assembly GCA_017654935.2 of Phymorhynchus buccinoides. Lineage (NCBI taxonomy): Eukaryota > Metazoa > Mollusca > Gastropoda > Neogastropoda > Raphitomidae > Phymorhynchus > Phymorhynchus buccinoides. The sequence goes on along the minus strand of CM065695.1, from coordinate 19,666,859 downwards.
CCACCACCCAACGCTGCTGATAAATCGCATCAGCGTGCTAAAAAATAAGTGTGACTTTGAAACGTGACCAGTAGTTCTGTTGATAGTGTGTGTACGCGTGCACGCATGTGTATATATATGTCAGTGTCTGTGTATCTGTGGTGCGTGTGTGTGTGTGTGTGTGTGTGTGTGTGTGTGTGTGTGTGTGTGTGTGTGTGTGTGTGTGTGTGTGTGTGTGTGTGTGTGTGTGTGTGTGTGTGTGTGTGTGTGTGTGTGTGTGTGTGTGTGTGTGTGTGTGTGTGTGTGTGTGTGTGTGTGTGTGTGTGTGTGTGTGTGTGTGTGTGTGTGTGTGTGTGTGTGTGTGTGTGTGTGTCTGTCTGTCTGTCTCTCTGTCTCTCTCTCTCTCTCTCTCTCTCTCTCTCTCTCTCTCTCTCTCTCTCTCTCTCTCTCTCTCTCTCTCTCTCTCTCTCTCTCTCTCTCTCTCTCTCTCTCTCTCTGTATGCATATGTGTGAGTGTGCGCGCGTGCGAGCGTGCGTGCGTGCGTGTATGCATGCGTACGCGCGTGCGTGGACAAAACAGCAAATGTTTGCAATAATGGATGAGATTTCCAGCTGATTGACTGCTTCATCAATAAACTCACGCTGGTGAATTTGGCACGTGCATCAACACGTGATGTACTACTGCGTTATAAATGAGCTCTTCTGGCGGCCAGAAGAGAAATTACTCTACGGCTAAGTTTACTTCCTTTGGTCAAACAGTGGGCATCATCTAGTGTTGCCGTGGGCGGCCGAGAGATAAATTAAGTAGAGGTGCAGTGCCTTTGACACATGTTAAGATTCTGTTTTGGCACTGCACACCCAGGAGCGAAGCTGTAGAGAGAGAGAGAGAGAGAGAGAGAGAGAGAGAGAGAGAGAGAGAGAGAGAGAGAGAGAGAGAGAGAGAGAGAGAGAGAGAGAGAGAGAGAGAGAGAGAGAGAGAGAGAGAGAGAGAGAGAGAGAGAGAGAGAGAGAGAGAGAGAGAGAGAGAGGAGGAGGAAGATAAACAGAGAGTGATAGGGGGGTGATAGAGGAAAACATAGAAAGAGGGATGGAGGGAGGAGAGGAGAGAGAGAGAGAGAGAGAGAGAGAGAGAGAGAGAGAGAGAGAGAGAGAGAGAGAGAGAGAGAGAGAGAGAGAGAGAGAGAGAGAGAGAGAGAGAGAGAGAGAGAGAGAGAGAGAGAGAGAGAGAGAGAGAGAGAGAGAGAGAGAGAGAGAGAGAGAGAGAGAGAGAGAGAGAGACTCAACTCAACGACAAGTCATCAGCTAATAAACAATTCATCGCCTGTCTAGCTCTTCCGTCAAGGATGTATAAACAAAATGAGCAAAGACAAAACAAATATAAACTTACAATATTCTGCATGAAATTCGTATTTTGTGCATGTCTATTCATCAGAAATACAAATGACGTCATAACGTAATGAACTAATATGGCACTTTACGTCAGTATTGTTGCCTTGCAGCGTCATAATTATACGCCATTTGTTTATGTGGATGAGAGAGAGAGAGAGAGAGAGAGAGAGAGAGACGAGAGAGAGAGAGAGAGAGAGAGAGAGAGAGAGAGAGAGAGAGAGAGAGAGAGAGAGAGAGAGAGAGAGGAGAGAGAGAGAGAGAGAGAGAGAGAGAGAGAGAGAGAGAGAGAGAGAGAGAGAGAGAGAGAGAGACTTTTCTGTTCATCTTTCTCTTTTCTTTTCCTTGTTCTCTTTTCTTTCCTCTTCTTCTCTTCTGCTTTTTTTCTATTTTTTCTATAAAGTGTGTGCATTTACTTCTATAAAAAGAAGCTGGTCACCACCACATAAAGAGAGAGAGAGAGAGAGAGAGAGAGAGAGAGAGAGAGAGAGAGAGAGAGAGAGAGAGAGAGAGAGAGAGAGAGAGAGAGAGAGAGAGAGAGAGAGAGAGAGAGAGAGAGAGAGAGAGAGAGAGAGAGAGAGAGAGAGAGAGAGAGAGAGAGAGAGAGAGAGAGAGAGAGAGAGAGAGAGAGAGAGAGAGAGAGAGAGAGAGAGAGAGAGAGAGAGAGAGAGAGAGAGAGGACAGACAGACAGATAGACAGAACCGTGAACATTTTAAAAAAAACGGGTTTTAATTGTCAAAACTGAAATGTCATTATTCAAAAAGTTCATTATCATGTTTAGAAAGTAAAACTGAACCTATCCACCAATTTTCATCAAGATCACTGCAAAAATAGAAAATAACGGTTTTCAACTGTCAAAAGTTAAATGTCGTTTCTGAAAAGGTCACTATTATTTCCAGAATGAAAAGCTGAACCAATTTTCATTACGATCACTGCAAAACTAAAGAATAACGGTTTTCAACTGTCAAAAGTTAAGTGTCGTTTATGAAGAGGGTACTATAATTTTCAGAATGAAAACATGAATCTACCCACCAATTTTCATTACGATCACTGCAAAACTAAAAAATAACCGTTTTTAACCGTCAAAATATTAAGTTATACTTTCCAAACTTGGGTGTTATGTTTGTTAAGAAAAAAAAGTATCTACTTCAAAATTCTACGACATTCTGTGAAATAGTTTGGATGAAATTGGCGGAAAGGTGTTAAAAACAGAAAATAACTGCCATTTAACGGTTATTTTGTTAAGTTTTATTTCTGCAAAATAGTTTAAGACCATCACGGTGACGCAACGGACCTAACATCCAAAGAACATTAAAATCGGTTAAGGCTTTCTTGACTTTAACGCGGGACGGACTGACTGACAGACACACAGACAGACAGACACGGTCCTTCTTTGGCTCACTGTGCTGTGGGATACCAAGTCGCTTCGCTCCGGATAAAGAAAAAGAAAACAAAGAGAGGAGAGAGTGTGTTTGTCGTTGCTAGGACACGGCCTTCAAATGAAATCCACCTAAACAGCCCATTTAATTAAGGGGATACAGGTGGCGCTAATTTCCCCCTAGTGGCTGACTGTGTCGTAAGAAACACTACTAATGGGTTTCAGTGAATGAATGACGTATGGATAAGATGACGTAAGAATGAAATGACGAAATTGTGAATGAAATGGTCTACTCTCTCTGTGATTGATCGTGCTAGCATAATCTGGCGGACCCCCAGCTTTCTGCAGTGGTGCAAGACATGTTTTGAAAACATGCAAGTTTATTTATATTTGTGAAAAGTATATCGCTAAAATGTTTGTATTGTTAGAATATAATGATTATTTTAAACATGTTCATTTCTTAGTAACTACTAAAACCGCGTTACTAAAAGAACAAATCTCATAAAACTGTCAACAGCAAAAGTATTGACGTGAGTCCCGTGGAAAAATAGGGGTGGGGTTGAAAATGTGTGTGGTAAAAAGCACGGTGACATACTGTTTTTGTGTGTTTAGTATGGAGAATATACATTATTTCATCTATTATCAAAAAATTAGAATGATTTCATCGTTGAGTTTCTTTCTACAGGCATTTGAACAATAACATTTAGGGAAATATGTGTCAATGCGGCAACAATTTTTTTAAGTTTCCAATTGACTAAATTATATTTCCTTACCATTTGACATAGATTCTGATACTACGTAGGTTGCAGTATCAGGCAAGATTAATTGAAAGTTTTAAAAAACTTAAGTGTATGCAAGGTGTCCAGTTTTCAGTAGACCTGATTTTACCCGAAAATTGTCCAACATTTCGACCACGAATTACAAGAAAAGTAGCACGGTGACCCTGTGTTTTCTTTTCCGTTTTGACCTTAGAACTATGTGTAGATGCTATGAGAAAAGTCTTAATCATTTGTCAGCTCTGTTTAGAGTGTATATGTCCACATATATGTTTGCTAAGTTGATATTTTCCCTGTGGAATCTTAACCACATAATGTTTCTCACCTTTTTTTTCAAAAACCGGTTTGTGATGGTGACAGGTTACAGATTTAAAATTCTTTACTGTCGATTATGCTTTACGCACGCGCGTGCACGCGCGCGCGCACACGCACACGCACACGCACGCACGCACGCACACGCACACACACACACACACACACACACACACACACACACACACACACACACACACACACACACACACACACACACACACACACACACACACACACACACACACACACACACACACACACACACACACACACACAGAGCGAGAGAGAGAGAGAGAGAGAGAGAGAGAGAGAGAGAGAGAGAGAGAGAGAGAGAGAGAGAGAGAGAGAGAGAGAGAGAGAGAGAGAGAGAGAGAGAGAGAGAGAGAGAGAGAGAGAGAGAGAGAGAGAGAGAGAGAGAGAGAGAGAGAGAGAGAGAGAGAGAGAGAGAGAGAGAGAGAGAGAGAGAGAGAGAGAGAGAGAGAGAGAGAGAGAGAGAGAGAGAGAGACGCCAAAAAAATAAAGAAATAGGCCTACATAGAAAATAAAAAATGATCATAGATAAATAGATAAATAAATAAAAAATCATCTCATCTACTCGCAGTCAACCACACAACACGCAGACACATTCGCGCATGCATAGGAATTCCTCAGGAAGCAAATGACATTCTGACTGCATAATGGATTCCTTTTGTCTCGATTGTTTTTTGTAATATTTCGGTGCAACTCGCATGATATGGAAATGAAAATCAGTGTCAATGTTTCGCCCACTGGCACTGCTTCGTATTGTAACCGTCCCCAGTCACATGGGTAAAGAAAGAGCCTTTCGTTTGAGTTGATCAGTGTTAAATGTTCTCTCTCTCTCTCTCTCTCTCTCTCTCTCTCTCTCTCTCTCTCTCTCTCTCTCTCTCTCTCTCTCTCTCTCTCTCTCTCTCTCTCTCTCTCTCTCTCTCTCTCTCTCTCTCTCTCTCTCTCTCTCTCTCTCTCTCTCTCTCTCTCTCTCTCTCTCTCTCTCTCTCTCTCTCTCTCTCTCTCTCTCTCAGTCTCTCTAATATATTTTCTTTCAATGTTTCATATGACGAGAATTTTACAGTAAACTTATATTGTGCAACAAACAAAAATCAACAAAGCAGTCCATTTGCCATTTTCCATAGATTTTATTGTCAAAAATACATTTGATACAGATAAAAACACATAAAAACAGAAAAGTTAACAGTGTGTGTGTGTGTATTTGTGTGAAGATAATAATGTGAGTAAGATGGGGCATTAAGGGGTGGGGGGGGGGGCATTACATGTAGAATCACAGTGACATGATGTATTTTCCTCAAAAGGCAGATGTTGTTCTGCAGATCATTTTGATATGACACTTGTCATATCAAAAACACTTGTCATGTGAAAATTACAAGCAAAAAATACCTCGCGCAAGAGGGGAAGTGGCGTGGGGGTGGGAGTGCAAGGGTAAAGGAGAGGGAGGGGGGCATTAAAACACATACACAGTGACATGATGTATTTTCCTTAAAAGGCAGATGTTCTGCAGATCATTTTGATATGACACTGTGTGAAAATTACAAGCCAAAATACCTCGCACAAGAGGGGGGGGGGAGTGCAAGGGTAAAGGAGAGTGGGGGGGGGGGGGGGCATTAAGACATGTACTGCTCAGTGACATGAAAGATGATCACCTCAAAATGTAGATCCTTGTTCTGCAGATCATTTTGATTAAAGATACTTGTCTGTGTGAAAAAATACAAGCTGGAAATACCTGAAATAGGGGCGGGGCAACGGGTAAGGGGAGGTGAAGGGGGCAATTAAGACATGTAGAATCAATATGACATGACTTATTATCCCCTCATCTGGATCTGGATTAATACGTCGCAGACGCAACTTCTGACGATAAACGCGACGGAACTAGGAGGGCGCATTCCCTATTAGAATTAAAAGAGAGAAAAAAATAGAAAAGATAAAGACTCTTGCTTACCCTGGGTTAAGACCATTAAACCCCCCAGTTCAGCCGGAAGGGCTCAGGCCCCACTTCCAGAAGTAAGCAAAAAGGAAAATAAAGAAAACAAGAAAAACCCAAAAACAAGGGCGTCGCCGAGCGGCAGACATGTCTGTCACCAGCAATGCCACGCACTTGCGACACCCCGTAGAGTGTCACATCCTGACACAAAATTGGAAGGGATTCTGTCTTCTAGTTCACGAGATACAGCTTGAAGAAGAAACATATAGCGCGAAGAAGGAAATTTCGGTTTTCAAGGTCACACTTCAAGGTCAAGGTCAGCATGGTGATAATTTATGCTCGGATGTTTTTTTCTCTAGGGTATACAGTACCACACACAATCTGAAGCGCTTCTGTCAAGTACCAATGTGGAAAATATGGCTTAAAACCCAATGTGTAGACCCCTACCACTTTCAAGGCCTACGGATCGCCCGGACCGTGACTTTGACCTTGATCGGTATGCCACCATCAGAACGGGCATAAGCCAAAGTACCTTCATGCCAAATTTGAAGACTCTAACACTAACGGTGTGGGAGTTATGGCCCCTGAAAGATTTTCGGTTTTCAAGGTCGTACGCCAAGGTCAAGGTCACGACGGCAATATGGTTTGCGCGGATGCCTTCCTCTCATGGTGACACACCAGCACACACAATTTGACGTGATTCTGTCAACCCGTTCGAAAGATATCCTTGGGACAGACAGAAGGAGAAAAAAATGACCCTCCGATTTTCAGGCTCCAGCGATCTTTTGACCTTGACCTTGACCTTGATCGGTATGCCATCATCAGAACGGGCATAAGCCAAACCACTTTCATACCAAGTTTCAACATCCTATGTTGATCGGTGCCCGAGATATGGCTAAAAATAGATTTTCGGTTTTCAAGGTCGTACGTCAAGGTCAAGGTCACGACGGCAAAATGGTTTGCGCCGATCTCTTCCTATTAAGGAGGCACACCTTCACACAAAATTTGACGCGATTCGGTCAAGCGGTTCGGGAGATATCCTTCGGACAGACAGAAAAAAAAACAAAAAACAAAAAAACAAAAATACAAACCAGCCCATCGCAATGTCCGTTCACCTTCGGTGACGGACAAAGAAAGCCTAATGATCTAGTGGTCAGTGGACGCAGGCTCAGATGGTGGTCTGGTCAGTGCTGATGTGAATGCGCTGACGGAGCCTGCGGTGACAGTAGCCTCACTCAGTTGGTTCTACTCCGTGGCAGTCCTGACGAAGAAGGAGCTACGATACTGCTCCGTTCTCCCTTCTGGGACACAAAATCCACGGGAATGGTTTACGGCCTGTCTTTCCAAGATGTTTGTGGTTTGGAACCCCTTGAATCTGGTCGGCTTGATCCTGCGACGATTAGTGGGGACCGGGGTAAGGAACTTGTCTGCTGGGAGAGCTGGAACAAGGCCCTCAGCAATCTTATAGAAGAGGCTGAGGCGTTGGTGCCTGCGTCTTTCCTCCAGGGTGGGGGGCAGGTCTAGTGTCCTGAGCATGCCACTCACGCAGCCTGGTTTCATGGACTTGTAGTCCCTGGCTACAAAGCGTGCTGCTTGGCGCTGAACTCTCTCCAGCCTTTCAATGTCCTGTTTCTGGTACGGATCCCACACCGTCGCACTGTACTCCAGTCTGGATCGGACCAATGCCATGTACGCTAGGCGTCTGCATTCCCTAGGTAGGTCTAGTCCTGCATATCATTTTGATATAAGATGCTTGCCTGTGTGACCTTTACAAGCTGAGATATGTCATTTTAACATGCTTTTTAATGATTTGCCCCCAAACAAAACTAAGTCGAAACGAAGATTTTAGCATTTTTGGCGATACCATGCTCAAAACCTATGTTGAACATGTTCTTTAAAAAAAAAATCAGTGAATACAACCCACTGCTGGCAGCAGCTATATGCAATTTCAGACATGATAGATGCCAAACACCTTTGCTAGAGGACCTCAAACTTGGCCCGTACGAGGCCGACGTAAAATACATAAATATTTTTAAAAAATCATAACTTCCGTTCTAATTAACATAGAGAGATAAATTTTGTATCAATCTCTTCATTTTGAGTAGTTCTATTAGATTAGCTCATTAAAAAATCAATGAAACAATCACTTTTGACGAATGAATGAATGAAAAATGGTGTTTTACGTCCTCTCGGTCTGGAACAGACACATATGGGACATTTGTAGATACAAAGATGGTGGGAACGATACTGGAGGCAAT
>CM065695.1:19656000-19658312 GCA_017654935.2 Phymorhynchus buccinoides | reverse complement strand
GACAGACACTGACGCACAGACAAACGGACACGCAGACAGATACACGCACAGACAGACCACAAATGTTTTCAAGAGCTGATACCGAATTTACCCCAAGAACCCAGAGAAACAAATGCTCATTAAGAACATGTGGACTTTTTTCTGTTTGGTTATATGTTTGCTGAATGTCAATCTCTCAGAGTATGGTTGAAATATTGTCGTGGAAAAGAAACACCCGAAGGTGCTGATGGTACACACGGGACATTCCATACTTAATACGGAGGCTCTCCCGGCTTGGTGACCATCAGATACAATGCAGAGGAGTCCTTGCGAAATGTCCCGTTTACCACGACCTCAGAGCCCGCCGGCAAAAGACACCCCACCGAGAACCCAGCAGTAACCATCCAACAAGGACAGGCGAGGCCAGTGCATTTATTGGCCCAATGTTTTGAATACAAGTGTTCAATTCTGTGTCACACGACTAGGTTGATCTTACCAAACCACGAGCATCTTCTTTTGAGTTTAATCGCAATAAGGGAATCAGGTCATGGGTTGTTGAACACACACCTCCCTCCTCTTTTCTGTGATTTGCACTTACATTATCAAATGGGTTTGCTTGCTGATGGAGTGACTAAAAAGCTTGGCTGTGTAAGAAATTGATTGTTATTAGTCATTTTCATTGAGTATGTAACTGGAGAGGGAAGGAAATAAGGTATTTTTGGCATATTAAGAACTTTGTTATAGCTATATACTGACAGTGAAGTATATGATATATCAGCCTAGAACCACTTTCAACAGTTAGCCTTTTCCCACTTACTTTTTAAAAAAAGTGTTATGCTTAGTTTTCCTCATTAGTCCCTTGCTGTCCATGATCAAAGTGCCTTTGCCACTGAAGGGATTAAAGAATGATGATGAAAATGTCCCTACATCAGAAATTGACAAACACACCTTCAGAAAACATGCCAAATTGCATGCTTGTTACATGAAAATGCTAAACACTGGGTGGTTTTTAAAAAATCAAATTTAATTGTCCGCCTTCAAAATGCCCTTGGCATTAAAGGCTGAACTGCAAATGTCCATACATCAGAAATTGATAAACACACCATAAGAAACTATCATGCCAACTTTCATGCTTATTTAGCGAAAATGCATACCACTAGATTTTGTTTTAGCTATGAATGTCTGCGAAAGATGCCCTTGGCACTGAAGGGATTAAAGGCTGAACTGAAAATGTCCCTACGTCAGAAATAAATAAACACACCATTAGAAACTATCATGCCAAACCCCATGCTTGTTACATGAAAATGCACACCACTAGAATTTTTTTAAATTAAAGTTGTCCGCAATAAAATGCCCCTGGCACTGAAAGAGTTAAAAAATACATGTTCATATTCTGATCGCTTCTCGGCCTTTTGGCTAAGACAGTGATTCAGGAACATAAATTTTTGTTTATACCCTGGTTGGTTTGTTCAGCCCGTCGTACATGGCGAAAGCCGATACGCGACGTTAAACTGAACTTCCATCCAAAGAGTTAAATGCTAAATTGAAAATGTCCCTTCCCTAGAAATTGATAAACACACCATAGGAAACCGTAATGCCAAATTTGATGTTTCTTACATGAATTAACACTAGAATTTAAAAACAAATTATAACTGTTCGCGATCAAAATTCCCTTGGTACTGAATGGGTTAAAGGCTGAACTGAAAATGTCCCTATGTCAGAAATTGATAAACACACCATAAGAAACTATCATGCCAAATTTCATGCTTATTACATGAAAATGCCCAACACTAGAATTTTATTTAGTTATAACTGTCTGCGAGCAACATTCCCTTGGTACTGAATGGATTAAAGGCTGAACTGAAAATGTCCCTACGTCAGAAATTGATAAGCACACCATAAGAAACTATCATGCCAAATTTCATGCTTATTGCATGAAAATGCCCAACACTAGAATTTTATTTAATTCCCATGGTACTGAATGGGTTAATGGCTGAATTGAAAATGTCCCTACGTCAGAAATTAATAAACACATCATAAGAAACTGTCATGCCAAATTTCATGCATTTTTCATGAAAATGCACACCACTAGAATTTTTTAATTAACGTTGTCCGCAATAAAATGCCCCTGGCACTGAAAGGGTTAAAGGCTGAATTGAAAATGTCCCTACATGCCAAATTTCATGCTTGTACGTTAAAATATTATCAGTGTAGTAACGCGGGGCAGGTTGTGTCATGGGGCAGGTTGTGTCAGTGCCAAAAACATGTATTAAAACTTAAATTTTAATTATTTTCGTATTTTTCCTGGATTTAGATGCCTTTTTCTAGTATTT
>CM065695.1:19641000-19643500 GCA_017654935.2 Phymorhynchus buccinoides | reverse complement strand
CACACACACACACACACACACACACACACACACACACACACACACACACACACACACACACACACACACACACACACACACACACACACACACACACACACACACACGCGTACGCGCGCAAACACATACACACACACACACACACACACACACACACACACACACACACACACACACACACACACACACACACACACACACACACACACACGCGCGCGCGCGCGCGCGCGCGCCGCACACACGGGGGGGGGGGGGGGGGGGGGATGTCCAGGGGGGAAATGTCCGGCAGGTGTCCGGGGGGCAAATGTACCAGGTGGCAAGTGACCGGGGGGGGAAATAGACTGGGCGGCAAATGGCCGTGGGGCAAATGGTCTGGGGGGCAAATGGTCAGGGGGCAAATGGTCTGGGGGGCAAATGTCCGGGGGGCAAATGGTCTGGGGGGCAAATGGCCAGGGGGGCAAATGGCCAGGGGGCACATGGTCTGGGGGGCAAATGTCCGGGGGGCAAATGGTCTGGGGGGCAAATGACCGGGGGGGGGGGGGGAAAATGGCAGGGGGGAAGTGTCTGGGGGCAAATGGCCGGGGGGGGTGGAGTGGCCTGGAGTGGCCTAGACCCGATGGCTAATCGTTTTTTAGTTGCGAATTTTGCCCAGCGGGTTATGTAATGCTCTGTGTGTGTGTGTGTGTGTGTGTGTGTGTGTGTGTGTGTGTGTGTGTGTGTGTGTGTGTGTGTGTGTGTGTGTGTGTGTGTGTGTGTGTGTGTGTGTGTGTTGTGTGTGTGTGTGTGTGTGGTGTGATGTGGGTGTGTGTTGTGTGCTTGTGTGGTGAGTGTGTGGGTGTGTGTTTGTGACTGTGAGTGTATGGCAAGATTTTGCTATTATTATTATTATTATTATTTTGCTATTATTATTATTATTATTATTATTATTATTATTATTATTATTATTATTATTATATTATTATATAGTGATGTTATTTGTTTCATTTCTATCTCTATAGTCTCTATAGTGTCTTTAGCTTATAATATGCTCGGTGTGTATGTGTGAGTGGGGTGGGGGGAGGGGAGGGGTTGACGATAGCCATACTGGTTTGTGATATTGTTAATTGTTAATGTGTTCTGTGGTACATGTTATCATTATTACTGTGCTGTCATTATTATCTGTGAATATTACTTGCAGCATCTAAAGGGGATCAATCATTGGATGCTCAGTGTACTTGTTCAGGTGTGTGTGTGTGTGTGTGTGTGTGTGTGTGTGTGTGTGTGTGTGTGTGTGTGTGTGTGTGTGTGTGTGTGTGTGTGTGTGTGTGTGTGTGTGTGTGTGTGTGTGTGTGTGTGTGTGTGTGTGTGTGTATGTGTGAGTGTGTGTGTGTTTGATGTCTTATGTCATTTACATGTGCTTTTATGTTATTTTACAAATGTCTCTTCTGTTCTGTTGTTGGCAGTACAAGGAGTACTCCAAATGTCCAAAGGAGAAAGACAGGGAAGCGATGTGAATGCCCAAAATGTACAAATTGCCCAAAATGTACCAATTAGTACATTTTGGTCAACATTACTGCCCAAAATGTACCAATGTGCAATTTTGGTACATTTTGGGCGGAAATGTTGCCCAGGTACATTTTGGGCAGAAGTGTTGCCCAATGCTTGCTCATTTTAAAGAACCGAGTTGAAGGACAAAACTACAAACGGGTATGATGATGTTAAAGCGTAATGCATTGTGGATATAAGTTCAGTGACAATGACCATTTGCCAGTTTCGTGTAAATAGCACATTTCTCTGTGCGCCTGCTTCTTCTAATGACTATCTATGTACAAAGTACGTCGATGACCAACGTGTCCTGTGACAATGACCAATGGTCATTTTGATGTAAATTGCATATTTTCTCTATTCGGTTGCGTAATGATGTTTCAGGGATACTTCTGTACCCTTTACAACGTAGATGACCAATGGACATTAAAAAAATATATTCACTATTTAACACTATTTGATTGTATATTTGTGTGTCAAGTGCACCTGTTCTTTCAACGTAAATGACCAGTTGACCAGTGTTCAGTTTGATGTGAACTCCGTATTTTCACAATTTGACTGCGTCTGATGTGTTATGGGTGCTTCTCTGCCTCTTACAATGCAGCTGACAAGCGGTCAGTTTCATGTACATGCCACATTATTCCCCCCCCCCCCCCCTTTTAAATTATAAAATGCGTATTGATGTCATATGAGTACACCCGTCTGAAGTACGCCCGTCTGAAAAAGAAGATGTATAAATCGGAAAATTGTCTTTATAGGATTTTTAATAGCGCATTTAATTAGATTTATTGGAAAGAAAAATGTTTGTAGTTTTGTCAAGCAGATAACATTCCGATCCATTAGGTTTTTCCTTCAACCTTATAGTTTCTTCTTTAAAATGAGCAAGCATTGCCCAAAATTGGTACATTTGGGGCAATTGGTACATTTTGGGCATTCACAAAGCGCACTGCCCCTCTTTCCCATGTTACTCCCAGTT
>CM065695.1:19621000-19631000 GCA_017654935.2 Phymorhynchus buccinoides | reverse complement strand
AAGCAGTGGGTAAGCGGGTTTGACGCCTTAACAGGAGCTTGTAAGACTATTGGTCACATAAAGAAATAATTAATAACTTCAGGGTATTGTTGTCTTTTCTTTAGATATCTGAAGTTGAGGGGAACACTAATGGGCTCATTGTGTCACATGGCTGACCACCAATGCATAATGGGACACTGCGACCGTAACATAGCTGTACAACAGGGTACATCCAACGTAGATAACCAAAGGGCACAACGGGGCACTGTCCAATGTAACATAGCTGTGCACCAACAGGTCACACCCAACGTAGATTACAAAAGGCACAACGGGGCAATGTCCAATGTAACATAGCTGTGCAACAGGGCACACCCAACGTAGATTACAAAAGGCACAACGGGGCACTGTCCAATGTAACATAGCTGTGCACCAACAGGTCACACCCAACGTAGATTACAAAACGCACAACCGGGCACTGTCCAATGTACCATAGCTGTGCAACAGGGCACACCCAACGTAGATTACAAAAGGCACAACCGGGCACTGTCCAATGTAACATAGCTGTACAACAGGGCACACCCAACGTAGATTACAAAAGGCACAACCGGGCATTGTCCAATGTAACATAGCTGTGCAACAGGGCACACCCAACATAGATTACAAAAGGCACAACGGGGCAATGTCCAATGCAACATAGCTGTACAACAGGTCACACCCAACGTAGATTACAAAAGGCACAACCGGGCACTGTCCAATGTAACATAGCTGTGCAACAGGGCACACCCAACGTACATAATTAAAGGGCACAACGGGGCAAAGTCCAATAGCTGTTCAACAGGGCACTGTCCAATGTAACATTGATGTACAACTGGGCACTGTCCAATGTAACATTGATGTACAACAGGGCACTGTCCAATGTAACATAGCTGTTCAACAAGGGCACTGTCCAATGTAACATAGCTGTTCAACAGGGCACTGTCCAATGTAACATAGCTGTTCAACAGGGCACTGTCCAATGTAACATAGCTGTTCAACAGGGCACTGTCCAATGCAACATAGCTGTTCAACAGGGCACTGTCCAATGTAATGTAGCTGTTCAACAGGGCACTGTCCAATGTAACATAGCTGTTCAACAGGGCACTGTCCAATCTAATGTAGCTGTTCAACAGGGCACTGTCCAATGTAACATAGCTGTTCAACAGGGCACTGTCCAATGTAATGTAGCTGTTCAACAGGGCACTGTCCAATGTAACATAGCTGTTCAACAGGGCACTGTCCAATGCAACATAGCTGTTCAACAGGGCACTGTCCAATGCAACATAGCTGTTCAACAGGGCACTGTCCAATGCAACATAGCTGTTCAACAGGGCACTGTCCAATGCAACATAGCTGTTCAACGGGGCACTGTCCAATGCAACATAGCTGTTCAACAGGGCACTGTCCAATGTAACATAGCTGTTCAACAGGGCACTGTCCAATGCAACATAGCTGTTCAACAGGGCACTGTCCAATGCAACATAGCTGTTCACAACAGGGCACTGTCCAATGCAACATAGCTGTTCAACGGGGCACTGTCCAATGCAACATAGCTGTTCAACAGGGCACTGTCCAATGTAATGTAGCTGTTCAACAGGGCACTGTCCAATGCAACATAGCTATGCAACAGGGCACTGTCCAATGTGACGTAGCTGTTAAACAGGGCACTGTCCAATGCAACATTGATGTACAACAGGTCACTGTCCAATGTGACATAGATGTACAACGGGGCACTGTCCAATGTGACATAGCTGTGCAACAGGGCACTGTCCAATGTAACATAGCTGTTCAACAGGGCACTGTCCAATGCAACAAAGCTGTTCAACAGGGCACTGTCCAATGTAACGTAGCTGTTCAACAGGGCACTGTCCAATGCAACGTAGCTGCTCAACGGGGCACTGTCCAATGTAACATAGATGTGCAACAGGGCACTGTCCAATGTAACATAGCTGTTCAACAGGGCACTGTCCAATGTAACATAGCTGTTCAACATGGCACTGTCCAATGTAACATAGCTGTGCAACAGGGCACTGTCCAATGCAACGTAGCTGTTCAACATGGCACTGTCCAATGTAATTGCTGTGCAACAGCGCACTGTCCAATGCGACGTTGGTGTACAACAGGGCACTGTCCAATGTAACATAGCTGTTCAATAAAGGCACTGTCCAATGTAACATAGATGTGCAACAGGGCACTGTCCAATGTAACATAGCTGTTCAACATGGCACTGTCCAATGTCCAATGCAACGTAGCTGTTCAACATGGCACTGTCCAATGTAACATAGCTGTTCAACATGGCACTGTCCAATGTGACATAGCTGTGCAACAGGGCACTGTCCAATGCAACGTAGCTGTTCAACATGGCACTGTCCAATGAAACATTGCTGTGCAACAGCGCACTGTCCAATGCGACATTGGTGTACAACAGGGCACTGTCCAATGTAACATAGCTGTTCAACGGGGCACTGTCCAATGTAACATAGATGTTCAACAGGGCACTGTCCAATGTAACATAGCTGTTCAACAAGGGCACTGTCCAATGTAACATAGATGTGCAACAGGGCACTGTCCAATGTAACATAGCTGTTCAACAAGGGCACTGTCCAATGTGACATAGCTGTGCAATAGGGCACTGTCCAATGTAACATAGCTGTTCAACAAGGGCACTGTCCAATGTAACATAGATGTGCAACAGGGCACTGTCCAATGTAACATAGCTGTTCAACAAGGGCACTGTCCAATGTAACATAGCTGTTCAACAAGGGCACTGTCCAATGTAACATAGCTGTTCAACATGGCACTGTCCAATGTGACATAGCTGTGCAACAGGGCACTGTCCAATGCAACGTAGCTGTTCAACATGGCACTGTCCAATGTAACATTGCTGTGCAACAGCGCACTGTCCAATGCGACATTGGTGTACAACAGGGCACTGTCCAATGCAACATAGCTGTTCAATAAGGGCACTGTCCAATGTAACATAGATGTTCAACAGGGCACTGTCCAATGTAACATAGCTGTTCAACAAGGGCACTGTCCAATGTAACATAGATGTGCAACAGGGCACTGTCCAATGTAACATAGCTGTTCAACAAGGGCACTGTCCAATGTGACATAGCTGTGCAACAGGGCACTGTCCAATGCAACGTAGCTGTTCAACATGGCACTGTCCAATGTAACATTGCTGTGCAACAGCGCACTGTCCAATGCAACATTGGTGTACAACAGGGCACTGTCCAATGCAACATAGCTGTTCAATAAGGGCACTGTCCAATGTAACATAGATGTGCAACAGGGCACTGTCCAATGTAACATAGCTGTTCAACAAGGGCACTGTCCAATGTAACATAGCTGTTCAACATGGCACTGTCCAATGTGACATAGCTGTGCAACAGGGCAATGTCCAATGCAACATTGATGTTCAACAGAGAACTGTCCAAAGTGACATAACTGTTCAACAGGGCACTGTCCAATGTGACATAGCTGTTCAACAGGGCACTGTCCAATGTAACATAGCTGTTGAACGGGGCACTCTCCAATGTAACATTGATGTTCAACGGGGCACTGTCCAATGTAACATTGATGCACAACAGGGCACTGTCCAATGTAACATAGCTGTTCAACATGGCACTGTCCAATGCAACATTGATGTACAACAGGGCACTGTCCAATGCAACATAGCTGTTCAACAGGGCACTGTCCAATGTGACATAGCTGTTCAACAGGGCACTGTCCAATGTAACATAGCTGTACAACGGGGCACTGTCCAATGTGACATAGCTGTACAACGGGGCACTGTCCAATGTAACATAGCTGTACAACGGGGCACTGTCCAATGTGACATAGCTGTACAACGGGGCACTGTCCAATGTAACATAGCTGTACAACGGGGCACTGTCCAATGTGACATAGCTGTACAACGGGGCACTGTCCAATGTAACATAGCTGTTCAACATGGGCACTGTCCAATGTGACATAGCTGTACAACGGGGCACTGTCCAATGTAACATAGCTGTACAACGGGGCACTGTCCAATGTGACATAGCTGTACAACGGGGCACTGTCCAATGTAACATAGCTGTACAACGGGGCACTGTCCAATGTAACATAGCTGTACAACGGGGCACTGTCCAATGTGACATAGCTGTACAACGGGGCACTGTCCAATGTAACATAGCTGTACAACGGGGCACTGTCCAATGTAACATAGCTGTTCAACGGGGCACTGTCCAATGTGACATAGCTGTTCAACAGGGCACTGTCCAATGTGACATAGCTGTACAACGGGGCACTGTCCAATGCAACATAGCTGTTCAACGGGGCACTGTCCAATGTAACATAGCTGTACAACGGGGCACTGTCCAATGTGACATAGCTGTTCAACAGGGCACTGTCCAATGTGACATAGCTGTACAACGGGGCACTGTCCAATGTGACATAGCTGTTCAACAGGGCACTGTCCAATGCAACATAGCTGTACAACGGGGCACTGTCCAATGTGACATAGCTGTTCAACAGGGCACTGTCCAATGTGACATAGCTGTGCAACAGGGCACTGTCCAATGCAACATAGCTGTACAACGGGGCACTGTCCAATGTGACATAGCTGTACAACGGGGCACTGTCCAATGTAACATAGCTGTCCAACAGGGCACTGTCCAATGTAATGTAGCTGTTCAACAGGGCACTGTCCAATGTGACATAGCTGTTCAACAGGGCACTGTCCAATGTAACATTGATGTACAACGGGGCACTGTCCAATGTAACATAGCTGTTCAACAGGGCACTGTCCAATGTAACACTGATGTACAACAGGGCACTGTCCAATGTAACATTGATGTACAACAGGTCACTGTCCCATGTGACATATCTGAACAATGGGGCACTGTCCAATGTGACATTGATGTACAACGGGGCACTGTCCAATGCGACATAGCTGTTCAACAGGGCACTGTCCAATGTAACATAGCTGTTGAACGGGGCACTCTCCAATGTAACATTGATGTTCAACGGGGCACTGTCCAATGTGACATTGATGTACAACAGGGCACTGTCCAATGTAACATAGCTGTTCAACAGGGCACTGTCCAATGTAACATTGATGTACAACGGGGCACTGTCCAATGTAACATAGCTGTTCAACAGTACTGTCCAATGTAACATAGCTGCTTAACAGGGCACTGTCCAAACAAACGTAGCTGTTCAACAGGGCACTGTCCAATTTAACATAGCTGTTCAACGGGGCACTGTCCAATGTAACGTAGCTGTTCAACAGGGCACTGTCCAATGTAACACAGCTGTTCAACAGGGCACTGTCCAATGTGACGTAGCTGTTCAACAGGGCACTGTTCAATGCAACATAGCTGTTCAACAGGGCACTGTCCAAACAAACGTAGCTGTTCAACAGGGCACTGTCCAATGTAACATAGCTGTTCAACGGGGCACTGTCCAATGTAACGTAGCTGTTCAACGGGGCACTGTCCAATGTAACACAGCTGTTCAACAGGGCACTGTCCAATGTGACATAGCTGTGCAACAGGGCACTGTCCAATGTGAAATTGATGTACAACAGGGCACTGTTCAATGTAACATAGCTGTTCAACAAGGGCACTGTCCAATATAACATAGCTGTGCAACATTGGACAGTACCCCGTTATGCATCAATGGAACATAGCTGTTCAATAGGGCACTGTCCAATGTAATATTGATGTACAACAGGGCATTGTCCAATGTATCATAGCTGTTCAACGGGGCACTGTCCAATGTAACATTGATGTACAACGGGCCACTGTCCAATGTAACATAGCTGTTTAGCGGGGCACTGTCCAATGTAACATTGATGTACAACGAGGCACTGTCCAATGCAACATAGCTGCTCAACAGGGCACTGTCCAATGTGACATAGCTGTGCAACAGGGCACTGTCCAATGTATCATAGCTGTTCAACGGGGCGTTGTCCAATGCAACATTGATGTACAACGGGCCACTGTCCAATGTAACATAGCTGTTGAACGGGGCACTGTCGAATGTAACATAGCTGTTCAACGGGGCACTGTCCAATGTAACATTGATGTTCAACCGGGTACTGTCCAATGTAACATAGCTGTTTATCGGGGCACTGTCCAATGTAACATAGCTGTTCAACAGGGCACTGTCCAATGTAACATAGCTGTTCAACGGGGCACTGTCCAATGTAACATTGATGTTCAACCGGGCACTGTCCAATGTAACATAGCTGTTCAACGGGGCACTGTCCAATTAAACACAGCTGTACACCAGGGCACACCCAACGTAGATAACTAACGGGCACAACCAGGCACTGTCCAATGTAACATTGATGTACAACAGGGCACTGTCCAATGTAACATAGCTGTTCAACAGGGCACTGTCCAATGTAACATTGATGTACAACGGGGCACTGTCCAATGTAACATTGATGTACAACAGGGCACTGTCCAATGTAACATTGATGTACAACAGGGCACTGTCCAATGCAACACTGATGTACAACGGGGCACTGTCCAATGTAACACTGATGTACAACAGGGCACTGTCCAATGTGACATAGCTGTTCAACGGGGCACTGTCCAATGTAACATAGCTGTTCAACGGGGCACTGTCCAATGTAACATAGCTGTTCAACAGGGCACTGTCCAATGTAAAATTGATGTAGAACGGGGCACTGTCCAATGTAACATTGATGTACAACGGGGCACTGTCCAATGTAACATAGCTGTTCAACGGGGCACTGTCCAATGTAACATTGCTGTTCAACAGGGCACTGTCCAATGCAACATAGCTGTTCAACAGGGCACTGTCCAATGTAACATAGCTGTTCAACAGGGCACTGTCCAATGTAACACAGCTGTTCAACAGGGCACTGTCCAATGCAACATAGCTTTTCAACAGGGCACTGTCTCAATGTAACACAGCTGTTCAACAGGGCACTGTCCAATGCAACATAGCTGTTCAACAGGGCACTGTCCAATGCAACATAGCTTTTCAACAGGGCACTGTCTCAATGTAACACAGCTGTTCAACAGGGCACTGTCCAATGCAACATAGCTGTTCAACAGGGCACTGTCCAATGTAACATAGCTGTTCAACGGGGCACTGTCCAATGCAACATAGCTTTTCAACAGGGCACTGTCTCAATGTAACACAGCTGTTCAACAGGGCACTGTCCAATGCAACATAGCTGTACAACAGGGCACTGTCCAATGTAACATTGATGTACAACGGGGCACTGTCCAATGTAACACAGCTGTTCAACAGGGCACTGTCCAATGCAATATAGCTGAACAACGGGGCACTGTCCATAGTAACATTGATGTACAAGGGTGCACTGTCCAATGCAACATAGCTGAACAACGGGGCACTGTCCAATGTAACATTGATGTTCAACGGGGCACTGTCCAATGTAACACAGCTGTTCAACAGGGCACTGTCCAATGCAACATAGCTGAACAACGGGGCACTGTCCAATGTAACATTGATGTTCAACGGGGCACTGTCCAATGTAACATAGCTGTTCAACAGGGCACTGTCCAATGTAACATAGATGTTCAACGGGGCACTGTCCAATGTAACATAGCTGTTCAACAGGGCACTGTCCAATGTAACATTGATGTACAACAGGGCACTGTCCAATGCAACATAGCTGTTCAACGGGGCACTGTCCAATGCAACATAGCTGTACAACGGGGCACTGTCCAATGTAACATAGATGTTCAACAGGGCACTGTCCAATGTAACATAGCTGTTCAACAGGGCACTGTCCAATGTAACATAGATGTTCAACAGGGCACTGTCCAATGTAACATAGCTGTTCAACAGGGCACTGTCCAATGTAACATTGATGCATAACGGGGCACTGTCCAATGGAACATAGCTGTTCAACAGGTCACTGTCCAATGTAACACTGATGTACAACGGGGCACTGTCCAATGTAACATAGATGTTCAACAGGGCACTGTCCAATGTGACATAGCTGTTCAACAGGGCACTGTCCAATGTAACATTGATGTACAACGGGGCACTGTCCAATGTAACATGGCTGTTCAACGGGGCACTGTCCAATGTAACATTGATGTACAACGGGGCACTGTCCAATGTAACATGGCTGTTCAACAGGGCACTGTCCAATGTGATGTAGCCGTTGAACAGGGCACTATCCAATTTAACATAGCTGTTCAACGGGGCACTGTTCAATGTAACATTGATGTATAACGGGGCACTGTAAAATATAACATAGCTGTTCAACGGGGCACTGTCCAATGTAACATAGCTGTTCAACGGGACACTGTCCAATGTAACATAGCTGTTCAACGGGGCACTGTCCAATGTCGCATAGCTGTTCAACAGGGCACTGTCCAATGTGACATAGCTGTGCAGCAGGGCACTGTCCAATGCAACATTGATGTACAACGGGGCACTGTCCAATGTGACATAGCTGTTCAACAGACAGAGGGATATCTTCAATTCAGCCTTTAACTATTTTGGTGCCAAAGGCATTTTGATATCGGAATTTTAACAAAATATTCTAGAATTGATCATTTTTATATAAAAAGCATGAAATTTGCCATGATAATTTTTGTACGGTGTCTTCGTTAAATTCTGACGTAGGAACATTTGCAATTCAGCCTTTAACCCTTTCAATGCTAAGGACATTTGATCACAAACAGTAATAAATAAATAATGTTCTGAATTGGGACTCGGAATGAGCGGTGTGTATGGCCCAGAAGATGGAACAGCAAAAAAAAAAAAAAAAAATCAATACATAAAAATTCTAGTGGTATGCATTTTCAAGAAACAAGTATAAAAATTGGCATGATATTTTCTTATGGTGTGCTTATCAATTTCTGATGTAGGGACATTTAACCCCTTCAGTACCAAGGGCATTTTGATCGATGACAGCTATATATTTTTTTTAATCTAATGTTGTGTATTTTCATGCAATAAGCATAAAATTTGGCATGATAATTTCTTATGGTGTGTTTATCAATTTCTGACATAGGGACATTTGCAATTCAGCCTTTAACCCCTTCAGTGCCAGGGGCATTTTGATCGCGAACAGATATTTAATTTTAAACAAATATTGTAGTGTTGGGTATTTTCATGTAACAAGCGTGAAATTTAATATGGTGGTTTCTTAAGGTGTGTTTATCCATGTTTGATGTAGGGATATGTTCAATTCAGCCTTTAACCCCTTCAGTGTCAACAGCATTTTGATTGTGGAACTTCATTAGGGGAAGATAGGGGCAGGTAAGAAGCCCATGTATAATTATCTCATGAAATAAAGAAAATGTAAGTCAAATTTTGCCCATGAGACGAATGCTAAACATTGACACTCGTCTCATGGGCAAAATGTGACTGAAATTTGCTTAATTTCATGAGATAATTGGCATGGGCGTCTTACCCGCCCATGGGCTTTTTACCCCGTCTTCCGTATATATGTCCTAAGCACTGACCGGTTAAGAAGCTTGGACTTTGTAATAATAATAATAATGATAATGGGAATTTATATAGCGCTCTTTCTCACATGATGAGCTCAGTGCGCTTTACATTGATAAACAAGAACATTAAAGGCAAACAAATAATTAATCATTAGAAAGTAAAATAAGCACAATGCTTGTACGCAACGTTTCTCTTACTTCCTTACACACACACACCACACCACACACACAAGTCACCCATCACTACACACACACAACCACACACACACACACACGACCACACGACAGCACACACACACACACCACACACCGTACACCACACACACAACACTACACCGACACACCACACACGTTACAACCACACACACACCCACACACATGTTATCACACACACACAACACACCACACACTACACACACACCAGCACACACACACACAACACCACACACACACACACACAACACAGCACACACACACACACACAACACCACACACACGCGCGCAGCCGCGCCCCGCGCGCGACAATTAAT
>CM065695.1:19618670-19620500 GCA_017654935.2 Phymorhynchus buccinoides | reverse complement strand
TAGCTGTATTTTGCTTTTATGGATAATGAAATGAAAGTGATCAACCTTAAAATGTAGAATCCTTGTTCTTTCTGGCAGAGTATTTTGATACGATACTTGTCTGTGTGAAAAAATACAAGATACAACAGCTGGAAAATACCTGAATATGGGGCGGGGCAACGGTAATGGGAGGGGGAGGTTAAGGGGGGGGAAAGGGGGCAATTAAGACATTTATACTCAATATTGACATGACTTTATTTCCCCCTCTCTGGATCTGTATTACATAAATACGTCGCACCCAGACGCAACTTCCCTGGGAAACGCTTAACGCGACTGTGAACTAGGAGGGGGGGGCCATTCCTATTTAGAATTAAAGAGAGAAAAAAATAGAAAAGGAGAAAGACTCTTGCTTACCCTGGGTTAAGAACATTAAACCCCCCAGTTCCGCCGGAAGGGCTTCAGGCCCCTTCATAAGTAAGCAAAAAGGAAATAAAGAAAACAGAAAACCCAAAAACCGGCGTCGCAGGGGGGGGGGGAAGGCAGACCAATGGTCTGGTACACCAGCAATGCTCACGCACTTCGACACCCCGTAGAGTGTCACATTCGGACACAAATTGGAGGGATTCTGTCTTCTAGTGGCCTAGATACAGCTTGAGAACAGAACATTAGCGCCGAAGAAGGAATTTTTAGGGTTTCAGTCACTTCAAGGTCAGGTCGCATGGTGATAAGTTATGCTCGGATGTTTTTTTTTTTCTCTAGGGTATACAGTACCAACACATCTAAGACGCTTCTGTCCAAGTACCAATGTGGAAAATATGGCTTAACCCAAGGTGTCGACCCCTACCACTTTCGGCCCTAACGCTCGCCCGGACCGGGACTTTGACCTTGATCGGTATGCCACCTCAGAACTGGCATACCAAAGTACCTTCATATGCCATTTGGACGCTAACACTAACGGTGTGGGAAGTATGGGCCCCTGAAAGATTTTCGGTTTGTCAAGGTCCGTACGCCAAGGTCAGGTCACAACGGCATATGGTTTTGTCGCGGATGCCTTCCTCTCATGGTGACACACCAGCACACACAAATTGACGTGATTCATGGTCAACCCGTTCCGAAGATATCCTTGGAACGACAGAATGAGAAAAAAGGACCCTCCGATTTTTCAGGCTCCGCGATCTTTTGACTTGAACTTGCTTGGGCGGTATGCCATCATCAACGGGCATAGCCAACCACTTTCATAAGCAGTTCAATATCCTAATGTTTTGATCGTTGCCCGAGATATGGCTAAAATTGATGTTTCGGGTTTTTCAAGGTCGTACGTCAAGGTCCGGTCACGACGGCACATGTTTTGCGCTATCTCTTTCTATTAAGGGAGGCACACCTTCCGACAAATTTGACGCGATTCGGTCAAGGGTTCGGGAGATATCCTCGGACGACAGAAAACAAACAAAAAAAAATACAAACCAGCCCCGCAAGTCCGTTTCACCTGGTGACGGACAAAGAACCTAATGATCTAGTGTCGTGGACGCAGGCTCAGTGGTGGTCTGGTCCGTGCGGATGTGAATGCGCTGACGGGCCTGCGGTGACGTAGCCTCACTCCGTTGGTTTCCACTGTCCGTGGCGTCCTGACGAAGAGGAGCTACGATACTGCCCGTTCTCCGCTTTCTCGACCAAACCCGTAATGTTTTTACGGCCTGTCTTTCCAAATGTTTGTGGTTTGGAACCCCTGAATATGGTCCGGCTTGATCCGGCGACGATTCGTGGGACCGGGGTAAGGAACTTGCCGTGCTGGGAGACTGGACAAGGCCCTCAGCAATCTTTATAGAAGAGGCCTGAGGCGTGGTGCCTGCG
>CM065695.1:19606170-19608670 GCA_017654935.2 Phymorhynchus buccinoides | reverse complement strand
TGCAAATGCAACGGATTTTCGCGCGCATCCATGCGCATTTGTAGAAATCACACGTACACACAGGGACGCTTGCACACTCTGTCTCTGTCTCTCTCTCTCTCTCTCTCTCTCTCTCTCTCTCTCTCTCTCTCTCTCTCTCTCTCTCTCTCTCTCTCTCTCTCTCTCTCTCTCTCTCTCTCTCTCTCTCTCTCTCTCTCTCTCTCTCTCTCTCTCTCTCTCTCTCTCTCTCTCTCTCTCTCTCTCTCTCTCTCCTCTTCTCAGTCTCTCGCTCGCTCCCTTTCAGTCTCTCAACAAACAAACACACACGCGCGCGTGCACTTTTTCAGTCATAAACACACGTATGTGCGCATAAGCACACATACACACATACACACTCATACACACATACACATACACACACATACACACACACACACACACACACACACACACACACACACACACACACACACACACACACACACACACACACACACACACACACACACACACACACACACACACACACACACACACACACACACACACACAACACACGTACACACACACACACACACACACACACACACACACACACACACACACACACACACACACACACACACACACACACACACACACACACACACACACACACACACACACACACACACACACACACACACACACACCTTTTTCAGTCATAGACACACGTACGTGCGCATAAGCACACATACACACACATACACACCCATACACACACACACACAAGTACACACACACACACACACACACACACACACACACACACGTACACACACAAGTACACACACACACACACACACACACACACACACACACACACACACACACACACAAACACACACACACACACACGTACACACACAAGTTACACACACACACACACACACACACACACACACACACACACACACACACACACACACACACGTACACACACAGGTACACACACACACACACACACACACACACACACGTACACACACAAGTACACACACACACACACACACACACACACACACACACACACACACACACACACACACACACACAAACACACAAACACACACACACACACACGTACACACACAAGTTACACACACACACACAACACACACACACACACACGCACGCACACACACACACACACACACACACACACACACACACACACACACACACACACACACACACACACACACACACACGCGCGCGCGCGCGCGCACGCACGCACGCACGCACGCACGCACGCACGCACGCACGCACGCACGCATGCATGCACACACACACACACGCACACACACACACACACACACACACACACACACACACTTTGCTCATCTTAGACTATTTACCTAATTCTCGCCCTCTGGTTGTGAAGCGAAGGCTGCGAAAGTAACGGTATGTGCGTGCTGTGAATTACTGTACATTGCCGATCCCCTGGAGGTGACACATTAGTGGTCTCATTGTGATCTGGGCAAAATGGACAGACAGACAGACAGACACTGACGCACAGACAAACGGACACGCAGACAGATACACGCACAGACAGACCACAAATGTTTTCAAGAGCTGATACCGAATTTACCCCAAGAACCCAGAGAAACAAATGCTCATTAAGAACATGTGGACTTTTTTCTGTTTGGTTATATGTTTGCTGAATGTCAATCTCTCAGAGTATGGTTGAAATATTGTCGTGGAAAAGAAACACCCGAAGGTGCTGATGGTACACACGGGACATTCCATTACTTAATACGGAGGCTCTCCCGGCTTGGTGACCATCAGATACAATGCAGAGGAGTCCTTGCGAAATGTCCCGTTTACCACGACCTCAGAGCCCGCCGGCAAAAGACACCCCACCGAGAACCCAGCAGTAACCATCCAACAAGGACAGGCGAGGCCAGTGCATTTATTGGCCCAATGTTTTGAATACAAGTGTTCAATTCTGTGTCACACGACTAGGTTGATCTTACCAAACCCACGAGCATCTTCTTTTGAGTTTAATCGCAATAAAGGAATCAGGTCATGGGTTGTTGAACACACACCTCCCTCCTCTTTTCTGTGATTTGCACTTACATTATCAAATGGGTTTGCTTGCTGATGGAGTGACTAAAAAGCTTGGCTGTGTAAGAATTGATTGCATTGTTATTAGTCATTTTCATTGAGTATGTAACTGGAGAGGGAAGGAAATAAGGTATTTTTGGCATATTAAGAACTTTGTTATAGCTATATACTGACAGTGAAGTATATGATATATCAGCCTAGAACCACTTTCAACAGTTAGCCTTTTCCCACTTACTTTTAAAAAAAAGTGTTATGCTTAGTTTTCCTCATTAGTCCCTTGCTGTCCATGATCAAAGTGCCTTTGCCACTGAAGGGATTAAAGAATGATGATGAAAATGTCCCTACATCAGAAATTGACAAACACACCTTCAGAAAATCATGCCAAATTGCATGCTTGTTACATGAAAATGCTAAA
>CM065695.1:19563670-19601170 GCA_017654935.2 Phymorhynchus buccinoides | reverse complement strand
TGTGTGTGTGTGTGTGTGTGTGTGTGTGTGTGTGTGTGTGTGTGTGTGTGTGTGTGTGTGTGTGTGTGTGTGTGTGTGTGTGTGTGTGTGTGTGTGTGTGTGTGTGTGTGTGTGTGTGTGTGTGTGTGTGTGTGTGTGTGTGTGTGTGTGTGTGTGTGTGGTGTGTGTGTGTGTGTGTGTGTGTGTGTGTGTGTGTGTGTGTGTGTGTGTGTGTGTGTGTGTGTGTGTGTGTGTGTGTGTGTGTGTGTGTGTGTGTGTGTGTGTGTGTGTGTGTGTGTGTGTGTGTGTGTGTGTGTGTGTGTGTGTGTGTGTGTGTGTGTGTGTGTGTGTGTGTGTGTGTGTGTGTGTGTGTGTGTGTGTGTGTGTGTGTGTGTGTGTGTGTGTGTGTGTGTGTGTGTGTGTGTGTGTGTGTGTGTGTGTGTGTGTGTGTGTGTGTGTGTGTGTGGTGTGTGTGTGTGTGTGTGTGTGTGTGTGTGTGTGTGTGTGTGTGTGTGTGTGTGTGTGTGTGTGTGTGTGTGTGTGTGTGTGTGTGTGTGTGTGTGTGTGTGTGTGTGTGTGTGTGTGTGTGTGTGTGTGTGTGTGTGTGTGTGAGGGAATAGGGGAAGAGAGACAGACAGACAGATGGAATGAGAGCGAGAGTGAGACAGAGTGAAAATATATATTCCGTGCAAATGTGACAGGAAATGTCTCCTTATGAATATTCTGAATCGATCTGAATTTAGTAGTGTAGGTTCCAACCACGGCACAGTTTAAAATCCTATGATCCAATCCAGATTCCAGGGTGGTTTTATTTTCAAATTCCGGGGGAAGTCTCCAGACAAACCCATTTTGTAGGATTTCCACTCAGACATTGTAATGGAGGTCGGCTCACCACCTACGCGCCACAACTGCAAACCAATGGCTTTCACAATTAATTGGAGAACAAATGCTGAAAGTAGGTATGTGCTATGAAATGCATTAGCATACTCATTTCTCTATCCCAATTTTCTTCTTTCCCAAATAACAGCTTAAAAAGCATCACAACTTGCAACATATGATGCATACGCATACATTGAAGCTGCAAACAGAATGCAGTAAGAAGTTCCAGAAATAACTGGTCATCACAAAGTATGTTCACAAATTCCACATGTTTGTTACTCTCAGCTTTGCACACGCTAATAATAGAGATTATCTACAATCAGACACTGAGTGTCGGGTCTCAAACACTGCACATGACCCAAGACGACTGGTTTTACGTCCCCTGAATGGCTCTATCCTAAAGTTGATCAGATGTCTGTACAAGTGAATATTTGTCACTCTTTCACCAAGAAAACACAGTGATATTATGACTTGCATATCACGGTATTGCCATGGAGAAAGAGCGAAAAATGTTCACGTGTACATAGACCTTCAGATCCCTGTTATAGTCCAGCACAAAAACAACAGGGTCATAAGCTAGCCCTTCGCAGCAGTGCATCTCATTATCGTATGTTTGCTTATTAAGTAAGCAGTGGGTAAGCGGGTTTGACGCCTTAACAGGAGCTTGTAAGACTATTGGTCACATAAAGAAATAATTAATAACTTCAGGGTATTGTTGTCTTTTCTTTAGATATCTGAAGTTGAGGGGAACACTAATGGGCTCATTGTGTCACATGGCTGACCACCAATGCATAATGGGACACTGCGACCGTAACATAGCTGTACAACAGGGTACATCCAACGTAGATAACCAAAGGGCACAACGGGGCACTGTCCAATGTAACATAGCTGTGCACCAACAGGTCACACCCAACGTAGATTACAAAAGGCACAACGGGGCAATGTCCAATGTAACATAGCTGTGCAACAGGGCACACCCAACGTAGATTACAAAAGGCACAACGGGGCACTGTCCAATGTAACATAGCTGTGCACCAACAGGTCACACCCAACGTAGATTACAAAACGCACAACCGGGCACTGTCCAATGTACCATAGCTGTGCAACAGGGCACACCCAACGTAGATTACAAAAGGCACAACGGGGCACTGTCCAATGTAACATAGCTGTACAACAGGGCACACCCAACGTAGATTACAAAAGGCACAACCGGGCACTGTCCAATGTAACATAGCTGTGCAACAGGGCACACCCAACATAGATTACAAAAGGCACAACGGGGCAATGTCCAATGCAACATAGCTGTACAACAGGTCACACCCAACGTAGATTACAAAAGGCACAACCGGGCACTGTCCAATGTAACATAGCTGTGCAACAGGGCACACCCAACGTACATAATTAAAGGGCACAACGGGGCAAAGTCCAATAGCTGTTCAACAGGGCACTGTCCAATGTAACATTGATGTACAACTGGGCACTGTCCAATGTAACATTGATGTACAACAGGGCACTGTCCAATGTAACATAGCTGTTCAACAAGGGCACTGTCCAATGTAACATAGCTGTTCAACAGAGAACTGTCCAATGTGAAATAGCTGTTCAACAGGGCATTGTCCAATGTAACATAGCTGTTCAACAGGGCACTGTCCAATGCAACATAGCTGTTCAACAGGGCACTGTCCAATGTAATGTAGCTGTTCAACAGGGCACTGTCCAATGTAACATAGCTGTTCAACAGGGCACTGTCCAATCTAATGTAGCTGTTCAACAGGGCACTGTCCAATGTAACATAGCTGTTCAACAGGGCACTGTCCAATGTAATGTAGCTGTTCAACAGGGCACTGTCCAATGTAACATAGCTGTTCAACAGGGCACTGTCCAATGCAACATAGCTGTTCAACAGGGCACTGTCCAATGCAACATAGCTGTTCAACAGGGCACTGTCCAATGCAACATAGCTGTTCAACAGGGCACTGTCCAATGCAACATAGCTGTTCAACGGGGCACTGTCCAATGCAACATAGCTGTTCAACAGGGCACTGTCCAATGTAACATAGCTGTTCAACAGGGCACTGTCCAATGCAACATAGCTGTTCAACAGGGCACTGTCCAATGCAACATAGCTGTTCAACAGGGCACTGTCCAATGCAACATAGCTGTTCAACGGGGCACTGTCCAATGCAACATAGCTGTTCAACAGGGCACTGTCCAATGTAATGTAGCTGTTCAACAGGGCACTGTCCAATGCAACATAGCTATGCAACAGGGCACTGTCCAATGTGACGTAGCTGTTAAACAGGGCACTGTCCAATGCAACATTGATGTACAACAGGTCACTGTCCAATGTGACATAGATGTACAACGGGGCACTGTCCAATGTGACATAGCTGTGCAACAGGGCACTGTCCAATGTAACATAGCTGTTCAACAGGGCACTGTCCAATGCAACAAAGCTGTTCAACAGGGCACTGTCCAATGTAACGTAGCTGTTCAACAGGGCACTGTCCAATGCAACGTAGCTGTTCAACGGGGCACTGTCCAATGTAACATAGATGTGCAACAGGGCACTGTCCAATGTAACATAGCTGTTCAACAGGGCACTGTCCAATGTAACATAGCTGTTCAACATGGCACTGTCCAATGTGACATAGCTGTTCAACAGGGCACTGTCCAATGCAACGTAGCTGTTCAACATGGCACTGTCCAATGTAATTGCTGTGCAACAGCGCACTGTCCAATGCGACGTTGGTGTACAACAGGGCACTGTCCAATGTAACATAGCTGTTCAATAAAGGCACTGTCCAATGTAACATAGATGTGCAACAGGGCACTGTCCAATGTAACATAGCTGTTCAACATGGCACTGTCCAATGTCCAATGCAA
This sequence comes from Phymorhynchus buccinoides, assembly GCA_017654935.2. Lineage (NCBI taxonomy): Eukaryota > Metazoa > Mollusca > Gastropoda > Neogastropoda > Raphitomidae > Phymorhynchus > Phymorhynchus buccinoides. Next base: position 19,597,426 of record CM065695.1, on the reverse strand, counting down.
CGTAGCTGTTCAACATGGCACTGTCCAATGTAACATAGCTGTTCAACATGGCACTGTCCAATGTGACATAGCTGTGCAACAGGGCACTGTCCAATGCAACGTAGCTGTTCAACATGGCACTGTCCAATGAAACATTGCTGTGCAACAGCGCACTGTCCAATGCGACATTGGTGTACAACAGGGCACTGTCCAATGTAACATAGCTGTTCAACGGGGCACTGTCCAATGTAACATAGATGTGCAACAGGGCACTGTCCAATGTAACATAGCTGTTCAACAAGGGCACTGTCCAATGTAACATAGATGTGCAACAGGGCACTGTCCAATGTAACATAGCTGTTCAACAAGGGCACTGTCCAATGTGACATAGCTGTGCAATAGGGCACTGTCCAATGTAACATAGCTGTTCAATAAGGGCACTGTCCAATGTAACATAGATGTGCAACAGGGCACTGTCCAATGTAACATAGCTGTTCAACAGGGCACTGTCCAATGTAACATAGCTGTTCAACAAGGGCACTGTCCAATGTAACATAGCTGTTCAACATGGCACTGTCCAATGTGACATAGCTGTTCAACAGGGCACTGTCCAATGCAACGTAGCTGTTCAACATGGCACTGTCCAATGTAACATTGCTGTGCAACAGCGCACTGTCCAATGCGAACATTGGTGTACAACAGGGCACTGTCCAATGCAACATAGCTGTTCAACGGGGCACTGTCCAATGTAACATAGATGTTCAACAGGGCACTGTCCAATGTAACATAGCTGTTCAACAGGGCACTGTCCAATGTAACATAGATGTGCAACAGGGCACTGTCCAATGTAACATAGCTGTTCAACAAGGGCACTGTCCAATGTGACATAGCTGTGCAACAGGGCACTGTCCAATGCAACGTAGCTGTTCAACATGGCACTGTCCAATGTAACATTGCTGTGCAACAGCGCACTGTCCAATGCAACATTGGTGTACAACAGGGCACTGTCCAATGCAACATAGCTGTTCAACGGGGCACTGTCCAATGTAACATAGATGTTCAACAGGGCACTGTCCAATGTAACATAGCTGTTCAACAAGGGCACTGTCCAATGTAACATAGCTGTTCAACATGGCACTGTCCAATGTGACATAGCTGTGCAACAGGGCAATGTCCAATGCAACATTGATGTTCAACAGAGAACTGTCCAAAGTGACATAACTGTTCAACAGGGCACTGTCCAATGTGACATAGCTGTTCAACAGGGCACTGTCCAATGTAACATAGCTGTTCAACGGGGCACTGTCCAATGTAACATTGATGTTCAACGGGGCACTGTCCAATGTAACATTGATGTACAACAGGGCACTGTCCAATGTAACATAGCTGTTCAACATGGCACTGTCCAATGCAACATTGATGTACAACAGGGCACTGTCCAATGCAACATAGCTGTTCAACAGGGCACTGTCCAATGTAACATAGCTGTTCAACGGGGCACTGTCCAATGTAACATAGCTGTACAACGGGGCACTGTCCAATGTAACATAGCTGTACAACGGGGCACTGTCCAATGTAACATAGCTGTACAACGGGGCACTGTCCAATGTAACATAGCTGTACAACGGGGCACTGTCCAATGTAACATAGCTGTACAACGGGGCACTGTCCAATGTGACATAGCTGTACAACGGGGCACTGTCCAATGTAACATAGCTGTTCAACAGGGCACTGTCCAATGTGACATAGCTGTACAACGGGGCACTGTCCAATGTAACATAGCTGTACAACGGGGCACTGTCCAATGTAACATAGCTGTACAACGGGGCACTGTCCAATGTAACATAGCTGTACAACGGGGCACTGTCCAATGTAACATAGCTGTACAACGGGGCACTGTCCAATGTAACATAGCTGTTCAACGGGGCACTGTCCAATGTAACATAGCTGTTCAACGGGGCACTGTCCAATGTAACATAGCTGTTCAACGGGGCACTGTCCAATGTAACATAGCTGTTCAACAGGGCACTGTCCAATGTGAACATAGCTGTACAACGGGGCACTGTCCAATGCAACATAGCTGTTCAACGGGGCACTGTCCAATGTGACATAGCTGTACAACGGGGCACTGTCCAATGTGACATAGCTGTTCAACAGGGCACTGTCCAATGTGACATAGCTGTACAACGGGGCACTGTCCAATGTAACATAGCTGTTCAACAGGGCACTGTCCAATGCAACATAGCTGTACAACGGGGCACTGTCCAATGTGACATAGCTGTGCAACAGGGCACTGTCCAATGTGACATAGCTGTGCAACAGGGCACTGTCCAATGCAACATAGCTGTACAACGGGGCACTGTCCAATGTGACATAGCTGTACAACGGGGAACTGTCCAATGTAACATAGCTGTCCAACAGGGCACTGTCCAATGTAATGTAGCTGTTCAACAGGGCACTGTCCAATGTGACATAGCTGTTCAACAGGGCACTGTCCAATGTAACATTGATGTACAACGGGGCACTGTCCAATGTAACATAGCTGTTCAACAGGGCACTGTCCAATGTAACACTGATGTACACCAGGGCACTGTCCAATGTAACATTGATGTACAACAGGTCACTGTCCCATGTGACATATCTGAACAATGGGGCACTGTCCAATGTGACATTGATGTACAACGGGGCACTGTCCAATGCGACATAGCTGTTCAACAGGGCACTGTCCAATGTAACATAGCTGTTGAACGGGGCACTCTCCAATGTAACATTGATGTTCAACGGGGCACTGTCCAATGTGACATTGATGTACAACAGGGCACTGTCCAATGTAACATAGCTGTGCAACAGGGCACTGTCCAGTGTAACATTGATGTACAACGGGGCACTGTCCAATGTAACATAGCTGTTCAACAGTACTGTCCAATGTAACATAGCTGCTTAACAGGGCACTGTCCAAACAAACGTAGCTGTTCAACAGGGCACTGTCCAATTTAACATAGCTGTTCAACGGGGCACTGTCCAATGTAACGTAGCTGTTCAACAGGGCACTGTCCAATGTAACACAGCTGTTCAACAGGGCACTGTCCAATGTGACGTAGCTGTTCAACAGGGCACTGTTCAATGCAACATAGCTGTTCAACAGGGCACTGTCCAAACAAACGTAGCTGTTCAACAGGGCACTGTCCAATGTAACATAGCTGTTCAACGGGGCACTGTCCAATGTAACGTAGCTGTTCAACGGGGCACTGTCCAATGTAACACAGCTGTTCAACAGGGCACTGTCCAATGTGACATAGCTGTGCAACAGGGCACTGTCCAATGTGAAATTGATGTACAACAGGGCACTGTTCAATGTAACATAGCTGTTCAACAAGGGCACTGTCCAATATAACATAGCTGTGCAACATTGGACAGTACCCCGTTATGCATCAATGGAACATAGCTGTTCAATAGGGCACTGTCCAATGTAATATTGATGTACAACAGGGCATTGTCCAATGTATCATAGCTGTTCAACGGGGCACTGTCCAATGTAACATTGATGTACAACGGGCCACTGTCCAATGTAACATAGCTGTTTAACGGGGCACTGTCCAATGTAACATTGATGTACAACAGGGCACTGTCCAATGTAACATAGCTGTTCAACAGGGCACTGTCCAATGTGACATAGCTGTGCAACAGGGCACTGTCCAATGTATCATAGCTGTTCAACGGGGCACTGTCCAATGTAACATTGATGTACAACGGGGCACTGTCCAATGTAACATAGCTGTTGAACGGGGCACTGTCCAATGTAACATAGCTGTTCAACGGGGCACTGTCCAATGTAACATTGATGTTCAACCGGGTACTGTCCAATGTAACATAGCTGTTTAACGGGGCACTGTCCAATGTAACATAGCTGTTCAACAGGGCACTGTCCAATGTAACATAGCTGTTCAACGGGGCACTGTCCAATGTAACATTGATGTTCAACCGGGTACTGTCCAATGTAACATAGCTGTTCAACGGGGCACTGTCCAATTAAACACAGCTGTACACCAGGGCACACCCAACGTAGATAACTAACGGGCACAACCAGGCACTGTCCAATGTAACATTGATGTACAACAGGGCACTGTCCAATGTAACATAGCTGTTCAACAGGGCACTGTCCAATGTAACATTGATGTACAACGGGGCACTGTCTAATGTAAAATTGATGTACAACAGGGCACTGTCCAATGTAACATTGATGTACAACAGGGCACTGTCCAATGCAACACTGATGTACAACGGGGCACTGTCCAATGTAACACTGATGTACAACAGGGCACTGTCCAATGTGACATAGCTGTGCAACGGGGCACTGTCCAATGTCACATAGCTGTTCAACTACGGCACTGTCCAATGTAACATAGCTGTTCAACAGGGCACTGTCCATTGTAAAATTGATGTAGAACGGGGCACTGTCCAATGTAACATTGATGTACAACGGGGCACTGTCCAATGTAACATAACTGTGCAACGGGGCACTGTCTCAATGTAACACAGCTGTTCAACAGGGCACTGTCCAATGCAACATAGCTTTTCAACAGGGCACTGTCTCAATGTAACACAGCTGTTCAACAGGGCACTGTCCAATGTAACACAGCTGTTCAACAGGGCACTGTCCAATGCAACATAGCTTTTCAACAGGGCACTGTCTCAATGTAACACAGCTGTTCAACAGGGCACTGTCCAATGCAACATAGCTGTTCAACAGGGCACTGACCAATGCAACATAGCTGTTCAACAGGGCACTGTCTCAATGTAACACAGCTGTTCAACAGGGCACTGTCCAATGCAACATAGCTGTTCAACAGGGCACTGTCCAATGTAACATTGATGTACAACGGGGCACTGTCCAATGCAACATAGCTTTTCAACAGGGCACTGTCTCAATGTAACACAGCTGTTCAACAGGGCACTGTCCAATGCAACATAGCTGTTCAACAGGGCACTGTCCAATGTAACATTGATGTACAACGGGGCACTGTCCAATGTAACACAGCTGTTCAACAGGGCACTGTCCAATGCAATATAGCTGAACAACGGGGCACTGTCCAATGTAACATTGATGTACAACGGGGCACTGTCCAATGCAACATAGCTGAACAACGGGGCACTGTCCAATGTAACATTGATGTTCAACGGGGCACTGTCCAATGTAACACAGCTGTTCAACAGGGCACTGTCCAATGCAACATAGCTGAACAACGGGGCACTGTCCAATGTAACATTGATGTTCAACGGGGCACTGTCCAATGTAACACAGCTGTTCAACAGGGCACTGTCCAATGTAACATTGATGTACAACGGGGCACTGTCCAATGTAACATAGCTGTTCAACAGGGCACTGTCCAATGTAACATTGATGTACAACAGGGCACTGTCCAATGCAACATAGCTTTTCAACGGGGCACTGTCCAATGCAACATAGCTGTACAACGGGGCACTGTCCATAGTAACATAGATGTTCAACAGGGCACTGTCCAATGTAACATAGCTGTTCAACAGGGCACTGTCCAATGTAACATAGCTGTTCAACAGGGCACTGTCCAATGTAACATAGCTGTTCAACAGGGCACTGTCCAATGTAACATTGATGCATAACGGGGCACTGTCCAATGGAACATAGCTGTTCAACAGGTCACTGTCCAATGTAACACTGATGTACAACGGGGCGCTGTCCACTGTAACATAGCTGTTCAACAGGGCACTGTCCAATGTGACATAGCTGTTCAACAGGGCACTGTCCAATGTAACATTGATGTACAACGGGGCACTGTCCAATGTAACATGGCTGTTCAACAGGGCACTGTCCAATGTAACATTGATGTACAACGGGGCACTGTCCAATGTAACATGGCTGTTCAACAGGGCACTGTCCAATGTGAAATAGCCGTTGAACAGGGCACTATCCAATGTAACATAGCTGTTCAACGGGGCACTGTTCAATGTAACATTGATGTATAACGGGGCACTGTAAAATATAACATAGCTGTTCAACGGGGCACTGTCCAATGTAACATAGCTGTTCAACGGGACACTGTCCAATGTAACATAGCTGTTCAACGGGGCACTGTCCAATGTCACATAGCTGTTCAACAGGGCACTGTCCAATGTGACATAGCTGTGCAGCAGGGCACTGTCCAATGCAACATTGATGTACAACGGGGCACTGTCCAATGTGACATAGCTGTTCAACAGACAGAGGGATATCTTCAATTCAGCCTTTAACTATTTTGGTGCCAAAGGCATTTTGATATCGGAATTTTAACAAAATATTCTAGAATTGATCATTTTTATATAAAAAGCATGAAATTTGCCATGATAATTTTTTTACGGTGTCTTCGTTAAATTCTGACGTAGGAACATTTGCAATTCAGCCTTTAACCCTTTCAATGCTAAGGACATTTGATAACAAACAGTAATAAATAAATAATGTTCTGAATTGGGACTCGGAATGAGCGGTGTGTATGGCCCAGAAGATGGAACAGCAAAAAAAAAAAAAAAAAATCAATACATAAAAATTCTAGTGGTATGCATTTTCAAGAAACAAGTATAAAAATTGGCATGATATTTTCTTATGGTGTGTTTATCAATTTCTGATGTAGGGACATTTAACCCCTTCAGTACCAAGGGCATTTTGACCACTGACAGCTATATATTTTTTTTAATCTAATGTTGTGTATTTTCATGCAATAAGCATAAAATTTGGCATGGTAATTTCTTATGGTGTGTTTATCAATTTCTGACATAGGGACATTTGCAATTCAGCCCTTAACCCCTTCAGTGCCAGGGGCATTTTGATCGCGAACAGATATTTAATTAAACAAAATTGTAGTGTTGGGTATTTTCATGTAACAAGCGTGAAATTTAATATGGTGGTTTCTTAAGGTGTGTTTATCCATGTTTGATGTAGGGATATGTTCAATTCAGCCTTTAACCCCTTCAGTGTCAACAGCATTTTGATTGTGGAACTTCATTAGGGGAAGATAGGGGCAGGTAAGAAGCCCATGTAAATCATCTCATGAAATAAAGAAAATGTAAGTCAAATTTGCCCATGAGACGAATGCTAAACATTGACACTCGTCTCATGGGCAAAATGTGACTGAAAGTTGCTATATTTCATGAGATAATTGGCATGGGCGTCTTACCCACCCATGGGCTTTTCCCCCCATCTTCCGTATATATGTCCTAAGCACTGACCGGTTAAGAAGCTTGGACTTTGTAATAATAATAATAATAATATTGGGAATTTATATAGCGCTCTTTCTCACATGAGCTCAGTGCGCTTTACATTGATAACAAGAACATTAAAGACAAACAAATAATTAATCATTAGAAAGTAAAATAAGCACAATGCTTGTACGCAACGTTCTCTTACTTCCTTACACACACACACACACACACACACACACACACACACACACACACACACACACACACACACACACACACACACACACACACACACACACACACACACACACACACACACACACACACACACACACACACACACACACACACACACACACACACACACACACACACACACCACACACACACACACACACACACACACACACACACACACACACACACACACACACACACACACACACACACACACACACACACACACACACACACACACACACACACACACACACACACACACACACACACACACACACACACACACACACACACACACACACACACACACACACACACACACACACACACACACACACACACACACACACACACACACACACACACACACACACACACACACACACACACACACACACACACACACACACACACACACACACACACACACACACACACACACACACACACACACACACACACACACACACACACACACACACACACACACACACACACACACACACACACACACACACACACACACACACACACACACACACACACACACACACACACACACACACACACACACACACACACACACACACACACACACACACACACACACACACACACACACACACACACACACACACACACACACACACACACACACACACACACACACACACACACACACACACACACACACACACACACACACACACACACACACACACACACACACACACACACACACACACACACACACACACACACACACACACACACACACACACACACACACACACACACACACACACACACACACACACACACACACACACACACACACACACACACACACACACACACACACACACACACACACACACACACACACACACACACACACACACACACACACACACACACACACACACACACACACACACACACACACACACACACACACACACACACACACACACACACACACACACACACACACACACACACACACACACACACACACACACACACACACACACACACACACACACACACACACACACACACACACACACACACACACACACACACACACACACACACACACACACACACACACACACACACACACACACACACACACACACACACACACACACACACACACACACACACACACACACACACACACACACACACACACACACACACACACACACACACACACACACACGCGCGCGCGACAATTAATCAGTTATACAAGAGTAAAATAGTTACAATATGAACATTCTAAGAAGAAACATAGAGACCACATTCACATTTTCAATCAAGTTTGAATACAATACTGCAACTTGAAATAAAATCATACTGCCATCGACATACCAGTGTGTGTGCGTCTGTGTGTGTGTGTGTGTGTGTGTGTGTGTGTGTGTGTGTGTGTGTGTGTGTGTGTGTGTGTGTGTGTGTGTGTGTGTGTGTGTGTGTGTGTGTGTGTGTGTGTGTGTGTGTGTGTGTGTGTGTGTGTGTGTGTGTGTGTGTGTGTGTGTGTGTGTGTGTGTGTGTGTGTGTGTGTGTAGTGTGTGTGTGTGAATTATGTGCATCCTCCCATTTGTGTGTGAGTGTGTTGTTTGTGTATGTGGGGAGGGATGGGGGGTGGGGGTGGGGGGTGGGGGGGGGGTGGCGGGCCGTGAGTGGTATGGGGGGGTGTGAGACGAGGGGTGAGGGGAATGAGGGACTACGTTTGTGTGTGTGATGTATTTTGCGCGTATGCGCGTGCGCATGTATTAGGTGTTTATAGGTGTGGTTTTCTCTGTGCAAATGGGAGGATGCGTAGACATTTGGTTATGTTTGTGTGTGCGTGTGCATGTGTCGATTTATGAATTGAGTGCTATGTAAATATTTTATGACGCTTATATGAAGTCTTTTATTACTACTTTTAACTTTTAACTATTTGTCATTGTATTGTAACGCCTTGGGCTCCTGGTTTCATCGGGAGGTAAGTGCGTCATAAATTTTCATTATTATTATTATTATTATACCAATTACATGACTAATTATAATAGACAAATTTTGCAAAAACAAAAATACCCTTCTATCTCATTTACAAGCATTTAAAGGTTACAAGACGTAGACATTCTACATACAAAATACGAATCAAAAAATAATTGTAAATACATTTTTTACAAGATTTCTGCAATAAAACGGACCCACCCCCCCCCCCCTCACACACACACACACACACACACACACACACACACACACACACACACACACACACACACACACACACACACACACACACACACACACACACACACACACACACACACACACACACACACACACACACACACACATCACACACAAACACTAATCAATCATAATATGTCTGAAACAAGTGAGTTTTAAGGGCAGAGCGAAAGGCGGAGATAGAGTCAGATGAGCGGACATGTTGTGGGAGGGAATTCCATAAGTGAGGTGCTAAATAGTAGAAGGATCGTTCACCAAACGATTTCGTGTGGACCCGAGGAACCTTGAGTGTGCAGCAGTCAGAGGAAGAACGTAGGGAGCGAGCAGGTGTGTAGACAGTTACTAGTTCGGAGAGATAGACGGGACCAGAGGAGTGAACAGCACCGAGAGAGAGAAAATGGAGTTTTACGTCCTCTTGGTCTGAATCAGACACATATGGGACATTTGTAAATACAAATATGGTGGGAACAATACTGGAGGCATTACGAAACCAGTAAATTCCCGATTTTGTTTTATTAATACAGATAGCTGTAGCGGTGACCACGCCTCGGTTAAACCTCATCGGCTATGGCACCGCCACAAGTAATCGTAGTATACTTCAGTAATGAACAGCACCGAAACAAAGGCAAGCTATTTTATACTTGATTCTAGCCTCTACTGGAAGCCAGTGCAAGTTACGAAGATGAGGTGTTATATGATCAGAACGTGGAATCTTGAGAGTGAGGCGCGCTGCACTGTTTTGCAGTTTTTGAACACGTTGCAGGAGATATTGAGGACAGCCACAGAGAAGAGAGTTGCAATAGTCAATGCGGGAAAGAATAAAGGCAGAAATAAGAGTTTTCGTGGCTGCAACAGACAGAAAGTGTCGAACAGCACTGATTCGTCTGAGCTCATAATTGATGGAACGTATGAGATTAATAACCTTTGTATGCATTGTAAGATTTGAATCGAGGGTAACTCCGAGATTCTTTGCTGACTTAGAAAACTGAACACAAGCATTGCCAACTGTAAGAGTTTCCGGAAGAGAGATAGTTGCAGACATACGCTGAAAGGAAACAATCAGAGCTTCCGTTTTGTCATCATTAAGTTTTCATTTGTTGCAGGTCATCCATGATTTGACATCATGAATGCATGATTCCATAGACTGAATAGCGCTGTCAAGTTGGGTAGGTTCTGCCAATTTTTGAAGCTGGGTATCATCAGCAAAGGAATGGTCAATAACAGAGTGACTAGCAAAAACATCAGAGAGAGGAGCAGTGTACAGGACAAAGAGAACTGGCCCCAATACAGATCCCTGAGGTACACCACAAGAAATTAACTTCAGATCTGAACTGCAGTTGTTGATCAAGACAGTCTGAAAGCGATTTGTTAGATATGAGGAGAACCACTGTAGAACTGTAGAATGGATTCCAAAAACACGTTCCAGCCGGGATAGAAGAATGGTGTGATCTATTGTATCAAATGCTTCCGACAGATCTAGGAGAGTCAAGACTGACACTTTTCCATTGTCAAGAGCTAAGAGGAGATCGTTAAGAACTTTAGTCAGAGCCGTTTCAGTGCTGTGAGCAGGTCGATAGGCAGACTGGAGGTGGTTGAACAAATTGTTTGCTGACAGATGGTTAGACAATTGTGCAAGGACAATTTTCTCGATTATTTTGGAGACGAACGCTAAGTTGGACACAGGCCGATAACTTTTCAAGTCATTATGATCCATGGTAGGCTTCTTTATCAAGAGCAGTTTTGTACAGGGCATTTGTATCTCATTTGTATTGTTTTATAATAACTATTTTCTGTTCAGGTAATATTCATAACGTTATCATAGAGTAAAATGTTATTCATAGTCTATACACTTATTATCTTCTAGCTTTACAAAAATCAAAACTATCATTCTTGTCGAAAGTTTTACGAAAATATCTCAACAATCTCTTAGTCGAGCTTTTTGTCATTCGACATTCAGCGTCAAACTATAAGAGAGAGAGAGAGAGAGAGAGAGAGAGAGAGAGAGAGAGAGAGAGAGAGAGAGAGAGAGAGAGAGAGAGAGAGAGAGAGGTGTTAGAAAAAGAGGCAAAAGGAAGGGGAGATAAGAGAGCATGAATGCCATTGTCGAAAAGTTCTAGCAAGAGAAGAAAAGGTAAGAAGAAGACAAGTACTGATGTGTAGCTTTTCTCATATTGCTTGACACTTTCATCTCGGATCGAAGTGCCCAAAGGGACCCATATGGCCAGACAATTTAATGCGGTGGACCAACAATTAAATCCGCTTAAATTCCACACACTTATCAGGAATGGGAAACATAAAAAAAGATCAGCCAACTGCTTAACAAATGTTTGAGCAGAAGCAGCAGTCTCGATCGGATCAAGACATTGACACTGACATTGGAAAATGCAATGATAAAAATGCTCTTTTTGGTTTTGGTAGAGTTTTGGGGTTTGGTATTTTCTAGTCACAGACTGTGTGATATTCGGGCTGCTGCCATATGGAAGGCGGTTGATTGAACAGATGTATCAAATGATCGAGGATTTTGTTCGATCATTTCAGAAATGATGCAGGAAACTATGCATCATTTAAGGAAATGATCGATCATTTTCGAAAATATGCCTCGTTTTCGAATCTGACGCAGTAAAACTGGTCAAATTGATACAGGAAATTGATCGAGGAAATTCTGCGTCCGCTTTTGCAAAATACCCCTCAGTTTCGAAACTGTTGCATCATTTTACTCTATGAATAATTAATCGCGCGTTTCCGATGTTTAATGAGTGGTTAAGCGAAAACTTGCACTGGCAAGTCTACAAATGGCGTCCGAGGAGTTGTACTCTTTGGTGACGCAGTCTGTTGAAGGCTCACTCTCGATCAGATCAAGTTCAATGGTGAGTGCTTATATGAATGCAAGTTTCTTCTTTGTTTGTTTTAACAACTACAGCCTCTTAGTGCATTTCTTAGTTTAGTAAAAATTTGCTGACGCAGACGAAACAAGGCTAGTGTTGCCGGCTGCACTAGTCACTGACTACTGTGACTAGTGTCGTCTGCTTAGAACTGCAAACTTTACTGTTAGCCTTAGGCCTACTTCAAACTGAGAAGCGCGCGCGTGTATGTGTGTGTGTGTGTGTGTGTGTGTGTGTGTGTGTGTGTGTGTGTGTGTGTGTGTGTGTGTGTGTGTGTGTGTGTGTGTGTGTTTCTTCAATTGTTTTTGGACACGCAACAGATCTATCACTGTATAGGGTTGTTCACATTTTTTTGAAATAATTAAAATGATAATTTCATATACATTGTCTTAAAGAGGAAACCGTCAAAAGTATAATTATATTATACAGTTCTGCAGTAGAGTTTTAGTTGCACACCGTTGGTCTTAGAGTCTTCACATTTGGCATGGAGGTACTTTGGCTTATGCCCGTTCTGATGATGGCATACCGATCAAGGTCAATGTCACGATCCGGGAGATCGGTAGGCCTTGAAAGTGGTAGGGGTCTACAAATTGGGTTTTAAGCCATATTTTCCACATTTGTACTTGACAGAAGCGCTTCAGATTGTGTGTGATACTGTATACCCTAGAGTAGAAAACATCCGAGCATAAATTATCGCCATGCTGACCTTGACCTTGAAGTGTGACCTTGAAAACCGAAATTTCCTTCTTTGCGCTATATATTTCTTCTTCAAGCTGTATCTCGTGAACTAGAAGACAGAATCCCTTCAAATTTTGTGTCAGGATGAGACACTAAGAGAATAGCTCTTTCGTACATAAATTATCCCTCGGAAATAGAATGTCGCCGAGCGGCAGACATATTTCCGTTTTTCTTCACCCTCCTATATATCGTGAAATACTGTATAGAATCACTCCAAATTTTGTGGGGAGGTGTAAAAAGAAGAGTAGAAGACATTGCAGTACAAATTATGCCACGTGGGATTTTCATGTCGCCGAGCAGCAGACATGTCTCCGAGTTAAGGGTGTACACCCCACCAATTAAGGGTGTGCATCCCGGAAAACGATTTGGACCCAGTCAAGGGTGTGTAGGTGCATCACCCAAAGGTCACAAGGAGGATGGGGACCGAAGATGTGAAGGGGGAAGGGAGGTACAGGGCGTGGCATGTACAGGGCGTAACCGGCAAAGGACATATCTGCCGCACGGCGATGCGCTTGGTTTTTTTTGGTGGTTTGTTTTGTTTGTTTTTCTGTCTGTCCAAAACGTTTGTCCGAGGATATCTCCCGAACCGTTGGACGGAATTGCTTCATATTTTGTGTGGTGGTGTGTCACCGCGAGGGTAAGGCAGTTTTGCATAAATTATCACTGTAATGACCTTGACCTTGGCGTATGACCGTGCAAACCTAACATCATTAAGGGGCCATATTTCCTACACAGTTGGACTTAGAGTCTTCAAACGTGGCATGCAGGTGCATTGGCACATGTCGATTCTGATGATGGGGTGCCGATCAAGGTCAAGGTCAAGTGGGTCGGTAGGCCTTAAAAGTGGTTGGGGTCTAAACATTGGGTTTTAAGCCATATTTTCCACATTTTTACTTGACAGAAGCGCTTCAGATTGTGTGTCGTTGTGTATGACGTAGAGTAGAAGACATCCGAGCATACATTATTGGCGTGCTGATCTTGACCTTGACGTTTGACCTTGAAAACCGAAATTTCCTTCTTTGCGTTATATATTTCTTGCCTGAGCTGTATCTTGTGAACTAGAAAATAGAATCCCTTCAAATTTTGTGTGAGGGTGTAATACTTGGAGTACAATACACTGGTATATAAATTATGCCCCTTGAATAAAATGTCGCCGAGCGGCAGACATGTTTCTGTGTTTTTTCACCCTCTTATATTTCGTGAAATACTGCTTGGAATCTCTCCAAATTTTGCATACTAAGAGTAGAAGACATTGCAGCACAAAATATGGCACGTGGGGTTTAAATGTCGCCGAGCGGTAGACATGTCTCCGTGTTAAGGGCGTGCAGCCCACTGTTTAAGTGTGTGCACCCCAGTAAAGGATGTGCACTCTAGTTGTTCTTATGTCAATTCTAGTGAAAATAGTGGACCAATAATGTCCAATATGACTTTTATTTTTGTCCCAGCTAGGTTCTGGACCAAAAGACCACCATCTTAAGAGACGCGTTGCTCTGCTAACTATTTCTTTCTCCCCCTTTTGATTGGAATCTCCATAACCCCAATGAAAGGAAAAAGACTCTTTGATTTATATTCTGGTCCCTGGATCAATCTGGTCCCTGGTGGCATTCTGATATTGAGAGGTCAGATAATCTGCTATCCTCTCCACCCCTCCTAGCTATCCTTTCAGGCATTGAGTGTCTGAGAGAAAACCGGCTGTGCTTTATAGACTTAGGGCCATGCACATAAGAGTCATTACAACTTTGAATCAGCCTTTTCAAACTAACATTGCCAATCACCCGTTCTGTGCGTCGGCGGGGGGGGGGGGCTGTCTGTATGCATGACTCTCTCTCTCTCTCTCTCTCTCTCTCTCTCTCTCTCTCTCTCTCTCTCTCTCTCTCTCTCTCTCTCTCTCTCTCTCTCTCTCTCTCTCCTTGTGTGTGTGTGTGTTTGTGTGCGCGATTTCAGACTGTTCATAACAAATGAAATTCTTATGTTTGGTCTAGAAGTTATTAAAGTCACATTTTCGAATGATATACTAGAGTTGTATTGATTTTACATTTGTTATCGCTTTCTGTACAGTACTACCACTGCGTTCAAAGTTTATATTATGCAGGAATATTTTGCTTTTTTTGTTCTTGAACTTGAGGTGTGTGTTTTTTCAGTTATGAAATCGCTGATCAGTCGTGTCTGACTATGACCGCTAAATAGACGAGGAGGCAACTTCTATATTGGAGAGCTCGCAATAATTTGTTTTTAGCAGATATTCCTAGCCCGAGATACATCCCCACTTTCTCTGCTTTGAGTATTTTAATACAGTTGGCGTTAGATGGTGTGCTACCTAAAATCAATTATCCCCACGGATAAATCCCTCACAGCCAACACAATTAATGCCTCCTAAACTGAGCGTCATAGTAATTCACAAGGGACACAACCATACAGTAATGTTCCATTACTGCAAACAATAATCTATTCATACAGCTCTTCTTCTCACTTTACTAGTGGCTGAGAAATTAAATGTTGAATATCTCGAAGTAAGACAGCAACATTCTTCTTGAAGACTTTGTTTGAGAAATGTGTGTTACTTCTTGATGTTGTCTTTCTGTTGGGGTTGCTAATGAGGCTGTGACAAGGGTCACTTGATTAAAGTTTAACAATACGTTCTTGATGTTGTCTTTCTGTTGGAGTTGCTAATGAGGCTGTGACAAGGGTCACTTGATTAAAGTTTAACAATACGTTGTACACCACTGTCCACTCACTTTGGCAGAACTTTAGGATAAGCGTAAAATGGATACAGTTTCTGTTGGAGGTTTGTTTAGTTGGTTCGTTCATTGTTTTGGTGGTGTTCTTTTTATGGGGTAGGGGTGGTGATGGTGGTGGTTGTTGATTTGTGCGTGTTTTGTTTGTTTGTTTGTTGCTTTAGTGTAGACACGTTTCTAGAAGTATGCCATTTTGTGTCATTGACATCGCATTACAATGATAACATTGAAAAGGGTGCTCTGATTTTGTTTGGAGTGTGTGAAGTGGGCTTCGATGTCAATGTGATGTTTTAACGACAGCGACGAGTCGCCACCGGTCGACCTGGTATTGCAATGCCTCCAGGATCGGCCCACAAATCATGAAGATTACCACACCAGTGCAGTAGAACTTGTCACAGTTGCTTCCCGATGGAATCGAGTTCAGCACATTTTTTTAATTCTAAAATCAACCGGGAAGCACGCTGTGCCATAAAGTGCCAACTTTTAATATGAACATCTCCCGATATAAGGGGAGGACGTAACACTTTCTTTCTACCTAACAAGCTGAAAAAGTAATAATGTTAAAGCGGTCAGAATAGTGGAGGTCAATAAACACTAAGAGTTGGGACAATTGTGTGATGAAATGTAGAAGGCGGGAAACATAACAAATATAATGCTCATTACTCACAATAGGGACACCAGCTGCACAGTGGCTTGCTCACCACCTTAATGCTCATTACTCACAATAGGGACACCAGCTGCACAGTGGCTTGGTCACACACCTTAATGTTCATTACTCACAACAGGGACACCAGCTGCACAGTGGCTTGCTCACCACCTTAATGTTCATTACTCACAATAGGGACACCAGCTGCACAGTGGCTTACTCACCACCTTAATGCTCATTACTCACAACGGGAACAGAAAAAAGAAGAAAATAATAGTCGAGCCATATTCTCGTTTTTTATTGTCTTGACACAATAAACATACAAAGTAACCACACTGAAGCAGCAACAAACTAAGCTTATGGCGTATATTCTCGCTTGTGGACGAATTGTCAATGAAGACCAGGCCGGGGGAAACAGAATTGTGGTGAAGTAATGTTTCGGGTTTTTTTATGAAGTAATGTTTCGGTGTTTTTTTTATGAAGTAATGTTTCATATTTTGTTAATTCATTTTCGTATTTGTGAAGTCATGTCTTGTATTTGTGAATGAATGCTTCGTATAGTAGTGTTGTCATCATTTTATTCGTGTCTCTATTATGAAATGGTTACGCTAAGCTAGTCGATCCGATGCCGTGAGTGGTCTATTATCATCTGACATCATGACATGGCCGTCATCCTCAAGGCCACCCTAGCTCAACACTGCGCCATAACAACGGACTTCCCTTTCCCTCATCTATCTTTTGAACTGGCCCAGATAACCCTGACCCTCCCGGACCAACGTGTGACCTTCTTCCTCCTCTACAGACCTCCACCCAACAAGAAAAACAAACTGACTGTACCACTCTTCTTTGACGAACTGCCCGGCTTCCTGGACTGTGTGTACTTTACAAATAACAGTGTTATTGTGACTGGCGACTTCAACTTTCATGTAGAAGACCCATGTGATGGCTATGCCCAAAAGATGTGTGAACAGTTAGATTTATTTAGTCTTAAGCAAAGTGTTAGAGACGCAACTCATACATGTGGACATATTTTAGATTTAGTTATTCATAGACATGATCATAATGTTGTTCTTTGTACTGATGTATGCCATGATCTTGTTTCTGACCATTATGCTATTGTGTGTAAACTAGCCTTACAAAAAACCCACGCGTAGTTCTAAATATGTCTTTCGACGTCCGCTTAACAAAGTCAATCATGATAATTTAGCAAACGATATCGCGCAGTATTGCCCAATTAGTTCATTCTGCTAAGACCACGTTCTACTCCTCGCTCGTTACTGGCTCGCATACGTGTAAACAGCTGTTTAACAACATTAACTCTCTGGTCGGCAAAACCAAACCAGCTGTTCTTCCCAACATTTATGATGCAAGTCTACTACCTGACATGTTTGCTGATTTCTTTAGGAATAAAATTATAGCTATCCGTAATAGCTTTCACTCTGTCCAGCAGTTGGACAATCCTGCCAAACGTTTCGAACTTTCCTAACTTTCACCCCTGTTTCCCAGGACTTTGTTAAACGACTTATACTACGGACTACGCCCAAAACCTGTGACTTAGACCCTATACCCACCAAGTTTCTGTTTCAACACATCGATCTTGTTCTGCCAACTATAACCAATATAATGAACGAGTCACTCTCTTCTGGTATCTTTCCCTCGGAATTCAAGACTGCTATCGTAAAACCTCTCTTAAAAAATTTGAAGAGTCTTCAAATTTAGCACGTAGGTACTTTGGCTTATCGCCGTTCTGATGATGGCATACCGATCAAGGTCAAGGTCAAGGTCAGGGAGATCGGTAGGCCTTGAAAGTGGTAGGGTTTTCAGCCATATGCTCCACATTTGTCCTTGACAGAAGCGCTTCAGATTGTGTGTGGTACTGTATAGCCTAGAGTAGAAAACATCCGAGCATAAATTATTGCCATGTTGACCTTGACCTTGAAGTGTGACCTTGAAAACCGAAATTTCCTTCTTTGCGCTATATACTTCTTGTCCAAGCTATATCTCGTGAACTAGAAGACAGAATCCCTTCAAATTATGTGTGATGATGTGAGACTAAGACTATAACACATTCGTATATAAGTTATTCCTCGGAAATACAATGTCGCCGAGCGGCAGACATGTTTCTGTTTTTCTTCACCCTCCTATATCTCGTGAAATACTGTATAGAATCACTCCAAATTTTGTGTGGGGGTGAAAAAAGTGCAGTAGAAGACACTGCAGTACAAATTATGCCACGTGGGATTTTAATGGCGCTGAGCGGCAGACATGTATCCGAGTTAAGGTTGTACACCCCATTAAGGGTGTTCATCCCGGTAAAGGAGGGTGTCTAATACTAAAAGTAAAAGACATCCTAGCACAAAATGTGCCACGTGGGGCTTAAATGTCGCCGAGTGGCAGACATGTGTGTCTCAGTGTCAAGGGTGTGCACCCCACCAATTAAGGGTGTGCATCCCGGAAAACGATTTGCACCTAGTCAAGGGTTTGTAGGTGCATCACCCAAAGGTCACAAGGAGGACGGGGACCTAAGATGTGAGGGGGAAGGGAGGTACAGGGCGGGGCATGTACAGGGCGTAACCGGCAAAGGACATATCTGCCGCCCGGCGATGCTCTTGGTTTTTTGTTGTTGTTTTTTCATTCTGTCTGTCCCGAACCGCTTGACCGAATCGCTTCAAATTTTGTGTGGTGGTGTGTCACCACGAGAGGAAGGCATCATCGCATACTTTGTCGCCGTCGTGACCTTGACCTTGGCGTATGACCTTGAAAACCGAAAATGTTTAAGGGGCCATAACTTCCACACCGTAGGTCCTAGAGTCTTGAAACGGCATGAAGGTACTTTGGCTTATGGCCATTCTGATGATGGCATACCAATCAAGATCAAGGTCAAGGTCAGGGAGATCGGTACGCCCTGAATGTGGTAGGGGTCTAAAAATTGGGTTTTTCTGTCCCAAGGATTTCTCCCGAACCGCTTGACCGAATCGTTTCCAATTTTGTGTGGTGGCGTGTCACCATGAGAGGACGGCACCTGCGCATACATTATCGCCGTCGTGACCTTGACCCTGGTGAGTGACCTTGAAAACCAATCCTCTTTAAGGGGCTATAACTTCCACACCGTTGGTCTTAGAGACTTGAAACATGGCATGTAGGTACTTTGGCTTATGGCCGTTCTGATTATGTTAATTAGTGGGATGTACACCCTTAATGGGGTGTACACCCTTAATGGGGTGTACACCCTTAACTCGGAGACATGTCTGCCGCTCGGCGACATTAAAAACCCACGTGGCATAATTTGTACTGCAATGTCTACTCTACCTTTTTCACCCCCACACAACATTTTGAGTGATTCTATACAGTATTTCACGAGATATAGGAGGGTGGAGAAAAACGGAAACATGTCTCCCGCTCGGCCACATTAAAATCCCACGTGGCATAATTTGTACTGCAATGTCTTCTACTCCCCCTTTTTCACCCCCACACAAAATTTGGAGTGATTCTATACAGTATTTCACGAGACAGGAGGGTGGAGAAAAATCGGAAACATGTCTGCCGCTCGGCGACATTGTAGTTCCGAGTGATAATTTATGTACGAATGTTTTATACTCTTAGTGTTACATCCTGACACAAACTTTGAAGAGATTATGTTTTCTAGTTCACGAGATACAGCTGGGACAATAAATATATAGCGCAAAGAAGGAAATTTCGGTTTTCACGGTCACACTTCAAGGTCAAGGTCAGCATGGCAATAATTTATGCTCGGATGTTTTCTACTCTAGGTTATACAGTACCACACACAATCTGAAGCGCTTCTGTCAAGTACAAATGTGGAAAATATGGCTTAAAACCCAATTTGTAGACCCCTACCACTTTCAAGGCCTACCGATCTCCCGGACCTTAACACTGACCTTGATTACTATGCCATTATCAGAACGGCCATAAACCAAAGTACCTACATGCCAAATTTGAGGACTCTAAGACCAATGGTGTGGAAGTTATGGCCCCTTACAAATGTTCGGTTTTCAAGGTCATACGCCAAGGTCAAGGTGACGACGACGAAACGCTTTGCGCGGATGCCTTCCACTCATGGTGACACACCACCACATAAAATTTGAAGCGATTCGGTCAAGCGGTTCGGGAGATATCCTTGGGACAGACAGACAGACAGAAAAACAAACAAACAAAAACAAACAACAAAGAAACATACACGAACGAAAATAGACTCCTTTGCGATCGTAGATCGGCAAAGGACAACAAGGGCATCGCCGAGCGGCAGATACGTCCTTTGCCGGTTACGCCCTGTACCTCCCCCGCCCTGTACCTCCCTTCCCCCATCACATCTTCGGTCCCCGTCCTCCTTGTGACCTTTGGGTGATGCACCTACACACTCTTGACCACTCAAATCGTTTTTCAGGATACACACCCTTAATTGGTGGGGTGCACACCCTTAACACTGAGACATGTCTGCCACTCGGCGACATTTAAGCCCCACGTGGCACATTTTGTGCTAGGATGTCTTTTACTTTTAGTATTAGACCCCCTCCTTTACCGGGATGTACACGCTTAATTAGTGGGTGACTCGGAGACATGTCTGCCGCTCGGCCACATTAAAATCCCACGTGGCATAATTTGTACTGCAATGTCTTCTACTCTTCTTCTTACCCCCCCCCCCCCCCCCCCCCCCCCCACCACCACCCTCCACACAAACAAAATTTGGAGTGATTCTATACAGTATTTCACGAGATATAAGAGGGTGAAGAAAAACGGAAATATGTCTGCCGCTCGGCGACATTCTATTTCCGAGGGATAATTTATGTATGAATGTGTTATACTCTTAGTGTCACATCCTGACACAAAATTTGAAGGGATTCTGTCTTCTAGTTCACGAGATACAGCTTGAACAATAAATATATAGCCCAAAGAAGGACATTTCGGTTTTCAAGGTCACACTTCAAGGTCAAGGTCAGCATGGCGATAATTTATGCTCGGATGGTGTCTACTCTAGACACACACTCTGAAGCGCTTCTGTCAAGTACAAATGTGGAAAATATGGCTTAAAACCCACTTTTTGGCTCACGTCGTTTTTTAAAACAAAGTGAGTCTATTGTATCGTACATGTTCGGTTGTGTGTATGTGTGTGTGTTGCGTCCGTGGCCCCGACCTTTAACCTTGACTCAAACCTTAATGTTGTCATTTTCTCTAAACATATAAGGCGTTAGAGGGTTAAAGTTAGCAGGATACTTGATTTTGACGTGAGCCTTCAAGTCACGACGATCAAAGCAGTCAGATACATTGATAAAGAACAAAATAAAGATAATCATTTCGAAGGTTGCCTGCCAGAGTAGCGTATATCGCGTTTCAGTAGTTTGGAGAAAAACGGAAATCAAAGCTTGAAGCTTAAGTACATCAATAAACGAAACCTTTGTAGCGCGGAAAGAGTTTAGGCGTTTACATTGATATCTTCGCCATTAGCAAGAGAAAGAATGTAACAACACAATGTTTAGTTTTATCACAATAATTAATCAAAGTAGGTAGGGGTAGCGCTATGACAAAAAGGCCGGGGGCATTCAATCCACCATGCGCTCTAAACACCCAGCCTATCACGAGTATAGTAATATGTCTCAGTTCAGTCTGACGCAACGCGGGACAGAGACCGGCCGAGACTCATTAACATACTGGAGTATCCTCACGTGCTCTGCTCTGGCCGTACCAGTGGTGGTCAACATCAAAGTGACCCTTTTGTTATATGCCGACATACACTGAGTGAGCAATGCGTACAGGGTTGAAAATCACGTTTTCACGTAAAGCCAGACGTGAGTCAGTGGGAAAACAAAAAGCGTTCAGAAGGCTACCAAAGTAGTTTTCTCTTACTTTTGTTTTTACAACAAACACTTTGATTTACGAGTTTGATAACAATTGAACAGGAACATTTAGATATTCAGAGTAAAAATAAAATGTTATGAAGTAAGCAAACGCCTTCCACTCCTACCGTACTCGGGAAAAAAATACAGTATTATGTAGGCCTACAACTGATAATCAATAAGATTTTATTGTACGCTATTGCCCTTGTGTGGATATGCGATTTAAGGGCAGGCACAAAATAATAGTTTGTAAGAAAATAAAAGGTTAGTTGGTGAATGGAGAGGTAGGGGCTAAAATAGAGGTGTGGAAGGTGCTGTATTGCTGAAAAGAGCTTTTGCCTTTTGTGATCTTCATGAGATAATGGTAATTTGCAGAGTGGGCAGACTTACAAAAAAAAGGAATGACAGACAAAGAAACACGAGAAAAAATAACATACACATTTCAATATGTGTGCGCGCGTGTGTGTGTGTGTGTGTGACTGACAGACAGACCGACAGAAAGAGATAGACAGACAGAAAGAGACAAACAGAAAGAGATGGACAAACAGACAGAGATTCGGACAGACAGACAGAGATTGAGAGACAGACAAGTTCGATAGCTTTTAGGTGACCCATCGTTTGTGATGTAGGCATCAAACAAGTGTCAGCATTACCGCCCTTGTGATCTTTGTGCGTTCCTTACTGTTTGGTCCACTACTATACCGCAGTACTGCATACCAGGCGGTAATGAAATACCAGGGGTAATTAAAATGGGGGGAAAGGGAGGGGGTGGTAAGCAGGATTGGAATGGAAAAGTGAACAGTATCTGCATGACATGTAATCCCACGAAAACGTACGAATGTATGAACAATATTGTTTACTCTCTAACATTGGCAATTCACTAGAATGAAAACTGTTATGCTGATTAAAGACAAACAAAACACGTTGAGAGAGAGAGAGAGAGAGAGAGAGAGAGAGAGAGAGAGAGAGAGAGAGAGAGAGAGAGAGAGAGAGAGAGAGAGAGAGAGAGAGAGAGAGAGAGAGTTGCCGATTAATTTACCAATGAGTGAGACTGAGAGAGAGAGAGAGAGAGAGAGAGAGAGAGAGAGAGAGAGAGAGAGAGAGAGAGAGAGAGAGAGAGAGAGAGAGAGAGAGAGAGAGAGAGAGAGAGAGAGAGAGAGAGAGAGAGAGAGAGAGAGAGAGAGAGAGAGAGAGAGAGAGAGAGAGAGAGAGAGAGAGAGAGAAAGAGAGAGAGAGAGAGAGAGTTGCCGATTAATTTACCAATGAGTGAGACTGAGAGAGAGAGAGAGAGAGAGAGAGAGAGAGAGAGAGAGAGAGAGAGAGAGAGAGAGAGAGAGAGAGAGAGAGAGAGAGAGAGAGAGAGAGCCGCCACTAGCTCACGTGACTCACAAGATGTCCCATTACAGTCTGTGGTTATATGACCCTAGTCTTTCAAATCAAACACGCGCCTATGTTATATGGTCACAAGTCACTGTCTGGTCCAAGTTGGAGGCCCTTGTGACTGAATTCCTTCCGACTGATCAAAGACATTCCTCAGTTGTCATCTGATCAGCCGGTCAGTTGTAAGACGAAAGTGTCTGCTCAGCACATGCTGAACAAGTTGAAAGCGAGGGCGAAATTTGAAGTTTTAGATTTTTGTTGGTAAGCTATGTGACGACGCGTTTTGAAATAACGACGCGATTTGAAATAATTATTTCAAATCGAAACGTGTCGACACACACCAACGAACGCGTTTTGAAATAAACTCGACGCGATTTGAAATAATTATTTCAAAACGCGTCGTTATTTCAAAACGCGTCGTCACAAAGCTACATTCAGATATCTCATGATCTGGGTTTCAGGAGTTTGGTCAGTTCTTGGATGGTAGCATTAATAACTCACAATTTACAAGTCATATCGCCTAAAACATCTGATAGCATGAAAATATACCCCTTTTAGAGTGTTTCTATGAACAAAATGAAAAACTCATTTTTGTTGATATATCATGATCTGGCAGGTAACCCTCGATTATTTTGTTGCAGAGATTAGGGGAAGACGGGGTAAAAAGCGCATGGGCGGGTAAGAAGCCCCCCCCAATTATCTCATGAAATAAAGAAAATTTCAGTCAAATTTGCCCATGAGACGAATGCTAGACATCAACGCTCGTCTCATGGGCAAAATGAGACTGAAATTTGCTTCATTTCATGAGATAATTGGGGGGGGGCTTCTTACCCGCCCATGCGCTTTTTACCCCGTCTTCCCCTACTGTTGTGCAACCTTTAACCTTGACTCAGTCACACTCTTCAAACTAAAGAAGACTCTCACTCTCCACTGAAACTTTAACGTTGTCGTTTTCTCAAACGTTTGACGTGAGCCTTCAAGTCATGACGATCAAAGCAGTCAGATACATCGATAAGGAACAAGAGAAAGAAAATCATTTGTTGCAGAGATTACTGTTGTGTAACAAAGTGTTGTACCGAGTAGATACTGGAAAGAAGACTCCATTAGATATGCAAAAACGCTCTTTAAAAAGAAACACAAGACTTCAGGTGTGTACAAATAGGTACATTTTAACGTCGTTAACTTATATTTTCTGTAACAAATGGATGTACCGAGTGTGTGCGTTGACGGCCCGGTTGTTTCGTTTTATTTGTGCCTTTGAGTTTGACAACGGTTGTTCGTGTTCATTCGCACATCATCTCTGCGCATGCAATACTTAGCCTATCGCACTTCCGGCAACAAGGCCTAGGCCTAGAGAATAAGCCTTACCTCATAATCAAGACGACGTACCTAACATTTAGCCCACATTCATTTCAGTCTTGAAAAAAATATACGGAAAATCCAGTGTTCGTCGATTTCACTGCCTTCGACGTACGAATCCTTTGTTAGGCCTAGACGATTGATCACCATGTACAGGGGAAGATAAACATGGATGAGCTTGCTGGCTGTGACCTTGACCTTTGCGGCAGAGGGGGGGGGATTAACGAAACGAAAATAAAATATTAGGACTAATATAAAATATCTTACAGAAATGTAGATATGTGGAACAAGTTTTCATCGCATGAACAATCAGTTTAAAACAGTAACAGATCAGGAGTATGGCCTTACGAATTACGCAACTTCAATTATTAATTTTCTAAGAGTAAGAGGCTTAGACCTACAGGCAAAGACTGTAGGCCTACTACAGGTGTCCGTAGACCCCCCTTACCCCGGTGGGGGAGGGGGGAGTGGGGGGGGGGATTGGTCACTATGTTTTTCTGAAAGCTTGGTCAATATGCTTTTCAATTTTACTTGTTTGCCAAAAATAAAAATAGGGCTCCACTATGTTACATGCGCATATATAAACATACATATAATCAAATTTTAAAGAAAGGGGTAGGGGTAATTTAATGCACAGAAATAATTTAATTTACACAGTAAAATAAAAAATAATTCTGTTTTCAGATGCACAAGTGTCTACATAACAGTATTCTCTCTATACAGGCATGGGAATTGTCATGGGAATTCCCATGCCTGCTATAGTAATAAAAATCAGACGTGAGCCTTGAAGGCTTTGCCTCTTGTCTTTATTTGTTTTTATTGTTTTTGAATGCATCGTTTGTTTGTGCCGTATGTTTATTTGTTCGGCAAGTGTTGCTTGTGTTTGTTTGTTTTTCTGTTTGCGTGCAAGCTGACTTGTTCCACTCAATCCTTTATCCCTTGTTGAATACTACTTTAGCTCGACACTTCGTAATTTCGGTACAGCAAATATTCGGATTACTTGCTGATTAATAAATAATGAGTAAACAAGTGACAATAATATTCTGAGTGTATGATGTAAGCAGAAATAAAAATGGTACAATAAAGATTTGGATTACTTGTTGATTAATAATTAATGATTAGGCCTAACTAAACAAGTGACTTTATATTCTGAGACCATGATAGAAGCTGAAATAAAATGAACACATTCAGGAGTCTCCAGATCTCTTGTTTGAAGTTGTCTTAGTTCTATTCTCCTTAACCAGAGATTTAACATCCTCTAGAAAATGAAACCAAGAGTTGAGGGAAGTACGATAATTCGCCCAACATGTCCGTTAAAGGCACAAGAATCCTATTTCTCAGTGCCAGACATTTGGACTGGGACAGGATCAAAGGTTCCAGACAACTCGGAGATTGTAAACACATAAATTTACTAAGAGAGAAATAATGGGGTGGGGGTGAAGAAAGATTGCAGGCTGAAAGAAGTAAAGTAAAGAAATGTGGAAAACAAATCTCACTAAGCCCAAGTTCTATAAAGAAAAAAAATGAAAGTAATCTTAAGATACAATGTAACAACAATAAAAGATCCAGCATGGAACCTGTTCTGAAACAAAACATTGCTAAGATAAAAATGAGCCAATTAAGAATGCAAGGAACACAATTATAGAGTTCGTTTTTTAACGGGGGAAATGGGGAGAAGGGTTGTGTGAAACTGGCATAATGAAGCCCGATAAATATGAATTTTATTATTGTCCTGTTGATCTTACCTCAACATTTTGGGTATGTTTTTGGCTTCAGTGTGTGTGTGTGTGTGTGTGTGTGTGTGTGTGTGTGTGTGTGTGTGTGTGTGTGTGTGTGTGTGTGTGTGTGTGTGTGTGTGTGTGTGTGTGTGTGTGTGTGTGTGTGTGTGTGTGTGTGTGTGTGTGTGTGTGTGTGTGTGTGTGTGTGTGTGTGTGTGTGTGTGTGTGTGTGTGTGTGTGTGTGTGTGTGTGTGTGTGTGTGTGTGTGTGTGTGTGTGTGTGTGTGTGTGTGTGTGTGTGTGTGTGTGTGTGTGTGTGTGTGTGTGTGTGTGTGTGTGTGTGTGTGTGTGTGTGTGTGTGTGTGTGTGTGTGTGTGTGTGTGTGTGTGTGTGTGTGTGTGTGTGTGTGTGTGTGTGTGTGTGTGTGTGTGTGTGTGTGTGTGTGTGTGTGTGTGTGTGTGTGTGTGTGTGTGTGTGTGTGTGTGTGTGTGTGTGTGTGTGTGTGTGTGTGTGTGTGTGTGTGTGTGTGTGTGTGTGTGTGTGTGTGTGTGTGTGTGTGTGTGTGTGTGTGTGTGTGTGTGTGTGTGTGTGTGTGTGTGTGTGTGTGTGTGTGTGTGTGTGTGTGTGTGTGTGTGTGTGTGTGTGTGTGTGTGTGTGTGTGTGTGTGTGTGTGTGTGTGTGTGTGTGTGTGTGTGTGTGTGTGTGTGTGTGTGTGTGTGTGTGTGTGTGTGTGTGTGTGTGTGTGTGTGTGTGTGTGTGTGTGTGTGTGTGTGTGTGTGTGTGTGTGTGTGTGTGTGTGTGTGTGTGTGTGTGTGTGTGTGTGTGTGTGTGTGTGTGTGTGTGTGTGTGTGTGTGTGTGTGTGTGTGTGTGTGTGTGTGTGTGTGTGTGTGTGTGTGTGTGTGTGTGTGTGTGTGTGTGTGTGTGTGTGTGTGTGTGTGTGTGTGTGTGTGTGTGTGTGTGTGTGTGTGTGTGTGTGTGTGTGTGTGTGTGTGTGTGTGTGTGTGTGTGTGTGTGTGTGTGTGTGTGTGTGTGTGTGTGTGTGTGTGTGTGTGTGTGTGTGTGTGTGTGTGTGTGTGTGTGTGTGTGTGTGTGTGTGTGTGTGTGTGTGTGTGTGTGTGTGTGTGTGTGTGTGTGTGTGTGTGTGTGTGTGTGTGTGTGTGTGTGTGTGTGTGTGTGTGTGTGTGTGTGTGTGTGTGTGTGTGTGTGTGTGTGTGTGTGTGTGTGTGTGTGTGTGTGTGTGTGTGTGTGTGTGTGTGTTATTCATACCAGACAGGCCTATTTGCTTTTTATATTGTTATTATCAATATAATGTTATCTGTACGCGAATATATCTTTGTCCAACTTGTGCTGATTGTGTACCTTTCGGTCATTCAGCTTCGGTTTTGGTTGTATGTTGTACAAAGCTCCTTCTTATACAAGCATTTCTAGCTAAAATAGATCAGTAGTTTAATTTAACGTCTTTTCACCAGTAGGGATATTAGACACACACACAAATCTAAAACATGTTGATAAATTAACAAAACTAATGCATAAAATACAACAATACAACAAAGCGCCAAAAATCATAAGAATTTGGCAATCTCAGAATTTGCTACAACAGTAAGTTATTTGAATCCATCACGTTTTGACTGGCATTACATAAAAATAATTTCACCTCAGATTAAATTATACTAAGCATTAGAAGAGAGAAGGAGATGAATAAAAGTCCGTTTAACGTTCTCAGACCTGAAACAGGTACATATTATGGGATGTTTTAACCATAAAGATAGCGGGACGATCCTGGAGGTACTGCCAGGAAAGTTCCGAATTCTTTGAATAATCAAGAGAGAATGAGAGAGAAAGAGACAGAAAGACAGACAAACAGACGCAGAGACGGATATAGACAGAGAAAAAATTACATTGACGAAAAATAAGAATGGAAAGACAAACGGATGAAATTAAAAGGAAAGAAAGAGAATGAGAGGAAGAGAGAAAATTAAATGAAGAAACTGGAAAAAAAGGGATTGAACAAGTAAGAAGGGAACTGTTGATATCAAGAAAAAAGGTAGCCTGTATTGTTTGCTCTTCTGGTATCCTGAAGTGGAAGCCGCATTGTCAATCGCCTTGATTGGAAAGGAAGGAAAGAGAAGCAAAGAAAGAAAGAAAGAAAGAAAGAAAGAAAGAAAGAAAGAAAGAAAGAAAAAACAGATATTGAATGAGTAAGAAAGAAAGAGGAAATAAAGACACGGCAAAAATACGATTACACGAGCGGAACAAAACAAATGAGAGAGAGAGAGAGAGAGAGATTCACGATTCACGATTCACGATTTTTTATTGAGGGAAAATAGATAAGCTACAAAGCTTCTTTTCAAGTTTTCAAGAGAGAGAGAGAGAGAGAGAGAGAGAGAGAGAGAGAGAGAGAGAGAGAGAGAGAGAGAGAGAGAGAGAGAGAGAGAGAGAGAGAGAGAGAGAGAGAGAGAGAGAGAGAGAGAGAGAGAGAGAGAGAGAGAGAGAGAGAGAGAGAGAGAGAGAGAGAGAGAGAGAGAGAGAGAGAGAGAGAGAGAGGGAGAGACTCCGAAACTCCGATTTTTTTAATGATTTAGACTATCATGACATGGCAAGAATAATGTAACACAAAATTCAAACAGGGCGGGAGAGAGGGGGGAGACAGACAGACAGACAGAGAAAGAGAAAGAAAGAAGGAAAGAAAAAAGAAACTTCTTCCCAGTGAGAAAAAAGAAACAAAATGGAAGAGTGATATAAACTGTACTCCCAGTCACTGGTGAAAGTCAAGGGAGATGATTTGCGACTCTGGGGTTATTGTGGGGGGTTGCCCATTTTGGCCATAGACAGCGATTTGAAGTTGTCTCATATTATACATCCATACATGTAATAATTTATATATAAAAAAGCTGTGTGGAACATTATTGTCTGAACATTAGTAAACTGGATGATAACGCTGGATATAAAAACATCTGCACTATGCAGAATGGAAACACATTCATAAGCTCTTCCTTTGATTGTGACTATTTAGCATATTCTTCATCAGTTTTGTTAGAATAGTGGCCAGATTTTGAATTCAGATGAATTGATATAATTTATGTAGTTATAACCCAAATCCAACAGCAGTGGTAATTATAGTTTTGCGCCATAGTCAGCATGGCTGTGGTCCTTTCAGACTGGCCAGTTCAGAAAATAGCACAGTGTTTTTATACATTTGATTCACTACTGCTGTTCACGATGTTCGAATGCTTCAGAGTACAAGAGCAAGCCCATTCTGGTTACATAATGGGGATATTGCACTAACAATGAAACAATGACACCCATAATTGGGAAATAAATTTCTGTCATGATCATTTAACAATAGGCAGAAAGTTGATTGCCTGTACAAAGTTAATTGAAACTGAACACCATGAGAATGTGGATTAGTAACCCAAACAATGAGAGCAATATATGCGTATTAAAGGCTATGGTTATATGAATTTTCAGTTTTAGATGGCTAACAGTAACACTTGGGTGGAGTTAAAGCATAATAGTACTACCCAGATGACTATAAATGCTGTATCTGCAGTCCTGTGACAAACAAAATAGTACTATCCAGATGACTATAAATGCTGTATGAACATAATAGTACTATCCAGATGACTATAAATGCTGTATGAACATAATAGTACTATCCAGATGACTATAAATGCTGTATCTGCAGTCCTGTGACGAACAAAATAGTACTATCCAGATGACTATAAATGCTGTATGAACATAATAGTACTATCCAGATGACTATAAATGCTGTATCTGCAGTCCTGTGACGAACAAAATAGTACTATCCAGATGACTATAAATGCTGTATGAACATAATAGTACTATCCAGATGACTATAAATGCTGTATCTGCAGTCCTGTGACGAACAAAATAGTACTATCCAGATGACTATGAATGCTGTATGAACATAATAGTACTATCCAGATGACTATAAATGCTGTATCTACAGTCCTGTGACGAACAAAATAGTACTATCCAGATGACTATAAATGCTGTATGAACATAATAGTACTATCCAGATGACTATAAATGCTGTATCTGCAGTCATGTGACAAACATAGGAAACACTTTTTGTGGAGGCACCTGCAGACTATATAGGCAGCTGCAGACTAAAGACAGGCAATAGCAAGTTTAATATATTACAGTGGAATTGCCGTTCTATTAATAGAACGGCGGATCATTTGTTACACTTTTTAAGTTCTAGTAAAACAGCTTATCACATTTTGTGTTTACAATCACTTAGTGTTAAATATTCTGACTTACCGCGTATTCAAGGGTATCAATACCCACCAAATCTTAGTAATACTGATAACAGAGTATATACCGCCACATATATCTGTTTACAATTAAAATACACCAGTGTTTCTTCACCGATTGAAAATGTTGCTAATATTGTGTATTCAAACACAATACAACTTCGAGTGGACGGTAGAAATACGAATGTTTTAAATATATATTTTCCAAAGGGATATATACAAAACAATAATAATTACTGGATGAATTTGCTCTCTGGGACGGCCTCCTGGGTCGTGGCGGGAGATTTTAACGCCCACCACCCTACCTGGGAGGCCTTCTACAGGCCCAATAGACCTGACCCTGGAGGAACTAAATTGTTTGAAGAAATAAATAATTCAACCCTTGTTATTTTGAACGATGCGTGTGTGTGTGTGTGTGTGTGTGTGTGTGTGTGTGTGTGTGTGTGTGTGTGTGTGTGTGTGTGTGTGTGTGTGTGTGTGTCTGTCTGTCTGTGTGTGTCTGTGTCTGTCTGTCTGTAAGTCGATTTTATCATAAACTATTGGACATATTTTAATCACATTTCGTAGAGGGGTTGGCGTCTTGAAAAAGAAGGTTCCGTTCAATATTCATGAATGTGCTGACCTTGACACTGAAGTTTGACATTGAAACCCGTAATTTCCTTCTTTGGGTTATATATTTCATTTCCGAGCTGTATCTCTTGAACCAGTGAACAGAATCGCTTCAAAGTTTGTGTGGTGGTGTACCACAGCCCAGGGATGGTTCCGTAAATAAAATATAACCATGATGACCTTGACCTTGAGGTTTGACCTTGCAAACCGAAAGTTCTTCTTGAGGTCATTGAACTTACAATGTTCAGACTTCATATGCAGTAGCTTGTGGTAAGCCTGATTTTTGAATACTGATCAAAGTCAAGGTCAAGGTCAAGGCCATAGGCTTGGATGTGTGAAATCGGTGTTTTAGCTATATCTTTCACATTTGTGCAATTACATACGTCAAATTTAGCAGCTTGGTAGACAGGGTCAATGTCATATGTGGTGCGGAGTATTGTCTAGATTAATGACCTTGACCTTGGCTTTTGAACTAATCTCTTGTAGCAGTGTTATAGTTCAAACACAATACACTCATATAACCTTATAGTTATATTCTTGATCAGCATGACTTAAGGAATTCAGTGGTGATATTTGAAGCTTTTTTTACCTGGACCTTGATATTTGACCGTGAGGCTATTACAAGGAAACCTTTCTTCACGCACCCAGCACAACCATGTATATTCTCAATCGGCATTATTAAGGAATGCAGTAGGAGACATTTAAAGGCTTCTTGACTTTGACCTTGTGTTTGTTCCTGTCTGTCCAGGCTGTAAAAAGCTCAGTGAAAGGGGGAAGTGGGAGAGGGGAGAGAAGAGATACACGGGCAGGTTATGAGGTTCATGTGTCGGTCAGTGTGTTTGTCATGTGTTCGTCTGGTTATTAATGCCCCATATGTGCCTGTTCGAGGACGGAGGACGTTAAGCGAACTTTCATCCCATGGTAAAAGAGCGAGGGAACTTGCCGCCGCTCGGCGACTCACTTGGTTTTTCTTTTTCTTTCTTTTTTTTTTTTTTTCTTTTTTCTATCTCGTAGTTTGGCTGTAAAGGTTATGAAAGCAATGTTATGAAATTTAGTTTGTTTGTTTCGTTGTTGTTGTTTTGTTTCTTTCTTTTTGTTTGCTTGGGGGGTGTTTTTTGTGGGGAGGGGGTCATTTAATTTTTTTAAAAGAGGCCCAATTCACTTCATTTTAAATCACTCTTGGTGGAGGTTTGCACTGTGTCAAAGCTTTCTAGTGTACCTATATTTTCAATGCATAAAAGTAAAAGAAAGAAGGGGCGATAGAAGAACTACAGGGAGTAGAATAGTGGGGGAGAGGGAGGGGGGTTATAGCGGAAAGAGGGAAGTGAAGGACGACGAAGACAAGAGGAGAGGAAGGAGGAAGCGGAAATGGCCAGGGATTATAGGATGGGCATTGTAATGGCGGAGATTATGGGAGGGATGAGGACTGTCAACGTGACGTTATTATCAATGATAATGATGTCCACGCTGAACGGCGTGCCAAGACTTGCTAATTTACACCTCGCTATGATCAAGATTAAGCTCGTTAAAAAAATATATAAATAAAAATAAAAGCGAAACACGCACATACGAAGGGATGATGATGATGACAACGCTGACGACCATATTGACCAGGATGATGATGATGATGATGATGATGATGATGATGACGACCATATTGACCAGGATGATGATGATGATGACAACGCTGACGACCATATTGACCAGGATGATGATGATGATGATGATGATGATGATGATGATGATGATGATGATGATGATGATGACAACGCCGACGACCATATTGACCAGGATGATGATGATGATGATGATGATGACAACGCTGACGACCATATTGACCAGGATGATGATGATGATGGTGATGACAACGCTGACGACCATATTG
>CM065695.1:19551170-19558670 GCA_017654935.2 Phymorhynchus buccinoides | reverse complement strand
GAGAGAGAGAGAGAGAGAGAGAGAGAGAGAGAGAGAGAGAGAACCAAAGAGAGTGGGGAAAATAGGGAGGATAGTAGAGAGGAGGCAATTGTTATCATGGCAAAAAGTCACGCAAAATGTTATCAAATCCATACATGGCTTCCAGTACTGCATCTTTATTCCTTAGTATGTGGTACGGGGAACTCTCTTACATTCACAGACAGCATATCATTATGTTCTATTAATGTAACAATGAATAAATTATCGTTGCATTTCAAGCATTTCATTTCTGGACCCGTGCGGAGCACGAGAGAGAGAAATAGAAATCCAATGACTCCCAACCATTCGAACCGGGAATCGATCCCAGTTCCCGAGAGATGGGAATTAACTCCGAACGTCACACCAAATCTTTTCATTAAAATAATCACCCAGAATAAAGTCTAACTCACATTTCATTTATGAAAGATGCATATTGAATAGCAATGATGATATTATTATTCCAAAGCTAACACACTGTCACACAACAAACCATGAATAGGAATTTAAGAAACAAACCGTAATGGCACTCCGAGCATCGCGCCGAGTCAATACTGCGTCACGTCACGTGGAAAGAAGAAAAACATTTGGGGTCACTTCGAAAAATCCGTTCAAAAAGACTAGTGGGTGCTTTCCCTTGCTGTAAGAACCAAAAACGGTCCAGCGAGACTGAGGAGGAAGAACTAACTTAGTATATTGCATTGTGGGTAGGGAGAAAGTGAAAGTGAGCGTACTAGACCTGGCGTTCAGTGGGCGCAATCGGCGCATACGGGCTGCATGAGTTGACAAAATTCGGTCAGATCTGGCGTCTGTAGCCTAGAGACGCCCTCTGGGCCAAAGGGCCATATGAGGCATTTAGAATTGTTAAGATCTTAACAGAAAAAAGACTTTACTAGGGATACAGATGTTGTTCGTATAGGGTTTTGAAAGGAGATTAAGGGATGAGCAGAGTTTTAAAAGTTTGAAATGCTTAGAGATAACAGTGTTTATTAAAAGATATTTGAGCAGTTTGCTGGACTTATTGACAGAGGAAGGAAACCTAAGTTTAAATTTTTCAGGGCTACAGTTTAAAACTTTATAATGTGCTCAAAGGCTTATTATATAAAATGTTTTAAAAGAGGCAAAAGCCCTATCTAATTTAATTTAATACAATATTAGCGGCAAGTTAATGCCTTAGGTCCCTAAAAACAATTGAGTGACCAAAAGGGGTCACAGGGACCTATCTATTCAAAACAGCTTCGCTGTGATAACTTTATTGTTAAAAGCATTAACTTAATACATAGCAGTACAAGGCTGCTGTAGGGTTACTCTGACCATGGAGTGCCCTAAGTTAAAAAGTATATTATATACATGACTATGTACATAACGATTAAGTCTATATATACATGACTATGTACATAACGATTAAGTCTATAGTTTTAGTCATGAATAGGTTACTTTAGTTGTTCAGAGAACAAATACGATAAATTACAAGTTGTTTAACTTGGAATTGTATTAGAGTAATATTGGCCTTAAAAGTAATGGGTATAGTAAAATCTTTTTAGAGTAGTACACTCTGTTTACGATGTTGTTATAAGTGCGGAGCACGGGTGTAACTAGTATGATATATAGCACATGAGTTGCAATGTTTCCCAGTCATGTTTGATTTTATTTATAGAATCCAGTCAGAATCCAATGCTTCCTTGTTTTCTGATTTTACGTGTTGTCGTTTGTATTTGTACCTGTGACAGCATCCAAATTTCCTTTTACTGTTCTTAAAAGGACAATAAATGTGATTGATTAATTGATTGATTGGTTGATTGATTGATTGATTGATTGATTGATTGATTGATATATTTGTTTTCTGTTAGAGTTCTGTTGTTGTTGTTGTTGTCTAGCTCTCTGCCCTCCACCATTGCCCTTGGAGATTCCAACATCCATTTTTCTGAACATGTTCGCAGCCTTGGCGTTTTTTTGGATGAAGACCTCATGCAACAGCATATCACTAAGATCTGCCAGGCTGCATACATCGAACTCGATCAGGCGAATCAGCTCTATACGCCCCTTTCTCACGACCGAGGCAACCAAAACGCTAGTCAGCTCATACATTTTATCTAGATTAGATTATTGCAACTCCCTTCTACTTGGTTGCCCACAGGCGCTTCTCAAACCCTTACAACAACTTCAAATCTCTGCTGCTATAATAGTCTTCAAAGCCAAACGTCTTCAACGCACGTCACCTCTACTTAAAGAATTACATTGACTACCCGTTCAACAAAGAATAAATTACAAAGCTGCCTGTCTTTGCTATCAAATCATTTCGGGAACAGCACCGCAATACCTCTCTGAGCTTCTTGAAATTTACGTTCCATCTCGATCCCTCCGCTCAGCAAATGACAATAGGATATTTCGAATACAAACATTTGTAGAGCTTTTACATCATCAGCAGTCAAACTATGGAATTCATTGCTCTCTGCTGTCAGACATAGTCAATCTTTAGCATCGTTCAAAGCAAACCTGAAAACCCATCTGTTCCGGCAGTCTTTCCAATACAATTTTAAAAACATCTCCATGTGCGCGTGTGCGTGTGTGTGCATGTGTGTGCACGCGCGTATGCGCGTTTGTGTGCATACGTGCGTACGTACGCGCGCGCGCGCGCGTGTGTATGTGTGTGTGTGATTGTGCGATGTGTGTGTGTGTGTATGTCCGTATGTTTGTATGTATGTATGTAATTTATGTGCGTGTATGTGTGTATGTGTATGTATGTAATTTGTGAGCGTGTGCGGGAGTGTGAGTGTGTGTGCGCCCACAGCCGCGCTTCCGAGCAGGTACATGTGTGTGTGTGTGTGTGTGTGTGTGTGTGTGTGTGTGTGTGTGTGTGTGTGTGTGTGTGTGTGTGTGTGTGTGTGAGTGAGTGTGTTGTGTGTGTTCTGTGTGGGTATATGTGCTTGCATGTATATGAGTGTATGTGTGCGCAGGAGAGATTGTGTTCGACTAGAGAGAGGGGGGGGGGGGGGGAGTGAGTGTGTGCGAGTATGTGTCTGTGAGTGTGAGTGCACGTGTGTGTTTTGTGTATGTGAGTGTGTGTTTGTGTGAGTCTCTGTGTGTGTGTGTGTGTGTGTGTGTGTGTGTGTGTGTGTGTGTGTGTGTGTGTGTGTGTGTGTGTGTGTGTGTGTGTGTGTGTGTGTGCGTGTGCGTGCGTGCGTGCGTGCGTGCGTGTGCGTGCGCGTGCGTGCGTGTGCGCGCGTTTTGTACAAGTGTATGTTTGTGTAAGTGTGTGTACGTTTCAGTGAGAATGTGTTTTCTGTGTGTTTGATGAAATGTGTATGGGTCTCTGTGTGTATGTCTGTGTGCAAAAACGCGTTCAATCGCGTGCGTGTACGTACGTGCGTGTGTGTCTGGTGTGCGTGTGTGTCTGTTGTGCGTGTGTGTGCGTGTGTGAATGTTTCAATGCTGATTGTAAAGCGCTTTCTGCTCGAAAAAAACCGCTATATAAGTGTCCGTTGTTTATTATTATTATTATTATTATTATTATTGTTGGTTTTTTTAGCTTTGATGTGTAAAGAATACAATTATTATTATTATTATTATTATTATTATTATTATTATTATTATTATTTTTTTTTTTTTTTTTTTTAATTATTATTGTTGTTTTTCGATTTGATGTTTAAAGAATACAAGGAAAATAAAGGATATTATGTCTAGCCACCGGTGTGTAGGTCTATATTCTTATTCCTACAGATACCTTATTTCTTCTTCTTCTTCTTCTTCTTCTTCTTCTTCTTCTTCTTCTTCTTCTTCTTCTTCTTCTTCTTCTTCTTCTTCTTCTTCTTCTTCTTCTTCTTCTTCTTCGATCACTCAGTTTCCTCGGTCAATTATGATTGAAGAAGCGTCATGCTGCTTTATGCGCCTAAGTAAGAAATAATAAGGCCCAGCATGTCCGACTTTGGCTGGAGGACATCTTTTTTAAAGTGTTTCTTGAAAAAAAGCACGAGAATGGACTGGTAAGGAACAAAGATAGTAGATGACAGTAAGCAAAGGGGAAAGGCTGAGTCAAAGAGAGTGACAGATTAGAGGAAGTTACAAGCACAGAACTTCCAGAAGGTGGGGGAACTATTTATGCAAAAGACCCCCGGTATCCCCACGAGGGACCTGATAAAAGATGCCCCCGGCAAGGGACGTCTGTACGCAATGCCAACTCAAACAAAGCAACTCAACGCAATGCCAACTCAAACAAAGCAACTCAACGCAATGCCAACTCAACGCAATGCCAACTCAAACAAAGCAACTCAACGCAATGCCAACTCAAACAAAGCAACTCAACGCAATGCCAACTCAAACAAAGCAACTCAACGCAATGCCAACTCAAACAAAGCAACTCAACGCAATGCCAACTCAAACAAAGCAACTCAACGCAATGCCAACTCAACGCAATGCCAACTCAACGCAATGCCAACTCAACGCAATGCCAACTCAAACAAAGCAACTCAACGCAATGCCAACTCAACGCAAAGCCAACTCAACGCAATGCCAACTCAAACAAAGCAACTCAACGCAATGCCAACTCAACGCAATGCCAACTCAAACAAAGCAACTCAACGCAATGCCAACTCAAACAAAGCAACTCAACGCAATGCCAACTCAAACAAAGCAACTCAACGCAATGCCAACTCAAACAAAGCAACTCAACGCAATGCCAACTCAAACAAAGCAACTCAACGCAATGCCAACTCAAACAAAGCAACTCAACGCAATGCCAACTCAAGCAAAGCAACTCAACGCAATGTCAACTCAAACAAAGCAACTCAACGCAATGCCAACTCAAACAAAGCAACTCAACGCAATGCCAACTCAAACAAAGCAACTCAACGCAATGCCAATTCAAGCAAAGCAACTCAACGCAATGCCAACTCGAACAAAGCAACTCAACGCAAGCAATTTATTAGGCTTACGTGTTTGTTTGTTTGTTTTGTTTTGTTTTACTTTGTTTTGTTTTGGGGATAATACTCTACTCATCATGAAAACAAATCTCTTCAGACCATGAACATGAGAGGCAAGCAAAACTTTTACAAAGGAAAACAAAACAAAGACTGACAGACAGCAGCGTGAGAAAGAGAGGATCTTCTGGCTCCACACAGCCAACTTTGTATGTTCTTTCAAGAAACTTTCCGGAATTTTGATCCACAAGAAGGAAAGGTTAACGGGAACTTGGGCATATTATAGACCTAAATGCCCTCTATCTTGCTTATAAGTTAGATCATTATTCTAATAGTTTTCTATATAATTATTGTGAAATGGTCTTAGTTGTCGACGGGGCTGTAATCTTGATTTTAGTCGTAATCTCTAGTGTTATTGTTAAAGAAAGAAGTCAAAACTTTTCCCGTCGATAGTTTCTTTTGCTAACTGCTATAATGTTTTTGTATGGTCTACTTGTTTCTTATAGATCATTTTGCACACAATACATGCATGAACACCACAATCTTCCTCTCGGATGGACGCCAGATATGAACGATTAGGTCATAAAATAAGAATACACAATGACCACACAGCCCCTCTCTCTCTCTCTCTCTCTCTCTCTGTCTCTCTCTCTCTCTCTCTCTCTCTCTCTCTCTCTCTCTCTCTCTCTCTCTCTCTCTCTCTCTCTCTCTCTCTCTCTCTCTCTCTCTCTCTCTCTCTCTCTCTCTCTCTCTCAAGACTAATCTTAAAGACTTTACAGCTACACCCCCACCCCCCACCCCAAGATGACGCTAGTGCTTCTTTAGTGGTAGCTTATATACAAAA
The DNA here is from genome assembly GCA_017654935.2 of Phymorhynchus buccinoides. Classification (NCBI taxonomy): domain Eukaryota; kingdom Metazoa; phylum Mollusca; class Gastropoda; order Neogastropoda; family Raphitomidae; genus Phymorhynchus; species Phymorhynchus buccinoides. The sequence goes on along the minus strand of CM065695.1, from coordinate 19,552,895 downwards.
GGCGAACGGGTAAGCAATGATTTTTAAGTGGAAAGTTCCACAACAACACAGCAAGCAGGCCTACATTTTCCTGTCTCCGTGCCAAAAGTAGTTCGTCCTGTAGTTGTCTGTCTAGAGGGTCAGTCTCATCAAACCCCTGTGTTGACCTGTGGTCAACCGACATCATTGGCTGCCCGAAATGACAACAGCCTGTTCAGTAAAGGCTCCTGGTTGTCTCCACTATTGTTCCCGACCAGTGGACTTGTTGCATATAATAATTCTTCTAGTGTGCTTCTTTTTTCTCTCTCTTCTTCTTCTTTTTCTTCTGATCCACGCAAGTTGCGTGCACTGTAAACATTTTACAGTGTAAGCTTCGCGGCGCTATCTTTTACGCGATGACTCGAACTTGAGACAGTCAAACGAATTTAACATGAAGCGCCAACAGAAAAGGGATAAAAAAGAAAAGAAAAGAAGAAAATACAAGTGGATCGCCGAGCGGCAGATAAGCTCCCGAGCGGGTGAACTTGGGCATATAATAGCAGCATGACGCATCTGTGCTCTAGTGACAATAAACTGAGCAGCAGTTGCTGAGAAACTGAGCAACTGCAAAGAAAACTTAATAAATATGTCCAAAATGTGTTGTAAATGACCGGTTACAGATGGTCTTTTTTTTTTGCGGGGGGGGGGGGGGGGGGGGGGGGTATTTGGTATATTCGGGCTCCTCTGCCCCGGAGAGAGTGTCGCCGCAAGTGCAGCGCTTACCCATTTTAAACCAAATTTGCGGGGGGGGGGGGGGGGGGGGGGGGGGGAGTGCACATGGTGAGGAGGAGGTGTGTGGGCACACTTCGAAAACCTAGCTATCAATTTGGCCATACCAGGCAGCGGGATTTCTCCCTGCTCTTACCGACTTTCAACTGCCGTGGGATTTTTACATGCGTAAAGCGCACGGGTCAGACTAGCTTTAAGTCCCCATCCGAAGGACTCGACGTTCAGTTCGATTTTCCTGTCAAACTAGAAAGAACGGGCGAGGCCGAGATTCGAACCCGGTTCACTCACGCTGCAGTCACGCATTACATTTGGCAGGCGAACGCCTTAACCACTCTACCACCTTTCTCCATTATCGACAGACTACAACCGTTGTGACCTTGACCTTGACATTTCTTGTACTAAATATTCGGAATTACCGTAAGCCAATGCATCTGCACTCCAAATGTGAACATTTTAAGTCCAACGATGTGAAACATATGGCCAAAAGAAGAACTGTAAGTTTTCAAGGTCAAGCTTCAAGGTCAAGGTCAGCATTATTATTATTTTTGAATGGGACCTTTTGCGTACCGTGATGCATCACCACAGTAAATTTGAAGCGATTCCATGCAACAGTTCTTGAGATACAGCTTTGGTGGTCGAACCCTGTGATTCACTCACACGCACGCACGAGCGCACAAACAAATTCGTGATTATAGCGTTATAGCCCTTTCATCAGAAAACGTTGTGGAAAAAACATTAAAATACGTGCAAAAGTTTGCGAGATATTAGCGATTAAGTGGTTTTGAGTTTGAACTTCTTTATCACCCACTGCCCCAACAGACTGGTCTCAAAACTGTTGGCCCTAGCCCCAAAACAGTTGACCCCTATAATAATAACATCTACATTCTTGATCCGGATATCGGACGGAATGCACTGAACCACATTTAAATTTGGAATAGATGGTGCAAATCTCCGCCAAGGAAGTAACTACTGATATGA
>CM065695.1:19541170-19546170 GCA_017654935.2 Phymorhynchus buccinoides | reverse complement strand
TCCGCCCGCCCCCGCATTCACCCCCCCCCCCTTCATAGACCTCAAGCTGACCTACTTTTCATAGATCTTCCAGCACGCACGCATGCATGCACACACACTTCGGGCAAAAAACCCAATGTACAGCCCTGCATAATTTTTGTTCAAAGATATCTCTTTTTAAAAGCTGTATTATTCATAAGGCATTATGAAATGTATTCCTTTTATTTTATTTGTGTATTGCTTTGCCTATCTTAATACTTTGTTAACCGAATGTTTGAATATCAGAATCTTGCTTTAATTCACTTCATTTTCTTTGTTTATTGCTTTGCCTAAGGCTTAGCCGAGAGAGTGGGGATGTACCCAGGGAAAGGCATCTCCACTATAAACAAATTCTCGCCCAGCCCGCCAGAATAGTGTCTGCCCCCTCTGCTATCTGGCAGTCATTGTCGGAAACGACAGACTAGCATACAAGGCAATGTAGGGGAAGGTGGGGTAAATAAGGGGCAGCTAGGGGCAACTCTGCCGGTTTCAAGTCCCATTTATGCCCACATTTTATTTTTTGTTAAAACATGTTTTAAAGTGTAGGTTTTTATGTCTAATGAACATATGTAAAACAGAAAGTATCATGAACATAGCCATTTTTGATTTTTTGCTCAAAATATTAGCGTCACTTTTCAGGGACAGCGGGATCAAGTGGACAGGGGTTTTGTAGATATTACATAATAAAAGAATGAGCTTATTTTTCATCAATTCTTCCTCTATTGCTATAAAATTTATTTGTAGCAGTTGTGTCTAATGTAAACTGAATAATTCTAGTGGAGGACAAATTAAAATGCAATTATATCCCCTCCTCCTCACCACCCCCCAGCCGCCCACATTGTCACGCACTTGTTCTCTTGCCTATTTATGTGTATTATCTCCACTTAAGACATTCTGTTTTGTTGAAAATTATCTAGAACTGTTATAAAGAAGTGAAAATAATCAATACAATTGAATATGATTTTGAAAATTTAATAAATCCTTATAATAATGAATAATAATGAAGAAAACTTATATAGCGCACATTCCAGGCTAGCTGCTCATGGCGCTTTACAAAAAATACATTTAATCAAATCACATCAATACCCATGCCCGCACGCACACAAGCACACACACTGACGAACATAGCATATCATTTACACGCGCATGCACACATACATACAGTACATACATACATACATACGTACGTACGTTCGTACATACATACATACACACAGACACAAACACACACACATCCCCACACACGTGCATAAGCACATGCCAGCGCGCGCATGCACACACACACTTTCTGTCTCCCAACTTTCCCATGCCATTCATCATCCACACACGCTTTCATTCTCACAATCCGATCATGGTGGACAGTAGTGTTCAGAGAATAGATGAGTTTTCAGGTTGGTTTTGAAAACTGACAGGGAGTTGGAATGTCTGAGAGACAGAGGGAGTTTGTTCCAAGTAGCTGGGGCCTGAAAAGAAAAGGATCTCTCGCCATAAGTTTTCGTTTTAAGTGAGGGAGGCTGTAGAATACGAGAATCAGAAGAAGAACGAAGCTGACGAGATGGAATGTAAGTATGAAGTAGATCAGACAGGTAAGTAGGAGCAGAGCCAGAAATGACAGCAAAGGTAAGAGCAGAAAGCTTGTAGTTGATCCTGCTGGAGATTGGCAACCAGTGCAGAGAGTGCAGAAGGGGAGAAACATGTTCAAACTTGGAGGACTTAAGGATTAGTCGTGCAGCATTATTTTGGATTCTTTGGAGTTTGTTGAGAAGGTAGTTTGGAAGGCCAGCAAGAAGAGAGTTGCAATAATCTATTCTCGAGAGGACAAATGCACAGACCAAGGTTTTTGTGGCATCAGTGGAGAGATAGTGACGAACAGAACCAGAAGGGAGTGGGGAATGACTTACTTTACCCAAAATGCTGCTTGAGACACTGAACAACTGCTTAACTGTGGTGCATGCAAGTATCTTGGTTGAGTAAAAGGCTGTTTTGGCACAATCGACGATGTAGGTCACGTGGTTCCTGGCAGCCTGGAACACCTGCCGATGGACCGTCAGGTGGGTGGCACGCCACTGCTCCTCAGCTCTCCTCCTCTCCTGCTTGGCGTCCTGGAGCTCGGGCCCCACCGCGTTGTACCAGGGAGAGGGGGGACGGGTAGACACCAAGCGGCGTGTGACGGGCGCGTGTTGATCCAGGGTGGCGTGAAGGACCCCGAACAGCTGGTCTGCAGACGGCTGAAGGGGAAGGTGGGCCTGGAGGTCGGCCCTTATAATAAAGAAAGTACTGCATGTCTGTGTCTGTCTGTCTGTTCACCATGTCGCGCTCAAACCAGACGACAGAATCGCCTCTAATTTTGTGTGGTGGTGTATCATGGTACACAGAACTGATGGGCCCGTAGGACTGAAAGAACATTACTAAGCTGACCATGTAATGTAAATTTGATCTTGAAAACCGAAAGTTTCTTCCTTACGCTATATGCTTCATGTCTGAGCTGTATCCAATGACTGTGTGGACAGAATGACTTCAAAGTTTGTGTGAAGGTGTATCACGATGCAGGGATAGTCCCTGAGAAAAATGGTAGCCATGCTGAACTTGACCTTGAAGCTTGACCGTGAAAACCGAAATTTCTTCTTGAGGCCATGTATTTCACATCGTTGGACTTACAATGTTCAAACTTGGTATGGGCGTGCATTGGCTAATAGTAATAACTTTATGTATGTTATCTTTATAACATAAAGTGTTTTGTCACAAATGTAACTGCATCTCATGAGAATGTCTTTGAGGTTTCTGCGTATTGCCGATAACAGGTTTCCTTATGTGTGTCACTATTATAATTGTATTATGATCTATTTCAAATAATGTCACTTAAACCTAAAAACATATCAGCTTATCACTTTTTCATTTATTTTTCGTCTCTCTCTCTATCATTTGGATATGAAATGATCATATCACATGTGGTCATGTACCACCTGTCTACTCCACCCTCTCCTTGGGTCCATAAGCACCCTCCCCCCTCTGCCCCCATCCCCCTATCTTTTTGTCGATGTTCTAATCCATATCAAAATATCATCATAAGGTAAATCATTGTTCTCTAGCAACGATTGGTCACTATGTTTTTTTCTGAAAGCTTGGTCAATATGCTTTTCAATTTTACTTGTTTGCCAAAAATAAAAATAGGGCTCCACTATGTTACATGCGCATACATATAATTAAATTTTAAAGAAAGGGGTAGGGGTGCATAGAAATAATTTTAATTTACACAGTAAAATAAAAATTAATTCTGTTTTCAGATGCACAAGTGTCTACATAACAGTATTCTCTCTATACAGGCATGGAAATTGTCATGGGAATTCCCATGCCTGCTATAGTAATAAAAATCAGACGTGAGCCTTGCAGGCTTTGCCTCTTGTTTTCTAAGCTTTTCTAAGCTAAACTTACATAGTCGAATGAAATACTAGAAGGACTTAGCTACATTGTGATGATAAAGTAAACATTTGTTGCATAATATCTTCTTTTTGTTGTTGTTGCAAATACCCACTGTGGGGCAGGTAGGGACAGTGATTTGTTCATTAAAACACTTATCATTTTAGGCCGTGTACACACATATTAAGCGGATCTTCCATGCGGAAACCCGTGCGCAATCCATAAATAAGTGAAACAAAGAAGGGAAAAGATTTGCGCACGTGTCCGAATTTCCCCTATATGCGTAAATTGTTATCCTTCTTTCTTCCACTTATTTAGGGTTTTCCGTACGGAACGTACGCGTCTAATGTGAACCCGGCCTTTTTCTCTCTCTTTTTGTTGTTGTTGCTGCTGCTGTTGTATGTTCTTTCTTCGTGATTTTTTTTGCTTTACTTCTATCCACATTTGTTTTAGTTTAATTCGGTTGTTTACATACAAATGCCAATGATCAATTTTGCTGAAATCGTACAGAAATAGGCCTACTATATGTGTGTGTATCTTACAGTTCTTTTGGTCACTTCATATCACACTTTCAGGTTTTAATTTATGTTTGCTTGTGTCTACCAGCGAAAACATCTAATGATCTAAGCATAGACCCCATGGCAATAGGTAATGAATGCAGTTTCATGTGGGGGTTTTAAGCTTCATTTAATTTTAGCTCGCTATTTTCTGTTCACCCGCGCGTGCGGTGTGTGTGTGTGTGTGTGTGTGTGTGTGTCCTTTGTTTAAAGTGATGCTTTCTTGAGAAGAAAATCTCAAGTTCACTTTGATAGAAACATTTTGAGATGCTCCCATTAATTTATGTGTGCTTCAGATCGAAAAAGAAAAAGAAAATGAATACATTTTGATAAGACCTTTCTATGTACAGCTTTACAAAGAGGCATGTTTGAAAATGTATGTACAGGCCGCTTTACATTGTTTTCACCCGAAGTCTTGTTTTGAATCTTGAGATGGGTAAAAAAAATGATGTCCGAGTCAGAAGGGAGGGAATTCCATGTTGAGGAACCCGAAAAAGTAAAATTTGATTTGTATGTACTTGGTAACATTTTTTTTTACTGGAACCATTTATATAAACGATGCGTTGCCGGAGTAACTAACAAGACTTCTTTTATCAGGTATCGTGGGGCTAAGTCGTGTACATGATGAGAGAGAGAGAGAGAGAGAGAGAGAGAGAGAGAGAGAGAGAGAGAGAGAGAGAGAGAGAGAGAGAGAGAGAGAGAGAATACGAATACGAATACGAATGTTTAATGAGGGTAAACGGATAAGCTCAAGCTTCTTTACACCATGCCCTCGAGGGGGGAAAGAAAGCCAAATAACAAGAAAAGGAAAACAAAAAGAAAGAATAAAATGCATACAAAGAATAGAAAATAACTAGAGTACTTGCGTACGCTTGCACCCCTAACCCTAACCCTAATCTTAACCTAAACCCTTAACCGCTAACCCGCTTTTGCTCAAATTCGAACTTGTCCAAGCTGTTGAACCCTAGTATCCACCTGTAAATTTTCATGTGGATATATCCAAGCGTT
>CM065695.1:19338670-19533670 GCA_017654935.2 Phymorhynchus buccinoides | reverse complement strand
TCCAAACGTGCTGTTATTAAAGGTGGGGGGGGGGGGGGGGGGGGGTGACTGCTGTGTGCATGAGACCGTGGTTCACATGTGCTGGGGTGACGAGTAGGTCAGCAGAGCTGGTTATGGGTGGGGTAGGGGGTGGGTGGGTGGGCGGAGGGATGGTGGGGGGGGGGGGGCAGTGGAGATTACAACTGGATGACACTACACGTATCTGTATTATTACAAAATCGGGACTTTACTGGTTTAGCACTGCCTCCGGGCATTGCCTCCAGTATTGTTCTCACAATCTTTGTATTTACAAATGCCCCACATGCCGAAAGGCCGAACTAAGTTGGCTTTCAGTTCGTTTTTCTGTTTTTGTCCTTTGCCAATCTACGATCGCAAAGGAGTAAGTTTTCGTTCAGGTTTGTTTCCTTTTTTTGTTTGTTGTTCTTTTCTGTCTGTCCTAAGGATCTCCCGAACCGCTTGACCGATTCACTTCAAATTTTGTGTGGTGGTGTGTCCCTATGAGAGAAAGGCATCCGCACAAAACTTTTCGCCGTCTGACCTTGACCTTGGCGTATGACCTTGAAAACCCAAAGTCGTTAAGGGGCCATAACTTCCACACCGCAGGTCCTGGAGTCATGGAACTTGGCATGGAGGTACTTTCGCTTATGGCCGTTCTGATGATGGCATACCGATGAAGGTCAACGTCAAGGTCAGGGAGATCGGTATGCCTTGAAAGTGGTATGGGTCTAATAATTGGGTTTTTCTGCCCCACGCATATCTTCTGAACCGCTTCACCGGATCGTTTCCAATTTTGTGTGGTGGCGTGTCACCATGAGAGGAAGGCATCCGCGCATAAATTATCGCCGTCGTGACCTTCACCTTGGTGTATGACCTTGATAACCGAAAATCTTTAAGGGCTGTAACGTCCACACCGTTGGTCTTAGGGACTTCAATCTTGGCATGTAGGTACTTTGGCATATGTTTGTTCTGATGATTGCATACTGATCAAGGTCAAGGTCATGGTCAAGGTCATGGAGATCGGTAGGCCTTGAAAGTGGTAGGGGTCTAAAAATTGGGTTTTCAGCCACAAAATTAAAAATATAATATTTCGCGGACCCAGCGAAACTGGTACTCAGCATTACTGGTACTTGGCGTTACCTGTACTAGGCGTTAGCGGTACGGGGCGTTGCGCTAGTCAAATAGTAAAAAGACAAGTGTCGGTGTGTCTGAAACACAAAACGGGCCTTATAACTCCACCGTTTTTTGACCAAATCGGTTCAAATTTGTTGTGAGCCCTAACGGGGCGATGGCAACGGCAACCGAGGTGGCCGTGTCATTTGCGCGGTTTGGCAAATGCGCGAAACGCGTATCCGCCGGCCTCTCGGCGCCCGTATCTCCGGTTTTACTGGACCGATTGCCTTCGCATTTGGCAGGTACATGACCGGGGATGGTGACTATCGATGTGCCAAACCGGAAGCGAATCGATTCAGAAACGCGCGCGATATACGCCGCTTCACATTTTCACAAATAACACCGCCGTTTCTTACCTGAATCGCTTCACATTTGCAGTCAGGCTTGCTGTGGCCGGGGCAAAGCCTGGCAGTAAATTTGAAGCGAATCGGGAGAGCGCGTCACTCTCACAGCAGCGCCAACGGGAAACGGGGCCTTATAACTCCGCCGTTTCTTAACTGAATCGCTTCAAATTTGCTGTACTCAGCGTTACCAGTACTTGGCGTTACCGTTACTAGGCGTTACCGTTACTAGGAAGAGCGCATCACTCTCAGAGCAGCGCCAATGGGAAACGGGGCCTTATAACTCCGCCGTTTCTTAACCGAATCGCTTCAAATTTGCTGTTCTCAGCGTTACCAGTACTTGGCGTTACCGTTACTAGGCGTTACCGTTACTAGGCGTTACCGGTACTCGGAGTTGCGCTAGTACCCTGGAATTGACACTGATTAACCCTGATTGACTACATCTTAACATGCGCAGAACCCTTCTCAGTTCTATATCATCAGAATCTTCAAATGGATGAAGGCGGATGATTAATGGAAGAAGAAGAAGAAGAAGAAGAAGAAGAAGAAGAAGAAAAAGAAGAAGAAGAAGAAGAAGAAGAAGAAGAAGAAGAAGAAGAAGAAGAAGAAGAAGAAGAAACGTCCCAAGGAAGAGAACGTTTTACTTGTTTCCCCAAAGACACTGTAGGCTTTTAGATGTAACATATAAGCTTTCTGGTTACATCCATTTCTTGGTCATATCCACATTTATGTCCACAAGGTTAAATTCTGAATTACAGAGAAGTATACTTCTTGCTTCTTTTTGTTTCAATGCATACTAATATTCGCTTAAACACACATTACATACATCTGCTAACGCGTGGATTATTCCTAGATCATAAACTGTTGTGCTTTGACATTTTCTATTATACTTAGTGTATTTCATTTCGTTTTGTACGAAAAGACGTCTTGTAGCCAAATTTTGCATAAATTACTAACCAGCTGTGGGCAGACCGGCGACACCAGTGCATTTTTGCAGTAATTTGGAGCAATCGATTGAAAGAAGAAATCAGTCATTGGCGTTTCAGGTATCTAGTTTACTGTGTTAACATATTGTGTGTGTACTGTTGGGTTATGTTTGTTGTATTTCATGTTATTTATAATGATATTCTTTGATCGATTTAACGGAGCTAAGGTAAAACAAATGGCCGCCGCGTTGCAGTCTTCTTTTGTGAAGCTTCGTCAAAAGCACACACTTTTGCATGCTTGATCTTATTATTTAGCTTACTGCGTATGCATTGTTACATTTTTTGTGCATTCTTGACTTTGTGGCGTGTACATTTAATCCAATATTAATGCTACAAGTAGGCCTACAACGGTAGCAAGATGTAATTTGCAATGTTCTTGTTTGTGCAAACTGGCATGTGCTGCCATCTTGCGGAATTTTATTTTTGCAACAAGAACACGTGACTATCAATCATCGACTTGGCATGTCAGACTCAGTAGCCTAAAACACTAGGCGTTCAAGACTGCACTTGGTCATCTCCAAATGCGGAACACTCAATTTTTAGTAAAGTTTTAGTTTTTGTGTGTTTAACTTTAAGGTTTTTGGTTAGGGCTAGTCGGTTTAATTTCAGATTGAATGGTTAAAAGATACACATTCTGATTCACATTCTAAAGTTTCCCTGAAAACCGACATTGTCATGCGAATGGCTGGTACCCAGGTGTCATATCCGGCCACAAGGAGTGCCATATTATGGGAGACCGCCATCTTAGTCCTTAGTCCTTACCACCTTTTTTTGAAAAATGCCAGATCGATGCTGCGTATTTGGCTGTTCCAATTCGAAACTTATCTAAACTGTATTTATAACATCTGGATGTTTTCTTTACACATTTAGATAACATTTTCACTTTGTTTACACACAAATAAGGACTAAGATGGCGACACTTCTGTTGGAATGGTCGAGATGCGCACGCAGGTGGGTTGGAGCCATACCGTCACTTTCCATATTTGGAAATGACCAAGTGCAGCATTGAACGTCTTGTGCTTAAAACTCACAAGGAAAAGAAAGTTCTACTTGTTACATCCATTTCCTGGAGGCTGTTTCACAAGGGCTAACGTAGCGTGAGCGCAAATCGGCAAAAACGGTACTAAGAAACACTTTTCACCGACGTTTGCCAAAAACGTTTTGTGGCTATGATCGAGGTAGCAAGCCACAAACTATTTGAAGGGTCATGCCCCAGGAAATATTAATACTTCCGGCTTTTTTTTTTATATCTCGAACTTGACTTGAACTTTAAAAATGGAAGACCAAAACAAGCTTGCCACAGCAAATATTCTTTAGTCTATCGTGAAAAAATACGGGATGATTTTAGCAAATTAAAGAAACGCAAGTGTTTTGGAGTGCTCTTTCTAAGTTTGTTAATTTTCATCATGTTAGATGGCATAATATAGTGCAAATTTAATTTTCTGCACACAAATAAAAATAGACGTGGGTGAAATCGAAAACTTTGTACAAACTGACAGAGAGGTATGATTTATCTCCCTTGAAGAGTAAGCTTAAAGAGTTATCTGACCTTAGCAAGCGTTTAGGGTGTTTCTTAGGCCCCGCTTGCCTTAAGCGTTATTCGCGCGGCGACCGTTATCTAGAGAAACTCGACCCTGGTCATATCCACATTTATATCCACAAGGAAGACAACAAAAAGTTTACGCAAATATGAAAAGACTTTGAAAGCTACTGAAATTTTCAGCCTTCATTTTTCATAGAGCAACCACCATCATCAGTCATTGAAATGGACTCTATGGAGGTTAACTGAAATGGATTATTTCAATTCTCTAAATCTAACAATATATACATGGAGATCAAAATGTCGATCTTGCTTAACTCACTGACTCATTGAGGATATTGCCTGTCATTCGGAACTGAGTCCAGCTTCTTCAGTTGTTTATTTTGTTTAAAGGAGCCAGAAATGAGAATGATCAGCTTATTGTTGGCACTTAAGAAGCCATTGTTAAAATAAACTGAACTGCTTCAGAACTTGACATGATTTGTCATTGCATTCTTGATTTTAACTTATATTTAAGGTTTCCGTATGCCAAGTAGCTGGCAGTGACTTAATACTGTTGTTTTTAAAGTCCAATGTAAAATAAATTTAAACAATAAGACTAAGAGGAAGCTGAAGCTAAGCTGAAACTATGTATACATCATTACATGTGTCTTAAGTCTTATTCAGTTATTGTGTGATGGCATACAGCATGACAACCCAACTACACAGCAACCAAATGAGCAACAGAACTTAAAAATGCTGAACAGACTGTTCATCCGCACAGTTACTGTGTGCATTATGATTATTAAATATAAGTTATAATCTTATTCTTATAGTTATATACATGGAAGAAAGAAACAGTGTGCATTGAGTTTTATTCCAAAGCTCTTTCTTTTTTGCCAGCTGTGCATGCATATGCATCAGAATCAACATTTGCACACAGTTGCACATGTATGCACTTGCGCGGTAACATATACTAACAACCAGTGAACCACACAAACACACACACTCACACACACACACACACACACACACACACACACACACACACACACACACACACACACACACACACAGAGTGATGCATTGAGGATCAAAAAGTGATAGTCCAAACTTTCCTGAGACAAGAGAAGTCAATAGGACAATATCCTGACTTTTGCAGAAATCAATAACTTGAATAAGGCAAAGCGTGCCACTGCCTGTATTGCAAATCTAATCAGACATTTGTCCTGACAGGGGAGAACACATGACATTTTCAATTTTAATAGGTCTATGACCGGGGAGTCTGGACATGACTGAACACACAAACACACTCACACACATTGTATGCATTGATGATTGATACAGTGATATGCACACAGTGACACACATGTACACACACATTGCTCTTCATATTTTATTCATACTGCATAATCAGTACAAGAAAATGGGTTTAGAAATAATTTGAGCATTGGAAAAGAAGGAAAACATTTGGAGTTCAGATACAAAACTAAGAAGAATAAAAAGGTAAAATACAATTACGTGTTCAGCATAGGGGAGATCCACTCATCTAGACTGATTAATAGAACAGCCAGGATGATTGAATGAAAGGGACGGAGCTTCACAAGGTTTCACTGATTGACTGAATCAAAGTGCAGATATCCGGATATATATTATGCATACAGGAACACGAACAGGGTCTTGAGATTAACATTTGCCTCTTTTTAATAATCTTCATAATTTAGTCCGTTAAGAAAAATTAAGCCCTATCATTCTGAGTTACCAGTATTACTATTAGGTGTCGGATTACCGTGCACTGTCGAATGCATTAAGAATTTCACTGCAGTTATAATTCATCTGTAGATTTCCTAAGTTGCCTTTCCATGGGTTTCATTGCATACATCTTGTGCAACAATGAGAGCGTGTGCTACAGTTTTACTTTTAAACTTAAAAGAGACAAAAAGTGTGTGTGTGTCTCACTCACTGACCGTGGGAGTCACTGTCAGTGGACTTTTATGGCAGCAAATATAAAAGAAAAATGAGAGAGTGCTTGCGTCACTGTGTGTTTGTGTGTGACTGAGTGTGTGAAAAAGAGAGACAGAGTGAGAGGGACTTTCTGTGTGCATTTCTGCATAAGACATTTGGACAGACAGAGAGACAGACAGACTGGCACATCGATGCAGCATGGTTGAATTTGTCTGGGTATGTTTTGTTGATATTTGAGTGCTGGTGTGAGAATGTGTGTGTGTGTACGTGCACGTGTGTGCGAAAAAGAGAAGTAGAGACAGGGGGGGGGGGGGGGGGGGGGTTCTGTGTGTATAAAATTTCTGCATATGACAGTTGGACAGACAGAGAGACAGACATGATCAATGCAGCGTGGTTGAATTTGTCTGGGTATATTTTGGATGCGAGTGCTTGTCATTCATTGTGTGCTCGAGTGTATGTGTGTGTGTCACTCATTGTGTGTTGGAGAAGAGATGACGGTTGGGTTGTTGTTGAAAAATTAAGTTTATATTAAATTAAAATGCATCTACCATCTGACTAATCTGTCATTTGTGCTTTCATCCATTTTAAAGCATGCATGTATGTGGATGCACAATTGTGTGTAAATAAACAAGTCTGTAGTTATGCATGGAACAACAACAGAATTTCCACAGTTTCCACGGAACAGTCAAAGTGTGAGCTGTGTTGAAGATTCAAGATCCTTTGTCATCTTTGCTGCATTAGCTGTGCTCCATGAGCTGCACTACTACTACTACTAGTACTAGCAAACCTGTACACACATGCCATTTATTGCATACTTTTAGTTTCAGAACTGTTGCTCATTTGAGACATCATGCAGTTGAGTTTTTGCGCTGTAGTCAGTGAGAATTTTTTGGGAGAGAGACTGACAAAAAATATGCAAGATCAAGATGATCAAAAGCTCTTATGAAATATGAATGGTATAATATTGGATTTAATTTTGCAAACTGATTGAAATGATAGGGATATATTTGGAAAACAACCATTTGCTGAATTAATAATTAATCATTTATGATTACAAATACTGAAATAGCTGATAGTTAACTTAAAAAGAGTGTGCATGTGGCTTGTATGGACAACACATGTGGTGTGTACCAGTGCATACATGTGTGTGTTTACTTTTGCGTTTTAATGCCATGTAATGGTCTGTGTTACTGTGTAAGAGGTGTGTGTGTGTGTCATTTTACTTGCAGTTAAAATATAACTTTTTTCTTTATGAGACACTTGAAGAGAGAGAGAGAGAGAGAGAGACCTTACAACTATGCAAGTTGTTATCGGAACAAGAGTTATTTCGATATCTTCAATGACTTCAGTTACTAATTTTGCATTCACACTTAGAGAGATTTTACAATACCTTTAAAAAATTAGTAAATGGGCTTACATTAGTTACAATCTTGGTTTTGATCTTATGAATTAAATAATGGTACATTTTTCAGTTTTTGCACTGACATTGCTGTATAAAAATGAAAGATGCAGCATAACAAAACATAGATCTATGCAATGAAGCAAAGGCACTTACTGACTTACAGTTACTGAGTTAGATTCAAAATGATGACTCAGAATCTGAGATAAAAATGTTTTACATGTCTAATAAATAAAAAAATGTTTCTCATGTGTCTGCAATTCTTCTGCCTGTCTCTGTCTGTCTGTCCGTCGCCATCGTGAATAGAGTATAGTATAGTTCCAGACCTGCTTGTGCCGTGAGTGACGTCACGAGCTGAGTCGATTGCTAGCAGGCAGACAGTGTGATTACAAGTGAGGAAGACTATACTGCATTGTTTATTTTGTACAGAAAAGATGCGTTTTTAAAGCAAATGTTAAATATTATATGGTTTAAATGGTGAGAGAGTGTCCTTCAATATATGTAATGCAGTCAGGCTATTATTTTAATAGAACATTATACCAGAGATAGAGAGAGAGAGACAGACAGACAAACAGAGAGAGAGAAAGAAAGGGGGGGGGGGGGGGGGAAGCTGGATGGATTATTTTCCACACAAACACTGAAACAGACAAAAAAGAACACAGAGGCAAAGAGACAGATAGAGACATTATAACTAGTTATGTTGGCAATCCGCATTCACATATATATCACTGTACGTTCTTTTCACAAGTGACAACACCACAGGCAGGCAGACAGGCTGCGAGGCAGATAAATGGACAGACACAGCTAAAGACAGACAGACATACACTGAGACAAATACACATACAGAGACCAACAGAGAGGGAGAGTGTGAAGGGGAGATAGAGAGAAAGGGGTTCTTTTCACACAGTGACACCACAGGCAGACAGACAGGCAAATAAATGGACAGACAGCTAAAGACAGACATACACTGAGACAAATACACATACAGAGACCAACAGAGAGAGGGGGAGGGAGAGAGAGAATTAATCAATTAATTAATTCTATTTATAGAGTAAGCAATAACATGCTGGATGGCTGATTTTCCACACAAACAGACAAAAAAGAACACAGAGGCAAAGAGATAGATAGAGACATTATAACTAGTTATGTTGGCATTCACATATATATATCACTAATAATTCTGTATGTTCTTTTCACATAGTGGCACCACAGACAGGCAGATAAATGGACAGACACAGTTAAAGACAGACATACACTGAGACAAATAGTTAAATACAGATATACAGAGACCAACCGAGAGAGAGGGAGACAGTGACAGTGACACTGGTTTATTGTCATTACCCAGGGGTCTTTTGACAAGGGGGGAGGGGCAATAGCATATTATATCATTTGTGTTCGTTCAAATCAATGACAAATCAAATATAACAACATTGAACATCAAAAAAATAACAAAACGCCCGTCTACTCCTTGTACCACTGGCTTCAAAAACAATGTACAAAAGCGAATGAAATTTCATAATGAGAAAACAAAAAGCTATAAAAAAATTAAAAGTTAAGTCTCTCGACCATCGACTAATTACCAAACAAAATACTACATGCTTTTCTCAATACAAATAGTTATGTAAGGAAATGAAATTTAAGTTTGTCTGCTCGTTACAAAATGTCTTAATTTTAGTGCTTCTGAAATGAATTTTGAAATTGCTTTTATTGTATTTTCATTTTCAGATAATAGCAAGGCGGAAAGCTCGTTTTCCCCTGCTGTTTCCAAATTGAAAAACGTATATTTTTTACGAAGTTCATTAAACTGAAACAGAAAATGTATTTCATCATCCAAAACAGCACCACACAAAGGACATGGAGATTCTGTGGATATCTCAGACTGAAACCATTGCTTATTTGCGTTGAAACCAAGAGTGCGTAATCTGAATCTTGCATAATTAGCTCGCTGCCATTTATCTGTTAACACTTTCAAATAAATTTCGCTTTGAAATGAGTAAAATCATCTATACTTATCATTATGTTCTAAGTCGGCATGCCAATTCTGTTTAAAGGAGCAGATCAATCGATCTTTGAATTCCGAGAGAGGGAGGTAGAGAGAGGGAGGGAGGGAGGGAGAGAAAAAAAGAGAGAGAGAGAGGGGGGAGAGAGAGAGAGAGAGAGAGGGGGGGGGGGGGGAGAGAGAGAGAGATGGACAGACAGACCGACAGACATGTGGAAAGTAAAAAACCCAAAACCATTCACTTCATTATATGAAACCCCACCCATACCACTCTCTGTAATCATTACAATTTCTTGTGAACTGTTACATGTAGCATCTGCTGTTGAATTGCATTGTTGTTAACTGTTTTCAGTTTGGTGCATCATTCCTCATTCACCCCACACGATCTAGAATATAATATAAGTTGACAATTTGTTGTGTGCTTGTACTTACCATCATTTCCCCATCCTCAACCTCCTATGACATTGTGTGTGTGTGTGTGGATATATAGATTTTTTTCTGCGGTTATCAGTTCAAACAAAATGTTATTTATTCAGGGTAATGAGATACAGCTTTATTTTACTCAGCCCTGAGGCGAACAAGAAAGAAAGCAACAAACAAACAAAATTAAGAAAAAAGAAAGGAATATAAGAAATGCAACAAATGATCAACAACAACAAAAACCAAGACTCAAGAGCATTATTGACATATATATATATATATATATGGTATGAAAGGAAAATCTCCTACTCTGAAGGACTGAAAAGTTAGTGCATTTGAAATGCAGAATAGTTTGCTTTAATAAAACTTTTCTGTGTCAGATTGCTTACCTTAGTAATAACTTGCTGAACAGAAAACATCAAACCCTAGCAGAAGACTTGACAGGCAGTCAACAAACTTGGACGTGTAGGCATCCTCTGTGATTTAGGTACAGATCTCTCAACATTGATAATACAACAATCTGGCTTCAGTGTTGCAGATCTGCTCAAACACTTAAATACTAGGCACGCACAACACACTGTGAAGCTACATCTAGGGCCTATTTCCAATCTGGTTCATGGAATTTTGCTCTGCTAAGACAGCACCAGCACCATCGGTTGTAAATCGGAACACAGGCACTTTCTCTTCCTATGCATAACGATCCCTGCAATCAAACACACAATACTTACTCTACATGTTTGAATTAGTCAGTCAAACTATTCAACACATCATATAATAAAAAGCCAAGTGTCTGTGTGTGTGTCTGTCTGTCTGTCTGAAGCACAAAACGGGCCTTATAACTCCGCCGTTTTTTGACCGAATCGCTTCAAATTTGCTGTGAGCCCTGACGGGGCGATGGCAACGGCAACCGAGGCGGCCGTGTCATTTGCGCGGTTTGGCAAATGCGCGAAACGTGTATCCGCCGGACTCTCGGCGCCCGTATCTCCGGCATTTCTGGACCGATTGTCTTCAAATTTGGCAGGTAGATGACCGGGGACAGTGACTATCCGGAAGCAAATGGGTTCAGAAACGCGTGCGCTATACGCCGCTTCACCTTTTCACGAATAACTCCGCCGTTTCTTAACCGAATCGCTTCAAATTTGCTGTTAGGCTTGCTAGGGCCCGGGCAAAGCGTGGCAGCAAATTTGAATAGAATTGGGAGAGCGCGTCACTCTCAGAGCAGCGCCAAAGGGAAATGGGGCCTTATAACTCCGCCGTTTCTTAACCGAATCGCTTCAAATTTGCTGTACTCAGCGTTACCAGTACTTGGCATTACCGTTACTAGGCGTTACCGTTACTAGGGAGAGCGCATCACTCTCAGAGCAGCGCAAACGGGAAACAGGGCCTTATAACTCCGCCTTTTCTTAACCGAATCGCTTCAAATTTGCTGTACTCAGTAAGGTGCGGGGGCTAGTAGAACGGGATGAGTGAAGAAGATGGAAGGAGGGAGAGAGACAAAAGTAATAATAATATTTCGCGGACCCGGCGAAACCAGTACTCAGCGTTACCAGTACGTGGCGTTACCAGTATGGTGCATTGCCAGTACTAGGCGTTGCGCTAGTAGTTTTTAAACACAGTACAGAAGTATACACAGACACAGGAGCCACTCCAAGCAACACAGCAAGTGCACAGCAGTAAAGTCAATGGGAGACTTAGTGGGAATTTTTTCACGCCAGGTGGCGTGACACTCGAGAGGGGCTTATCACGCTATATTCTCAGTTGGGCGTAGTGAGAGAGAGAGAGAGAGGGTTGGACTCCTATATCTCGCTCTCTCTTTATCCCCAACTAAGAATATAGAGGGGATTAGCCCCAGTCGAGTGTCATGCCATCTGGCGTGAAAAAAATCCCACTAAGTCTCCCATTCAAAACTGGCGCTTGTTCCAAACTACACAGCAGAAAGGGGAAACGATCGACGCAGCGCGTGACGTCAAATCCTAATTCAAACCAGAAGGCGACGGCGTATTCACGATGGCGACGGTCTCTCTCTCTCTCTCTCTCTCTCTCTCTCTCTCTCTCTCTCTCTCTCTCTCTCTCTCTCTCTCTCTCTCTCTCTCTCTCTCTTTATATTATTTGACAGTATCCCCTTGCCATAAAGGCTTATGTATGCTAATGGCAATAAAAACCTATTTGATTTGATTCTCTCTCTCTCTCTCTCTCTCTCTCTCTCTCTCTCTCTCTCTCTCTCTCTCTCTCTCTCTCTCTCTCTCCAGACGCAGTCACACACACACAACACACACACACAGATATGTCTAATTTTGTCTTCTGCATGGCTCTTCTACATGAATCTATAAGTACAGTAGAACCTCTCAGATCTTGAAAAATCATCCAAAACAAGGGCACCGCCGAGTGGCAGATGCGTACTGCGACAGTGCAAACCAGCCAGACTTATGTTTCGTAGTGTACGCTTAATCAAGTTAAAGCAACTAACCAGTCTGATACTTGTGATAGGATATAGTTTGCATAGAGTAAGTCCATGTGTTTATATTGTTGTTTATATTTGTGTACTCTCACACACACACACACACACACAGTGCAGACCTGCCAACCTTTCCGCTCAGAGTACATTTCTTCTGCTCAAGTCCATAAAATTCCGCTTTCAAAACACACAAATTCATCGTCTTATATACAGAGCAGCACAGCTGCTGTGCGTATAATCGACTTTCTAGTTTCTGTTTGCACACTTCCGTCAATATGGCAATTGACACATCGATGTGTGTGAGACTGGGGAGAAAAGAAAGAGAATATTTCTGTGAAGATTACATGGGAAAAGTATATGCGCATTCAGATATCAAGAAAGTGTGCATCATGCTAGATGTATGATGTGCTCACTACACTTAAAAGTCTCCTATGGAGGGTGTCAAGACATCAAATGCCACATTACTTCTCATCGTCTTATCGAAACTGCAAACTCCCAGACTTCGTCTTCCACCGTTACCGACTTTTTAAAGGAGAACAAAGATGAACTTAAATTGATTCATTTTCTTCCTTCCAAGTCTTATTATTTAAGTCATATATGGCACCAACCGTCTTGGTCTGCCCAAATAAAAAGGACAGGAACAAACCGTAAGCTTCTATTGTGCTATGAATAGTTGTGACACTTGCAGACAAGACTAGTTTTAACAAGACAAGTTCACAAGGATAAAAATTGCTTGCTTCAAATTATGTTTACGCGCGAAAGGTAAGATGCCGCGTCAAATTTCAAAATTCCTCTTAGCTCCCAAAAATTCCTCTTTCCTGCTACAAATATTCCTCTTTGGTCTGTTGGGGGTGGGGGGGGGGGGGTGGGGGGGGGGGGGGGCAGGTCTGCACACACACACACCACGCCAGACACACACAAACACACACATGCAAGTACACTCATTTAACAAATTGAAAAGAGCCTCACAAACCAAGTTAGCGAAACACTTTTCAAATATTTATTTATCAGGATAATAATCTTATAAATAATGGGCTATTGTGAGATAATTAAACAAACATATGATTAAAATATATCATGTTTGGTGTCAAAGTAAAGGTAAGTTTGTGCTCTTTATAATTCATTCATGAAAAGTGCTTTTTGTTGTGTTTAATCTTCATAGATATTTTTAAAGAACATCAAAAACCAGACTAGAAAGCTGTAATAATCAGGTTGTTGTGGGTGAATGATGCAATCAGCAAGACAATGGGGCTAGGCAGAGGTCCCGGTCCCGTGAAAGTATGACTAATCATCACATGGCCTAACTTGACTGACACTTTGGGTGTGGCCTAGCTGTCTCTTTGGTTTCTATTAACACAAAATTGCTTAAAACACAAATATGACAAGGCCGATTGACTTCATATTTGAACTCACGCTCAAGTATTACATACTCCATCTTCCTACCATGTGTTGAGATCCATCCGGTAGTTTTTTGAAAAGATTGAAGGACAAACAGACAGACAGCCCAAAAACAATACCGGTCAGACAGAGATGGCCGGTAATGAGGTCTTATGTGGAAGAAAGTTGTATAAGGAGGTAATTTTAATACATGTACTTACAAAGAAGGTCAATGTGAATGTCCCAGACTCACAGAAGTAGGTCTTAAAAAAATTGAAGTTAAGTGGGAGGTTCCACTGTATATGCTGTATTTACTGTTCTGCTTGGTCAGAACATTCATCGTTGTGTTTATATAAGGCAAAAAAGAACATTGTGCATGTGCTAACATTTACAGTGTGACCGTATGAAAAATGACGCTTATGTCTGTTATTAGTGTTAAGGCAAAAACAAAAATTATGTCTGTTTGGGGTTTCATCAGTTTGAAAAATGGGGTAGGTAGGTACTAGGCTTTTTCTATAAAAAAAATTTCTTCTTAAACTTGTGTTCGGTCCATCACACTCCATTATGTGTGTGGATGTATTTTTATTTTAATCAAACAAAACAGTGTATACTTTTGCACATTATGATGTTTTAGGTTTGTTTGCTCGCTTACTTTCGTTTTGCTTACTTTCATGTTTTTTTTGTTTTTTCCCCATTCGTCCCCAAAAAAGTTTAGGGTCGGCAGCCAAAAATTAGGGTCGGTCAGGAAACCGGAAACCAACATAGTGGTTTTTTTTGCCTAAGCTATAAAAAAAAAACGTATAGAAAGTTGGAGGGACAAGTGTTATGTTAAGACTAGAGACAGAGTTTCTGATTTGGGGTACGCTCACCCCATGTTTAAACTAAATTTTAAGGGGTATTTCCCTGTTCGATATTTTAACGGGTCAACACGGAAACATGGGAGAAAATCCACCCACTTCTCACGTGCACTCATACACGCACATCTAGACAACAGACGTGTTAACACATGCACATAACTCACGCACAGCACACATACACACACTTATGCACACTACACACACATACGCGTGCACACAGACTGAGCTGTAGCCAAGCTTTAAGGCCCAACTCAATCAAAGGAAATTCCATTAACCCTTTAATCGCCACTGTCGCCTCTTGGCACCACAATGATTTGACACCCATGTCACTAAAAGGCATTAAATGATGGTCTGGTATCCAGTGACCTTATGTGTTTAATTGTGGGAGGTAAGGATAGGCCCTATGTTATGCACGTCACAGAGGAATCCCCAATATTGTAGATTAAATCTTTTCTCTACCCGGGTAAGTTTAAGGTAAATTTTGGCTGAGGAATGGTTAGTGTTGAAAGGATTAAGTGCTCTAAATTATTTTATTTAATGCTTAGAAAAGGATCTGCCAAAGCAATAAGCTTTCAACGATTACAGATTTCTGCACAATCTTGTGGCAGTAGCACAAGCAATGCCGTTAGTTTACTGAAAAGATACAAAATATGTGTTTAGCATTTTAGGCCTTCGCATGAATCATCACTTTAATGCGTCATCTCACCATCTACTTGAGATTTTAAAGGGTAAATCTCATGCATGTTTTGAGATTCTTGGGGGTGATTTGAAAGTTCTAGTGCCGTTAAAATACACACAATCTGTACGTTTTCAGAAATCCTGAGAGAGAGTGTGGTTTGAAACTGAAAGGTAGACTGGAGAGTGTGGTATGAAACTGAAAGGTAGACTGGAGAGTGTGGTATGAAACTGAAAGCCCATGTTGCTTTCTAGCTGTGACAGTATATTTACACTGGGACTACTTAATTCAGATAAAACCTTAGTAATAAACCAACAATTCAGTGTCCCAACTACTGTGCTGTTATTCATACAAGTACAGCAAATACATCACATGTATCAACTGCAGAGAATTAAGCATCAAATCAGACTTCACAAGCTGTTGTTTTTCCCTTTTAGTGTGTGTGTGTGGGGTGTGTGTGTTTCTTCTTCTTCGGCTTTGTTCTGAGTCTAATTGATGTGCAGTGATTCAGCACATCACCTGACAGTGTGGAATCTTCTCGAAGAAACTTACTGTTCTTTTTTGTTGTAAAATAAAAATGACAAAGTACATGAACCACGCTTATTGTCTTCTGTTTTTTCAAAACCTTCAGCTTGCTGCATATTGATCTGTTTGACATTTAAAGCTTGCAATGCAGGCTTCGCTCTATTGTTTCTGAGGTGAGAGAAGGGCTGCCACTAACCAGGCTAGGAAGGTGAAGGCTGTAAACTTAGAGATGCAACCAGTTGCTGATCATTTTAAAAAAATGTTGCATTGTCTTGCGGTATGTAGGTCTATGCAAATCAATAGTCGGTAGAGAGCAGCAGCACCAGCTATGCACGTGATACTGATAGTGAACCTGACAAAATGAGCAAAACATCAGGTAGCTAGTTATAAATGGGTTTGTGTCTGTAGCCTAGTGCCATAGCAATCTTTATCATTAAGCGTTCGATGAACTTTCTTCTCTTACCAAAATACCCACAAAGTGAGCAGGAAAACATGACAATGCCTGGTTAGTGATATGGGTGATATGTTTTAAGTGAAGGAGGTAAGTTTGTATCGCGATACACATTTGATTTGGAGGACAGAAATTCAACTGATGGTTGTGCATTTTCGGAGTAGTATATAAAACTAAAATCTTACAGTGTTTTCATTCTATGTTGTATGCAGATTTGATTTTCTTTCTGTGAATCAATTTATTACCCCAAAATACAATTTATTGAGCAGGTGGTATATGCTGTCAGTAAAGAATATTCATTGCTAATTTAAAAGTACTCAAACTTATTTATAAAGTACTGTTGGTTTTTTGGTGTGTGACAAAACTAGTCCTGGGGAAACATTACCACCATCAATGAAAATCACAGAAACTAACAATACCACAGCCTCTGTTAATACCAGTCCTAGTACCAAAAACAATAAGTACCTGGGACTGACAGGCTACTGTTAGTGATAAGTCACAACTTAAGGCGATCACTAAATATTATCTCTCTAACACACACACACACAACATTATCTCTCTAACACACACACACACACAAAACACAACATACACACACACACACACACACACACACACACACACACACACACACACACACACTTTAATTTTATATTAATAAATGCATGAGTTTTAACAGAGGCATGGATGAAGCCACATGGCAGAAAAAGCAGAAATCCTGGTTTTCGCTCTATTATGAACAAATTTTGTTGTTATATTGTTTAAAAAATAAAAGCTGTCTCTAAAAATTAAATACACCTGATTTTTTATTAGTAAAAGTGTAAAACAAAAAAATCTGCTAGGGGGGTTTCCCACAAACAACTCTATCCTTTGACCCTGCCAAGGCGGCCTCCCAGAACCCAGGCCTTACTGCTTTTACTAGTTTTAGTTTTGTCCAGGTTTCACCCTTGCAGAGGTTTTTTAAATTTGTTATTGCGAGTTTCCATGGTTTTCATTGGCTTTTGTTTCCTTGGGACTGGTTACGACACCAATTGTTGGTGGAATTGACACTGATGGGATTGGTTTTCAAAATTCTTAGCGGGATCACTGTGTACGTGTGCGTGCATGCGTGAGAGAGAGATACTTCACACAGAGAGAGAGTGCACACTGTGTGTGTGTGAGCATGGTGTCATGTGTTGTGTTGTGAGGACAGAAAAAATCGCCAAAGTCAAAATTGAAGGGACTGAAATTTTAATTTGAGATACAGTGGAACTTCCCTTGTAAGACCTTGAAAAATCATCCAAAATGAGGTCTTATATGGGAGGTGTATTATAAGGGAGGTAATTTTAATACTTACAGAGAAGGGCAATGTCTCAGAGAAGTAGGTCTTATAAGTTATATGGGAGGGAGTCTTATAATGGGAGGTCTTATAAGGGAGGTTCCACTGTAGCCAATATTTTTAGTTAAAAAGACTTTTCAACATAGAGATCATGATACTGGGACCCAAAGATTATTGTGAGTTATCCAGTGTTTTTGAGTTATTAGTTCTCCACTGTATTTTTGTGTGAAAGGGGTGCTGGATTGAGATGGTGCCGTAGGAAGGAGCATCATCACAAAGTGCAATCTCCTACCTGAACAAGAGCAGCAAATAGTGATAGGGTTAGACTACTAGAGTAGAAAGAGGGGTTGCGTAACTAAAAGGCATCGTAATATGACGTCAATTTGTGGATCTCCAGTTCGGTATTGGAAAAGATTTAGAGATCACCAGCGTCTGTTAAAATGTTTCTGCTTCCACTGTATCAACGCTCTGCTTTGTAACTGAAACCGTTTTCTAGAAGCAAACGGATTTTTGAAGACTGTGACCAATTTTGGTCATTGCGTACCGGTACGGGTCAGTGCGCACCCTACATGCGGGAGTTGCGTTTTTATCTCTATACACTTATACCCCAACTTTCATGGAATTAGAAGGTAAAATCTAAATCTACTTACTTTACACAACTGGGCTATAAAAGAGCCGATCCCAGGAATCGGGTAGTCAGTTGTGAGTGGGAGAGAGAAACAAGCCAGCGACTCTCCTAGCTGCGGGCTTTCGCCTACGCCAGTTTAGTTTTTCCCTCCTTTTTGAAAAAGGATGCTTTCGCTGCGAGCACCAAGCAGAAACTGACATTTTTAACCTGCTGCTTGCTTATATAGTATCGCGCTGGCTTTAAGCAGTGACAAGTAGCACTGGCTACTTTGCTTGACCTTGGCAGAGCTGATACAGTGTAAGTTGGAACCTGAGCCAGGGCTACCAATGGTCCTGCAAGATAGAGGGTCCCAGGGACCCTTTCGCTGAGGTTCTAGTGAGTCCCAGAGGTCTAGAGGGTCCTTATCAAGAGTGGTCACAAGCATAGTAATTAATACATGATTGCTCTGAATTCACACACACGCACACACACACACACACATCCATACATGTATGCAAGTACACAAGCACATATTCACCTTTATGCTTACCCTCTCTTTTTTCCCCCTTTTTTTGTGTGTGTGTCTAATATGTGAGTGGATGTGAGTTAAATGAAAGACAGACACACACGGCAACGATGTGGTCTTGGCTTTCTTTGTGCCTGCGCAGGGCAGTTTTCTGTAGATTGGTTGACCCAATGACGAAAGCATTCTTTTCACAGGCATTAGGCCTACTGGAAGACGTCATGGCATTGTCAATGCAAAATCTTTTTGCCCAGCCACTGTAGCAGCGACATTTGCTAGGCCTACAATCTCGCGCAGGCTTCGTTTGCCTGCGATGGTTGCACTCGACAGTTACACACACAGTGATAACTTCAGACTTAGGCAGGCGCGTGATGCCTGCTTTTAAGCCCAGTCAAGCCAGCCAAGAAAAATCAGGGAACGTTCAGTGATGTATGCAACAACACTAAACTTTGTTCACTTCAGCTTTCCGTGACTTAATGAACTCTCGCGGGCACACAATGGCCCAAACACTCCGTCAGTCGCGTAAAGAGAAGATGACTTCTGTCAGCTTGGGACTCGGCAGTAGCAAAATTAGTACTTGCTTTGCCTTTTTTGTTAGTGCGTCCGTGGGACTCCCTGATCGTGATTTTAGTGCGTCCCTCAGGTTTTTAAAGGGTCATAGACGCACTTATGTGCGTCCCTGGGAGCCCTGACCTCCCTATTAAGACCTTCCATATGAACTAATTAAGACTCCTTCCCAACTTCTCTGAGACATTGCTCTTCTTTGTAAGAATTAAAATCACCTGTTACAACCCCTTCCCACTTAAGACCTTATTTTGGATGATTTTTGAAGGTCTTATAGGGAGGTTCCACTGTTTGTAAAAGCTCCAAAAGGCGGATCAGTCAAATGGCATAAGTGTGATTGATTATGCCAAATATTGATTGGTCCTGACCAGGTCCATGCTGAATTATAAGGCCAAAAACGAAAAAGTTTCTTTCCAGTTTTCCGACCGACCCTAGTTTTTTTGCCGCCAACCCAAAACTTTTTTTTGATGAATAAAGAAAAAAACGAAAGTAATTTGAGCAGACGATGCAAGAGAAACAACCAATGTACTCGGCGCAGTTTCAATGCCAATGTGATAAATATATTCACACATAGACCGAACACAAATGTTTAAAAAAAAGCCTACCTACCTACCCTATTTTTTAAACTGATGAAACCCCAGACTTTTTTTGTGTGTGGCTTAACCAGATTACTAGGTATCCCTGTGGGTTTATCACTTTATGAAGACCCATAGAGCGAAGTTTTTTCTTTTTCTTCTAATCTTCTTTAGACCAACTTCTGTATGCACTTGACTTGAGGATGTGACCATAGAAAAAGAAACAAAGTAGAAGAGAGGAAGAAACACTTTTTTTTAATCTAAATATAAAGCTATGGAAAATTATGTTGTGGTTTAGTCTTCTGTGGATAATTAAATTAATACAAACCCTAAGGCATTTGCACTGGCTCAGCATGCGGCAAACAAGAGATCAGTTGGCCTTTGGAGACCTTCCCCAACACCAGCTGTCCTAAAGTTCTTTTGGTCTAGAGAGTGGGTATGTTCCCTGGGCTGGAATTTGTCTAACTCTGGATAAGCAAGACACTATAAACAAATTATTTCCCTGTCCTGCAGAATAACAGTCACCCAGGGCTCCCAGGGACCGCCATTTGGAGGTCTTGAAGTACTACAGGCCTAAAGGACCCTCTAAAGAATGTGCAGGGGGTGGGTCACAGGGATGCACTATAAACATGGGCAAAATATTAAACCATGATCTTTGCATTCCAAGTTATGGCCTGTCAGTATCAATTATTAAGGGGGTTTCGACATTCAATTGTGTTTACTACTAGGTGTACCGTATTTTCCGGGCTATAAGCCACTACTTTTTTCTTGAACTTTGACTCCTGCGGCTAAAACAACGAGTGCGGCTAATTTGTGAATATTTCCCCTTCCCTATTTTAGGCTGGCCGTCAACTCCAGCCTGTGCGTGGTGACATCAATCTCGGTAAGAACGAACCGTTCTCATGGTGAAACTAAACTTTAATCACTGAGCAGTTTATGATCAAAGTTTGAACTGAAACAGTCACGATCGTGTTGATCTTTACAAACTATGTACACATGTAAATGCGAAGTCAACTTCCAAGTTGAAACTAGGTGATCGGTTTCGCTCCATAAGTTGGAACTTGGTGAAATGGTCTCACTTTCCAAAAAAAAAGAAGTTGAAAAGCTGCTAATTTCCGTTATCAAATTGATAAATCGGCGTTAGTGTGTGCACTGAAACGCTTGCTGAACGCAAACAACTCACAAAATCCGATAAATGAAAGCAGCTGGCGCATTAGTGTTTGCCGTGATTTCGTGTGTGCGCTGCGCCATTTTATCAGCCGAGTTGTACGTGCGGTAAGAGTTCTGTGTGTGCAAACTGTGAATGAAAATGAACTGCCAGTGCGTTACTTTGTCATGTTTTGTGTTGTGTTGTGTCGTTGTGCAGAATTCAGTATTTAGTAGGTCCGTTAAGGCGAAGATTAGGTCTGTAGTGTGTAGTTCGTGTGCGAGTGCATGTTGCTGTGGCTTTCGATCGTTCGTCTGCTCGTCTTCTCAGGTTCATTTTTCTTTTTCAGTCTCTTGCGGCCTAGACACTAAACGCAGCTTTATCGTTGTTTTTTCTATAATTTTAATAAAATTCAGGGGGTGAGGCTTAGCGGTGCGCTTTGTAGTCCGGAAAATATGGTAATTCATTTAACTGATTTTCCCAAATTTTCCAGTCTCTTCTCTCTCCCTGACTCATTGACCTATTCTTTGCTTACCTGTGTGTGAGCGCGCATACATGTGTGTGTGTGCAGTGTGTGTGTGTGTATATACAGTGTGAGTGCGTGCATGCGCTCATGCGAGCAGGCATTGACATTCTGAAATCTTCTGTCAAGCTACTCATCCGGTGCACTTAAAATATTCTTTTTAGCATTTGTAATGTCATTGGGACCCTGTCTCCCTCATTTAGGACCCTATGTACCATAAGTGAAGGAGTCCCTGAGACCTCTTGTTTTGCTGGTCGATTGGGAGCCCTGAGTCACCTCCGCTTTTTGAAAGTCATGATTGAACACGAGTCAGTGGACTGGTACAGTAGTCTGGTATTGGTACACAATATAGAGCGCTAAATCAGTAAATAGGTGCCAATACTTGTGTGCTGTAATTAATTACGGGTACTTAAATGATTAGCAAACTGAAGGATACCCAAATTTAGATTTTAACTTAATTTAAGAGAAACCAATGATGAACCGAGGATGGAAAAATGATAGGACAAAGTTGTCCTCAAGCAAGAAAAGCAACAGGACAAAAATGCTCTGACTATTGTAGAATTCAATAGAATGAAGTAAAATGAAGTGTTAAATTTCAATAAAACATTAATTAGTCATTGTAAACACAATAGCCTAGGACATTTTCACTTTCCTCTCACCCTCCTCTCTCTCTCCTCTCCCACCCCCCTCCTCACTCTCCCTGTGTGTTTGTGTTGGTGGAGTGTGTATGATGGGAGGAGGCACATGAAGGTATGAATGTTGTGTATATACAGTACACCCCGCTTATAGTAAAGTCCAGGGGAGCAAGGATTTTCCTTTACTATAACAGGTTTTTCTTATAAACTATGTTCGGATATAGTAAAGTTTTGATGAATTTTTTTACCTTATCCGAGGACTTTTTTCAAAGTCAAAGCTAACGACTTAAAATACTGAATATTGATAGATCCATCCCACCCCTTCCTCGTATGGTTTGAGGTCCAAAAAGGTGATCGGGTTTATAGATGGTATATTTCCCTGTGCACAAAACAAATCTAGCTGTCAAAGCATATAGTGTACAACCTCTAACTTCCAGAATGGCCTTTGAATCTATTCATGCATGCACACGCACGTGCGTGCGTGCACACACCCACACACCGTGACCGGACAGTTTGCCTATGGACTCTTCGCCTACGGACATTATGCCTAGATGGTCACCATTCTCACCGTTGACATTTTGCCTACTGGACATTATGCCTACAGACATTATGCCAAAAATAGATTATCATGCCTGCAATAAATTATCGCATTTTCATGATGCTATATATATTTTTTTCCGATTCATTTTTTCCCCCTAAGTAATGAGAGTGTGGGCTCAATTGTCGACTTAGCTCGCCTTTTCCTCTGTGTGAGGGCACTGCAGTAAAACAGATACAAATTTAATTGCAGCCAGTGACTGGACAGTTCTCAATTGTATGTAATGAATTGCAAATGAAGATTGTGGGTGGAAATGGTCGACTTAGTTCACCGTTTCTGCCATGCGAGGGTGCTGCGGTAGAGCGGGTACAAACCTAGTAGCAGCCTAGTTTGTCATAATGAATTTCTTGAAAGAAATTTGTGGCGAATAGTCACGTGTTTCGTGCCCAAGCTATCAACTGTATCACCCGTTCTACCGCAGCGCCATCGCGCAGTGTAATCAACAAAATTTTGTTTAACGATCTCCCTTATTTACAGTTTAAATAATAAAGTTCACTTTAACTCTTAAGTCCCTGAACCGCACCATACCGCAACTCTATACATGCGTTGCTTAAGGTAGACTGTTACATATTCGGCCTGTTTAGACAGTTATCATATGTTTCGACGTATTCTGGCTTGTAGATGCAGCATCTGAGTCATATTGTCAATCCATTAATAGCATTGATCAATCAGAAGGCGGTTTAGCGAAACTGTTTACGGTTTTCTCATGAATATTCACCAGAAAATGGCTGCAAACAAAGTCATGTGTCTTGTGACAATTTCGTCTATACCCCATGCAATTTCGTCCAGGCATAACATGCAATTTCGTCCAAGGACAAACAGCAAAGCACAGTGACTTGTAGTTTGAAATAAATTAATAGAATAGCTGAATATGTGTTTATTTTCTTCTCCTTTTTATTCAGATAATGTTGTGTGTAATGGGAAAACAATAAAAAAGGCCTCCAGTACATTTTATCAAGAGGGTCAAAAATCCACTGTGGCATCTGTAAGCCCCTCAGTAGTGAGACATGATAAAAGAGCGCTTAACGTCCTCCGGCCTGGAACAGGCACATATGGGGCATTATTAACTATAAAGATGGTGGGACGATCTTGGAGACACTGCAATACCAGGAAAGTTACTTTTTTTTTTAACGATAGAGTAGTCAGAAACTGCATTGGACGAAATTGCATTGATGCTTGGATTTTTACCATACAAATTCATCCAGTTGATTTGTCATAAATATATTTATCTAAATGTGAAAAATAAAATTGCCTATTGAAAATTAGTCATAATAAAATACATGCATGCTAAAATTACACATGTTGTTGTGAAAACAAAGGAATATTAACATTTGTTCTTAGGCACCTGTTTCTGCGTGATTTACAGTTTTATGGTATGTGACTGTCTTCAGGCAGTTGCTAAGATTTTCATGCAATCACACAAACTTAATTGTAGTGAATAAACTAATGAATAGTACTGTTTTATCATTGGGATTTCTTTTAAGTCTTACAACAGCTGTGTGTGTTTATTATCCTTTAGAATAGATACAACACAGTTTCAAAGTGAGTAGCCATGCAAACTGGACGAATTTGTAACACCCTACTATAGTCATGTCACTAAGGAAGTGGGAACTCTCTAGCCCAGAGAGGAAGCTTAACGACAGCCGGAAAGCGTTCGACTTCCGTTTACAATGGCAGCCATTTGCATGGAGACCGATTGAAGGCTAATTTTGCGCGATTTTTTCTACGAACTTTTCTCATCAAAATGGCGGCATTCTGAACGATGGATGACGATGTTATTGATGGTTTTATCGACAAATTGTGGGCCAATTGTGCTTTTGGACTTCGTTGTAATGGCCAGAGTGAAGTGACTGCTTGAACTGTCAACTAGCACACTGCTGCACAGTGTTTACTAGCAGATCACTTCGACTATCGATCGGCAAAAAATTGATTGAACAATTGCGACGATCGATCATCTGCTGAACGTTCGGCACCTATTTTAGACTGCGAATTGGATATATTTAGTGCATTTTAATGGACTTACGGTACTGTGACACTTACTACAAAGCTTGTAGATGTTTTCCAAATGAAAACTTCGATCGTGGTTGAAAATCTGAAGATCGGTAATGAGACAGACAGGTGAGTGTTTCAGAAACTTTTTTCACCTTTTGATTACATCATCGGAATGCTACAAAAAGGCAAGTGATAAGTTTATTTTGTGCTTGCAGTGTCTCTTTGATCGTTCTAGTGACTCGATTCGCAATGTTTCAATAACAAACACACAACATGTTTGTTTTTTACATCTTTATTGAACACACCTTTATTATTGATATTTCGTAATAATCAATCAAAATAAACACATCCAATACCTCAGACTGGCTAAAATAACATCATCAATGCAGAAAACAATATCATAACAACACTATTACAAAGTTTAATAAACTTTGATTCACAAATATTATTATAATCTTTTTTGGAATAAGCATACCCATTTCAGCTCCTTTTTGCCAAATCCTTACAGGGAAGAGAGTCGGGCTTAGTGAATTTCTTATAGGGACTTGAGAGCAAGAATTTGTAAAAACAGAAAGAGAGAGAGAGGGAGGGAGAGAGAGAGACAGAGATAGAGGGTGAGAGAGAGAGAGAGTAGATGGAGTAGTGAGACTGACGTATACATTGATGACGTATTTACAAAGATCAGGAAGAGGACACATTTTTTATTGTAACCGAGGAGGAACAACAAACGACTTTACTATAGGAGTTTTTTTATATATAATTATAACCCAGTTGCTACTATGGGTGGGTGGAGGGAGAGGTGAGACTGACGCATACATTGAAGAGGACAATTTTTTTTTTTATTGTACCCGAGGAGCCAGTCCTGTGAGGATCCAAAAGTGACTTTACACTATAGCATTTAAAAAAAATTATAACCAAGTTGCTACTATCCGAGGACTATTTAGCAATAAAACAGTAGACCTTTGGCCGGGAACCAGTGCTTTCCTTTACTGTAACCGAAATTGCTTATAACCGAGTTTACTATAAACAGGGAGTACTGTACATGTATGTATGTAAATATGTATGTATTTATGTTAATGTAGCATTTGTTTACTTATTTAATTATGTTTATTTGATTGTTTATTCACTTTATTATTTGTCACGCTTTTCTTGCCATGTCATGATAGGGGCTGTGGGCCTATATCATTTAAGCATTTTTTTAATTGAATAGATATTCTTGATTTCTTGATCATGGTATGATGGTTACCATTAGTGTGGCATTATATACATACTATGGGCCACTTTATGTTTAAAGTATAAATTCATTAGATTACTTCATTTTCTATTGCTCATGGTCATGCAATGGTGTAATGGGTGTCTGGCTAAATCGTGACTGTCAAAACAGCGACCTCAAAATCGCAATTGGGTTAAGCATCAAAATAACAATCTCCAAAACAGCGACTATGTTTGGTTTGAAACAGCGACTATCAAGATAGTGACAGTCAAAAGAGCGAATTGGAAGGATAGAAGTGTGTGTGTGTGTGTGTGATCTCTCTAGACGGTTTTCATGAGCAACATGATTCATTAAATAAAGAAACTAGAAAGTTAATTAAACCTTGTCTTCCTTTGACAAAACGTTCTATTTGAGCGCTCTCTCTCTCTCTCTCTCTCTCTCTCTCTCTCTCTCTCTCTCTCTCTCCCCCCCCCCCCCCCCCCCCCCTTCTCTCTCTCTTTCTCTCTGCAGCCTGATTCTTTTAAAGACCCACCATGTCACATGTCAAAATCACGGTTTTCACGTGTTTTCCTTCTTATGGCTGGTAAGAAATCTTAAGAGATCTTCCTAGCATAAGAGGGAATGGGGCACATGACGTGGGGGGTCTTTAATATCGCTGATTTCAAGAGAACCCCAAATTATTCAATTATTTAAGCTGTGATTCGAGAACAACCAGCCATATTCCTGAAATCCATTCATATCCATATATCATGATTCGTCATACCCTAAATGAGGTCCATCTGTTTGTCATATCACTTGCTATATATCACGTGCATATCCTGTCATCTCAGGCTCCATTTGGCTCAACCGAGACACAGAGTCAGCACTGCCACAGCCAATGATAGAATTAAAACTACTACGGTACTACTAAAAATCAGATTTTTCTCTGACTCATTTGACCTGACTCATTGACTGGATCAAATTTTAAAAAGACAGAATAAGATGCTGACTTCTGCCTTCTCACTTGTTTTATTTTTTCCACGTTGATCATGTTTTGTTATTTTCGATTCATTTGTTCGTCCTTGTTTATT
Organism: Phymorhynchus buccinoides; assembly: GCA_017654935.2. Classification (NCBI taxonomy): domain Eukaryota; kingdom Metazoa; phylum Mollusca; class Gastropoda; order Neogastropoda; family Raphitomidae; genus Phymorhynchus; species Phymorhynchus buccinoides. The sequence goes on along the minus strand of CM065695.1, from coordinate 19,506,765 downwards.
TCAAATTTGGAAAAAATGGAGTGGGAAAGGCAGGATCTGGGAGTGTTTGGTACAGACATCAACAAAAGTTCAACACCGTTTCTTCACAAGAGCAGGAAACATAGAACTAGAAGGCTCAACCAAATCAATTTGTATTTTTTAAATCATTTTGCGCATTTTTCTACCAAATCATTTTACACATCTTTTTAATCTCTACACCAGAACTTAAACACTATTGCATTCTTTTCATTAGTTTAAGGCACTAACTTGGCAAAATAATGTTACCTCCACCCTGACCCCCTCAATTTAAAAACCACAAAAAAATGGTTTGTCAAATAGTATCAAAATCGGGTGTGTCCAACATTGTTGGCAAGGCAATTTAAAAACTGCTGTTTGAACTACCAGGTCTGAACTACCACATGTTCAGAAAACTGCGCCCAGGTCAATGGGAAAAGTACCCATGTGGCTCTGAAAAACAAACAAGCTAGTTCCTCTGTACAGTCCTGCCCACTCTTCTATCTGTTTTGAGAGAGTGCACCTGGCCTGACTTGTCCAGAAGCTCTACAGCAGCCTTGAGGGGAATTTGGCATACTGCTTGTCTGCTGCCTTCACTTTGACTAGTTTGAGTGCTGGAGTCAGGAGTGTGACTAACTTACTAAGACTTTCACACAAAAAAGAAGGTAAATCTTTGTAATTTAGTATGAAAACTGCATGGATTATTTCTTGCAGGATGTCATGAATTGCAGGATTTTTAAATTGCCTAGAGCCTGCGTCACCGGATTATGAGAATTTCAGAAACAAGGATTTTCTTGCACACACACACTTGTACAATTAAAAGGGCCTATTTAAGCATTTGCTATATTCAAAGGAATGTAGCACTTGTACTAGTCTAGAGGGGTGAACAAAGAGAAGTAAATGTGCGTATGTGTGCTATCCCTGCACTCCGCCGGGGCCACCCCCTTGCAGGATTTTTTTAATTTTCCAGGAGCACCCTTGAAACTGCTTTTGGCTTCTGCTGAATTTTGCCACTTACTTTGCAGTTGTTGCATAAAAAGAGTGATTTACTCAGAAGCGATGCTGAAGATGATCATCAAAATTAGGGCCCACAAAAATCAAACCCAAGTTGTTCCTCCTATTACTCTGTGACAAATTTTGATCTGGCTTTGGAAGTAAGCAGCAATTTCTGGGAACTAAATTAGTGAGGTTAACCCTTTCACCGCCAGACATATTTCAGCCAAACATTTCCATTTAATTTACCTGGGTAGAGAATAAAATCCATCTGCAGTATTGGGTATTCTTCTGTGACATACATAAAATAAGTTATATCGTTACTTCCCAAAACTAAGACAATAGGGTAGGCCTATTTGAATAATAGATCACAATTTGATGCCTTTTAGTGACATAGCAGTAGGGAAAGTTTGGGGAGGTTTGGAGAAAATAGACTTCATTTTCAAGGCCCATGAAAGTTTGTGAAAAATGAAAAACCAAGAGTAGTGTCTTTGAAAGTTTGTGAATTTTGATCTACTGTCAAATCTTATCAATCTGCCCCCCAAATCGCCCAGGACCATAATTTTGAATCATTGTGCCAAGAATTTTTTTTTATAATTATGAAATAAAATGAATATTTTGATGCATACGATGATCTGTGTGCGCACAACTTACTTTCAATTTTTAACCAGAATTGACGCGAGTTGCTTCCCTTTAAAGATATCCGGGTCTTTATGCGTACCACTACCGCGCAAAATGCCGGGCAAATGTGTCTTCAGTGAGCTTTGGCTCGAAAATTCTGCATATAAAGTATGGCTACGAAAGGATGCAACCAACAAGCGCTCAGCATATTGTGCGGTTTGCCGAAAAACCTTCGATGTGGGATCAATGGGTGAAGGAGGAGTCATCAGCCATAGTAAAGTGGGTTTTGAAAACCCTAAGGTTGGGCTTTGAAAGTTTGGGAAAATTAGGATCATGTTTGGCTATGAACCCTGCATAGGTGTTAAATTACTGTGGTGCTAAAATGCGACTTTGGTGGTGAAACTGAAAGGGTTAATGAGACAGACGTTTTGGATTGCCTTGCCAACTATGGTGGACACTCCCAATTTTGACAGTTTCCTTTTTGCTATGCTTTTTAAAAACTTTTGCAAGTTATTAATATTAATCAGGGAAAAGGGTGCCATTGGTTTTTTTAAGCTATTGCTTCAAAACTAATGAAATATTCGCAATGTAATTTGATTCTGGTTGACATCAGTAAAATATACATGTAATTTGGTTGAGCCATCTGTTTTGTGCTCTTGTGAAAAAGTGGTCCACGACTTTTGTTGATGTCGGTGTGTATATATGTGCAATTGTGTGTGTATGTTGATAAAAGGTTGATTGGTTGTTTTGGCTTGTCTGAGTCGAGACGTTTTAGGACTATTGTATAAGAACTGCTCTAGGGTACTTTTTCATTTTTTTTTCTTTTCTGTTTGGTTCAAACTTAAGTTTTTTTTGTTTGTGTGTGTGTTAAAAATGAAACAATCTTTTACACTTGTTTCTTTTAGTTTTTATTTAAAATTGTGTTTATTGTCCTTACCAAGCCTAATTTGCTTTGACTGTCCTAGTTTCTAAGTCAGTTGACATGTGTGTCTGTGTGTACAGATTCACCTATAACAGCATATTGTATTTATTTTATGTTTGTGGGCTTTTTTCCCCTAAAGTTGTCATCATTGGGCCTTCAAGCCATGATGGATTTTAGCATCTATAGGCTGTTGCTATCTGCATGTGTTCCTGACTGCTTCACTGAACAGGTGACAATAGGTTCAACAGCAGCAGTATTCTACCCCCAGCCAGCTTCCGAAAGTAAGTGGCATTAGCCAGACTTCATTAGCGAACAGGTTGATATTGTTGTCAAGCTGGACACTCTGTTTCACCGCAAAAATGTATTCCTTAGAAGTGTGCTCTACAATGCAGACAAACGTGTGAACTTCAGTGCTGTGTCATTCACTCTGGGATGTGGTGGTCAAAGCACTCCTTGGACAGCACAATATCTACATCCCACTTTGTCTTGTAGACATACCTGTGAATACCATTTTCAAATTTGAAGTTCTGTCTGTCTCTCAACATTTGTGAGGAGCCCCATCCGCTTCTGTGTGACTTTTCGCAACCCACATTCCAATAGATGATATTCGGAAATAACTCTTCCTGGCTTATTTGGCATTGGTAAGAGTGATCTCCCTCGAAGTTCATAACACTTTTTAACATTTCATTTCCTTCATATTTTTACTTGCACACACAGACACTTCTTACTTGCAGTGTGTGTGCATGCGTACACGCGTGTGTGCGTGAATGTAGACAAAATGATGCGTTGCACACACAGACGTGTGTGCACGCACACGCACACACACACACCACAAAACACTACACCAATAAACACAATTTTAAATAAAAAATAAAAGAAACAAGTGTAAAAGATTGTAAAAGTAGAAGTAAGGTAGATATCCACAATATCTCAGCCATGCCTATTATACCACTAATGCCACCATGGGAACAAAGAAAGGCAAAATTTGATATAGAATATACCAGTTACAAAAAAGATGAAGAAGTTAATCAATTAGTTTCTGACGTTCAACTTCATTTAGATTCAAAATATTCAAATCATCTAAACATTTACACTGATGGTTCAGTCTTAGAAACGTCAGACAAGTGGAGCAGATTTTGTTATTCCATCACTTAGAATAGAAAAGTCATACTATTTAGGCAAAGGCATTTCAATATTTACTTCTGAATTATATGCAATAATGCGAGCTTTAGAATTTGTTTATGATCTACCATATTCAATTTATAGCATTTTAGTTTGTGTGGATTCAAAATCAGTTTTACAAACTCTAAACCAAAGTAACAGTAAAACTCGTAACGACATTGTCTTTGAAATTAAACAGTTGATTCATTGTATTGTTGCAAAAGGTATTGGTATTGATTTTTGCTGGGTGCCATCTCATTGTGGACTCTTTTGGAATGAAGTTGCTGATAGAGCTGCCAAAAGAGGGGCTTTTAATAACTCTAACTTGGTTTCTAATGAGAAACTGGCATTATCTACACATGAAATTTACTGTTTATTGGAAAAATCTACTTACATCAACTCATCTGACTTTAGATCTAACATTTTTATGCACAGTAGATCGATAGTTAGTTTAGTGTACAAGATACGACTCAATTCATGGAAAACTAACTGTCTTTGTAATGATAAATTATCACTTACTATTAGAATGCCCAGTATTGCTCTCTAAATATCGAATGATCAATATGGACTTTTTTCGTAAGTATAATAATACCAAGGATATTTTAAATGACGCAGAAATTGACACTACTGTAATTGCAAAAGCAATGCTGTCCTCAACTAATGGAAGACTACTGCAGAGGTTTTCTTTACTATTTTTTTAAATATGTCGTTCTTATGCATGTTATTTTACCTTCTTTTTTTTTTTTACCCAAAAAAAAGTTTGCATGCTGTCTAAAATCACGATCTATGTGAAAAGACATTAAATTAAAGATTCATTCATTCACCACAAAACACAGCACAAACCTTATTCAATCTTCCTCTTATTCAAGTTATGATTCACTGCTGTCATTGTTAAGTTTAGTGTATTGTATTCACCTCGTCAAAGTCTTTTTAAAGACGACAATTTGGTTTTATTCACTGTCTTTATTGTTTATTTCACCTTCATGTGCTTGTGTGAGTGTAGCGTTTTGATGTTTTTAGTTCAATTATTCTTAAAGTTATTCAAGATTGAGAGAGACAGAGAGAGAGAAAGACACACACATACATACACACACACACACACACACATGTATGTACACACACACACACACACACACTCATACACACACACTCACACACACACACATACACACACACACACCACAAAACACAGCACAAACCTCTTATTCAAGTTATTCAAGATTGAGAGAGAGAGAGAGAGAGAAAGACACACACACACAAGCACACATGTATGCACACACACACTCACACACACACACACACACACACACACACACACACACACCACAAAACACAGCACAAACCTCTTATTCAAGTTATTCAAGATTGAGAGAGAGGGACAGAGAGAGAGAAACACACACACACACACACACACACACACACACACGCACACACACACAAGCACACATGTATGCACACATGCATGCTCACACACACACACACACACACACACACACCACAAACCTCTTATTCAATCTTCCTCTTATTCAAGTTATTCAAGATTGAGAGAGAGAGAGAAAGAAAATCTTGCAAATCGCTACTTTTGACAAGTTTATCACCAGCCGTCTCCATTCTCCCGCCATATTTAGTGTTAACAAGTCCAAGGAAGATCACTCTGCCTGATTTGATTTACGCAGTAGGTCTATTAGCCATCAACTAATCAAAGCTTTCGGGGCCACTTGTAGCCTAACAAAGTAACATTTACCTTGTTCAATAAAGAACCCAGAGTGGCCTGAGGCTGGTGTCAACAATGGACTTTGCAACGTTTTTGTCAATAAATTGTTTCAACTTATTTCATGAAACCTGAATAGTAGGTAGGGAACAACTTCTCTGAATCACCATTCTCCGTGTTAGTGTAAGCCCAACAGTTTATAGAATTCCAGTGTGGAATTGTACTGTTCCATGGACTGCATAATCCTTTAGTGATGTTGAAGTGGGAGAATGTGTGTGCGCACACGCACGCACACACACAGCATAGCACAGCACATCAACCTTTTACCAAGCATAAGAAATGTGGATGCCTTTGTAAGCACTCCTGAAGAAAACTATGATTTTCAGCGAGACATCCCTAGTGAATACATTAGTAAGTTCTAGTGTGTACAGACATAAACATGACATACTTATCTTTTGACATACTAACAATTGATGACTATTTTGATTGGACCAGATTGACTGTGACGATGAGAGTTTTAGGTAGGCTGATGGATCACAAGTACAAATAACCAATTTAAAAAAACGTGCCTGATTGGGCACTTGTCAGAATCTTTGGGGGGAAAAAACCATTAAAAAAGGTATGGTTAATAGACGATTTTCAGGAAAGCACTTCATGAAAATTAGAGTTGATTACCTTGACTTACTTGGTGAAAACCATAGCAACCACTTCGTGAAAACCATGGCAGCGAAGCTTGAAACCGCAGGATGTGACTCAGCGACTTGCAAACATTTTTTTTTTTTTAAATGAGGGGTGGCCAGTATCCACAAAATGATAGAACTTGCAAAATGTGACGTAAAAATATAAATGACATCAATTTTAGAATGACGCACAGTGTTCTAAGTGATGTAGGTCTACTCTACTCAAACACACGAGGTGAGAGCTGGGGATCTACCTGATGGTAGAGTAACTTCCCCTGTTTGACCGATTGAATTAGGCAAGATCACTCCCACACACCATGAAATTACTCCCCTTAATTATTGCTGAACAATTCCTATTCAATGTTTGCAGTAGCCATTCTAAAACCATTCAAGATTATGTATTAACATTGTATAAACTAAACACCAATTATAACAATCAGTCAATAATTGCCCTCTCTTTGTAGTGCCTTGCTCACTTCGCTTAAACACACACACACACACACACACACACACACACACACACACACACATTGAAGACTGAGTTATAGGACTGACAATAACTTGTGGTGGAGGATTGAATTAGGAGTTATACACAATTATAAAGAAAAAGACTGATGAGCTATTAATTAAAAAATATTTGCTGATGTAGAAATAAAATTGCATCACTTGGATCAAGTTTGAATGGGCAACCATACCTGCTATTCAAATGTATACATGTACATTTCAAAATAACATTGCAGCAGTTGTTATATAGGACTACAATTACATGTATTAGGAGATCAAGCTTGGATCGGTAACCCATCCACTACATAATGGACCAAGAAACGGTTCAGTGAAATCTCTTAAACCTGCGTAAGATCATATTAACACTACCAGCATAAAAATAAAATGTATGCAAAAGTCTAAAGAGTGAGAACATCTAAAGCTGCCCTGAACTTCTCTGCAGACTGTTTTACATTCCTCTATTATTGGTGGTGCCGTTGTGGTTCAGTCCCAGGTGCAGATACGGAAATCGTGTAGCACTATCGTTGTTGGATGACACAGACATGACTGAAGCAGAACACTGGTAAAAGCTAGATTGCCAAGTTCTTTCATAAACCGAGCCATGAAGCAGAAGAACATTGACTGACAAATTGGAAGAAGAAAAAAAGGCCAAGGGAACCATGTAGACTTGATAGAAATCCAGCCCATAGCATAATGGATTCTGGAGGATGTCTTCTGCGTCTATGCCTGCAGAGCTACATAAGGAATGCATTGTAGTTCTGTTTGTCACTGTGTCTATGTGTATGTTATTGTGTTTGCGTGTGCATGACACTGTTTTTGTTTATGTTTGAACAATGAAGAAGTACAAACCAAGTTTGAACAAGGTGTCCTTGGTCCGTGCCTGTTTTGTGGTGGAAAAACAAATTGTTTTAACATATTTTAAAAAGACCCTTTTATATAGAGTAGAAAGGGGGGTTGCGTACTCCTTACAATGACGCAAGCATGACATGTTTCTCTACTATCTACTATTTCAAGGTGGGGTACGTGCATACCCCACCAACGCGCAGACCTGTTTCTACTCTATGTGTTGGTAAGTGTGTGCGCACACACACATGCCAATGGCACAACGACTGCTAAGTCATAAATATGTAGGCCTTTAGAGATAAATGGCATTCCCAACCGGGAGTCTGTGATGAGAGGGTTGACTATACTGACTCTCTCATCATGTGATGATTCCGAGGCAAAAGTGGCAGTTAGCCTTCAACGTCTTACTGGGTGGTAGCCAGTGGGAATGGCGACACAAGATCTCCTCCATCACCAGATGAGAGCTGAGAAACTTGCAGACTGACACAACGACATGTAACGACTTGAATCATCTCTGCTGATTTGACTTCATCAATGGTCCGCCGGCACCCAGCAGTTGGCTTTGGCTGTGCTGATTGCCCAGGGGGGTGTGGGGAACGCAGCTCTTCATCCTCTGGGAGGTGGACTTTCGGCGTAGCGCCACTCACTGTTGGATGAGGACCCCTCTTGAAGGACCACGCCCGCCTGCAGAGACGACCCGACTTCGCCTGCATGTCTCCTGGCAGCCTGCTATGACACCAGCTCCCGGTACGGAGTAGGTCGCCCGATGGCCCTGAAGACAGCCTTGGAGGGGAAGACTGCTCAACACAACACCATCGATGCCAACGGCAATGACCAGACAAGCGGACTACAGGAGCACCCGAGACTACCTTCTGGCTGCCTCACAATGCTAAACCTCCTACCGCGTCACAGATGCTCGCATCTATCTACGCCCTGAACTTTGACGATGCTGACTCCAGCATCACGGCAGGTATTTCCACGACTCGGATCCTGTCCAAAATGTTCCCGCAGCCGACAGCGTATCCGCTACGTCACAAACCCCTGTCTCATCATCACCGACTTTTCTTCATCATCATCATCATCATCATCTCAACTGGAAGACTTCGTCTTCAAGAACATCGTCCATAAGGGTCCTCGACCAATTGGACGCTTATCTCATAATCTCCGAGATAAATGGACCTAATGCACATTGAACTCTCGTGGCTTGCTGCACAAATGCCTACAGAGGTTATAAGCCCTACAACCCCTTATCATACTGAATCCATCTGCATTTACTCTGAATAAAAAAAAAATGTTACCTTCCCCGTACATTGCTCTTTTTTTTGCGCCCATAATATTGGTATTTTTATTTACCTGTGCTGTTTAACCTTCCCCGATGACTGTTAAAACTTTTTATAGTTGTTGATGACTGTGGGTCATACAGACACCCGTGCTTTCCATATTGGTATTTTGTTACATATCCTCAATTTCCAACTGTGGGTAGTTCAGACATCAATACATAGAGGGATTTATAGTACAAAACCGTGTTCAGTGACAGTGGGTGGTTAAAACACCCACATACTCGATTTTTGTTTTTAAAAAAAAAATATTTCGGTGATTACACCCATACGCTGTAAGGAAATTCAAGTTACAAGTACTTATTCATGGACTATGGGAGGATGAAACATCCACACAAGTCAACAGAAAGGGATATCTTTTTTTTTTTAGTCTGTAAAGATATGTCGTGTGTATTGTGTCTGAAACGCCCACAGTGAACGGACATCCCTGCCAAAATAAGGAATTTTTGTTCTAAAATATGGGTGTCTTAGACACCCACAGTCAGTGAGTCAACAAATGAGGGTAATTCAACTGTATTTATTTATTTGTTCATTTTACATGCTTTTTATTCTGTTTGGTTGATATGGTGTAAAATGGAAAAAAATGATAGCTATTGGAAATTTTAGGTAAGTATTTTCATTAGATTAAAATTATTAGGGCAACCTGGGTCACATTTTTTTTTTTACCCAGTTGTCAGGGAAAGTTAATTAGGGACATCTGTTCCTGTACATTGTGGGCATTATTTGACCCATGAGAAAAAAATATGTACATCATGGGGTGTCTTTTTTTATCCGTGGTAAATTTAAGAAAATAACCATCCCCTTACAGTACGCCATTTTTTGACCCATGGTATTTCATGACAGATCTGTTCCTGTACCTTGTGGTAGGTTTTTTTGGTACCCATGGTGTTTCATGAAGGATCCCTTTCTAAACATTCTTGATTGGCCTACTTTTCATCCCACAGGATTAAATTAACAATCGCTGCAGCCCGCAAGTTGAATCACGTGAGTCTGCAGCCCCTTTTGCTTTTCTATACATTGACATTCCCATAAAAGCTTCTGGCTACTCTGTCAATCAAGCAGGCATAGAGTGAAAGAGAGAAAAACTCAACCGGACAGACATGCATGCTTGTATATGTCGTGCTCAATTACAGTAATTTGCGCATTACCAGTAATGCCCAAATGTTTTGCTCATTACCGGAAATGAGCAATGCTGATTTGCTCAATACTGGTAATGAGCAAAAAATGTGGACAATACCGGTATCCCAATTTGGGCATTACCGGTAATGAGCACGTACTGTGCAAGCTTTCCTAATCTGGCTAATCACTGTCATGCATGGTTGTGTTAAAGGACAATGCAACCTGTGGATCGTAGGTAAAATCAAACAGCATGCTTTTAATCAGCGTTGTTTTAATCAATGCCTGAAAACATGTTGAAGAAGATATTTTGGATTGGGTTGTTTATGTTCAATTCACACTCACACACACACACATGCGCGCGCACACACACACATGCACACGCACGCATACACACACATACTGACACACATACGCATTTTAGACGTAAATAACGATTTATTGTTCCTGATAAATTATAAAAAGATATTTAAAAGTCTCTCTCTCCCTCACTTACACACGCAGGAATGATGAAAGTACAACTTGGAGTTAGTAATACAGTCAAACCTCTATTATAAGGCCCTCCGATTAAAAGACCCCCCCCCCCCCCCCCCCCCCCCCCTCATTAGAGACCGACTTTCTGTGCACGGATGTAATGCACCTGACTATATTTTATGTATAAAACTGTATGCATGAAAATAGAGGTTTGACTGTAGAACACAGTACTCCGTAAATCAGTCAAGGTATGTGCACTTTGAGGTGCCTGTGTGACTATGGGAATTGCAGATTTGACGGCTTTTGTGACATTATCTGTTGGTGAAGCAGTCACCGCTATAGTTACATTTCACGTAGCCCTGGCCCTTGAAGCTGATACCTGACAGATAAACCACTCGCCTTTGTTCTTCGGGAACATGTGCTTGTGACCCTCGGTCTCACACAGCCTAAAACTTTTTTCGTCAAATTTATATCCATTCTTCACTGGATGACTCGCATGGAATGACAAAATGAAGTCAACGTGAAATGAACGAGACAACTCAGAAATTTAAAAAAGGAGAAGTAGAATGATGACCAGTCAGTGTGATTTGTACTTACGGTTCACAGTCATCTTCTTTCAACACCACTGGCAAGTAACCAAGATCACGAGGTTGTCACCATAGATATCGCTTGCACAGTATGTGCTCATTACCGGTAATGCCCAAAGTGGGATTTTGCTCAATGCCAGTATTGTTCAAATGTTTTGCTCATTACCAGTATTGAGCAAATCACTATTGCTCATTTCCGATAATGAGCAAAACAATTGTGCATTACTGGTAATGCACAAACTACTGAAATTGAGCACGACATATACAGAGAGAGAGAGAGACGTGGGTGAAAGTAGTTCAGGCATGCTCCTGAAATCAGGATTGAAAAAGCTGATAGAAAGTTCAGGATTTGCCATCTTGTCATGCAGACCCACGGTCTCATAAAATCAAACATTTCTGTCAAAATTGATGGCAGATTAAAAACAAGATGTTTATGTATGTGTGTGTGTGCCTGCGTGCATGCAGGCGTGTGTGTGTGTGTGTGAGGAAGTAAGAGAACGTTGCGTGCAATCATCGTGTTTATTTTACTTTCTAATGATTCATTATTTGTTTGCCTTTAATGTTCTTGTTATCATTGTAAAGCGCACTGAGCTCATGTGAGAAAGAGCGCTATATAAATTCCCATTATTATTATTAAGATGATAAATATGCAATTCTAACACCACCTCCACCCATCCCTTATACAGACACACACACATTGGAAATTAATTTTAATGAGGTCACCTCTTAAAGATTGTGAAGATTCAGCTAACATTGAAACATGTCGTTTCAAGATTGAGAGAATGTTTTACTTTCACCCATGGAGAGAGAGAGGCGGGATGTCCGAGCGACAGGCAGTGAGATGTGACAAACAGATGGACATTGTGACAGACATGAATTGACGGATGTACAGACTAGCAAAAGTCAGGCGCGTACACACATAGGCGCATGGCAGAATTCTATGTGTGTGCGCACTCTTCAGTCTTGCACACAATGAGAAAGGGATGGAAGTAAGGGGGTTGACCAAAAAAGCAATAAACGATTACACTGACAACCTAAGAGAGATAGAGAGAATTGGACAGGCAGAAAGAGACAGACTGAGATGGAGACTCGGCGAAAATTGACAAATATACAGGCTAAATGCACATTAACAAACAAAATGTTTTGATGCTCGCACCAAGTGGAGGAGCAGGCAGGCAAGCACATACACAGGGGGATGGGGTGGGGGTGGGGGGTCATTCGGACTTTGATGGATTTCGTCCGTTTCTTCATGATCTTGATCTTTCACTCAAAGAATGTTTTCATAATCATCGGCTGCGTGAACCGACCTCCCTGGTACAAATTTCAGTTTCATTTGAGAATTTGTTCTTTGCAGCCGTGTGTCATTTTTGACCCTCGACGTAGGCTACAGTCATTGCTTACAAGATGGGCTATGCGTCGACCATTTTGACCTACTGCTGTTGGCCCCTTGAACATGCTGTCTTAAGACAGCATATCCCTTCCTATATGTACTTATTGTAGGCCTACAATCCCCTTTCTGCGTGCTCGCCAGCTGCAACCTTACCTCACTCCAGCCAATGACTATAATATAGGCTATAAGTAAATACATGTATAAGGTTCTTGCTCCAGCTACCACCGAAGAGGGTTAAAAATAGAAAGAGCGACCACTCGGTTTTTTCCCGCTGTAAAAAGTAAGGCCAGCCGACAGGCACAGCTGCGATGCTTTTGCTGCTGGGCAGGCTGAGGCAGTACTAACAAGTAGTAACAACAGTGAACAGTGAACTGTATTATGCTGCTAATGTGTTGGATTTAAAAAAAATAATATCTGTATTGTGAAGAAATCGGGACTTCCTGGTGTTGCACTGCCTCCGGGCATTGCCTCCAGGATCGTTCCGACCATCTTTATATCTACTAATGTCCCATGATAATGTGTCTGTTTCAGACCGGGGGATGTTAAACATATTTCTTTTTCTTGGAATTAAGATTCTAATAATAACAGTTAGTTTGCATGCGAAGTGAAGGTTACAAACAAAAGAGAAATAAGGATTTGCACCCATCTGTGAGTTTAATAGTATACGCACAAATCATGTACTAAATCATCAACTGGGCATATGTGCGTGTGTTTGTGTATGTGTGTGTGTACCAGAGAGAGAGAGAGAGAGAGAGAGAGAGAGAGAGAGAAGTTCCATTTCCCCCTTTCAGGTATACAGAATTGTAACAAAGCAGTAATCAAGCAACCAGTTTTAAACATGAGAGAGACAGAGACAAAACAAGTAGAAAAACTGAAAACGACAATGTAGAAGTTGTTGATGATGATGGCTTTTGATTGGATATTTAATGGTTAACTGAATGATAACATGAACTACAATATAATTAAATGAATACTTGAGTGAGAGAGAGAGAGAGAGAGAGAGAGAGAGAGCAAGTTGGATATTTAATGGTTAACTGAATGATAACATGAACTACAATATAATTAAATGAATACTTGAGTGAGAGAGAGAGAAACAGAGAGAGAGAGAGAGACAGTATATAGAATTAATCCAAATGAGTTCAAAAATATTCTTTTTATATTCATCAGTTGGAGTTCATTCATTGTTTTATTTTTAAATTATAAAAAAGATCTTTCCCATTTAAATTGTACTCATAGAAGTAAAGGCTAGATATAATTTTTTTTTTAAACATTAACCAAAAAACCCCACCAAAACCAACACCCCATACAAAAACACCAACACCCCATACAAAAACATCACCAACACCCCATACAAAAACAACACCAACACCCCATACAAAAACAACAACCAAACACCCCATACAAAAACACCAACACCCCATACAAAAACACTAACACCCCATACAAAAACAACAACCAAACACCCCATACAAAAACACCAACCAAACACCCCATACAAAAACATCACCAACACCCCATACAAAAACAACACCAACACCCCATACAAAAACAACACCAACACCCCATACAAAAACAACAACCAAACACCCCATACAAAAACAACAACCAAACACCCCATACAAAAACATCACCAACACCCCATACAAAAACAACACCAACACCCCATACAAAAACAACAACCAAACACCCCATACAAAAACACCAACACCAACACCCCATACAAAAACAACACCAACACCCCATACAAAAACAACAACACAAACACCCCATACAAAAACACCAACACCAACACCCCATACAAAAACACCAACATCAACACCCCATACAAAAACAACACCAACACCGCATACAAAAACACCAACACCCCATACAAAAACAACACCTCACACAAAAACACCAACACCAATACCCCATACAGAAACACCAACACCCCATACAAAAAAACCAACACCAACACCCAATACAAAAACACCAACACCAACACCCCATACAAAAACACCATCAACACCCCATACAAAAACAACACCAACACCCCATACAAAAACAACACCAACACCCCATACAAAAACAACACCAACACCGCATACAAAAACACCAACACCCCATACAGAAACACCAACACCCCATACAAAAAACCCAACACCAACACCCCATACAAAAACACCAACACCAACACCCCATACAAAAACAACACGAACACCCCATACAATAACAACACCGCATACAAAAACACCAACACCCCATACAAAAACAACAACACCTCATACAAAAACACCAACACCAATACCCCATACAGAAACACCAACACCGCATACAAAAAAACCAACACCAACGCCCAATACAAAAACACCAACACCAATACCCCATACAGAAACACCAACACCGCATACAAAAAACCCAACACCAACGCCCAATACAAAAACACCAACACCCCATACAAAAACACCATCAACACCCCATACAAAAACAACACCAACACCCCATACAATAACAACACCAACACCGCATACAAAAACACCAACACCCCATACAAAAACAACACCTCATACAAAAACACAAACACCCCATACAGAAACACCAACACCCCATACAAAAACCCCAACACCAACACCCAATACAAAAACACCAACACCAACACCCCATACAAAAAAACCAACACCCCATACAAAAACACCAACACCACCATACAAAAACACCAACACCATACAAAAACACCAACACCATACAAAAACAAACACCAACACCCCATACAAAAACAACACCAACACCCCATACAAAAACAACACCAACACCCCATACAAAAACACCAACACCCCATACAAAAACAACACCAACACCCCATACAAAAACAACACCAACACCCCATACAAAAACACAACACCACACCCCATACAAAAACACCAACACCAACACCCCATACAAAAACACCAACACCAACACCCCATACAAAAACACCAACACCCATACAAAAACCCCATACAAAAACAAAAAAACCAACACCCCATACAAAAACACCAACACCAACACCCCATACAAAAACAACACCAACACCCCATACAAAAACAACACCAACACCCCATACAAAAACAACAACACCCCATACAAAAACAACAACACCCCATACAACACCAACACCCCATACACCAACACCAAACACCCCATCCAAAAACACCAACACCCCATGCAAAAACACCAACACCAAACACCCCATACAAAAACACCAACCAAACACCCCATACAAAAACAACAACCAAACACCCCATACATAAACATCACCAACACCCCATACAAAAACAACAACACCAACACCCCATACAAAAACAACAACAACACCCCATACAAAAACACCAACACCAAACACCCCATACAAAAACAACAACCAAACACCCCATACAAAAACAACAACAACACACCCCATACAAAAACAAACACCAACACCCCATACAAAAACAACACCAACACCCCATACAAAAACAACAACAAAACACCCCATACAAAAACACCAACACCAACACCCCATACAAAAACACCAACCAAACACCCCATACAAAAACAACAACAAAACACCCCATACAAAAACAACAACCAACACCAACAAAAACACACCAACACCCCATACAAAAACAACAACAACACCCCATACAAAAACAACAACACAAACACCCCATACAAAAACACCAACCAACACCCCATACAAAAACAACAACCAAACACCCCATACAAAAACAAACCAAACACCCCATACAAAAACAACACCAACACCCCATACAAAAACAACAACCAAACACCCCATACAAAAACAACAACCAACACCCCATACAAAAACAACAACAACACCCCATACAAAAACAACAACCAACACCCCATACAAAAACATCACCAACACCCCATACAAAAACAACAACCAACACCCCATACAAAAACAACAACCAAACACCCCATACAAAAACAACACAAACACCCCATACAAAAACAACAACAAACACCCCATACAAAAACAACACAAACACCCCATACAAAAACAACAACAACACCCCATACAAAAACAACAACCAAACACCCCATACAAAAACAACACCAACACCCCATACAAAAACAACCAACACCCCATACAAAAACACCCCATACAAAAACAACAACAACACCCCATACAAAAACAACAACAAAACACCCCATACAAAAACAACAACCAACACCCCATACAAAAACAACACCAACACCCCATACAAAAACAACAACCAAACACCCCATACAAAAACAAACACCCCATACAAAAACAACAACCAAACACCCCATACAAAAACAACACCAACACCCCATACAAAAACAACAAACACCAACACCCCATACAAAAACAACAACACAAACACCCCATACAAAAACAACACAAACACCCCATACAAAAACAACACCAACACCCCATACAAAAACAACAACCAACACCCCATACAAAAACAACAACACCAACACCCCATACAAAAACACCAACAAACACCCCATACAAAAACACCAACAACACCCCATACAAAAACAACACCAACACCCCATACAAAAACACCAACACCCCAAACAAAAACAACAACACCTCACACAAAAACACCAACACCAATACCCCATACAAAAACACACAACACCCCATACAAAAAACCCAACACCAACACCCCATACAAAAACACCAACACCCCATACCCCAAAAACACCAACACCAACACCCCATACAGAAACACCAACACCCCATACAAAAACACCAACACCAACACCCCATACAAAAACACCAACACCAACACCCCATACAAAAACACCATACAAAAAAAACAACACCCCATACAAAAACAACACCAACACCCCATACAAAAACACAACACAACACCCCATACAAAAACAACACCAACACCCCATACAAAAACACCAACACCCCATACAAAAACACCAACACCCCATACAAAAACACCAACACCAACACCCCATACAAAAACACCAACACCAACACCCCATACAAAAACAACACGAACACCCCATACAATAACAACACCGCATACAAAAACACCAACACCCCATACAAAAACAACAACACCTCATACAAAAACACCAACACCAATACCCCATACAGAAACACCAACACCGCATACAAAAACCCCAACACCAACGCCCAATACAAAAACACCAACACCAATACCCCATACAAAAACACCAACACCCCATACAAAAAAACCAACACCAACACCCCATACAAAAACACCAACACCAACACCCCATACAAAAACACCAACACCAACACCCCATACAAAAACAACACCAACACCCCATACAAAAACAACACCAACACCCCATACAAAAACACCAACACCCCCCCATACAAAAAACCCAACACCAACACCCCATACAAAAACACCCATCAACACCCCATACAAAAACAACACCAACACCCCATACAAAAACACCAACACCAACACCGCATACAAAAACACCAACACCAACACACCAAATACAAAAACAAACACCCCATACAAAAACCAACACCAACACCCCATACAAAAACACCACAACACCCCATACAAAAACAACACCAACTCCCCATGCAATAACAACACCAACACCGCATACAAAAACACCAACACCCCATACAAAAACACCAACACCAACACCCCATACAAAAAAACAAACACCCCATACAAAAACACCAACACCCCATACAAAAACACCAACACCATACAAAAACAACACCAACACCCCATACAAAAACACACACCAACACCCCATACAAAAACACAACAACACCCCATACAAAAACAACACCAACACCCCATACAAAAACACTAACACCAACACCCCATACAAAAACAAAAACAACACCAACACCCCATACAAAAACAACACCAACACCCCATACAAAAACAACACCAACACGCCATACAAAAACAACACCAACACGCCATACAAAAACACCAACACCCCATACAAAAACAACACCAACACCCCATACAACACCAACACCCCATACACCAACACCAAACACCCCATCCAAAAACACCAACACCAACACATACAAAAACACCAACACCAAACACCCCATACAAAAACACCAACCAAACACCCCATACAAAAACAACAACAAACACCCCATACAAAAACATCACCAACACCCCATACAAAAACACCAACACCTCGTACAAAAACACCAACAGCAACACCCCATACAAAACAACAACCAAACAACCCATACAAAGACAACACCACCAACACCCCATAGAAAAACACCAACACCCCATACCATACAAAAACACTAACACCAACACCAACACCCCATACAAAAACACCAACCAACACCCCATACAAAAACACCAACACCAAACACCCCATACAAAAACAAAAAACAACCAACACCCCATACAAAAACAACAACACAACACCCCATACAAAAACAAGAACCAAACACAAAAAACAAAACACCAACACCAACACCCCATACAAAAACACCAACACCAACACCCCATACAAAAACACCAACACAACACCCCATACAAAAACACCAACACCAACACCCCATACAAAAACACAACAAACCCCCATACAAAAACACCAACACCAACACCCCATACAAAAACACCAACACCCCATACAAAAACAACACCAACACCCCATACAAAAACAACAACCAAACACCCCATACAAAAACACCAACCAAACACCCCATACAAAAACAACAACCAACACCCCATACAAAAACATCACCAACACCCCATACAAAGACACCAACACCTCGTACAAAAACACCAAACACCAAAAACACCCCATACAAAAACAACACAAACACCCCATACAAAAACAACACCAACACCCCATACAAAAACAACAACCAACACCCCATACAAAAACACCAACACCAACACCCCATACAAAAACACCAACACCAACACCCCATACAAAAACACCAACACCAACACCCCATACAAAAACACCAACACCAACACCCCATACAAAAACAACACCAACACCCCATACAAAAACAACAACACCAAACACCCCATACAAAAACACCAACACCAACACCCCATACAAAAACAACAACACCAACACCCCATACAAAAACAACCAACACCCCATACAAAAACACCAACCAACACCCCATACAAAAACACCAACACCAACACCCCATACAAAAACACCAACACCAACACCCCATACAAAAACACCAACACCAACACCAAAAACAAAAACACCAACACCACACCACCCCATACAAAAACACCAACACCAACACCCCATACAAAAACACCAACACCAACACCCCATACAAAAACAAAAACACCAACACCAATACCCATACAAAACACCAACACCAACACCCAAACAAAAACACCAACACCCCATACAAAAACACCAACACCAACACCACCCCATTCAAAAACACCAACACCAACACCCCATACAAAAACACCAACACCAACACCCCATACAAAAACACCAACACCAACACCCCATACAAAAACACCAACACCAACACCCCATACAAAAACACCAACACCAACACCCCATACAAAAACACCAACACCAACACCCCATACAAAAACACCAACACCAACACCCCATACAAAAACACCAACACCAACACCCCATACAAAAACACCAACACCAACACCCCATACAAAAACACCAACACCAACACCCCATACAAAAACACCAACACCAACACCCCATACAAAAACACCAACACCAACACCCCATACAAAAACACCAACAACAACACCCCATACAAAAACACCAACACCAACACCCCATACAAAAACACCAACACCAACACCCCATACAAAAACAACAACACAACACCCCATACAAAAACACCAACACCAACACCCCATACAAAAACACCAACACCATACACCAACACACAACCCCAACAAAAACACCAACACCCCATACAACAAAAACACCCCACACAAAAACACCCAAACACCCCATAAAACACCAACACCAACACCCCATACAAAAACACACCAACACCCCATACAAAAACAACCAACACCCCATACAAAAACAACAACCAACACCCCATACAAAAACACCAACACCAACACCCCATACAAAAACACCAACACCAACACCCCATACAAAAACACCAACACCAACACCCCATACAAAAACACCAACACAACACCCATACAAAAACACCAACACCAACACCCCATACAAAAACACCAACACCAACACCCCATACAAAAACACCAACACCAACACCCCATACAAAAACACCAACACCAACACCCCATACAAAAACACCAACACCAACACCCCATACAAAAACACCAACCAAACACCCCATACAAAAACAACACCAACACCCCATACAAAAACAACACCAACACCCCATACAAAAACAAAAACACCAACACCCCATACAAAAACACCAACACCAACACCCCATACAAAAACACCAACACCAACACCCCATACAAAAACACCAACACCAACACCCCATACAAAAACACCAACACCAACACCCCATACAAAAACAAACACCAACACCCCATACAAAAACACAACACCAACACCCCATACAAAAACACCAACACCAACACCCCATACAAAAACACCAACACCAACACCCCATACAAAAACAACAACACAAACACCCCATACAAAAACACCAACACCAACACCCCATACAAAAACACCAACACCAACACCCCATACAAAAACACCAACACCAACACCCCATACAAAAACAACAACAACACCCCATACAAAAACACCAACACCCCATACAAAAACACCAACACCAACACCCCATACAAAAACACCAACACAAACACCCCATACAAAAACACCAACACCAAGCACCCCATACAAAAACACCAACACCCCATACAAAAACACCAACACAAACACCCCATACAAAAACACCAACACAAACACCCCATACAAAAACAACACCAACACCCCATACAAAAACACCAACAAACCCCCATACAAAAACAACACCAACACCCCATACAAAAACACCAACACAAACACCCCATACAAAAACACCAACACCAACACCCCATACAAAAACACCAACAACACCCCATACAAAAACACCAACACCAACACCCCATACAAAAACACCAACACCAACACCCCATACAAAAACACCAACACCAACACCCCATACAAAAACACCAACACCAACACCCCATACAAAAACACCAACCAAACACCCCATACAAAAACACCAACACCCCATACAAAAACACCAACACCAACACCCCATACAAAAACACCAACACCAACACCCCATACAAAAACACCAACACCAACACCCCATACAAAAACACCAACAGAAATAAAACTCACTTCAGACTGAAGTACAGATCTGTATGTGTGTGTGTTGGAAACAAAGCATTTGGAAAAATGAGTGAACTGTTCATTAATTTCCGTTATATGCTAATCAGGGGCTCCAATTGCTCAATGGGGCTGACAGTAATTTGATTTTAAAAGATGCAAAGAAGGCCTTTCCTCGGAGAATAAGATCAAACTCTAGCATGAAATTGTATGATGTGGATTTTCCCCCTTTTTTTTCATTTTTTTTTTTTTTTTTTTTTTCTAGCGGGGGGGGGGGGGGGGGGGGGGGGGGGGGGGGGGGGGGGGGGGGGTGGGGCAGCGGGGGGGGGGGGGGGGGGGTGTGGTGGGAGGGGGGGGGGGGGGTGGGGGGGGGGGGGGGGGGGGTGGTGGGGGGGGGGGGGGGGGTCCGCAACCCATGTAACCCCCCAGATCCGCCCCTGGGTTTAGGTTTGCAGTTATTTCGAACTGACTATGATTACATATATATTAAATGCAATTGTTTGGAAGCAAGAACTGACCATGATTACAGAAACTAAAAGTAAAAATGTTGATGGGTTATTTCACATCTCGTCTACTTCATATGTGTTCTGTGTAGGATTTCAGTTTGTACATGCATGCACACAAACAGGCAGGCAGATGAATACACACACACACAGACACACACACACACACACACACACACACACACCACACACACACACACACACACACACAGGCACACTCACGTCATTATTATTAGGCTGTACACTACTCGCACGGCTATATGCATGCATACAGGCGTACAAACACATTTGCATACACGTGAGGTAAAGGGGGAAAGACTGCACAACCATAATAAACATAGTTTCAATATGATTTATTTTTGTAATTCGACAGTTTTGTTTTTCTCGTCTGTGTTAGGCCTAGATGCTTACAATTACAAACTTGCCGGCTGGGTTTGGGGCTGAGGACAACGTCAGAAATGGTTGAAATAGTAATCTGGATAGTCTTTTCATGAAGCGCGGTCCCACGTCAACATGGCTGAGTCAGCTAGTCGAAATACCGGCGTGTGTTAAAACAAATATCGGCCTAACTATGAAGGGTACGGAAACACAATTTGGCACACAGATGTAGATGTGGATGTTGACATACAAGATTGAAGATTACGTCATCATAGTTATGACGTCATTGAATTTTGTATATTTTTGCCCTAGGCCACCCTTCCTTAATGTTATCACTAATATAACAAGAGGCAAAGTCTGCAAGGCTCACGTCTGATTTTTATTACTATAGCAGGCATGGGAATTCCCATGCCTGTATAGAGTGAATACTGTTATGTAGACACTTGTGCATCTGAAAACAGAATTAATTTTTATTTTACTGTGTAAATTAAAATTATTTCTATGCACCCCTACCCCTTTCTTTAAAATTTAATTATATGTATGCGCATGTAACAGTGGAGCCCTATTTTTATTTTTGGCAAACAAGTAAAATTGAAAAGCATATTGACCAAGCTTTCAGAAAAAACATAGTGACCAATCCCCCCCCCCCCCCCCCCCTGCCGCGGTCTACGGACACCTGTAGTAGGCCTATAGTCTTTGCCTGTGGGTCTAAGCCTCTTACTCTTAGAAAATTAATAATTGAAGTTGCGTGATCTGTTACTGTTTTAAACTGATCGTTCATGCGATGAAAACGTGTTCCACATCATCTACATTTCTGTAAGATATTTTATATTAGTCCTAATATTTTATTTTCGTTTCGTTAATTTCCCCCCCCCCCCCCCTCTGCCACAAAGCAAAGGTCAAGGTCACAGCCAGCAAGCTCATCCATGTTTATCTTTCCCTGTGTACAGTCTTTGCTCGTGGTGATCAATCGTCTAGGACTAACAAAGGATTCGTACGTCGAAGGCAGTGAAATCGACGAACCCTGGATTTTCCGTATATTTTTTTTCAAGACTGAAATGAATGTGGGCTAAATGTTAAGTACGTCGTCTTGATTATGAGGTAAGGCATGGACTCTAGGCCTAGGCCTTGTTGCCGGAAGTGCAGTAGGCTAAGTTGTGCGCAGAGATGATGGGCAAATGAACACGAACAACCGTTACTCAAAGGCGCAAATAAAAGCTAAACACACTCGGTACATCCATTTGTTACAGAAAATATAAGTTGACGACGTTAAAATGTACCTATTTGTACACACCTGAAGTCTTGTGTTTCTTTTTAAAGAGCGTTTTTGTATATCTAATGGAGAGTCTTCTTTCCAGTATGTATCTCCTACTCGGTACAACACAACAGTAACAGTTACAACAAATGATTTTCTTTCTTTTGTTCCTTACCGATGTATCTGACTGCTTTGATCGCCATGACTTGAAGGCTCACGTCAAAATCAAGTATCCTGCTAACTTTAACCCTCTATCATCTTATGTTTTTTTGAGAAAATGACAACGTTAAAGTTTCAGTGGAGAGTGAGAGTCTTTAGTTTGAAGAGTGCGACTGAGTCAAGGTTCAAGGTTGCACAACCTTATCTTTATTTTGTTCTTTATCAATGTATCTGACTGCTTTGATCGTCGTGACTTGAAGGCTCACGTCAAAATCAAGTATCCTGCTAACTTTAACCCTCTAACGCCTTATATGTTTAGAGAAAATGACAACGTTAAGGTTTGAGTTAAGGTTAAAGGTCGGGGCCACGGACGCAACACACACACACACACACACACACACACACACACACACACACACACAACCGAACATGTACGATACTATAGACTCACTTTGTTTTAAAAAACGACGTGAGCCAAAAAGGCAGCGATTTAATGCTCCAAAAAAATAGATGATTTTGACCACCAAAAAAAGATGCTTGTGGTAAAAAAAAGACCATCTAACCCTAACCCTATGCCTAACCACGGAAAGAACCAAGAAATAGAGCAGGAGGGTGTAAATCTACATATTTGCCGATAAATCGATGTACAAAGCCATGCACTTATACTATTGTTTTGCTGGAACCATTCCTTTTTTTGGTTGATAAATTTTGTCATATAAAAATGACAATTTTGATATTTATATACCAGAGGGAGCCAACTAAGAGAGGGTTATCAGCCATTTCAAAGTGACATGGATGAACTGTAGCCATGGCAACAGCAGACTTTGTGGGTGGGGACACGGTCTTGTTGACATATTACGCCTCAAGTGGCCTTTCAAGTCTCAGTGCTTAAAAATGATGATTCCTCAGTAATGCGTGACCCTTAAGAAACTCAGTAATCAATGCTAATCTACCAGCAGACCATAAGATTCTAGCCATAATGATACATACAGTGGCTACAACAGACAGAAACACCCTTGTCTTTTTTCAAATCTTTGGAGTTCAAGTTCCTACGGCTTTGTCAGCTTGGGTTTAAAGTCAGTGATGAACCCATGTCTCATTCACAGTGACAAATCAGCCCAGAAAGACGACTGGATCTGCTGCAAATCGACTCGATGCAGATTGTTTTGGGGTATCCCAGCGAGTGCAAGTTTTGGACCCACCTTGCACAGACATCTTCCCCATTTCCACTCCAGGTCTTGCGTCAGAACGCTTTGAGCACTTCCACAAACAAACAAAAACTGATGCGGCCCAGAGTGCTGGCTACTGCAAACTCTATCTATAACATACCTTTTATGTCACATTATTCAAGAAAAAGTGGGCACTCGTACTTTTATTTATAACATAAATGGCAGATATGCCAGCTGGAATCAGCCCGCCATTGTGTCTCGTCCACGACGTCATTTCTTCAATAAGATGAGTGGATGACGTCATAGCTCTATGGCTTGTACCCACGTGTCGTCATACCCGGCCACAAGGAGCGCCATATTATGGGAGACCGCCATCTTAGTCAGTAACTTTGTTTGAAAAATGCCAGATCGATGCTGCGTATTTGGCTGTTCCAATTCGAAACTTATATAAACTGTATTTATAACATCTGGATGTTTTCTTTACACATTAGATAACATTTTCACTTTGTTTGCACACAAATAAGGACTAAGATGGCGACACTTCCGTTGGAAGGGTCGAGATGCGCACGCAGGGGGGGGAGCCATTGTTCTGCAGAACGTGATTTCACAAAAAGCAGGACACTGAAGTGAAATCGACAATGCATTTGTGCAAATTATGCCTTATCAGCTTGATCGCGTTCAGTTTTATGTATTTTTGTGAGTTCCTGTAAACTCAGTTTATGATCCAATTCGATTTTGCATCATTCTGCACAGTTTTTGTAGTCCCAGTTCTATAAGAACGGGACTACATTACGATGGGAACGAGAGCTGTGTGCTTCTCTGTTGTCTGTGTGTGTGTGCGTCTGTGTGTACCTCAAATGTGTTCTTGTCCATAGCACCTAAACCACTTGACCGATCGTAATAAAACTTGGTACAATTATTCCTTAGCCCTTGCAGATGCTGCCCACTATGTCAGATTCACAGAACGACAAGCCATATCAACGTAATCCCACTGAGAACATTTTGAATATTAACCCCCACCCCCACCCCCACTGAGATAATGGGTGAATTTAAACGAAAGAAAGTATGCTGAAAAAGGTTACTATTTTGTTGCAAAAATTAATCTTATTTGTAGACAATGTTATACCAATACAGGAAATTATTAAACACAAAAATGCACAATGACCAGAGTCCAAAATGAACTCCCCTGAATTTCATCAGTTGGTCCTGGTAAAATTCAGGCCCGGAGAGTTTACAACATGTGGCATACCGTGAATTTATTTTTTATTGTATGTGTGTCTGATGGGGAGCATAATTATGTGTGTGGGTGTTGCTAGTAACTGGGACAACGTTTATAGGGCGTTGTCCTCTTGTTTTTACATATGTTTTGGATTCTCCTTTGATCATTTATAGTTAGGCCGATAACTTTTTGAACACACGGTATTACGAAAGAGAGGACGGGTCGTGCCAGTGTTTGTGACTTCCTCGGCGTGGATTTTTATTATTACCAGCGCAACGCCCCGTACTGGTAGCGCCTAGTACCGGTAACGCCTTGTACAGGTAACGCCAAGTACCGGTACCACTGAGTACCGGTTTCGCCGGGTCCGCAAAATATATTTTTACTTTTGTGGCTGAAAATACAATTTTTTGACCCCTACCACTTTCAAGGCCTACCGATCTCCATGACCTTGACCTTGACCTTGATCGGTATGCAATCATCAGAAGAACCATAAGCCAAAGTACCTACATTCCAAGTTTGAAGTCCCCAAGACCAACGGTGTGGACGTTGTAGCCCCTTAAAGATTTTCGGTTTTCAAGGTCATACGCCAAGGTGAAGGTCATGACGGCGATAATTTATGCGCGGATGCCTTCTCTCATGGTGACATGCCACCACACAAAACTGGAAACGATTTGGTAAAGCAGTTCGGGAGATATGCATGGGACAGTAAAACCCAATCATTAGACCCCTACCACTTTCAAGGCATACCGATCTCCCTGACCTTGACCTTGACCTTCATTGGTACGCCATCTTCAGAACGGCCATAAGCGAAAGTACATCCATGCCAAGTTTCAAGACTCTAGGACCTGCGGTGTGGAAGTTATGGCCCCTTCACGGTTTTCAAGGTCATACACCAACATCAAGGTCAGGACGGCAAAAGGTTTTGCACAGATGCCTTCCTCTCATGGGGACACACCACCACACAAAATTTGAAGCGGTTCGGGAGATCCTTGGGACAGACAGAAAAGAACAAACAAACAAACAAAAAAAGGAAACAAACCCGAACAGCTCGGATTTACTAACCGCAAGTGCGTGTGGAGCTGCGTGTGGTCCCCCCCCCCACTCCCCACGACCCCTTGTCGGAGGTTTCCGAAAAGTAAGGACGGCATGACCTTCCGAGGGTGCCAAGGATGCTTGATACCAAATTTGGTGTTGATCGGTTGAGGACTGTGGCCCCCTCCAGCCCACCCCCCTGAACACCCCCCCCCCCCACACACACACACACACCCGACCATCCCACCCCTCCCCCCTCCAGACCCCCCTCCCCCCCCCCCCCCTCCCCATCCCCCCTCCCCACGCTCACAGCTCACACGCACTTGCCGTTAGTAAATCCGAGCTGCGTGTGGACGTGGTCCCTCCCCATGACCTGCGGAGGGTGCCAAGGATGCTTGATACCAAATTTGGTGTCGATCGGTTGAGAACTGTGGCCGTGCATAAGGGACAGACAGGCAGACAGATTTCGAAAATATATATGATTATGCATTGAACATGTAGCCTACATAATCAGTACATCTCATAGCTCTACAAGAGACAGAGACAGTGAGAGAGAAAGAGGGGGGGAAAGAGAGACAGACAGACAAAGACACACACAAAGAGAGACGGAGAGACATAGAGCAAAGAGGACAACTGCTGTTCCGGTTGGATGAATGAAAATTTGTTTAACGTCCTCCACACCGGAGCAGGCACAGAGGCAGGCAGACAGACAGAGAGAGAGACACATATAAATACAGAGACATGAGAGACAGACAAAGACAGTGAGACAGACAGCCAGCCACGCGCTGCCCCCCCCCCCCCCTCCCTCCCTTATATAAGCTCGCCTCACTACCACACGCGTTAGTTAACCTCAGTGACCCGCAATTATGATGTCACTGTGACCCGCAATTATAGATGTGATGAATTACAGCACGTTTGGACGAATCCCGTTTCGCCGAAATCGCGACATTTAATCGGTGCATATCTCGCGTGTTTATGAACGGATGCTGTTGCAATTTTGCACGACGATAGTCACGATCCCTGGTCATGCACGTTCCAAATTTCGAGTCAATGTCGGTTCTGGTTACGCCGTGGTTTGTGTAAAAGTGAAGCGGCGTATATCGTTGAATCGATTCGCTTCCGGTTTGGCACACGGATAGTCAACGTCCCTGGTCATCTACCGTCCAAATTCGAAGGCAATCCGCCCAGAAATACCGGAGATACGGGCGTCGAGAGGCCGGTTATAAGGCCCCGTTTCCCGTTGGCGCTGCTCTGAAAGTGACGCGCTCTCCCGATTCTCTTCCAATTTCCTGCCAGGCTTTGCCCTGGCCATAGCAAGCCTGACAGCAAATTTGAAGCGATTCGGTTAAGAAACGGCGGAGTTATTCGTAAAAAGGTGAAGCGGCGTCTAGCGCGTGCGTTTCTGAACCGATTCGCTTCCGGTTTGGCACACGGATAGTCCCCGGCCCCGGTCATCTTCCTGCCAAATTCGAAGGCAATCGGCCCAGAAACGCCGGAGATACGGGCGCCGAGAGGCCGGCGGATGCGCGTAAAACCGCGCAAATGATACGGCCGCCTCGGTTGCCGTTGCCATCGCCCCGTTAGGGCTCACAGCAAATTTGAAGCGATTCGGTCGAAAAACGGCGGAGTCACAGTTATAAGGCCCGTTTTGTGTTTCAGACACACACACACACACACACACACACACACACACACGGACGGACACTTGGCTTTTTGTTTGTGGCTCAAGCCACAAACCTATAACTCACTTTGTCAGTCTGTTGGTCGGTCGGTCGGTCCAAAATTGTCGCACATTTTGACAAAATTGTCGCACTTCAAATCGAGGCTACACTTCAAATTGAGGCCGCTCTTTAAAATGATGTATTTTAAAAGCGTACAAAATAATAAACATACGTAATACAGACACTACAAGTATGCAGTATGCGGTGCTTCTTTTGATGAGTATAAGTAGGATACATAGTTTTAAATGTTTTCCAAAAGATATAAAAAGTTACGAAATGGTGCAGAGATAACATTCTGGTTTACAGATTAAAATTATTGAAAAGCCAGGGGAGGTGACTCATGATTGGAGTGGTAAAAATAGACCGCATGCCACAAACTATTGCGATTTCGCGCTTGTTACTATATGATTTTAAAACTAGATCTTTTCAAGGCCCACGATCAATGGATGGCATTCAATCATTGGCATAGTTACTGGCTCTTTTCGCTCTTTCCATCACCTTCACCTTCCTCCACCAACCTTTACCCCTCCTTCCGTATAGCAAGCAACCACAGTCACTTTTGACCATCATGATGTCGCTGTAAACCATGGACAGAATAACAAATGAGAAGACAGAAAGCTTGGCCCAGCCAGCCAGGCCCCGCTGATCGGTCCCCAACGTAATGCCGCATCAAGCAAGAGGATGACCAAGCCAGCCAGGTACTGGCCCCAACATGAACCCACGCCATTTGAGAGAGGAAAAAAAAGTGATCAAACCTACTACATGTAGAATCGTATCGTTGTTACCAGCCGCGCACGAAGAGAGCGAAAGCTGGTAATGTTTTCAATGGATTCCGGGTCTGACTATCTGTGTTAACACGATAACGTTTGAACGAAGGGACAAAGGATGCTCAAATTTTGCATGTGGATAGGTACTAAGAGTATATAGACCTAGTTCGAAAACGAAGGTCAAGGTCACTGGAGTCGAAAATGTTGCCGAACACCTGGCATGATAATGGAGGGACCTAGGACGCTCCAAATTTGGTACTAAAGATATCTAGGCCACTTTGAACAAATTGTCATAGGTCAAGGTCACTGGCGCCGAAAAGTTTTGGTCATTCGGCGCGCCATATCATTCCTATTCCGATGTAGCGGGTCCAGGAGACCCAGTGGGTTTATCATTGCGCGCGCGAGCAGGCTAGCCAATTTTCCATCTTCACCGCTGCTTTTCTG
The DNA here is from genome assembly GCA_017654935.2 of Phymorhynchus buccinoides. Taxonomy (NCBI): domain Eukaryota; kingdom Metazoa; phylum Mollusca; class Gastropoda; order Neogastropoda; family Raphitomidae; genus Phymorhynchus; species Phymorhynchus buccinoides. The sequence goes on along the minus strand of CM065695.1, from coordinate 19,476,464 downwards.
GAAAAGATAATGGCAGCTGCAAAGAGAGTGCTGACGCTCGCTTTGTCGGATAAGTAATGCGATGTGTGATAATAAAAAAGATATCATTGCATTGTTTCGGTGAAGAATAGTGAAAGTCTGTCTGAAATGAAAAAAAGATATAAATAGATGGTTTAGCATGGCTACGTTGTAATTATCAAGACACGTGGCATCACGCGCAGCAGTCGGTGTGCCTCACTGAACTGATGACCTCTGCGGTGCCAGAGTAGATTTTGACCCCTCTAAGAAAAAATATTTTCGGGACACTGACATAACTCTCTCTCTCTCTCTCTCTCTCTCTCTCTCTCTCTCTCTCTCTCTCTCTCTCTCTCTCTCTCTCTCTCTCTCTCTCTCTCTCTCTCTCTCTCTCTCTCTGCGTTTGCGTATGCAAACACACACGCAAGCACGCGTGCGCGCACGCACACACATACACACACACACACAATTGTCTAAAAATCATTTATGTGAAAGGACATTAAATTGAAGAACACACACACACACACACACACACACACACACACACACACACACACAGAGAGAATTGTCTAAAATCATTTATGTGAAAAAGACATTAAATTGAAGAAGACACACACACGCAACGCACGCACGCGCGCACACGCGCACGCACACGCACACGCACACGCACACACACACACACACACACACACGTCTAATATTCATGTGAAAGCACATTAAATCAGTTGAAGAACATACACACACACACATAATTGTCTAAAATCATTCATGTGAAAAGACATTAAATTGAAGAACACACAGACACACACACGCAAACATACACACAACACACGCACACTAAGCACACACACGCAAACACAGACATTGACACACACACACTCACAGAATTGTCTAAAATCATTTATGTGAAAAGACATTAAATTGAAGAACAGACACACGCACGCACGTGTGCGCACGCACACACACGCACATGCACACACACACAATTGTCTAACATCATTCATGTGAAAGGACAGTAAATTGAAGAACACGCACATACCGACACGCACACACACTGATGCACACACACACACACACACACAGATACACACAGAATTGTCTAAAATCATTTATGTGAAAGGACATTACATCAAGAATACACACACACACACAAACACAATTGTCTAAAACCATTTATGTGAAAAGGCATTAAATTGAAGAACACACATACACACACAGACACTGACACACTAAGCACACACTAAGCGCGCACACACAACACACGCACGCGCGCGCACACACACACGCACACGCACGCACGCACACGCACGCACACGCACACACACACACACACACACACACACACACTTGTCTAATATCAGTCGTGAAAGAACATTAAATTGAAGAACACACACTCACACACACACACTCTGGTGTCTAAAATCACTTATGTGAATCGACATTATATTGAAGAAACACACACACACACACACACACACACACACACACCGCAACTGGGTCTACTGGACCCGCCCCGTCGGAAAAGGGATAGACGAGGAAAATGATGTTTTACGTCCTCTTGGTCTGAATCAGACACATATGGGACATTTGTAAATACAAATATGGTGGGAACAATACTGGAGGCAATGCCCGGAGGCAGTACGAAACAAGTAAAGTCCCGATGTTTTATTAATACTTATAGGTGTAGCGGTAACCACGCCTCGGTTAAACCTCATCGGCTATGGCACCGCTACAAGTATTTAAAAGAGTGGGAAAATGGATAGACACCACTTTGTAGAGGTGGGGGAAAAAACTGGTTTGAACCGAAAAACCGGCCCTGAAATTCCGCTGTTCGAAAAACCGGTTCGAGTTGCTGTGAACCGGTTTTTTAACTGCAAACTGAAAGTAAGTTTCTCTTAGAAATACGCATTCTTTTCGAAGAACAACACTGATTCTCAGCGCAGATTGGGTGTTTGTAAACCAAGAGTAGATGTTTCTAGTTGTCTGGTGTTGTAAGGAGCAAGTATGGCCAATGATTAGGCCTTCCCTCCAGTAACGAACATTTGGAGGCATTTTCTTCTGGAATTTTTTTCTCGAAAAAGTGATGGAGTGATTGTAGAAAGTATTGCTTTGTGCTTGCAATGTGGCAGTGCGATCAATCGGGGTAGTGGAACAACAAACATGACTAATCAACAAGAGAACTGTGAATGGAACAACAATAAAACAATGACTTTTTAAGTTTATTTAATTTCATTTCTATAAATTCTTATGCTAAGAAGATGAGCAAATGTTCGAAAATATTTTGATCTGCACACACACGCACACGCACACACACACACACACACACTCTCTCTCTCTCTCTCTCTCTCTCTCTCTCTCTCTCTCTCTCTCTCTCTCTCTCTCTCTCTCTCTCTCTCTCTCTCTCTCTCTCTCTCTCTCTCTCTCTCTCTCTCTCTCTCTCACACACAGTTTATTTAATTTCATTTCTATACATTCTTATGCTAAGAAGATGAGCAAATTGTTCGAAAAGATGTTGATCCACACGCACACACGCACACGCACGCACGCACACACACACACACATACACACACACACACACACACACACACACACACAAGCTTTTTCTTATCAATAAACGGACATGAACTTGCTATGACATTTGCACTGTATTTTATTCATACGTAAATGTGTAACTCTCTCTCTCTCTCTCTCTCTCTCTCTCTCTCTCTCTCTCTCTCTCTCTCTCTCTCTCTCTCTCTCTCTCTCTCTCTCTCTCTCTCTCTCTCTCTCTCTCTACTGACCTCTAAAATCCAAACGATGTACGGTTTTGTCTAAAATTTGGTATGTTTTGCGGGTTTCTTTTTGGAGGAAGGGGAGGGGGTGTTCATTGTTATAACTGGGATTGGGAGTAGCTTCATAAACTGCTTAATCAAGTTAATGTACATTCAGTAGTTACTGTTCGATTAAAATGAATGCGCTTACTGAAGATATGTCTAAAAGTAGAATATGTCATTACTGTTGTAAGAGAGAGAGAGAGAGAGAGGATAACGACAACGAAATATTATTTAACCAGGGAACATGAGATTAGCAATAACAGATTTTCTCCACCCAGCCCTGGGACTGAGAGAGAGAGAATGTGTGTGTGCGTGCATGTGCGTGTGCAAGCACGCGCGTGTGCGGTTGTGCGCGTGTGATTGTGTGTGTGTGCGCGCGCTCGTGTGTGATATGTTTTCCTTCCATTGTGAAAGATTTTCTCTTCTCATTTTGTTTATCTGTTCAGGTACATAATTAAGATTATTATACTTTTGTATTCCTTATCCTCCCGCTACATATCTGATTATTCTCAAAGCTAGTTCATTGCGTTGTGAATGTGCCACCATCCTTCACACTCCAACCGCCATATGACGTTTTGTTTTTGCTTTGGTTTAATTTTTTTCCCTATGATTATTATATTTTTTAACTACACCCCTACCCTCACCTTCCTTTAATAGTTCCAGAGATATAGTAACTTTTACTAGATACCTCTCTGGGTCCAATGGACCCAGGAAGCACGGTGAAGACAGATGAGGCTGACTCACATAGGCCCATTTAACCCTTTCGCCGCCAGCCATTTTTCAGCCCCAAAATACCATTAAACTTAACTGGGTAGAGAAAATAAAATATCTGCAGTATTGCAAACTCCTCTGTGAGATGTATAATATTAGGCCTATCCTTACCTCCCCCCAATTTTTTTTAATTTTAAATACGGTCTTTGAATAACAAGTCCTGATTTAATGCCTTTTAGTGACATGGGTGTTAAACCGTTGTGGTGCTAAAATGCAACATTGGCGGTGAAAGGATTAAAGCTCGGTGTCCACCTCTGCTGTACGAGGGACCCAGCATGTTTGACAATCGTCAGACAGGCAACTCTCTCTCTCTCTCTCTCTCTCTCTCTCTCTCTCTCTCTCTCTCTCTCTCTCTCTCTCTCTCTCTCTCTCTCTCTCTCTCTCTCTCGGGGTGGGGGGGGGGGGGGGGGGGCGTTTCAGAGAAACATTCACTCTCTAAGTCTACAGTCATGTTCGCCGAATATTTATTCGTTGATTGCACAGTCACACACACCTAAGCTTAGGCTAAGGGCCAGCCACACGTCCACTAAAATCGCACGACTTTACGATAGATTTGATCACATTAATTATTTTGTTCTTGGTGACCACGTGATCGAATCGTATTGTACAGTCGTGCGATTTTAGTGGACGTGTGAAGTTCTGAATCCATGCAAACGGAAACGGTAGGCGCCTTTTCTTTTTGAAAGAGATGGTACCCTACCTATCCAAACACGACTTTGACCGACACCCCCCACCCCCTCCTTTCCATAGTTGACCTAGGCATTTTTCTTTTCAGATTTCATGGTGCCGTCCTTATTTCGTGGACGGCAACGGCAGAATTCGCTACATGTTCTGAAAACTTTAGTCCCGACAGAAGGAAACCGTCTAAATCGCCTAGAAAACGAGATTTTTCATTTTCTTAATTGTTTGAGACGGCTAAGAAAATCCAACGGGTATTGATAGTAGGCTATGCTTAAGAAGTATTATAGCAAAAAAAAATTCGCCACTTACATCCTGATCAATACAAAGATATATCCGTTTAAAGACATAATTTACATAAAATTATATCTTTAAACGGCTATATCTTCATGTTCGATCAGGATATAAGTGGTGATTTTTTTTACTAGAATACTTCTTAAACATCATACTATCAATACCAGTTGGAATTTTTTAGCTGTCTCAAATAATTAAGAAAATGAAAAATCTCGTTTTCTAGGCGATTTAGAGACAAGTTTCCTTCTGGAGTAGGCCTAGTCCTGCCGTCGACGGTACCGGTGAATTGCCGTTGCCGTTTCGTGTCTTCTGGATTCAAGCAGTAGAAATGTAGTTTGAGCGAGGCCTTTGTGGTTCGGCCTACAGTGGGCGACGCCCATGACAATAACAGATTCGATCTTGATCATGAAAATTCGACCTTTGATGTTAGTTTCTTGTTGCCTGCAGTTGGATATGATTGGATGGAAGTCAGCTTACACAGGCCGTGGTCCGTAGTCATTGTTTGTGTGTGACCTTGTCATTGGCTAGGCCTGCGCGCTCGCTCCTCCTACTCATTTCGGCCTGTCATGGCACATACTTAGTCATTTTTATATTTTTAAAAATGGGGAGGCGTGGCCAGAAATAGTCTGCCGTGAACGAAGCAGCCATGCGACATGTGATTGGACCGTAGAGCGAAATTTAACAGTGACCTCAAGTTTGCTCATAAGGCCATAACTCTACTGAAACCAGAAACGAAAGTGTAGGACGATCGAGTTGTCGGAAGGGGGTTAAATTAACATAATGACGTCATCGTAACGATTTCTTTCTTCGTAATGATCTGAATACCCTCATGTGAAAGGTCTCGACTAGATACATTCAAATATGTGTATAACTATTTCATATTTGTAACAGCCATTTAAAATATAACGTTTATTTAGATTACTGGCCGCTACTGTGCTATATATTAAAACTGAGACGGAGACATGGAGAGAGAAAACTTATAGGGGAAGACGGGGTAAAAAGCGCATGGGCGGGTAAGAAGCCCACCCCAATTATCTCATGAAATAAAGAAAATTTCAGTCAAATTTGCCCATGAGACGAATGCTAGACATTAACGCTCGTCTCATGGGCAAAATGAGACTGAAATTTGCTTCATTTCATGAGATAATTGGGGTGGGCTTCTTACCCGCCCATGCGCTTTTTACCCCGTCTTCCCCTATTGTTGTACCAAGCACTTATATGTACAAGATTCAGAATGCTTCTAGACCTCTTTAGAAACCGTCACAGTTAAGAAACATTGTTCAAATAAAAAGTCAGTAGGCCTAAGGGCAAAGAACACACAACTGAATGCTGTTCTAGTAGCAAGAAAAACGTTTTTAGTCACACGATGTCAACATTCAAGATTTATTGAATTTCAAAAGCATTAGGAGGTACACTGGAAATTGTAAAAGTAAACCAACAATTAAATAAACAGAATATGATGGGACTGTGACAACTTGAGCCCCTGGCCCAGGGCAACAATGTGTCAGTGGCTAAGATTCTGCTGCGCTTAAGGGGTCACAGTACGACGATAAGAATTTTAACATTATCAAGCAAAGATAAAAGTAATAAATGGAGAGAGAGTGAGCGAGAGAGGGGGGGGGGGGGGGGGGGTGGCGGCATAGACACTTATTTTGCAGTATCTGGGCAGGACCAATCCGGCTAGCAAAGCGCTCCCCAGGGACCAAACCCGACCGGCACAGCTCCTGTCCTTCAATTACCACTACTTTGATCTATGGCCGCTAGTTTCCTGGTTTAATGTGAGGTTGGGGCAAGGGAGGGGGGGGGGGGGGGGGGGTGGTGAGATGACTATGTCAGGGAAGTTTGATGGAGGTGTTTATGGAGAGCTGATTTGAACGCCTCCAATGACTGGGTTGTGGCAACATGCTGAGGGAGGCTGTTCCATTTCATGTTTTTCAGTAGATCTGTGATTCTGGTTCTCTGCCGGTATAATGGCCGCCAACTTTCATGTGCCCATATCTTCTTTTTAAACTTCAACGCCCTCCTTAGAAAACAAAAGGCTTTGTTGGCGCGCGCGTGTGTATGTGTTTGTACACAGCCTACTTTCTTCTTCTTTTTTACATTATCGGGATACTGTATGTTTTATGTCGACTTGCTAAGTGTCGATTGTACAACAGAATTTTTGCTGACGAAGTCTTAATTATTGTCATCTGATTTAATCCTGCTCCTTTCTTTCTTTCCTACTTAGATCTGTTGACTTTCTTTAGTTGTTTTTTTCTTTCCCCTTTTTTCTGGCTCATCTGCCGTCTCATAAAAAATGTCTGTTTTACAGTGTAGGCCTATGCATCCCTGCATAGGCCTACATCCCTGGCCTATGCTAGAATCGGTCATAAAATAGCATCTCTTTGCTTCATATCTCTTGTCGATCCCAGCTTTCCTGTATATCTGTCTGATCTCTTGCATAATTATGTACTCTCCTTCTAGACAATTCCGCTCTTCTTCAGACAATAGAACCTTTACTCTACCACGAACAAAAACAAAAACTTGTGGACACCGATCTTTCTTTTTCCCCGCACCAAAAACATGGAACCAGCTCCCCTCTATCATACGCCACTCCGAAAATCTTCCACAATTTACAGAGCCACCAGATCCATGAGTGAAAATCAGGGGTTTCACATGTTTTCCCTCTCTCGCTGGTAAGAAATCGGTTATTTTGACCAGGTCTGACTCCCATACAAATTCCCACACACATGAAAACGATACATCACTTTAAAGAGCAGCTTCGATCGTGTGTGGGGAAACTTGTGTGGGTCACACCTACCCAGAAAAATACAAAGGATTTATTATTGCTGGTTCAGTGGGTCTTTAAAACAGTATTAAAACACCTGTTTCGTCAGTCATAATCATAATCTTGCGTAGATCACTCAGTCTCTCTCTCTCATTTATCTGTATCGTATGCGTGGGTAAGGCCGTCTTCGCGTGCGTGCGCGCGCGCGCGTGTGTGTGTGTGCGCGCGTTTGTGTGTGTGTGATCCGTGTCGTTACCTCCCCCCCCCCCCCGCATCTCCCCCCCCACCCCCCCAACATCTCTCTCCGTCTGTCTTTCTCGATTTTCCTTTCCACTTCTGCCCCCCCCCCTCTCTCTCTCTCTCTCTCTCTCTCTCTCTCTCTCTCTCGCTGTTATACTACGTTGTCTCTTGGTGTGGTCAAGGGGTAATAAGCCCTTCATGGTGATCAGATAATTTCTCTTGAAGATGAAAATATAAAACTTTTAAAATGGGGGGAAAAGAGCATCTCCTCAAACTGAAAACCCTCTGTCATTGTGCTTTTCTACGTTCACTTTGCTCTGAATTCAAAGACTTCTCAAAAGATTACCATGCCTGAAAAAGAAAAACACAACAGGGCAAAATGGGCCTTCTCGGCTGAACTGGGGAGAAAGGGGGGGGGGGGGGGCAAACCCAGTTTAGGCAGGTCTTTCTCCTTATATGTTTTACTAATTATGCATGCGCCCTCCTACTTCCGTCGCGACTATCGCCAGAATTTGCTTCTGCAACTTAGTTAACACAAACCATAACAACAACAAAATCCAAAACAAAGTAACTTCAGTGCTTCGAAGATACAAACTCTTCATTGATCAATCAGTTATTAATTGTCACAGTGCATGTAAAAAACCCAGATATAATGGAATTTTGACATAAATTGAGATTTTAATTTTCCATGATGGAGCAAAGCTTCCTTAGTAATATACAGAAAACCGAATTGAGTTATCTTGTCGTTAGATTTCACACACATACTTACACACAAGCACAGACACATGCACGCACTCATGCATAACATACACGCACCTATGAGTAATAAAAGAAAATGTGAATCTATTTTCAAGTGGAAAATAACAGAAATAATAAACTTTGAAAATACTTAATCATCATTCATATAAGGCAAGTGTGTGTGTGTCTGAAACACAAAACGTGCCTTATAACAATTTGGCAGGTAGATGACCGAGGACGGTGACTATCGGTGTGCCAAACCGGAAGCGAATCGGTTCAGAAATACGCCACTTCACCTTTTCACGAATAACTCTGCCGTTTCTTAACCGATTCGCTTCCAATTTGCTGTCAGGCTTGCTATGACCGGGGCAAAGCATGGCAGGAAATTCGAACAGCATCCGTTCATAAACGCGCGCGATATGCACCAATTTACAGTTTCGCTGACTAGGCCAAACGGGATCTGTCCAAACCTGCTGTTATTAAACGTGGGGGGGGGGGGGGACTGCTGTGTGCATGAGACCATGGTTCACACATGCTGGGGTGACGAGTAGGTCAGCGGAGCTGGTTATGGGTGGGGTAGGGGGTAGGTGGGTGGGCAGAGGGATGGTGGGGGGGGGGGGGGGGGGGGGCAGTGGAGATTACAAAGGGATGACACTACACATATCTGTATTATTACAAAATCAGGACTTTACTGGTTTAGCACTGCCTCTGGGCATTGCCTCCAGTATTGTTCCCACAATCTTTGTATTTACAAATGCCCCACATGCCGAAAGGCCGAACTAAGTTGGCTTTCAGTTCGTTTTTCTGTTTTTGTCCTTTGCCAATCTACGATCGCAAAGGAGTAAGTTTTCGTTCAGGTTTGTTTCCTTTTTTGTTTGTTTGTTGTTCTTTTCTGTCTGTCCTAAGGATCTCCCGAACCGCTTGACCAAATCACTTCAAATTCTGTGTGGTGGTGTGTCCCTATGAGAGGAAGGCATCCACACAAAACTTTTCACCGCTCTGACCTTGACCTTGGCGTATGACCTTGAAAACCCAAAATCGTTAAGGGGCCATAACTTCCACACCGCAGGTCCTGGAGTCATGAAACTTGGCATGGAGGTACTTTCGCTTATGGCCGTTCTGATGGTGGCATACTGATGAAGGTCAACATCAAGGTCAGGGAGATCGGTATGCCTTGAAAGTGGTATGGGTCTAATAATTGGGTTTTTCTGCCCCATGCATATCTTCCGAACCGCTTCACCGAATCGTTTCCAATTTTGTGTGGTGGCGTGTCACCATGAGAGGAAGGCATCCGCGCATAAATTATTGCCGTCATGACCTTCACCTTGGCATATGACCTTGACAACCGAAAATCTTTAAGGGGCTGTAACGTCCACACCGTTGGTCTTGGGGACTTCAATCTTGGCATGTAGGTACTTTGGCATATGTTTGTTCTGATCATTGCATACTGATCAAGGTCAAGGTCATGGAGATCGGTAGGCCTTGAAAGTGGTAGGGGTCTAAAAATTGGGTTTTCAGCCACAAAAGTAAAAATAGAATATTTCGCGGACCCAGCGAAACTGGTACTCAGCGTTACCGGTACTTGGCGTTACCTGTACTAGGCGTTACCGGTACGGGGCGTTGCGCTAGTTCTGCTAAAACACGTCAGATGAGACAGATACAGATTGAATTTCCGCATTTCTAGACAAAGTTGTAATTTTCAGTCATATTTGGCTGTTTGTTGGGTGGGGGGGTGGTAGGAAGTTGGGGTATGGGGGGGGGGGGGGTGGGGGTATTCTAGGAGTAGCACTGTAAACGCTTTAATGACACTAGCAATCGCCCCGTGGCAGTTAACCCCCGTGGCAGTTTTAACCCCGTGGCAGCTATCTCCTCCCTACACCTACCCCCTCCTCACATTTACTTGCTCGGGGACTTATCTGCCACTCGCGACACACTTGTTTGCTATTGTGGCTTTCAACAGACAGCCAGTCTCAAACACACGAAAGTGAAACTTTCGGTTTTACATTTCCAAGAAGAAGGCAGCATTTCACCTTCCCAAAAAATGGATCACAAATGTGTAAGGTCTTTCTTTTCAGGGGGGGGGCACATCTTGACCTATCGCAGAAAGAGTGTTTCATAATCTTTTCAACTTTGACCTCGCGCACGCAGAGAGAGAGAGAGAGAGAGTAGTACTTCTTCTTCTTCTTCAACTTCTAAGTTCTTGTTTTTCGGTCGTTCAGGCATGTTTCTGTCAATTACGAACGTAGATGCATCATGCTGCTGTTATGCACCTAAGTAAGAATAATTAGGCCCAGCATGTCTGACTTCGGGTAGAGGAAATCTTTTTGAAAGTATTTTTTTTTTAAAGGCAGGAGAATTTCTGTCAATTACGAACGTAGATGCATCATGCTGCTGTTATGCACCTAAGTAAGAATAATTAGGCCCAGCATGTCTGACTTCGGCTAGAGGAAATCTTTTTGAAAGTATTTCTTGAAAAAAGGCAGGAGAATGGACCGGAAAGGCAGAACGATAGTAGATAACAGCATGCAAAGGGAAAAGGCAGAATCAAAGAGACTGACAGATTAGAGGTAGTTATAAGCACATAACTTCCAGAAGGTGGGGGAACTATTTGTACGGAAGACCCCCCCCCCCCCCCCTCCCAGTATCCCTATGGGGGGGGGGGAAGCTTGCTGTGTTCTACTCCCACCCCCACCCCCACCCACACCCACACACCCACCCCAGTCAGTTTTTCTCTCTCTCTCTCTCTCTCTCTCTCTCTCTCTCTCTCTCTCTCTCTCTCTCTCTCTCTCTCTCTCTCTCTCCACTGTCTGTATAAAAATAGCTGCAGCGCACTCGCGGCGGGGAGGTTGAAAAATACTACTTGTGGCGGTGCCATAGCCGATGAGGTTTAACCGAGGCGTGGTCACCGCTACAGCTATCTGTATTAATTTTTTTAAATCGGGACTTTACTGGTTTTGTACTGCCTCCGGGCATTGCCTCCAGTATTGTTCCCACCATATTTGTATTTACAAATGTCCCATATGTGTCTGATTCAGACCAAGAGGACGTAAAACTCCATTTTCTCTCTCGCGGCCGGGAGGCAAGCAAAGCTCAAAGACATTGAAAAGAAAAGACTAACATCTGGTCCCTTTTCCCTAAATATGAGTAGTGAGGACAGAAACACTGGTTGTGTCCCTTTTAAACATCTTTATGACATAACACGTCGATAGGTCAGTTGAATTCTCCGTTCAAATTCCAATCTGAGTCTTTGCATAGCCGCCACTGTGAACTACCCCACTAACAATAACTCTATCAGCCAGGCTCGCCGTAACTCTTAAGTAGTCCATCTTCCCCTTTTAGAGTCTGGTTATGTGTGAAGTGTTGGTTGAAGTTAGCGTCCTGCAAAATAAATCGGTTTATAGCGCGTGTTTATGAACGGATGGTGTTGAAATTTTGCACGACGATAGTCACTATCCCTGGTCACGCATGTTCCAAATCTCGAATTAATGTTGGGTCTGGTTACGCCGCGGTTTGTGAAAATGTGAAGCGGCCTGTCGGCGCCCGTATCTCCGGCATTTCTGAATCGATTCGCTTCTGGTTTGGCACATGGATAGTCCCCGGCCCCGGTCATCTTCCTGCCAAATTTGAAGGCAATCGGCCCAGAAACGCAGGAGATACGGGCGCCGAGAGGCCGGCGGATGCGCGTTTCGCGCATTTGCGAAACCGCAAATGTGAACCACGGTCTCATGCACACAGCAGTCCCCCCCCCCCCCTTAATAACAGCAGGTTTGGACAGATCCCGTTTGGCCTAGTCAGCGAAACTGTAAATTGGTGCATATCGCGCGCGTTTATGAACGGATGCTGTTCGAATTTCCTGCCATGCTTTGCCCCGGTCATAGCAAGCCTGACAGCAAATTGGAAGCGAATCGGTTAAGAAACGGCAGAGTTATTCGTGAAAGGTGAAGTGGCGTATAGCGCGCATTTCTGAACCGATTCGCTTCCGGTTTGGCACACTGATAGTCATCGTTCTCGGTCATCTACCTGCCAAATTGGAAGGCAATCAGCCCAGAAACGCCGGAGATACGGGCGCCGAGAGGCCGGCGGAAGCGCGTTTCACGCATTTGCGAAACCGCGCAAATGATACGGCCGCCTCGGTTGCCGTTGCCATCGCCCTGTTAGGGCTCACAGCAAATTTGAAGCGATTCGCTCGAAAAACGGCGGAGTTATAAGGCCTGTTTCGTGTTTCAGACACACACACACACACACACACACACACACACACACACACACACACACACACACACACACGGGACAGTTGGCTTTTTACTATATGATGATGATGATGATGATGATGATGATTTGGCAAAGGGTCAGATTGACCCCCCCCCCCCCCCCCTCCCCCTCCATTTCCTCGGTTCTTTGTGGGTGGGGGGTTTTCAGTCTTGCCTTTATGCCTCATTCGTTCCCAAAGATGTATTTATCAGGAGCGAAGCGACTTGGTATCCCACAGCACAGTGAGCCAAAGAAGGACCGTGTCTGTCTGTCTGTCTGTCTGTGTGTCTGTCAGTCCGTCCCACGTTAAAGTCAAGAAAGCCTTAACCGATTTTAATGATATTTGGATGTTAGGTCCGTTGCGTCACCGTGCTGGTTTTAGACTATTTTGCAGAAATAAAACTTAACAAAATAACCGTTAAATGACAGTTATGTTCTGTTTTTAACACCTTCCCGCCAATTTCATCCAAACTATTTCACAGAATGTCGTAGAATTTTGAAGTAGATACTTTTTTTTCTTAACAAACATAACCCCCAAGTTTGGAAAGCATGACTTAACATTTTTGTCGGTTAAAAACGGTTATTTTTTAGTTTTGCAGTGATCGTAATGAAAATTGGTGGGTAGGTTCATGTTTTCATTCTGAAAATTATAGTACCCTCCTGATAAACGACACTTAACTTTTGACAGTTGAAAACCGTTATTTTTTAGTTTTGCAGTGATCGTAATGAAAATTGGTGGGTAGGTTCAGCTTTTCATTCTGGAAATTATAGTGACCTTTTCATAAACGACATTTAACTTTTGACAGTTGAAAACCGTTATTTTCTATTTTTGCAGTGATCTTGATGAAAATTGGTGGGTGGGTTCAGTTTTACTTTCTAAACATGATAATGAACTTTTTGAATAACGACATTTCAGTTTTGACAGTTAAAACCCGTTTTTTTTTAATGTTCACGGTTCTGTCTATCTGTCTGTCTGTCCTCTCTCTCTCTCTCTCTCTCTCTCTCTCTCTCTCTCTCTCTCTCTCTCTCTCTCTCTCTCTCTCTCTCTCTCTCTCTCTCTCTCTCTTGGTTTGATTTAACAAAGTCCCCTTCCCACTGTTCCCTTTGACATGGGCAGATGGCCCGGTTCATTAAAACGTTCCTTGTTCCTCTCTCTCTCTCTCTCTCTCTCTCTCTCTCTCTCTCTCTCTCTCTCTCTCTCTCTCTCTCTCTCTCTCTCTCTTTATGTGGTGGTGACCAGCTTCTTTTTATAGAAGTAAATGCACACACTTTATGGGGTGACCATAGAAAAAGAAGCAGAAGAGAAGAAGAGGGAAGAAAAGAGAATAAGGAAAAGAAAAGAGAAAGATGAACAGAAAAGTCTCTCTCTCTCTCTCTCTCTCTCTCTCTCTCTCTCTCTCTCTCTCTCTCTCTCTCTCTCTCTCTCTCTCATCCACATAAACAAATGACGTATAATTATGACGCTGCAAGGCAACAATACTGACGTAGAGTGCCATATTAGTTCATTACGTTATGACGTCATTTTGTTTCGTCAAGGTCAAAAACTAGGCTTTAAAGACCCCGCACGTCACGTGTCACATTCCCTCTTATACTAGGAAGATTTCTTAAAGATTCCTTACTAGCTATAAGAGGGAAAACCACGTGAAAACAGTGATTTTGACACGTGACGTGCGGGGTCTTTAAATTCTAGATTTACAGAACAAAGAAAAAAAAGATTTTTTCATCATGGCTCCACGCAAAACAAAATCATCTTTAGGAAGAAAATCAAAGACAACGTTGAGAAAGGAAGCGTACAGACAGGGAATGGGGGAATAGCAACGAATGAAGGCACAGGAAGGGAATACGGAAGGTAAGAGAGAAGCAAGGAAGGACCATGAAAAGAGAGAGAAAGAGAGGGAAAAACATGTGGAAGAAAAGAAACGTGCTAGAGAAGACAACGAAAAGAGAGAAAGAGAGGAAAAGGAATGTGGAACGAAAGAAACGTGAAAGAAAAGACGACGAAAAGAGAGAAAGAGGGGACAATAAATGTGGAAAGAATGAAACGTGCTAGAGAAAACAACAAAAAGAGAGAGAGAGGAAAACAAAATGTGGAACGAAAGAAACGTGAAAGAAAAGACGACGAAAAGAGAGAAAGAGAGGACAATAAATGTGGAAAGAATGAAACGTGCTAGAGAAAACAACAAAAAGAGAGAGAGAGGAAAACAAAATGTGGAACGAAAGAAACATGAAAGAAAAGATGAGGAAAAAGAGCAAAATATTTGTACAGCATGCAACGGAAAAGCCAGGCGAGAGATGTTTTCCCCCCTGAACAACCTCACACCTAGCCCTGCGCCACACTGCCTTTCTGATCTCGCTCAAGTCGAGAAATCAGCCATATCAATCATTTGCCCATCAATAGCCATTTACAAGAAAGGAGCCAGCACTGCATCCAAAGGCCACACCATTGCTTTTTTTTAGGACGTTGAACACTTTGCAAAAATGTTGCCTAGGGTTCCTTGTCGTTGAGTTGAGTCTCTCTCTCTCTCTCTCTCTCTCTCTCTCTCTCTCTCTCTCTCTCTCTCTCTCTCTCTCTCTCTCTCTCTCTCTCTCTCTTTCTCTCTCCCTCCATCCCTCTCTCTATGTTTTTCTCTATCACCCCCCTATCTCTCTCTGTTTATCTTCCTCCCTCCTCTCTCTCTCTCTTTCTCTCTCTCTCTCTCTCACTCTCTACAGCTTCGCTCCTGGGTGTGCAGTGCCAAGACAGAATCTTAACATGTGCCAAAGGCACTGCACCTCTACTTAATTAATAGCAGAAAATAAAGGCGCGACTGAACAAAGCAATGAACGAAGACGTTGAGGGGGGTGTTGATCTGCATCTTAACCAAAAATAAATATTCCAGTTTTCTTACGCGCGCAACACACACGCACACGCACACATATACACACACGCGCGCGCGCGCACACACACACACACACACACACAGCATTGACAACCAACATAATTAAATGTTCAGATCAATGGGATATCATCAAACGGACCAATCCATAATGAGAAAAGACATTATCATGATGTGCACTCACGCCCGCACGCCCGCACACACATTAAGAAGGGGGAGGGGTATAGTGAATACGTGTATAAAAAAACAATCGCAATCCGACATCTGTATGCCCTACTTTTGCACAGAGAGAGAGAGAGAGACGACATTCGGAAACGCAGATTTCTAAACCGGAAATGTTTCCCGTCAATCTCATTCAGCTTTATACGACATCCCTAGCCATAGAACACAATACAGACAGTCCACTTTCTTTCCTCGCACTATCCCGCAGAGGAACCAAAGACACTCAGTATACTAAGCTTTTTGGTGGAACGGCGTCCCTGAAGAAGTTGCCTCCATCCAGTCTTTGGTGGCCTTCAAGAGGGGCCTCCAAAAGCACCTCAACTAAACAACCATTCCTCTGCCCTCCCCTCCCCACCTCCCACCCTGCATTCCCACACCTACAAACATACCCCACCCCACCCCACCCCCTTACATGCATGTCCCCTAAATCCAAATACTCATGTGGGGCCAGAGCTTCCCCGGCTGATCTGTGGGGACTTAACGGTTGTGCATGACACACTCTACATGCATCATGTGGGGCCCGGGTGTCCCTGGCTAGACTGGGGGCATTTAACGGTTACATGCATCATGTGGGGCCCGGGTGTCCCTGGCTAGACTGGGGGCATTTAACGGTCGGGCATGACTTTTAACTCGTCTTTCCCTCTATCACACCCCACCCACCCTTTTTTTCTTTTCTTTTTTTCAAATCAAATCTTCAAATAGAGAGAGAGAGAGAGAGAGAGAGAGAGAGAGAGAGAGAGAAATGAGAATGAGTGCCAGACAGTCAAAGAGACAAAGACGGAACCAGAGAGAGAGAGAGAGAGAGAGAGGTGACATGCTCATATGTGTCAAACCATTCCTTTGATTTTGAATCTCATGAATATCTTTCTACATAGTAAACTGTGTATCTATAAATACTTCAATTATTTCCTGACTATCTTGGGGTCATTTCTTTTCCCCCGTATTATGATATAATTTTGCTTTGTACTCTATATTTTGTTCTTTTCCCTCTTTTTCGTACTACCCCCTAAAGTGCAGCAGAATCTTCAAGTTGGCTGCCTAAGGAGAAGAAGAAGAAGATGATTCAAAACTCAACCAGCCGTTCATGACAAAACTCAGCAATGGTGTTCCAGGCTGGTTTGGCACAATGGCACTTATTTCTTATCAATGGTTTGACACATATGAGCATGTCACCTCTCTCTCTCTCTCTCTCTCTGGTTCCGTCTTTGTCTCTTTGACTGTCTGGCACTCATTCTCATTCTCTCTCTCTCTCTCTCTCTCTCTCTCTCTCTCTCTCTCTCTCTCTCTCTCTCTCTCTCTCTCTCTCTCTCTCTCTCTCTCTGGTTCCGTCTTTGTCTCTTTGACTGTCTGGCACTCATTCTCATTGTCTCTCTCTCTCTCTCTCTCTCTCTCTCTCTCTCTCTCTCTCTCTCTCTCTCTCTCTCTCTCTCTCTCTCTCTCTCTCTCTCTCTCTCTGGTTCCGTCTTTGTCTCTTTGACTGTCTGGCACTCATTCTCATTGTCTCTCTCTCTCTCTCTCTCTCTCTCTCTCTCTCTCTCTCTCTCTCTCTCTCTCTCTCTCTCTCTCTCTCTCTCTCTCTCTCTCTCTCTCTCTCTCTCTCTCTCTCGTATTTACAACCCTGCCCTTAATGTTAATTTTTAACTTAAAAGAACGTTGAATGTATGTCAATGTACGGGAGGGTGGTCCCAAAAAAAGGCTGCGCTTATGAACAACGAATTAACGCGCTTTCGTAAAAAAAAAAGTCAGCGCTCCTAATATGCCAATACGCGCTTTCGTAAATCTCCCGCAGAGAGAGACGGAGATAATATATTATAGGCCTATCAATAGGAGCCATAATCACAACCAGTTGATTATTGAAAATGTTCTTAATGGTTTGCACAATATCTCAAAGATTGTTGATGTGATGGGTATTATAGAAGGAACCATTATATAGAGAATGACTGGTGATACTATTCTGTGTATAGAGATGAATGGTTACTCGGTGTAGCTTAATGTGTTAATGTGTTTGCTGCTTTATGTTTCAGAAGCTAGACTAACATTGATTTTTATATGTTAGAACTTTCTGTACTAGCACGAGCAGCTTGCCTAACAATACTAATAGTAACATTATCTTCTAAATTTCTGTCTATTAACACACACACACACACACATACACACACACACACACACACACACACACACACACACACACACACACACACACACACACACACACACACACACACACAAATAGTCAAAGTCAAAATGGTTTAATGTTTAGGCCTCTGGCCCATAACAATTGTGACAAGCAAGACATTTTGTTAAGAAATACATCGTACAATTTCTACATTTCAGAGAGAGAGAGAGAGCATGGGTGCTACTCTTTCAGTTTTACACTGATTTCAGGTTTTTTAATTTTAACAGAAACTGAACTTCAGTGTGTTTTTAAATGCATCCCCAAAAAATTTGACCACAGGCGATTTGGGGCGTTTTGATCTTGGTTTTTCTATCCTGGAAGTGTCTCTCAGGGAATCTTGAACACAGCATTGTGATGCCATATTGTTTTCAAAGGCAATGTAATCATTTTGCAAAGCTTATCGGACTCGAAACTGTCTCTGTCCATCATTGTGACTGTCTGTCTGGACCTGGACCCCTGCCTTTCAGTTTGTTTTCATTTTTGGGAGTAGCACCCATGAGAGAGAGAGAGAGAGAGAGAGAGCGAGAGCATTATTATTGTCATGCTTGACATTTAGCAGATCCAGGGTTTCTCCGTCTTATAGTTATTTACCTTCTTGAAAGCCTATCATGCTTATTTTCCCCCAGTCATATCCTTTTGTATTTTAAATTTGATTTCAACAATTGCTCCTAACATTCTTTAAATCATTTTCTATTTTAAATTTGATTTCAACAATAGCTCCTAACATTCTTTCAGGACATGGCATCATATTGCGGATGAACGGGCCGCCTATGGACCTTTCAGTCCCAGCTGCATGACTGAGGCTCACAAACTGTGTTTACTCTATCTTCTCTTCTTCTGCGATTTGTACTGTACCTCGCACATAGTAGGCTCACCCCTACTGATGACTTCCAAACCCTCGTCTGGTTCCAGGAGCGAGCTGTTGAAAATGTCAGTCATCATTCGGCTCCAGGGCTTGCCCTGGTCCGCCAGCGCCCTGGACATTCGCAATTTCTTCAAGGGACTCACCATCCCGGCCGGCGGTGTGCACATAATCGGCGGGGATCGCGGTGATGCCTTCATCGCTTTCAGCTCGGACGAGGACGCCCGACAGGCCATGATGAGGAACATGGCGTCCATCAACGGAACAGTGGTGCAGCTGTACCTCAGCAGCAAGTCGGAGATGCAGAGTGTCATTGAGGAGGCGCGTTCTGCAGACACGGCTACGGGCGGTGCTGTTGCTGCTGCTGCTGCTGCTGCGGCCACTCCAATGATGCCGCAGCAGGGAGGTGGCATGCAGCAAGGGGGTATGCCCCAAATGGGCATGCAGCCAGGTGGCATGATGCCAGGGGGTATGATGCAGGGGGGCATGCAGCCAGGCGGTATGATGCAGGGAGGAGGCATGCAGCATGGGACAATGATGCAAGGAGGAGGCATGCAGCCAGGGGCTATGGGCATGCAGCAAGGAGGCATGACGCCATCTGGAGGAATGCAGCAGGGTGCTTTCCAGCAAGGAGGCATGCAGCAGGGAGGGATGCAGCAACCAGGAATGCAAGGCAACATGCAGCCAGGTAACTTTCCAGGTAACTAGTATACCCATATTATAAAATTTGCTGTCTACCTACAAGTTTGAAACAAGAGGCTAAAAAGACTTTGGCTGTAGGTCCCCATACCTATGTGATCATCATCACTGTGGGGATGCAGTGAAGGAGTCTGACTGCCACTTTAAAAACATTGCCTGTCCGAAAACAAATGGGCATTGGTCTGAAAACCATTGGCCACACACCCATATAATTCCATATTATTTATATCTTTTGTAAGATTAAATTATTCTTGATCAACATCACCCAAGTAATGCTGTGAGAGGCAAATTGAAGGGGCCAATAGTAAAGTGACACTGACAATCTGGTGGCCGTATTGCCAAATCGAAGTGAGCGGGGTGGCACTGCTTGTAAACAAATGTCTTCTCTAACCCAGTTGATCAGGTAGTTGGTGATTAGGCTGGACATCTAAGTGCAGGATTTGAACAGGGGGCACAGTGTTGTTTTATGCTAGACGTGTGGACAACATTGTGTAAAAGCAAATTAGCTGTATGATTATGATTTGGTTTTAGTGGATTTTTGATAGATTGCATAGTGCCATTTGATGCCCATAGCAGTCTATATGAAATGATATATCCTTAATATTAAGTTTTTATTGAATAAACGATTCCTTTGTTGTAAGTTTTTATTTGATATTTGGTCTTCTTCTTCTTCTTCTTCTTCCAATATAGTTATTATTATTTGTTATGCTTCTTTTTTAAATGTTTTTTGAAATGGTGTCTATAATGTGTATGTGAAAAGGGGTGGTAGGTGGGGATGAACTGCGTGAGCATTTTTTATTTTTTTATTTTATATACTTCTTCATAATGTTTTGTTTTTATTCTTGATTGTTTTCTCTCGTAATAATTGTAAAGCGCTCTGAGGATGATTGTTTTTATCATCGAAGAGCGCTATAGAAGCTTTATTTATTTATTATTATTATAGTTGTCAAGGTCAGCTCTGACCATTATTGGAAGGGATGATGTCTCTCCCTAGAAAGTGTGTGGTTCAAGTTCAAGTTCAAGTATACTTTAATATCTCCCAAAGAGAAATTCAGGTTAGGTGCAACAAAATAACAGAGATACAACATAACTGAAAGAAAATTAATCAAACGTGTAAAACAAAATTATACCAATCAAATAATTATTAAAATTCATTACATGAACTTAGAAATATGCACATTTAAAACAGAGTAACCATTATTAACTTATAATTAAAAAAATATAAGTCAATCAGTAAAATGATCTTCAAGCGATTTCCGTTGGTGTGTGTGTGTATGCGCGCGCGTGTGTGTGCGTCTGTGTGTGTGTGTGTGTGTGAGAGAGAGAGAGAGAGAGAGAGAGAGAGACCTACTTAAGCTTGCAAATGGTTGCTATTTGGGTGAAATATTGTGTGGACTGCTATCTGCAGTGACTTAAATTTATTCACACACACACATACAGTTGTGCTTAATTTTAATTTAGCATAAAATAAATGTTAGGAAAAAGAGAGCATTCGCACACTGCAGAGGTAGACATCGTGGTAAGAACTTACCATTTTGCCCCCCCCCCCCCCCCCCCCCCCCAATGCTTTACATTACAGATGATTCATGTAATGTGATGGGTGAAAATTAGCAGGAATCCTGTCAGAATGAGCGCGTTTAGCCAATTACGAGATTTTAGCTTCTTGTTTTTTTTACCTCTTCTAGCACCATGGGCGTTAAAAGCAACGTATGTGTTACGCCCAATCCATGAAATTGCCCATTTCATGAAATGGGCAAAATGGTTTGCCCAGTTCGTGAAATAGCCAATTTATAACTTGCAATTGAGAAAAGCAATATGAATGAAAAATAGTTTTTGTTCATTTGCACACATGGATCAAGAATTGTTTCAAACGAATGAGGATGAGTTAAAATTATTTTATTCAGACTTAATTTGATAAAACGTTTGATTCAACGTGTGGCTCAGGCATGCCCCAGCTTAGCATCTGGTCGAGTTGGGGGGCAGGATAGGGGTGCAATTACATTGTAGAAAAGTGTGATACCATTGAATCAATCTTAATCAATACCTCATTACCTGTGTGAATGGGGTTTCAAAAATGTGATATACACATTGTCCATTTCATAAATTGGGCAAAGCATTTGCCCATTTCATGAAATAGGCAATTTCACGGATTGGGCGTAACATGCGCACTTGAAAAAAATAGTTACTCCACTCTTATCGGTTGATATACAACAGACAACCAAGAACAAAATACTTGGTGCTAGCCGTTAAAAGAGGGATGAAGCATAAGCAAAAGCCATAATTCAACTTATTAAGAAAAGGCAATTGATCAATTTGATGCCATTATACTACCTAACTGTTGCAAGAAGTACTTTAATAATGTGGAGTGTTGATTTGTTTTATATGTTATCCCCCAAAAAAAAATAGAGGAACTAGAAACAGAAATGACTTACAGTGTACTATGATTACCTCCACAGGGATGGCTCAAGGGTTCCCAAACCAGCAGGGATTCCCAGGTGCCCAGGGAATGAACAACCAGCGGTTTCCCCAGCAGAGCAATTTCCAGATGGGACGAGATGTGGGCCAAGGCCAGTTTTTAGCTGGTCAAAATTTAATGGGACAAGGACTAAACCAGATGCAAGCTCAGATGCCAGGACAGCCAGGAAGAGACAACCAGTTTGGCATGCAGGGTAACAATGCCCTTGGAGGGAATACACCGAACGTTCAAAACCCCAATCAACCAAAAATTTCTCAAGATCAGCAGCAGATTGGTCAGGGAGGTCTCCCTGGACAGGGCAGGCTCTCCAATCAGGGAGGCATAAAAACCCAGCATGGGTTTCCTGGAAACATGAACCAGGGTAACAGTGGCAACTACGGACAGCAGAATCAGTTTGGCTTTGGGCCTGGACTGGAAGGCAAATTCGGTGGTAACAACCATAACCAGTGGCAGAACATTGGGCAAGGGCAAGGACAGGATGCTGGATCCAACCAGCAATTTCTTGGTGGAGATAACAATTCTCTGGGTCGGTTTCCAAATCAGCTAGCCAATCAGCAGTCAAATCAAATGGGGCAGAATACAGCTGGGCACGACAAGCAAGCATTTCCTTTTCAACAGAACCAGCAGCAGCAACTTTCAGGCCAGACATGCGAAACAATGGAAAAGCCTGACAATGCTCCATTTAGACGGCAAGGAAGCTTTGGAAAGGAAGGCCCGCAGCAAGGTAGTGACAACATGGGACGTTTTCCAAATACTCCTGGTCCACAAGGCATGAACAAAGGAGGCATTCTGCCTCATCCCTCAATGCCTGGCCAGGAACAGAATGTCAGCAAGCTACCAGATTCTCAGACACAACAAATGCCAACACGTCCTGGACCAGGTTCGAGAGGAACACCTGACAGCCACCTGCGTTCCCCAGCCTCTGTGCGATCTGATTCCCAACCTCTAGCAGAACAATGGCCTGGCACACAGAAAGGTCAGGATCAGAAGAAAACTGGTTCAATATCAGAAGAAGGAAATATGGCTCAAGAACTAGGCAAAGACTTTACCCACAGAAAAGGAGATCACTTCCCACTTGAAAGTGGGACTCGTCAAACAGATTTTCCTAGCAGCTCCAAAGAAGGTGAATTCCCTGGTAGTTCCAGAAGTGGAATGCCACAAGATCAACTTTTTCGTGGTCCAAGAGGTGGCATGCAAAGAGAGTTACCTGGTGCTCCCGGTGGCATGCAACAAGAACTTGGTAGCGGTCCTAGAAAAGGTATACCGGAGGAAGTTCTTGATGGTCCCAGAGTTGCCATGCAAGGGAACCTTCCTGGAGGTCCTAGAAGTGGCATGCAAACAAGTGAATTTCCAGATGCTACCAGAGAAAGCATGGCACGAGGGGAATATCCTGGTGGGCCAAGAGGCGGCTTGCCTCAAGATGATTTTCCTTCTGGTCCTCGAAGTGCTATGCAAGGGGAATTTCCTCGTGGTCCCAGGGATGACATGCAAGAGGACTTTCCTGGTGGTCGTAGAACTGGGATGCAAGAAGATATTCCTGGTGGCCCTAGAACTGGGATGCAAAGAGATTTTGTTGGTAGCTTCAGAGGTGGCATGAGGCAGGGAGAATTTGTTGGTGGTCCTAGAAGTGATATGCAAGGGGAGTTTCCTGGTGGTCCTAGAAGTGGCATGCAAGGGGAGTTTCCTGGTGGTCCTAGAAGTGGCATGCAAGGGAGGCTTCCTGGTGGTCCTAGAGGTGGCATGGATCAAAGAGAATTTCTTGGTGGTCCCAGAGGTGGCATGCATCAAGAAGAATTCCCTGGTGGTTCTAGAAGTGGTAAGCAGGGTGATCTTCCTGGTGGTCCCAGAGGTGGCACGGATCAAAGAGAATTTCCTGGTGGTCCTAGAGGTGGCATGCATCAAGAATTTCCTGGTGGTCCTAGAAGTGGCATGCAAGGGGGGCTTCCTGGTGGTCCTAGAAGTGGTATGCAGGGGGAGTTTCCTGGTGGTCCCAGAGGTGGCATGGAGCAAGGAGAATTTCCTGGTGGTCCTAGAGGTGGCATGCAAGGGGGGCTTCCTGGTGGTCCTAGAAGTGGTATGCAGGGGGAGTTTCCTGATGGTCCCAGAGGTGGCATGGAGCAAGGAGAATTTCCTGGTGGTCCTAGAGGTGGCATGCAAGGGGAGCTTCCTGGTGGTCCTAGAAGTGGTATGCAGGGGGAGTTTCCTGATGGTCCCAGAGGTGGCATGGAGCAAGGAGAATTTCCTGGTGGTCCTAGAGGTGGCATGCAAGGGGAAATTCCTGGTGGTCCTAGAAGTGGTATGCAAAGAGAGTTTCCAGGTGGTCCCAGAGATGGCATGAGGCAAGGAGAATTTGCCGGTGGTCCTAGAAATGGCATGCAAGGGGAATTTCCTGGTGGTCCTGAAAGTGGTATGCCAGGGGAGCATCAAAACGATCGTCGAAGTGGCACGCAAGGGGAGTTTCCTGGTGGTCCTAGAAGTGGTATGCAAGGGGAGCTTCATAGTGGTCCAAGAGGTGTTTTGCGACAAGAAGATTTTCCTGGTGGTCCGAGGGGTGGCATGCAGCACAGTGAATTTCCTAGTGGCCCTCGAGGTCGTGGTATCCTCCCTACCCCTAACATGCCAAGTCAAGCTCAACACAAAGATGTTGACAAGGAGCCTGATATTGTTGCTATGGAGCATGGTCAGTGGCCGGGTTATGATGAAGAAGGAACTTTGGACAAAGAAAATGATTGTCACAAGGACATGAGCCAAGATCCAGACTTTAGAAGTCAGAAACCAGTAGAAGGACAAGGGCGATTTACTGGAGATTCAGATTTGAGAGGTGCAGGACAAGGCAGAGGCGGATTTGATGGCCCGGCTGGTGGAAGACCTTTTGATGGCTCAGAAATGGGAAGACCCATGGATGGTCCTCGAAGAAGGTTTGACATGGGACCTGAACAAGCAATGGAGATGGGTCCCGGTGGAAGGCCATTGCTGCGGGATCCTGATGCTAGAATGCAGGACATGGGGCCTGATGGAAGAACAGGTCCCATGGGAAGGCCATTTGAAGGCATGCAGGACAGAAAAGCTTTTGAAAGAGGGCCTGATGGTAGAATGCAACAGTCAGGTCTAGATGGACGAAGATTTGAAAGAGATCAGGATATAAAATCGCTTGAAGGTGGTAATGATGCTGATGGGAGAGTCTTTGACAGGTCTGAAAACAGAGGCCCCGGTGGCAGGCTGCTTGACCCTGGCTTTGATCAGCGCTCTTTTGGAAGAGAAGATGAGAGACATGCAATGGGAAACTTTAGATCAAGATTTGAAGGGGATGAAGGCTACAATCCAGGCTCAAGATTTGATGGTCCACAGGGAAGATTTGATGGCCCACCAAACAGCTCCAGATTTCAAGGACCTCCAGACCACTCCAGATTTGATACTCCTGGAGGACGGTTTGACAGACAAGCCGAGCGCCAGATATTTGGTGGTCCATCAGACAAGAGATTTTCTGAGCATGATTCTTATGATGCCATGGACATGGACATTGATTCTCAAGACAGTGCAGAACAAGCTGAAGGAAGATTGCAGGAAAAGAGATTCCCAGACCCAAGAGGTTTTGACAATCAAGAAAGAGGAATTGAAGGGCGTGGTGGTAGGGGACTAGGACCAAGACATTTGGGTGGATTTAACAGAGGAAGAGGTCAGGATATGGATGGAGGTTTCCCACCACATGGACATACGAGAGATGAAGGATTCCCAAGATACCCTGAAGAAGAGTTTGAGAAAGGGCCATTTGAAGGTGTAGACCGTGGAGACATGCCTAGATTCACTGATGAGTTTGGGAATCCTGGCAACCAAGATTTTGATTCGAGACAAGAGTTAGGACGTGGCAGGGGCAATGCTGATCATGCTTTTCCTGAAAGAATGGGCAGAGGGCGTGGACACTTTGATATGGGCATGGGACCAGACCGACTTATGGACTCTGACAGACGACCAAAGCGTGATGATATGGATAGGCGTGGAAGAGAAACACGCTGGGATAATGATGAACTGAGAGGTACTGGTCGGGGTCTTCTGGGTGATGCACCCATTGGTCCTTTAGAAGACCCCATGGCTAAACAAGAAGAGGATAAAGATTCCAGAAACTTATTTCAGAGAGGACACACAGATTCCCTAAGAGATAGGGACAGAAGAAATCCTGATCGCAGAGATCGAGAGGACAGAGATAGGGGACGGGAGGACCGATTTGGAAGGCGCTTTGAAAGGAGGAGAAGCCGTGATCGCAGCCGTGATCGTAGCCGTGACAAAAGTCCTGATAGGGATCGTTACTCACGCAGAAGTGACAGAGACAGGGACCGAGATCGAGGTGATCGCAGAGATAGAGACAGAGACAGAGATCGTTCGTCCCACAAGGATCGCGATTCTCGATCCAAAGACACAAATGTGAAAGAATCATCTTCAAAGGAGACAAGCTCTAAAGATGAAAGCTCCAAAGGTCCATCCAACATGAAAAAAGAAATTACAAAAGAACCCAATCAGACTGAAACAAAGTTGGCTGATAAAAAGCAGACTGAGCCTCCTGAAAAAGCATCCATTGAAGAGAGGTTTGTACATGTTAAAGGATTTCCAGTCACATACAACTACAGAGAAATCCGTCGATTTTTCTTTGGGTGTGAATTGCCATTTGATGGAATCAAGATAATCAATGACACCAAGGGGCAAAGAACCGGAGAGGCTTACCTAAAATTCACGAATAATGATACTGGTAAGCGAGCATTCAGAAAGAATGGAGAGACAATCTTTGGTAAGCCAGTGATTCTTGAATTCACCACCAGCAAAGTGTTTGAAACCCAAATTGATTCTCAGTTGCCTCAAGCCAACACTGTTCCCGACAAACCAGCTGGCCCATTACCGATTGTGCAAAAAGATCCAGACAACAGTCTGGTAATCACGATTCAGGGACTGCCATTCAGCATCAAGCCAGATGAGCTGAAACAGTTTTTCTCTTCGATCAAAATTGCTGATAATGGTGAAGCTGTGTTCCTCGAGTATGACAGTCGCAATCAGGCCACTGGTGTGGCCTACATAGAGGCAGCCTCACTACAGGATTACAAGAACGCTATAGGTCACGATGGGCGTCTCTTTGGCGCAAGGTCCCTGAAAGTGTGCGCTGGGCGACGAGAAGACATGGAAGTGTGCAAGAAAAAACAGCAAGAAATGTTTGAGCGTCAGACCATCCGAATGGGAGAACCTCCTATGCCTCCACATGGGACGGGGCCTCATCCTACAATGGATCAAATGGCAGGGAGTGGGAGACCAGGACCACCTGGCCCCATGAACATGCCTGCTAATCCTCCAAGAAATGGCCCTGCCTTTGACCCCAAGTTTGTCCTGCAGCGACAGCAGCAGCAACAGCCACCACCTCAACAGCAGCAGCAGCAACAACAACAGCAGCAGCAACAGAAAGGCAATCCTCCCCCTGAGCAGGGAGGAAGTCATTGTGTTCACATCCAAGGGTTGCCTATGCTGGCCAGCCACAAAGACATCAAGGAGCTGTTCTCAGGTCTGGATATCGTTGCCAACAGAGGTATCCAGATTGTGCATGACGGCGTGGGCAAGCCGATGGGAGAAGGCTTTGTGGAGTTTGCCACCCAGGAGGACAAGGAGAAGGCCATAAAGAAAGACAAAATTTCCATGAAAGGACATATTCTGGCCGTCAGATCTGTGGCCAAAGTGGACATGGTGGAACGTTTGCGCAATGCTCGTTTGGTGGGTCTTCCACCCGGCCAGGGGCCTCATGGACCCCTCAACATGCCAATCCGAATGCCCGAACCTAACCTTAACCCCGTCCTCAATCCCAACCTCAACCCCAACCTTAACTCCAACCCCAACCCCAACATCAACCCCAGCCCCAACCCCAACCCCATGAAGCCCATCCCTCCTGGAGTCTTGAACCGGCAATGGTGCTACCTCAGCTGCCAGAACTTCCCCCCTGCGGTCAGCATCAACGAGATCATGGCGTTCTTCCAGAAGTACAACCCGATTCCAGAGTCCATCCGCCTCCACTACGCTGCCGATGGCAGTCCCACGGGCAACGCAGTGGTGGGCTTTCACAAGAGGGAGGAAGCCAACCGTGCTCTGCAGGAGATGAACAACAAGCGATGTCGACAGAGTATCGTCACCCTCATGCCTGCAATCTGATTGCCCTTCTCCCTGTTTTTTGCACTGGTGAGTATCTTATCAGTTTTTATTCTTTACCTGTCACTGCTGTTATTGTTGCAGCTGAAGGATACACTGACCTAAATTAATGCACGCACGCACATGCACACGCACGCACACGCACGCACACACACACACACACACACACACACACACACACACACACACACACACACAAGGGACGTAGCAGTCTCAGAAAATGTGATCCGGCCATGGATACAATATAGTCCATGACTTAATTCCTCACCCACCCACCACCACCCACCACCACCCCTCCCACTGTGCTCAGGCAATTCTACATTTGCAATGATCACTTTCTTACAAAGTTTCTCAGGCACACACACTTGCACATGCACGCACACGTGTAGTCACCCACCCTCATTGAACATTTGTCACTGAGAAGCAATATTCTGCCATTTGGGGGAAAGGGATCGGGTCAGGGTCAACCTAGGATGGATTATTTTCTTAAAATGGAAAGAAGCAGACTATGAGATTAAGGAGCCTAAATGTTGGGAGGAGGGGGGGGGGACTAACAAAATTATCTTAGAGAGAGAAAAACTGACAGACAGAGAGAGAGAGAGAGAGAGAGAGAGAGAGAGAGAGAGAGAGAGAAACAGACAGACAGAGAGAGAGAGAGAACAAAAGAGTTAACGATTTACTATCATTTAGTGGTTACATATATGGGGGAAAATGACAAAGGTGTAATAACTACATTATTACAGTACCGTTCAATATGCTGACTTCTAAATGATATACAACAGTCTGACTACATCATTCCCATCTTCAAAGAGAATGAACAATTAAAATAAAGAGTAACAGCACTTATAAAGTATGCACAGATAATTGGTAAAAAAAAGAATATAAATCAGCAAAGGGGCTATAAGATTTAGCAATATGGAACATGGCAAAATGAAATAAAAGAATAAAATGTCATCATCTTCTAGCGTGTTGTACCTTTTTTGTGCTTGGGTATTTACATTGTTTATAGTAGTAAGATAAAGCATCTTGGACTGACATAAAAGCCCTTTTCAATATTTTTCTTTTAGCAGAGTGCGAGCCATAAACAGTATTTTACCACAGTAACTGTTATTTCTGCTTTTGTACACATGCACGCACGCACGCACACTCTTTCTCTCTTTCCTTTCTGTCTTTCTTTCTTCTTTTTTTTTGGGGGGGGCAAAAAAGTGGGCCGGCCATGCACATATATGGCTGTGAATATAACAAATTGCATATCCCCCCCCCCCCCCATCTATAACATTGATCTTTGTTATGCTATAGTACTAAAAGTTAGTGTTGTATTTTGTATTATTTCTAATTCTAATCACAGAAACTTGTCTCTGTGAAATTCAGCAGGCTGTTCCCACCGAAAGAGTGCATCCCCGCCAGGGTGGGGGGATGGGGCGGAAGGGGCAGGAAAGGGGTGTGGGGTGTGGATTCAGGAAACCTAGCTCAGTCGCTATCAATGTGATACATATCAGGGATTTCTCCCCGCTCTTATCGACTTTTAACTGCCGTGGGAGTTTTACGTGTGTAAAAGCACACAGGTCAGACTTGCTTTAAGTCCCCATCTGAAGTACTCAGTGTTCAGTTCGATTTTGCTTTCGAACAGGAAAAAAGGAACGAGAATTGGGTCCAGATTCGAACCCGGGACACTCGTTTAATGAATTGGCTGGCGAACACCTTCACTATCCTGCCACCTTCTTTCCCTATCACATGATATGTCATGGTGTCATCGTTTTAGCAACTGCTGTGGCGTTTTAAATTTTGTAAATTAAATTACATGTCTGTGTCTTTGTTAGAGTATACTTTTACACTTAACAGTTTGATAAAGACAGATAAAAGAATGGAGACAGACAGACAGACAAACCAACAGACCGAAAAAGAGAAAGGGATGGAAACAGACAGATAGCAAGAGCAAGACTGGACAGGATACAGAGAGAGAGTGTAATTGTTGGGCAAACAGAAAGAGAGACAGATTGACATAGACATACTCACAGAGAGACTGAAAGAGAGACAGATTGATAGAGAGACAGAAAGTGAAACAGACTGATAGACAGAGAGACAGAAGGAGAGACAGATTGACAGAAAGTGAGACAGATGGAGTCACAGATTGACAGAGGCAGATAGACAGAAAGTGAGACAGATGGACAGTCACAGATTGACAGAGGCAGATAGACAGAAAGTGAGACAGATGGACAGTCACAGATTGACAGAGGCAGATAGACAGAAAGTGAGACAGATGGACAGTCACAGATTGACATAGGCAGATAGACAGAAAGTGAGACAGATGGACAGTCACAGATTAACAGAGGCAGATAGACAGAAAGTGAGACAGATGGACAGAGTCAAGAGGTGAACTTCATAAAAGAATGGACATGTTGAACATTATACTCATGAGTCGTTCTGACTATTGAAATGTTTCAGGTTGTGGATGACGAGACCGGAGGCGTTTTTCTTTGCACGGCGCCCATCTCGTAACAAGAGACTGCACAAGTTTCAGAAAGAAAGTGTCTGCATGTTTCGGCTTTGCAAGACAAACTGGTGTTTGGACATTTATAATACAGTAGTAATCACTGGAATAATTGATACCTATTGACTCACCCCCCCCTTCCTCACTCACAAACAGATGTACGCACACACACACACACGCACACACACACACACACACGCACACACACACATGCACACACACACACACACACACTGTCATCCGCCTTTGTGCAGACTGACTACTTTCAGGGAGCTTTTACGCTATCCAATAGCAATAGCATTCACCTTGTTTTCCCATATTAACTCGGATGGCCAGTGTACAGACAGACAACATGCAGCATTTTTAACGCTAAAGTATTGTCTGTTCATTCTCTCACTTTCTAGTGTCTATTTGTAAAAAGTTGTTGTTAATGTTATGCTTGTATGTGTACTTTTATTTTATTTTTGTGAGTTGGCAAGCAAAACAATGTCTTGTAGTTGTAAACTATTTTGTGATTAATTTTCTTCCTAAGTCTCTGAAAGAAAAAGAGGGGAAAGCTGAAGTTTTTTTTCCAATTTCCTTTACTTTGCACAAATTCTGTTTGTTTTTCTTGTTTTTCTAAGTGTTTTTTTTTAACTTTCTGGCAGGAATGTTGTGACTTTATGAACTTTGTTATACGCCCGTTTCACAGAGTGAAACGCCACACACGCGTAAAATCGTATGGGAATGCGATGCGATTGGGTCATGTGAGTCAGGATTCAAGTGAAATACTTCGGTCTACAAAGAATTCAGCCATTTTCGCTCACTATACTCAAGTAGACCAATACATGAATTTCACGTGAATCATGACTCATATCGTCAAAATCGCATTGCATTCAGATCCGAATCGTATGTGTGTAGCAGGGCGACTGACATGATGATTAGTCATGCCTTTACTGGACGGTTGACCTATTAGTGCCTCTCGCCGGGAGCCGCAGGGACCCGTGATTTGAGGATTGCGCCATAGCTGTACGAACTAACTTGTTCCACGGGTTCTAATGTGCTTTTAAAAAATCTATGAAGGTTCACTGCAACAAAAAGCGCTTTTTATAAACATATCCATTTTATAGAGAGCACAAAATTATTTGTAATTTGACACCAAACGTGTTATATTTACTATTTAGTTACTTAACTCGAGAGAAAATTAAAAACTGGGTTTTTATTTATATGCATGTTTTAGACACTAGGCTTTATCTTGAGTATGAATCATATACTTCATTATTCTTTGTTTACTTAATTCACCAATCCCGACAAAAGTCATTTTCTTTTTTTAGTTGACTACAGCCTGATAAAACTCTTTTTTTAATGTCTAAAATGCTATACGGCATAAAAAATGCACTTGTAAAACATTTTCCTTTCCATTTTTTAAAGGAACAACAACGTTACTATTGCCAATAGGCCTACTTTATTTTTTGGTGATGATTCCCTGTGTTTAAAAAAAGTCAGAATATTTAGCACAATGAGCCATTTTTGTTTTCTTTAAATCTCAATCAAACTTGGCTGGGCTGCATCTTGTGAACCGCTTGACTGAATCACTTCAAATTTTGTATGGAGCTGTCAAAGAGGGTGGGGGCTAAGATGAGGGGAGGTAGGAGGGTGGGGTAGGTACGGGGCAGAACAGTGGGTGGGGTGAGAAACGGGGGTATATGTCTGCCACTCGGCGACGCTCTTGTTATGATTTGGAATGGTGGTGATTGGGTTGAAGTTGAATTGTTCTTCATGATCTGAAGGGAACTCAAAGCCCAAAGAAAATCAAATATTCTTGTTCATAAGTTGTTTTTGTGATTCGTTTGCATTTGGCACAGAAAACTATGAAGGTAGGCTACAAATGTGAAAAACATTTGAGGCATTGTATATTGTAGTTACTTTCAATTAAGCATGAATTGGGTTGTCAGTCCTGTGTTTGTATTCCAAGTTCTAAGAGAACTTTGGAGATTATACATATCACATGTTAATCCATGAATGGAGATAACATTTTGATTCACTTCAATTCTTTTCAGTTTCTTGTTTGTTTTGGATCAGTTTAGTTGTCAACCTTAGGTTTTATTTAATTTGATTTTCACCTAACATTTCCACCTGTTTGTCAGCCTCTGTGTGTCTCTCTCTCTCTCTCTCTCTCTCTCTCTCTCTCTCTCTCTCTCTCTCTCTCTCTCTCTCTCTCTCTCTCTCTCTCTCTCTCTGTGTGTATGTGTGTGTCAGTATGTGTGTGGGTTTTGCTTACCAGAACTGTTTTTATGATCCTTTTATTTTTATCATTCTCATGGCTTCTTTGTTTCTGTTTATTTTCCGGTTTGTCCATATTGTACAATGAATACTTGACAAGATTCTCATTGATGAACTTTATATTTCTTTTTTGTAGGAGGAGATTATGAGTGTGGTATCATCCAACCTGTTGTGGCGTTCCTTTTAAGGAAATTGACATTGTTAATGATTTACTTATGTCCTCTTAATATTAACATAATTAATTTTGAAGAACATAAAACTGTCTCAGTTTTTCCCTTCAGGATTGTTCAGCAGTATGTGCCCGTGTGTGTGTGTGTGTGTGAAGACTTTGAAGAGAGAGGGAGGGGTTGGGATATTTTCAAGCAAGAATTCGTGTGCTGAGTAATTTTCGTAAAAATTTCCAGCGTAAGCATTGACATTGTGACATTGGATATAAAATAAACTTAATAAAGGGGAACATTTTATTTAAGTGTACTGGCTTTGATTCAAAATTATCTTTATTGTTCCCTGCCCAGCTATGGTCGGCAAATGAGTATAAATTTGTCGCAGTTTAGTTTTTTTGGCTTATTTGTTTGTTTGGTTGTCTGTCATTTCAATCCTTTTCAGAATGTGATTGGGGCCGACTCACATGTGCAAATGCAGTCGTACAACTACCCAACTGATATTTGTAAGGCATAATTCTCGTGAAATACCTACTGTCTAAACGAATCTGATGAATTTAAATATTACTAGTTTCGTTCACTATTTTTTAATTCAACCATACTCGAATCTGAGGAAATATCTGTATTTTTGTATGAGACATTTTATGAGATTCGCATATTGGGGTCTATGTGAATATAGTGAACGAAAACGGTAGGATTTCATCAGAATCATTTAGACAGATTTTTCACCATAATCATGCCTCACAGATAGCGTCACAGTTGGATAGTCATACGACTGAAATTGCACGTGTCAGTCGCTCCCTTTAAGGTGTATTGGAACAGGATTATTTAGCTTTACCAGGTGAAAACAGGTGTTTGTTTATTGCTAGCATATATAAACATATAATATGACAGGATTAGGAACAGTTAAAATCTGTAATTGTTTGAATAACTTTTTTTCTCTTTTTTTGTATATAGTAAAAAACATGTTTATTCATCATTTCATGTGTCATTTTCCATTAAGAGCAGTTTGTTGTTTCAGTTTATTATGACTTACTTATTATGTATTGATCCAGGACAAAAACAGCTGGAGGGGCCTTGTTGGCGGGCTATGCCCTGGGCGCAAGTAGCAGTACTAGTACTATGTATTCTGACTGAAGTGAATTAAAGAATTGTTAAAATTATTTATTTGTAGTATGCATCGATTTTGTGTTGTGTGGGTGTTGCGCTGTGCGCATATGCTTGTGTGCGAGTGTGTATTTATAATAATTTTATTTATAGTTTTCAAACATTGTTTTAAACTGTAATGACAAAAAACAACAAACAAAACACCAATTAATGGAGCAAGATATTTCGAGGGGCCTGGCCCTCTATCAATCCATGGACTCATTGTTTTAAACTTTCTCTGCTTTGTGTCCATTTCTGTTCCTCTAATTATGTCTATTGTTCAACCTCCCCCTCTTGTCTCTCTGTCTCTCTGTCTCTCTCTCTCTCTCTCTCTCTCTCTCTGTTTTTTCCCTTCTTTTCTCATATCCCATTAATTTATGTAGTCCGATGTCACTGAATGTGTAAGCTAAAAGCAATACAGTTGACGCCATTTATAACGAAATGTCAGGGATATTCAAAACTTTTTTTTTCCCTTTTTTTTTTTTACAATACATACTATGCACATCAGTATTTTCTTACATACATTGTTGGTTGTATTGCTTAAAATTTTTTTTTTTTATAACAATCAAAGGAGGCTATAAAATAAAAAGGATGACAGAAAAACAAAACAACCAGCCGCCGTGGTGTAGTGGTTAGCGTCGCGGACTACTGGCTGTTCGAGTCCCATCAGAGGCGAGGTTTTTTTCGGTCCTGGACCGACTCCTACCGAGAGTGAGTGGCTATGGGCTCAATAGGAAGACTGAAACCACACAATCGAGTTTCATCCGCTT
Source organism: Phymorhynchus buccinoides (assembly GCA_017654935.2). NCBI lineage: Eukaryota > Metazoa > Mollusca > Gastropoda > Neogastropoda > Raphitomidae > Phymorhynchus > Phymorhynchus buccinoides. The sequence continues at coordinate 19,441,602 of CM065695.1, read as the reverse complement.
AACGGATGCGATTCTGAGACTGTTGCTCTAATTGCAAGACCAACACTGCAGGTGTCTGTAGTTCTCGGGCCTGGTTAACACCGGGATATCATTATGAAAGGAAGCGTAGAATACAGCCCTGCCATGCAGTCTCAGACCTGATACGGAACTCCATAGCATCATCATCATCGTTATCATCGGCCTCATTTTCCATCAATCATAAAATTAAAAAATGTCTCAAATTCTGTGGCTTTGCATGCCCTGCTCTCATGGTGACCTCAGTTTCGGTTTCCAATCCAGTCTATGCCTTGGTGCGTTCGGGTCAAAGTCATGGGGATCAGTGTGTTCTGGGGAGCTGTCGGTGGACGGTCGTGGTGGCGCCCTTGGAGGAGGACCTCACTCACGCTGGCTCCGCGACTAAGAGAATAGTGTCGTCAGTAGGGGGCTTAGTAGGTGGTGTCCTGAACAGGCCCCACTGAACTCCACCGAAGTGACTCAGCAGAAGTGCAGTGTCTCCTCGGTTTGTTGCCTCCTGACGGCCTGACATAGATTCGCTCCCCTTGGACTGCTGGTCTCGGATTCTGCGACTTGAACAAACCGGGGTGTAGCTGCAAATTGGGATTCGGAACGAGCGGCGTGGGAGCAACGCCACAAAAAACAACAACGAAGAACAAAAAAGAAGCTGACAGGACAAAATAAACCTACACGAGCAAAAGAGAAAGAAGACACACGACAAACAGAAAAGGAAACCAAGAAGTACAAATGATAACATCATCGGGGGGGGGGTACATAAAACCGGCTAAGCATTCAAACATACACATAAAGATATACAAGTGAAGCAAAATTCACCCTAATTAGGAACATAATTATTCAAAACTACTTTGTTATAACAGCGTTCGATGTAGCCTATCTGACGCGCCCGTTATTTTCCCCTTTCATTTTTAGTCCCCGAGCCGAAGGTTCGGGAACTATTGTTTCTGTCTGGTCCGTCCGGCGTGCCTTCGTCCGTCCGGCTATTCGTCCGTTTTTCTCAAAAACTATTCAGTCTATCATCATCAAATTTGGTATACTAGTTTGCCAAGATGCAAGCTATCCACTGATGTATTTAGTTTTACATTAAGGTCAAGGTCGCGCCAGTTACGGGGTTCAAACCCCAAAACACATAATCGCTAATATCTCGCGAAGTTTTGCATGTATTTCAATGCAGTTTTTTTCACATTTCTTGACGAATGGTCTATACACAGACCGTGCGCTCGTGTGCGCATGATCGCGCGCGCTCAAATCACGGGTCCGAACCCCAAGGCTATATATAAAAAACTATTCAGTTACGTGCTGTTTTGATGCGTTTTCATGTAAGTACGTTCTCGTCCTGTTTTCAGTTCTCAATGGTCTCCCCGCTGTGTGTACAGCCGACACATTCCGATTTCGGCGGCTCGGCGATGCTGCGACCCCTGCGACTTTGCAGCCACTCGGCGTTGCACTTTTTTCCTTTACTTCTTTTCGCGTCATTTTTGGTGACAACTGATGAATGAATGATGATCTTCGTCGATCGCTCAGTTTCCTGTCTATGAGTGCAGATCATGAGATGCGTCATGCTGCCGTTATGCGCCTAAGAAATAGGCCCAGCAAGTCCGACTTCGGCTGCCGGGATGACAATGATAATGATATTTGAGTCTTCAATGATGATGAGGGCCCAGTGGGGTCCATTATGGATTGAGACCCGTGGCATGGCTGTCCTCTGCGCTCCCTGTACAATCTATCCTGGCGTCAACCTGCAGGCCCGAGAGGAACAGACACCTGCAGTGTTGGTCAGGAAATTAGAGCAACACTCAATACACTGGACAAAGAAATGTACACATATCAACAATAAACAGTGAAAAGAAAGACCTCAAAAGGATAATCACTTTCTTTTCCATCCTCATAATACCGTAGTCGACATGATTAGGCCTACATAAAGACATCCAAGTAAGCCTACATGCAGCTGTTCTGTCAATCTTCACGTTTGATAACTTTGATAGGGAGCGTAGAGGACGGTACATCTCAATTGGGCCTATTTTAAGTAGCCCTGTACTCAAATGCGCCTGTGCCAATTGTTTTTCACTCAATATATTGGGCGTGTTTGAAACTTATACCCCAAAAAGGCAATTGCGCCTCTTTAGGTAATTGCGCTTGGTTTCCGCAAATAGTGTATCTTACGGAAGTTAAACTTCAAGTGACTATAAAATCAAAACTAGAATTATTAATTTTGAATTCTGTTTTTTGTAGGCTATGCTTATTTGTATGCTCCCTGAGGACTGTAATCTCTATCTTTTGAAACAAAAATCTACTAGCCTACATTTATGCAAAACTTCCATTATGTCTATTTTCACAAGAACAATTTGAACGGACACCATTGATGACTACAACGGATGCAATTGCATAATAATGATAATAGTGAAGCATTTATATAGCGCACTCCTCCACCCAATATGGATCTCTATGCACTTAACAAAAAATGACAAACTGGAAGTTCAACAAAGACGTATAATCACTCATGCACATGCAAAAAAATAGGCCATACCCCCCCCCCCCTCCTCCTCCACATACATACACGCACATGCGCGAGCGCAAACACACACACACAACAACAACAACATACAGTATTTATACGGTGCTAAATTTTGATACAAATCAAATCAAAGCGCACAAACACACGTTCAACATTATTAACACATTGAAATTGAGACACCGGGCTATAGTATACAAAGATGAACAAGAAATAACAGACACACACGTCTGAGAAATAGACCTAAAGGGAAGAAAGAGGAGGGAAAGAGAATGATCTTCAATGACGGGGAAACAGGTGGGTTTTGAGGTTTGATTTGAAAGCAGAGGGTCGGTCGCATTTTTTCGAGTGCACATGCATGGCTTTAACGGCAGAAACATGCAGTAACAAAAGCTCTATGGAAAAAAAGACAAACACACGACAGGGTGCTTGGCTGTGGATGTCCTTGCATTTAATTGTTGACACGTAGAGTGATGTCTTGGGCGAATATATCCGCCCATGGTGCCTGAAGTGTTAATGTGATTGTCATTTATAGTGGAAGGAAAGAAGAGGGCGGAGTCTGTCAAGGGAATATAAAAATGTGTAGTAAGCTCCTCAATGCTTTATTAGTGCCAGAATGAAAAATAACTAGCAGCAACCGCATCTGTGCAATTCTAATGCCCCGGGCCACCACTAAATCCCCATACAACCACCATAATCTGATGTCTGTTGCAAATCCGTATATATATGTGACGGCAATGTAAATAGACCATTTTCCAATTGTCTCTTTTTCCTAATTACCGATAATACGAAATTGTGCATGGAATTACTTACACAACCTTAAGAGATGTTTTTTCTTTCATTAAATGTTTCTACCATTATTAGGCCCACTTTTTCTTCTTCTTCCAAGGGGTGAATTATGTGAATTTATTTCTGTTGTTGTTCCTCAATATAAATGTATTATGTGTTTAGGTGTGGAGAAAACACAACCAAAGATATACGCTTTGATGTTATACAACCTTATCTTGTGAAGAATAAACACTTCAAGTTCTGCCAAACAAATAAATAAAAGGTGTCCTGTAGTGTTGATGAAAGAGTGAGAAAGAGGAAAGGACACAGAGAGAGAGAGGTGGGGGTGGGCGGGGGGATTATGTGAATGGATGCCAGAATTGGTTCATGTCGACGTACCACGATGCAGATGCCGATGCAGAACCATTTATGAAATGAAGTGTTTATGACGAATAAAAATATTGGCCATTCCTATTTCTTTATTTGTAGCATAAAGAAAATTGCAAACCACCAATACAAATCAAATGAAAATCAAGATACAAGAAGAATTATAGGGTATACAAGAGCCGCGAGGCCCATATCAGTCACCACTACTACACCATTTCAACATGTATTTCAGAAAGTGCCACTTGTATTTCAGAAAATCCAATTGTATTTCAGAAAGTGCCAATTGTATTTCAGAAAACCCAATTGTATTTCAGAAAGTGCCAATTGTATTTCAGAAAGCCCAATTTTATTTCAGAAAGTTCCAATTGTATTTCAGAAAGCCCAATTGTATTTCAGGAAGCGCCAATTGTATTTCAGAAAGTGCCAATTGTATTTCAGAAAGTGCCAAATGTATTTCAGAAGCTGAAAACGAATTACCAGCTCAAAGCAGTGCTACTTCTATGCTGAAAAGACTTCTTATCGAAATCAAATTCTGAAATACATTTGGCACTTTCTGAAATACAATTGGCACTTTCTGAAATACATTTGGCACTTTCTGAAATACAGTTGGCCTTTTCTTAAATACAATTGGGCTTTCTGAAATACAACTGGCACTTTCTGAAATACAATTCGGCTTTCTGAAATACAAGTGGGTTTTCTGAAATACAATTGGCACCTTCTGAAATACAATTAGGCTTTCTGAAATACAATTGGCACTTTCTGAAATAAAATTGGCACTTTCTGAAATACAATTGGCACTTTCTGAAATACAATTGGCACTTTCTGAAATACATGTTGAAATGGTGTACTACCAGAGACAGTAGCTACTACTACTACACTTCTGCCGTCAAAGCAAGAGTTTGCCTAGATGTGGTAGTTCGTTAACAAATTATATTAATTGCAAATCGACACCTTTTTTGTTGTTGTTTCGTTAAATTCCACTTTGACACACCTTGACCCGTGACATCGGAAGTTATTAAAAATAGCGTCATGCTTATTAAATTGTACAGTAGAATGCTGGGAATTTTGTTAAATAGGCCTACACGCTTTCAGACAGTCAGTGCGAGACGGCATTTCAGGCAATTTTGAGAACTGTACTATGACACACTTTCTTAAATACAATTGGCCTTTTCTGAAATACATTTGGCACTTTCTGAAATACATTTGGCACTTTCTGAAATACAGTTGGCCTTTTCTTAAATACAATTGGGCTTTCTGAAATACAACTGGCACTTTCTGAAATACAATTCGGCTTTCTGAAATACAAGTGGGTTTTCTGAAATACAATTGGCACCTTCTGAAATACAATTAGGCTTTCTGAAATACAATTGGCACTTTCTGAAATAAAATTGGGCTTTCTGAAATACAATTGGCACTTTCTGAAATACAATTGGCACTTTCTGAAATATATGTTGAAATGGTGTACTACCAGAGACAGTAGCTACTACTACTACTATACACTTCTGCCGTCAAAGCAAGAGTTTGCCTAGATGTGGTAGTTCGTTAACAAATTATATTAATTGCAAATCAGGAGTTAAGCAAGGGGATGCTTGTAGTCCCATTTTGTTTTCGCGCTCTCCAGCCCCCTTTTGCCCAAAAGAAAATAGGGCCTACTTGGCGCTAGAAGAGGTAATATTTTTAGTAGTTTGCACTAAACAGTCAACCAGCTTCTGGAGCTCTCATTGTAAACTACATTCATCGCCTTTTCTTTCTGGCACCATGAGCCACAATTTGTTTACTGTTAGTAAACATAAAATAAATAAGAAATCGTTGTTCTTTGAAATGGGGGCTGGGTGGATGTGTGGGTAAATCTATTTTTAGACTTCATTCTATACCTATTTTGCCCGTATGTCGTCTGTTTACAGCAACCAAAATGGCGCCGCGTGCCCTGTGGCTGGTAGCGGCGCTGTCTTTCGTTTCGGGGCAGCAAGTGGTCCCTTCAAATAACTATGTGGCAGACATTGACCCAACATCCTGCACTGGCGCCGAGGTTGACGGATCGTTTCAGTTTTTCGATCCTGTAACGATGGCATGCAAAAAATGTTCACAAAACGCCACTGCACAAAGGACCAGTGCTGACGGTAGGCCTAGTCACTGACTAGTAGTCAGTAGTCAGTGAAGTGTAGTACTAGACTACACATGTAGTAGTGATTCAGATTAGTGAACGAAAGGGAAACTCAAACTGGAAAGGGAGACTTGAACTTGTCTTGTCTTGTCATTTTACTCATTTATTTTCACGCGTCACAAAAGCAGCGTCGATTTCCGCAAGGCTTGCGATGCTCTTCAAGAAGCAAGAAGAAGAGGTGTGCATGGACGCTCTGAAACAAAATCTCACCACACCGCCAGGGTGTCATCTCGATAGTCCGACGTGGCATTGATTGGTCCGACGTGGCAACAGTCCCACACATTTTCCAAAAAATTGTCCGATAGTCTCGATAGTCCGACGTTTCAAGTTGCGACGTGGCATTGTCGCATCACCATCTCCTACATAAGCTGAAATCTTATGGGGTGGGAGGTAGCCTCTTGACATGGTTGGATGATTTCTTAAGAGAGAGAAGTCAAAAAGTCAATATTAATGGTTTTAATTCGGATTCAATAAAGGTAACCAGCGGAGTCCCTCAGGGTAGTGTCCTGGGGCCCGTCCTGTTTTTGTATTTTATAAATGATTTACCGGAGCAAGTGGAGTGCAAGGTTAAAATTTTTGCAGATGATACAAAGGCATATGCAAACGTAGATAGCAGTGAAGAATCAAAACTAGAAGTACAAAGATGCATTGACAACTTGGTGGCATGGGCGGATACATGGCTAATGAAATTTAATAATAAGAAATGTAAAGTTATGCACTTAGGTAAACAAAATCCCATGCATAAATACTCCATAGAGGAAGGTAAAGAAAGAAGAACGCTGGAAGTTACATCAGTTGAAAAGGATCTTGGGGTATTTGTAGACCACGGTCTGTCTTTTGAGCCTCACATAAATAATACTGTACTAAAAGCAAACCGGATTTCAGGATTACTAGTCAAAACAATTACTAATAAGTCTAAAGATATTATGGTTCCTCTATTCAAAACTCTAGTAAGACCTGTTCTAGAGTATGGAAACCCAGTGTGGTGCCCACACCTGAGAAAGAATATTGATCTAGTTGAAGGGGTGCAGCGAAGGTTCTCAAAGAAAATTCAGGGCACAAGCAATATGAGTTATCAGGAAAGACTGACGTACTTAAAACTACCAAGCCTAGAATACAGAAGACTTAGAGGTGATCTAATAGAAGTATACAAAATTCTCCGTGGTTTTTATGACTATACTACCACAAAACAATTACTAACTCTGTGTGAGGATGAAAGAACCCGCGGACATACTTTTAAACTAATAAAAAAACCTACTAATACTAAATTTGCACAAACCTTTTTCACTAACCGTATTACTAACGCATGGAATAATCTTCCAAATGAAGCAGTAAATGCATCGTCACTAAATGCATTCAAGAACTCATTAGATCGATATTTTCAAAATATTGTGTATTCAGTAAATTTAAATAAATTAGATAAATAAAACACGACTGCCTAAGTAGTCGATCGGCAATGCCGATACAACATAAATAACAAATAGAACCAATCTAGAGGGCAAAAGGCTGAAAAGCCTATAGTGCCATGATATGATATGATATGATATGATTGATTGGTCCGACGTACACATTTCCAAAAAAATTTGGTAGGAAGGTAAAGATACCCCCCTGCATTTCTCGGTTAATTGCAATTTTCCGTTTTTGCCTTTCTTACCAAACATAAAGCTGTATTTTATGAACCTTTTTAGCTAATAACCTTTTTGGAATACTAACCCTATCCCTAACCCTAACCTTAGTCCTAACCCTAACCCTACCCCCCCCTATAACTAGTATAAGACGGGAAAACGCAATGAACCACGACTGTGACAAATGGCGCCGTGTACTGCAATACATGGGGGGGGGGGGGTCCTATTAGATAATGGCCTAGGGATAGGGTTAGTATTCCAAAAAGGTTATTAGCTAAAAAGGTTAATATAATACAGCTTTATGTTTGGTAAGAAAGGCAAAAACGGGAAAATGGAATTAACCGAGAAATGCAGGGGGGTGGCACATCTTGAATGGATCTCTTTTTTTTTTCCAAACAATTATAAAAAACAACAACTATTCTTTCTTTCTTTCTTTCTAGTCCTAGGCAGCAGATTGATTCAGCATCATGCTGTCGGCTGAGCTCCTGCTGAACAGGCCTTGGTTGGCTGGGTCACAAAATAGAGTAGTTTTGTTTTTAGTTATTTTGAAGAAAGCATGGAAGTGAATTGAAAGATAGCACAAAGTTCAGAAAGGTGGGTATCTCTGCAGTCTGCAGACAAGACCTTAAAAGAAAGAAATGATGATAACTGTGATAAGGCCCTGAGACAGTAATTACTAAATTAGTGGACAGGAAGAAACAGGGGGAGAATGATGTCTTGTACAGAGGGAAGATAGTGTCAGTGGAGGAGATTGATGCAATGAAATTGAATTTGTCTGGATGGGAGGGAAAGGGAGGGGAGTCCTTGCAGAGAGGGGGTAGAGGGGGTTATAAAGATAAAACATGACTTGATTGATGGCACTAACTCCCAGTATGTACATAATGTAACTACATGTATTCACATTGGGTTTTTGATTTGTTTTTTCCTGACATCGGACCTCAACCGTACAATACCATAGATTGATAGAATCAAACAGTTTACTCATTCAAGTCGTTCTGGCCATATATGTCCGGAATTAATAGATAGCTGTCAATTTGATGCATTTGCTTCAAGGGAAGTAAATCTGTGTGTACACCATACCTTGGTCATTTCTAAACTCACTTAGACCACAATTTTGCCTCTGACTTTGCTTTTGTTGTGGGGGAACCAATCGGTGTAGAGTTTTTCTATATAAAGTCTATATATAAAAATGTCTGATCTACCACTTCCCTATATCTAAACCTGAAGTAAAAACCCGTAATCTTCTTTCATTTCTCCTTTTGTTTTTGTATGTTTTGTTTGTTTGTATGACGAGTGATTTGTGAGTGTTTTTTAATAATTCAAAATTGTTGCGATGCAAATGAGTTAATTGTGGGTACTTCGCGGAAGAAGAAGAAAGAAGAAGAAAAAGATCATCTTGGGCCCAGAACAGAAGAAGAGAGTTATGATGGGGTTAAGTAAAATCAGAAAAGCCCCTGGCAACACACACACACACACACACACACACACACACACACACACACACACAGAGTACAAAAGGCACTTGAGTTGGTTGAGTCTCCTACACAGCCTTTGTACGGCCACTTCTAGAATATGCCTGTTTAGTGTGGGACTCCTCCGAAACCCCCCATTGACAGAGTGAAGTTGATTCAAAGAAGAACTGCAAGGTCCGTCCTCAGTCAATACCATAGGACAGCCAGTGTCACTAGCATGCTCCCAGAGACTTGGCTGGAGCTCCCTGCTGCAACGCCGGCAGGTCACAAGACTCAACATGATGTACAAAAACACCATGACATGGTGAGCGTCAGCAAGAATACCAAAGCAGCAGCACAGAGACCACTCCCAGCAATTTGTTGTTCCCCAATGTCGAACACAATACAGACAAAGTTCCTTTTTCCCATGTACCGTCTGGGAGTGGAAATTCTGCCACCAGCAGCAGCTGAACTTGAAGCCAGAACTCCTGAGAACTTCATGACCAGGGTCTGGGAGCACCTGAGACGACAACATCCTGCTGCAAAAGCCATGTCTGATGGTCCCACTCTGGTCATTAGATTAACACAGAAACAACAGCCCCCCTCCCCCCAACAATCCAGCAGATCAACAGATACCTAGTCATATATTTTTCTTTTATCCATCCTCTCTTCTGTCTTAGTGTTTCTTCTCAGGCTTTGAACCTTTTCTTCTGGCAAAAGTGGTCTAGAACCTTCCCAGTTCCTTGGAAAAGTAATCAGTGTTGATTGTGGCAACTCACTGCGAAGAAGAAGAAAAAGAATCAATTTTAAGCTACAGTACTTGCAGCATTTTCTGCTGGAACACAAAAGGTTGCAGGAAGAGGGGAAAACACAAAATGAACTGATGTCAGACAGAACATTGACCAGGGTCTACAACTGATTTATGGTACATTGGTGGATTGAAGTAGTCCACCTGCCTTGATGAATACAACTTTGAAGTATTCTGTCTGCCTCATTGGTCTCTGGGTGCAGGAGCCAATAAGTCTAAGTAAGTAAAGTTAAGAAATGTGTAGCATGATTTGATAAGCATACATCATTGCAAAATGAATTAAAATTGTCATAGAACAGGACTAGGTGAACATTTTGCTGAACTGTCATTATAGAACAGGACTAGGTGAACACTTTGTTAAGCTGTCATTACAGAACAGGACTAGGTGAACACTTTGTTTTAAATAATTTACAAACATTAAAATAAAAAAAATGCTGTTATTGTTGAACAGGTTTAGATTGTGAATGTCAGCCAGGGTACAAGTACACCAAAAAGTTTGGAGGAGATCAGATCACCTGTGAACAATGTGGACCCAACCAGGTAAGCTTTTACTGTCGATCATGATTGAAAGCCCAGAAACTAAACTTGTTCAGGTTTTGTTTAACCCTTTCAAGACATCACTGCCTTAGACAAACATTACTGGCCTGGGGCTGCCTAGAAAAAACAAAAAACAAATAAGAAGCGCAACAAAACTAATACTGTCAATGATTCAGTTTTGACAACATTACTGGTTGATCCAAGCTTATTTTTCGCTTTGAAATCATGGTTACCCGGTACTTGCATTAACCTTTTCCCGACTGAGGCACACTATATCGTGCCTCACGTTTCTATTCCCCCACGACTGAACTGTGCCTGTGAATTCTGCCTCCGTGAAGACATGCTAAATGAGGAATGTCTTCCTCATGCAAATTCAGTTCAAAACTATTTCTGCTTCAAGCTCATGTTCTCGTAGAGTACTAATCTTTTTTTTATAGGTGCCATAAGAGATTGTTTTGCCTCTGATTTCTAGAATCAAGGTTTCAAAGAAAAGCTGATCATCAATTTGAAAACACAAGCTTTCATTATTAATTTTAGCAATGTTATCTATATTGTAAACAGGTAGTGAATATTGCTTTTTAACGTCGCTAATGACTTTTTATTTCAGTGATATATTGTTTATCTTTCAACAGACTATTGTTAAATTTCCAAAACGGTCTCACGTTTTAGTTGGTCTTTTTTCAAAAGCATCGTGACAAAAGAATGATCTGACCTATATCCTGGATCAATACTAACATCATTAATTTCTGTTAATAATTCTTCTGTTATAAAAAAAATAAAAATGTCTAGCTTGTTTAAAAGAGTTGAATTTCCGCCATGTATATTCCCTTTTATCTGGATATATTTCTCTGTAAACATCAAAGAGACTATATTTTGTCATTATATCAATAATTTTTGCCGTGTTCTAGGTCGATTTATAATGCTAGTGTAGTTACAAGCATCTATTTTCATGTCAAGGGCACAATTCCAATCTCCAGTGACAATAATATGTTGGTTGCCAATGCGTTCAATGTGTTCACAAACTCTATAAAAAAATTCAGGGTTGTCTCCACCACTTACAGGTTCACCAAAGTAATTTTCTTTTTTAAGAATTCAATATTCATTGCAATGTAACACCCATGCTGGTCTCTAATAACATCATGCATTTTGTACTCAAAATTATTATTAAAACACACCGCCACACCATTCTTGTTTGATTCTGAGCCACACAACCATACATTATAACCCCAACTAGCTCTAATGAAATTTTCGGAATCTTCCTTTAAATGTGTCTCTTGAAGACATTATAGATATGAGCCTCTTTTTTTCTTAAAAAATCAAAAACATCTTTTCTTTTTTTACTGTTATTTAAGCCATTACAATTTAATGAACACATTTTAAATGAGCCATCAACTGCCATCTTGTTTATGAAGACAAAAACAAAGAATAGCAAACGGATTCAGAGTATGAAAGATAAAAAGAGAATAATAAAAGGTGTACTGAAACACAGCACAAATCTTCAAGTGTATTGACTGTGTACCCTTCCATTCGTTCCATTCATCTGTAGCTGAAGTGCCATCAGTCGCTACTTCCCATTGTAACAAGCGTGTAACCAAACATGTCATTGTTACTATCAACATTTTATACCAGCAAGGAAAAAACAAACTTGACCCAACCACAGTCACACACACAAGCACACTAGCTTGCCACATGGCAAACTGAAACAACATAAAGAGAACAACATTACAAAACAGTAACATTAAACCATTACAAAACCAACCTTTCATATTAAGGTCCACCGCCTCCACTCCAAATGAGCACTGGTGTTTGAAATACTAACACACTAGCCTATGAAGAAAAAGAACCAAAAAAAAAGAAAACAGAACCGCAACGTGCCGCGACCATTTTGGTCACGTGATCAAAGCAAACCTATTTCCCTTCACCCAAGCACATTTACTTTGAAAGCGAGAGAAAAAAAAAATTAATAAATAAATATACATAACAGACAAGCAAATGCCAATATGAATCACTCATTTAAAAAGCCAATGAAGCTACGAATCATGCTACTTGCTTCAAGTACACAAGCAATGTTTTCATAACAAAAACGCATTTTTTCCTCAACCACAATCAATAAGAAATGCTCCCTTGACCCCAATGCATAAATAGCTTCAATGCCATCAAACCTAAATGACCTTGACCCCCGATGTAAGCAAAGTAAGGAAAATTATCAACACCAACAGCGAACTCTCACTTGAAAAAATACATGGGAACAGAGAATACAGTAATTAAAATACATGGGAACAGAGAATACAGTAATTAACAGCTATAAGAACAGTTCAAACTATCACCAAGTCACCCCAGTAACGAATACAAGGAGCAAAGGGTACATCCAAACTGAGATGATCCAAACAAGCATGTCTAGTCTCTATGCCTAGGCCCATCTATGATCTACTGTTCCAGCAGACATCAACTTAATCAAGATCAAAGGCAATCGAGTGGTTAGTAGCTGTCTAAACTCGGCAAGGGAATTGACTGTTACAATTCTTCCACTCACAGTTTTCACGATCACCTTCCCATCATGAGTTTTCATTTGGGTTTTGAAAGCGGGAAGTGCTGAAATGTGACTGAGGTGAACAGGCAAGGAGTTCCAGACAGTGGGGGTGCAAAAACTAAAACTGTGTTGTCCAAAAGTCAGAACAATAATAATAGTAATAATAATAACAACTAGAGGGCTTATGTTTGCCTTTGAGAACAAACATGACAGAATTCTCCCCCTAAAGAGCCATTTCCAAACTATTCAATATTCAAAATTTGCCATTTTCGGTTCATCTGGTTCGAATTTATGACGAAAGTATTGCAATGAAACTCTTCGTAAATATTGAAAATATGAAAGTATTCCGTACAATCGTTTTCAAGTTATTCAAGATGAAAGTTTTGCCATTTTTGGCCATATTTTGGCCAATCGGTTTAATATTGGAAATATAACACCAGTATAGTGTCCTTCAATTTTCCTGCAAATTTCAGGGAAATCGGATGATGAATAAAAAATTCCATAAATGGAAATAAGTGAAAGTGACACAACCGAATTTACATAAATTTTAGTAACTTCCAAACTATTTAACATAATCAATCATATCATTGCCAAACTCCTTTCCGACCTGGGCCAACATAAGGGCTACAATATCCAGTAGGTAGTTTGTGACGTCACTTCCGGTTTTGGCTATTCCATGAGCCAGATGAAAGCTGCACGTTCCTAGCTGGAGCTCTTCTGGTTCGTACTTCTGGTTCCGTTTTAAAACGGAAATGTTGGAAATCTATTTTTAAGTAAATGCTGAAAATATGAACAAATTTCGTTCAGCTGTTTCTAAGATATTCAAGATTGAAATTTCACCGATCATTTAATATTTCAAATTTCGGATACATGTACCCACATATTCCTGCACCTTTCCTGAAAATTTGAGCGAAATCGGACCCAAAAAGGGGAAGAAAAAGAAAAAAAGAAGAAGAAAAAGAATTCTTACAAAATTATTGCAATAGTATTCTACCTAAAAGGGAGAATCCTAATAATAATAATAATAATAATCACTAGTGTACAGTAATACACTAATTTACATTTTGCAGCATACAAATTACAATTAAACTATCAATACAGTATATGAACCAGCATAATTATTCAAGCGATTAGCATGACATTTTCTTATTTACATTCAGAGAAGTGTCTGTGTGCGTGTGTGTGTCTCTTTGTCTGTCTGTCTGTGTGCGTGTGTGTGTCTCTTTGTCTGTCTGTCTGTGTGCGTGTGTGTGTCTCTTTGTCTGTCTTGTGTGTGTGTCTAGGAGGTGTCTGTTGACGGCTGGGAGTGCAAGGTGTGTGCCGATGACGGCAATTCAGCCACCTGCCTGTGCGATGCCACCAACACTATTACAGGTGCGCACTGTTTCTAGATTTACTTATCACTTATTTTTTGATGAAAATATGCAGCTTGTGTCAAGGTTGCGCTTATGCTTTTACTTCAAAATGATTTTGGTTCACACAATTTTTTGTTTGTTTACAATTCATGAATCTTTAATCAACATGCACTAATCAGTAATCTGATCTGTCTCTCTCTCTCTCTCTCTCTCTCTCTCTCTCTCTCTCTCTCTCTCTCTCTCTCTCTCTCTCTCTCTCTCTCTCTCTCTCTCTCTCTCTCTCTCTCTCTCTCTCTCTCTCTCTCTCTCTCTCTCTCTCTCTCTCTCTCTCTCTCTCTCTCTCTCTCTCTCTCTCTCTCAATCAATCAATCAATCAATCAATCAATCAATCAAAATATTTATTGTTTTTAAAACATGCACATAAAACACATATACAAATAGAGACAATAAGACAATGTACAGTAAATACATTTTAAGAATTAAATTACAACACAATATAACACACACACACACACAACACACACACACACCACCCTCACACACACACACACACACACACACACACACACACACACCACCCCCTCCCCTTCCCCACAACATATTTTTCAAAAACTCCACCCTCAACCATGCCTTTCCCCCCTCACACACATACACACACACACACACACACACACACACACACACACAGAGCTAAACAAACAATTTGTATAAAAGTAATAATAGGACAACAAACAAAATTTATAAAAGGGGGTACATGTACATCATAAAAACAAGGTTTAGATTATAAAAGCCAATGTTAAATACTAGAACAATGTAAAATAATGTATGCTAAAGTCAGCACACATTCACCCTGGCACACATTCTCTCTCTCTCTCTCTCTCTCTCTCTCTCTCTCTCTCTCTCTCTCTCTCTCTCTCTCTCTCTCCCCCCCCCTCTCTCTCTCTCTCTCTCCCTCTCTCTCTCTCTCTCTCTCTCTCTCTCTCTCTCTCTCTCTCTCTCTCTCTCTCTCTCTCTCTCTCTTATAAAAGCCAATGCTGAATACTAGAACAATGTAAAATGATGTATGCTAAAGTCAGCACACATTCACCCTGGCACACATTCTCTCTTTCAAAACTGAAGCAACAACAAGCTAGGCTTATGGCGTGTTCAGTATAAGAAAAAGTGCATATCAGACAATATTGACGGATTTAAATAATTATATGCTTCAATCAAAATAAACAAAAGACACAAAACCGAGTGTCAAGATAAAGAAAATAGGGGTAGATCATAATGGCTTGCACCCACGTGTCGTCAAAACAAGGAGCGTGCCATAATATGGGAGACCGCCATCTTAGTCAGTAACTTTGTTTGAAAAATGCCAGATCGATGCTGCGTATTTGGCTGTTCCAATTCGAAACTTATCTAAACTGTATTTATAACATCTGGATGTTTTCTTTACACATTTAGATAACATTTTCACTTTTTTTGCACACAAATAAGGACTAAGATGGCGACACTTCCATTGGAAGGGTTGGGATGCGCACACAGATGGGGGGGAGCCATAGAATCAAAGCCAATTTTAAAAATTTTCAAATCAAAATTGATTATCTCAAAGCAGAAAACAATTGCAAATCAAAGTTGATGATCTCATAAAAATACGCTAATGCCTTACTTTTTTAGCAAAAGACTTAAACTTACAGACACTGACAAACATAGAAAGACACGACAGTAGATATATACACTCAGAGAGAGAGAGGGATGGAGAGAGAGAGAGAGAGAGAGAGAGAGTCCACCTTAATTAAGGATCTCACTCTCTCTCTCTCTCTCTGTATGTGTGTGTGTGTGTGTGTTTCTCTGCATGTGTGTGCGGGCATGTGGATTTGTGCATGCATACATGTGAATAATTCAATTCTGAAATGATAATAATAATATGGATAGTTCCACAGAAAAAGAAGAAGCTATACTCTTGTTGACATTGAAGAAATCTATTGCTTTTGTTGGACAGTGGAGAGAGGGTTGGACGGCCTGTGGGTCAAGCAGGGACCTCCACAGAAGGATCAGTGTGTACTGTGCAAAGGAAACACTGTGCCCAATGCACAGAAAAACAGGTCAGGCAAACTGTTATTTGGCTAGGTTTTTTTTATTCTTCAGCCATGATTCTGTAAAAGTTAACCCTTTCAAGACATCACTAGCACTTCAAGTTCAGCAATATCCCTAGCCCTGTGTTGCTTGCAAGATTTAAGAAATGAGTAGGATAACCAAAATTATTAGTGTCTGTGATTCACCTTTGACAGCAGTGCTGGTTGATTCAAAATTGATTTCAGCTCAAAATCGCAGTTACTCGCACAATCAATGATTGGAATTATTTGACATCCCTTTCACTTACCATATTTTACAAGGCGATACTTTTTTCTCAACTGAGATCCCTGCACCTTAAAATGCGTTGCGCTTAGTGTATGATTGAAATCTGATTAAACAAAGTTGTGAATTCTATTCATTTTGTACCTACGCTAGCGACCAAAAGTTAAGGCCCAGAAAGACAATCATCTCCGAAAACTCACAAACTCAATAAAACGCACCCGACTCAAAACAAAACTGAATTTATTCTTTTAACATTAAATTCATTCCAAAAAATTCAGTCAACAAAATGCCCCTTTCAACAACTTCCCCCTTGTCTTGAAAAGTCACACATTCGGAATCAATGCACTTTGGAACAGTCAGTAATGTGGGGTTTTTGTGTGGGTTTTCTGTCTGTCCCAAGGATATCTCCCGAACCGCTTAACCGAATCGCTTCAAATTTTGTGTGGTGATGTGTCACCATGAGAGGAAGGCATCCTCACCAAAAAAAAGTTCAGTAATGTGTACTGACTGTTCCAAAGTGCATTGATTCTGAGTGTGACTTTTCAAGAGGAGGGGGAAGTTGTTGAAAGGGCAATGATTTTTTGGAATGAACTTAATGTTAAAAGAATAAATTCAGTTTTGTTATGAGCTGGGTGCGTTTTATTGAGTTCGTGAGTTTTCGGAGATGATTGTCTTTTTGGGCCTTAACTTTTGGTCGCTAGTGTATTTAGATCAATTCTCAGGCCAAAATCGTGAATGAAGCCACGAATGTAGACGACAAATTCAAAGTCAAAGGGGGGGGGGTTGAAGCAGGATGTCATGTCACAGCCTCGGTTTCGACAGTAAAAGCCATAGCAGTCATGGCGGAAAAGTATGTCGCTGCTCAAGGCGAGCAAAACTCATTGTAGAAATCTACTCCGTGTTTATTAATTCTGAATTTTTTTGGCTCTCTGACGCAGACGATTGGTAAAAGTGGTTCATCATATGGATATCTGGATAGCAGCGTGTTGTTCTGAAGATTGTTTTGACAGAACTAGGCAAAATGCGACCTCCTTTGTTTGAGTCGACCTCAGATTTTCAATCTATTTGTTTGCTTTTGTTTGATCATTGTGCATTCATCTTCCCATTTTGTTTCTATCACATGGCAGTCATGTGGGCGCTTCAGCCTCGCTTTCGCAATAGATTACACTTCCGCCCTGTTGCTTGCAATGGCTTCTAGACCGATTGGTTTGGAAGATATGAATTTTTGAAAATTAGTGACCGACTTCGGCATTTTCGTGATTTTTCCAATATGGATGACGAACAGTTATGGCGTCCATTGACTGAGGAAAGCGATGAATAGTTGTATTTTTGTAAAAGATGGGTCTTATGAGATTGCGAAGTGATGAGTAAGGAGTGTACTCTGACCTATTTCGGCAGCGAGCTTGTTTTTGTTCGATCGATGCAAATTTTTTAAGTCGTGTTACTGACATCGGCATTTCCTGACTTTTACATCATGAATGATGAATCGTTATTGCATCCACTGAGTGATGACAGCGAAGAAAAATCCTTTTTTTGTGAAAGATTGGAATTATAAGATCGTGAAGTGAAAGGGTAAGTGAATGATTTTGATCTACATTTCCATTTCAGTCGTCTTAGGCTTCACCAGTCTGCAAAAAGTAGGCAGTGAATGACTAGTGAATGCAGTTTGTGATAACACTTTGGCATTTTGATTTTTTGTGTGGAGCCATGCATCCCCATAACATCTTGAAATTCATTTTGCAAATCAGACAGACATCTCAGCAACACATTCAAAACAAAAACACACAAAATCTGTTAGGGTATATTTTATTTTATTATTTTTCTGATGCTACCCCCCCTTTTGTACGGAGTGACGTCCCTTGGGCTAGGATTTCAGAGGTGACTGAGCGCACAGAGCGTCAGGCATAAGAGGGTTAAAATACGTTGCACCTTGTGTATATTTAAAATCATATTTTTAGTTAAATTCATAATGTCCCATATGACTTCGGTCGAGAGGACGTAAAACATAAACTCGCCTTAAATTCAGGGCCTATGATTTAGAAGCGCCTTGTAGTCTGTAAAATATGGTACACTATGTATGAACAGTTATTGAAGCCTTCTCACTGGATCGTACCCTACCAAATAAAAACAAAACAAAACAAGGGCATCACCGAGCGGCAGATATGTCCTTTGCCGGTTACGCCCTGTACCTGCCCCGCCCTGTACCTCCCTTCCCCCTCACATCTTAGGTCCCCGTCCTCCTTGTTACCTTTGGGTTATGCACCTACAAACCTTTGACTGGGTGCAAATCGTTTTCCGGGATGCACTCCCTAAATTGGTGGGGTGCAATTAACACTGAGACATGTCTGCCACTCGGCGACATTTAACCCTTTCACTGCCAATGTCGCATTTTTGCACCACAATGATTTGACACCCATGTCATTAAAACCCTTGAAATCAGGGTCTGTTATTCAATGATATTGCGTTCCTATATTTGGGTAGTAAGGATTGACCCTATTATAAATGTGTCACAGAGAAATCCCACAATATTGCAGACGAAATCGTTTCTGAAGCCAAGTAAGTTTAATGGACATTTTTGGCTCAAAGATGGCTGGCGGCGAAAGGGTTAAGCCCCACGTAGCACATTTTGTGTTAGGATGTCTTTTACTTTTAGTATTAGACCCCCTCCTTTACCGGGATGTACACCCTTAATTAGTAGGGTGTACACCCTTAATAATAATAATAATAATGACAACTTATATAGCGCTTATTCTCCTTACGGGGCTCTAAGCGCTTCCCAAAAAAGTTAAAAATATGAGCAGAAACAACAACAAAACAACGCACTTATCATAAGGAACAACCCGAAACGAAATAACAATAACTACATTTACGTCACCCCCCCCCCCCCCCCACACACTCCCCTAGAATCCAAACCATTACAAATGGGGTGTACACCCTTAACTCGGAGACAAAATCCCACGTGGCATAATTTGTACTGCAGTGACTTTAATTATTCTTTACGTCCTCTCGGCCGAAGCCATGTGGGATACTGCAGTGTCTTCTACTCCTCTTTTTATACCCCCACAGAAAATTTTGAGTGCTTCTATACAGTATACTATTTCACGAGGTATAGGAGGGTGAAGAAAAACAGAAACATGTCTGCCGCTCGGCGACATTGTATTTCCGAGGGATAATTTATGTACGCATGTGTTATACTCTTAGTGTCACATCTTGACACAAACATTTTTGGATTCTGTCTTCTAGTTCACGACATACAGCTTGGACAATAAATGTATAGCGCAAAGAAAGAAATTTCGGTTTTCAAGGTCACACTTCAAGGTCAAGGTCAGCATGGCGATAATTTATGCTCGGGTGTTTTCTACTCTAGGTTATACAGTGCCACACATAATCTGAAGCGCTTCTGTCAAGTACAAATGTGGAAAATATGGCTTTAAACCCAATTTTTAGACACCTACCACTTTCAAGGCCTACCGATCTCCCGGACCTTGACCTTGACCTTGATCGGTATGCCATCATCAGAACGGCCATAAGCCAAAGTACCTACATGCCAAATTTGAAGACTCTAAGACCAACGGTGTGGATGTTATAGCCCCTTAAAGAATTTTCGGTTTTCAAGGTCATATGCCAAGGTCAAGGTCAGGACGGAAAAATGTTTACGCGGATGCCTTCCTCTCGTGGTGACACACCACCACACAAAATTTGAAGCGATTCGGTCAAGCGGTTCGGGAGATATCCTTGAGACAGACAGAAAACAAAACAAAAAACAAAGAAACAAACTCGAACGAAAACATACTCAATGTTGAAATTTCAAATGCAAGTGCCATTAGTTGAATGTACCAGCTATGCAAGGCTGATTTTCTTCTACATTTTACTATTGTACATGATGACATGTGGAAAATTCCTGTCATTTAGTTAACCTTTTTTTCTTCTCAGTTTAACTTTAGTAGAAGGTGGTTAGTCTCTATAAAGATGGATTTCATATTTTCACCTTTCCAGACCATTAAATTTGTTTTTCAGATTAAGACTTGACAACCTGTTATGTGGTTTAAACAAATCTTTAATATTCCCAAACAACACATATTACAGAAAGCAAAAGAGAGCATCAACAAGCTAGCGCTCTCCTGAAATATTTCATGACAAATATTTGTTGAATGACAGACTGTGCAATAACAAAAATACATCATTTATACCTGATAATTGAGCAAAAGAAAAGGCAAAAAGCCTGTTGTGTATAAAATGCATTTTAAAACAATGCTTTAAAGCTAAAATGCTTTCTTGTCAATTGAAAATATTGCTTTGATTGCTCATAATTTTTATGCCTGAATGTTTTTCATTGAGCACATTCTGTATTGTTACTATGGTTTGCTACAGATGTGTGCGGTGCTCAGATTATTTGAACCTGGGCTTCACATTCTGTATTGTTACTGTGGTTTGCTACAGATGTGTGCGGTGCTCAGATTATTTGAACCTGGGCTTCACATTCTGTATTGTTACTGTGGTTTGCTACAGATGTGTGCGGTGTTCACATTCTGTATTGTTACTGTGGTTTGCTACAGATGTGTGCGGTGCTCGGATTATTTGAACCTGGGCTTCACATTCTGTATTGTTACTGTGGTTTGCTACAGATGTGTGCGGTGTTCACATTCTGTATTGTTACTGTGGTTTGCTACAGATGTGTGCGGTGCTCAGATTATTTGAACCTGGGCTTCACATTCTGTATTGTTACTGTGGTTTGTTACAGATGTGTGCGGTGCTCAGATTATTTGAACCTGGGCTTCACATTCTGTATTGGTACTGTGGTTTGTTACAGATGTGTGCGGTGCTCAGATTATTTGAACCTGGGCTTCACATTCTGTATTGGTACTGTGGTTTGCTACAGATGTGTGCGGTGCTCAGATTATTTGAACCTGGGCTTCACATTCTGTATTGTTACTGTGGTTTGCTACAGATGTGTGCGGTGCTCAGATTATTTGAACCTGGGCTTCACATTCTGTATTGTTACTGTGGTTTGCTACAGATGTGTGCGGTGCTCGGATTATTTGAACCTGGGATTCATGTCTTGCCCTGTGCCTTGTCCAGACAACCAGCAGGTATGTACCCCCTCCTCCCAAACAAAATGTATATCAAAAGCATTTTCTCTACTTATTTGTCTCCGTATATATACTGACAGGCAGAAGTTCTGCACACACGCATTGCAAAAATCATCAAAAATGTAAATCAGATTCAAAATTAATTTTACTTTGGGTAATCCTAAATCATGCTTGCATGATTTAGGATTACCCAAAGTAAAATTAATTTTGAATCTGATTTACATTTTTGATGATTTTTGCAATGCGTGTGTGCAGAACTTCTGCCTGTCAGTATATATACGGAGACAAATAAGTAGAGAAAATGCTTTTGATATACACCTAGATTGCGGACGGATGCCGATAGCTTGATCTCAGTGCCATCAATGTCGACAGAACCTGGGAGAACCTGAGTTTTAATTGTGTGGTTAGAGGCTACAAGAATCATCTCTGTCTTTTCAGCATTTAGTTGCAGTTTGTTGTAAAACATCCATGTTTTAACAGCAGAGATGCACAACTTAGAAGAAGAAATCATTTGATCTAATTGACTGTGGGCAGAAATGTACAGTTGATTGTCATCAGAAAAGCTATGATGTAGAATAGAATGCTGGTTGATGATGGCGGAGAGAGGTTGGGTATAAAGAACAAAAAGGATAGGGCCTAAGACAACCTTGGGGCACACCGAATTGAAGACCTTTTGGAAGAGATGAAGCACCATTGACAACAACTTTCTGTGTGCGATCAGAGAGGTAGGAAGAAAACCAGGAAAGAACAGCCCCAGATAGACCAAAGGAGGTGTGAAGTCTAGAAATGAGGATGGAGTGGTCGATAGTGTCAAACGCTGCAGAAAGATCAACCGGAGAGAGAGAAGAGAAACCTTGTTTTCATCCAAGGCAGTGAGCAGGTCGTTCGTTATCTTTAAGAGGGCTGTGACCTGCTCGATAAGCAGACTGGTTTGGATAGAAAAGATCGTTTACCTGAAGATGGTCAGACAGCTGTTTTAGAACCACCTTTTCCGTAAGCTTAGAGAGGAATGAAAGATTAGAGACAGGCCGATAGTTCTTTAGATTTTCAGGATCGAGACTAGGCTTCTTTAAGAGAGGTTTGACAACTGCAGATTTGAAATGAGTTGGAAAGCGGCCTGAACATAGAGATTCATTGATGATGGATGTAAAGTAAGGAAGGAGATCATCAAGACACTGGGAGAAGAGAGATTTTTGTGTGACTGGTGAGGAAGGAAAGTGTGTGTGTGTGTGTGCGTGTGTGTGTAAATTTTGACCAAATTTCAACTTTTTCATTGCCACTGGGTTTAACATGTACTAAGTGCAATATGTTCCACCTCAGATGCATTAATTATGAGAATGTGCAAATAAGGAATATTCGATTTTTATAGCAATTTTCATACTGTCATTAAAGAGAAGAAGTGATGGGGAAAGCAACTCTGACTTGTGTGCTTTATGCATCTAAAAAAAAATAGTGTACTGCAATGAACAGTATATAAGGGCAGGAAGAGTCCTGCTGCCTGGTATAAACCAAATTGATAGCTGGGCAATTGAGTCTAAGCCCCCCCCCCCCCTCTTAACAAAAAACTCCAAAAGTGGTGCTGTACTGGTGGTGACACACTCTCTTAGTAGGAGCAGCCCAAAATTAACACACAAAAATACAGTGGAGTACTCTTAACACAAAACTGGATAATATGAAATATTGATTAATGCACAAAAACCTGTTTGAACGGATGAAACCCCTCTTTATTATTACTTAATGTTTAACACAAAATACTGGTTAACGTAAAATTTGGGAATTTTGTGTTAAGTGTACTCCACTGTATCATCCTATTCCAATAAATTCGTCATGACAAGACTAGTTCTCAGCTCAGTCAGTTCTCTCAACTCAGTCAGAGGGGAGAAGATTCAGTTTGTTTCTCTGGATCTGTGGAAGACAAGGGAGAGAAGTTTGCCTTAAGATAGGTTTAAAATGTTTCCATGATAAAAGAAAAGTAAGGTTGCTGCTTTGGTGTAGAACTTAGTAAAATAATTATTTGTTTGAATTTAATTAGCTTTGGAAAAAGTGATCAAAGTATTTTGAAGTTTATTTCAATTGGTGGTGAAAAATCTGTAACTGAGATGTTATTCATATTATAGGAAAGTTAATGTCTAGAAAAAGGGTTTTGAAAGTGAAGCACTTGATTGAGTATTTTATTAAGATCAGACCTATGGTTGCAGTCCCTCCAGGATCAGCTTTCAATGATGGTTGGTTGATGCTTCATCCCATATGTGCTGTTTTGCAGCCGAGTGGACGTAAAACGTAACTTTCATTCAATCACTGGATTGAATTAATCATTTGGTGTCACTGGTCGTAAAGAACACAACACGTTAATAATGCTTGTTTTTGTTTCATGTAGACCCTCTAATTCTAAATTAGACCTGTGACTGCTTAGTAAAGTATTGCATGATTGTGCTTGTTGATGTCACTGATGATGCTATCAGATAAAGGGGAATAACCCTGAAATGCAGGCTTTTTGTTGTTGCTCTAGAACCGTCCAGAGGGTTACCATATTATTCTGATTATCACATGGGTGCAACTTTTCCTGGTTTACAAGGATTTCCTGTTTTTGAATTTTACCAGAAAAGGAAGTTTCTTTTTTTTTAATTTGTCAAACAAGATCTTTGTGCTTCTACTGTATTTTTCAAACACTTTAACCCTTTAATTCCTGATGCTCTGTGCGGTCATCACGTCTGAAATCCTAGCCCAAGGGACGTCACTCCGTACAAAAAGGGGGGTAGCATCAGAAAAATAATAAAATGAAATATACCCAAGAAGATTTTGTGGATTTTTTTGTTTTGAATGTGTTGTCGAGATATCTGTCTGATTTGCAAAATGAATTTCAAGATGTTATGGGGATGCATGGCTCCACAAAAAAAAAAATCAAAATGCCAAAGTGTAGTCGCAAACTGCATTCACTAGTCATTCACTGCCTACTTTTTGCAGACTGGTGAAGCCTAAGACGACTGAAAATGAGTGAAATGGAAATGTAGATCTTACCCTTTCACTTCACGATCTTATAATTTCTATCTTTCACAAAAAAAGGAATTTTCATCGCTGTCATCACTCAGTGGATGCAATAACGATTCATCATCCATGATGCAAATGTTGGGAAAATGCCGATGTCGGTAACTCGACTTCAAAAATTCGCATCGATCGAACAAAAACAAGCTCGCTGCCGAAATAGGTCCTTACTCATCACTTCGCGATCTCATAAGTCCCATCTTTCACAAAAATACAACTATTCATCTCTTTCCTCAGTCAATGGATGCCATAACTGTTCGTCATCCATATTGGAAAAATCGCGAAAATGCTGAAGTCGGTCACTAATTTTCAAAAATTCATATCTTCCAAACCAATCGGCCTAGAAGCCATTGCAGGACAGAAGTGTAATCTATTGCGAAAGCGAGGCTGAAGCCCCCTACGTGACTGCCATGTGATAGAAGCAAAATGGAAGCGCCCAAACCGGCCACGTGGAATCCGTACATTCCCGAACGTTCTTGGCATTTACGATCCAATTTTTTTCTGAATGTTTCCGAACGTTCACCGAACTAAAGGGTTAAAATAAGCATTTGTATAAATTGTGGAAAAAGCCAACTAAAATACCTTCATAAATCAATTTTTGCTTCAGCTGCACATTACCTCCGGATCCTGGTCTTTCACAGACCTGTTTACCTTTACAATTTTGCCATAATTTTTACAAAACAAAAATCAAATTACGAGAATTACGGCGACAATCTGAATCTGAATTTTGTCTAACATTTGGGGAATGTGCCTTATAAAAAGATGCGCCTTGTACTATTGTCCAAAATATATGGTATATCTTCAGACTGTTTTACCACTTTGACTCTAGCAGTTTTCTCTTTCGATTTATGATTATTTAGTCATTTTTTTGTATGAAATGCCATTCCATGTCAAGGAATTGATTAACATGAATTGTTTCAAAGAATATTTCATTTGTGAAAAACAGTCATTCAAACCACAGTTGACAAAACAAAACAAAAAATTATTTGCACACTATTTCAGGTGAAGGTGAAATCAACAGCTGCAGCACTTCTTTTTCTTTTAATGCTTTCCAACTATTGTCAGAGTTTTTAGTTATTATCGGACATTGTTTCTGTTTCCAGGCTGATGGGTTTTGTTTTCCTAACGAAGGTGACCTGCTACCCTCCACGTCCCTTTTGTTTGAAATTCCCAGGATTGTAAGTTATCATATTTTTGTTTGGAGTCACTTTAATCACAAAATAAAAAAATATGTCGATATTCTTTTCCAAAGTCAATGCAAAGTCAAGTTGGTGAGTAGATCTGTGTGATTTAAATACTGCACAAATCGACTTTATTTGTGTGTGTGTGTGTTCTTCAGTTTCACGTCCTTCCACTACAAGTGATGCAGAATATTTCTCGCTCCCCTAGGTTTGATCATATCACTCCGGTTCTTCGTTCCATACATTGGCTCCCAGTTCAATCACGTATTGACTACAAAATTCTCCTCCTTGTCTTCAAGTCATTGAATGATAAAGCTCCCTTATATCTTTCTGATCTTCTTCATGTCTATGTCCCAGCTCGCCAACTACACGTCTTCTGATTCTTGTCTCCTTTCCCTTCCCTCCTTCCGTCTCAAATCTGCTGGCTAACGTTCTTTTTCCTGTCAAGCACCATCTCTTTGGAATTCTCTGCCTTCTCCTCTCCGACACTCCAACTCAGTCTACTCATTCAAAACCTCTCTTAAAACCCATCTTTTCCCTGCTGCACCCTAAATATTTGATCAGTTGGCTATCGTTGTGTGCACGTGAGGGAAGATTGAATAAGAGGTTTGTGCTGTGTTTTGTGGTGTGTGTGTGAGTGTGTGTGTTGTGTGTGTGTGAGCATGCATGTGTGCATACATGTGTGCTTGTGTGTGTTTTGGTTTTGTCGGTTGTGTGTGCACGCATGTGTGTGTCTGTGTGCGTGTGTGTGTGTCTGTCTGTGTGCGTACGTTGTGTGTGAGGGTGTTTGTGTATGTGTGTTGGTGTATGTGGTCAGTCAGTGCGGCTCGGTTGCTGTGGCTTACTGAATGGGGGATGAATGAGTCGGTGTCGATAAATGTGTGTGTGTGTGTGTGTGTGTGTGTGTGTGTGAGAGAGAGAGAGAGAGAGAGAGAGAGAGGTGCTTTGTATATGCGTTGTTGCTGGTTGGTGTTGTTAACCGCCGTTTTGTCCAAATTCCACCGTTTTGTCTATAGACAAAACGGCGGGGTTAGATCCGCCGTTTTGTCCAAATTTTCTATTATGATTTGGACAAAACGGCGGTTCAACAAAACGGCGCCCGATTTTGAACCGCCTTTTTGTCCAAATGAAAGTTGGAGTTATAAAAACTCATTCTTGACAAGTTCTAATTTTTTTTTAATCTTTGTTAAATAAAATGAATAACAAGCTGACCACTGACACTGGTCACTTTGGCCTAATTTTACCGTTTGAATGCTAATTAGTGTATTAGGAGTTGAAATGTACAATTTTTGTTGTAACATTTTTTATTTCCCTCTCTCATCCCTCCACTCCACAGTTCCTTCTTTCTCTCCCACACCCACACCCACACCCACACACATAGATCAACGCATGTCATCAATTACCATAATAATCATAGTACCGTATTAATAATAATAAACATATGATAAAGCAAAAAATTGTTTGTATTCGAATCAAATAAATATGATTTTGAAACTATTATAGTTTTTTGTGTACTTTTCTGTGACTAAGATTGCGTTGAGCAAAAGTGACTAGCGAGTGGGTATTTGAATGAATGAGATGTATATACACACCGTTCCTCACGGACCACAAGGCGATGCTTTCTTTTCTGACGGAGAACCCCGCATCCCACACTGTGACTGGCAATACAGTATAAAAATAAAAAAACACAACTAATAACACAATCTGAATTTTGTGTAAAACTTGGGGGGTGCGCCCTAAAATCAAGCTCGCCCCGCAGTCCGCAAAACACAATATATATTATGCAATCCAACTCAAGAATTAACAAATGAATGAATGGATTACTGAATAACTGGCTTTAAACTGACTATATTCATACATTTAGACATAATTAACAAAGCCATTGCAATGGAGTGCAGGGATTAGAAGTTTGGTCTGTCATTATGAAACAGTTGATATAATAAAGGATTTTTCAATTTTTTGACAGTCTTACACACACACATCTTGCACATAGACATCAAAATATCATTATGAACTCTGATTTTGTCCCCTACATTCCTACACACACACGACTTGCACACACACACACACCCCTCCCACCCCTCGATTCGCACACACATTAACGGTCGCTTGCTCATATTATAAATTCACATAACAGAGTAAGCTCAAAACTAAAGCTAAAGTACCACAGTAGCACTTTTCACCTATGCATCTCAACAATTACTAATGGTGTGAGTACTGTGCAAAAATAAGAGAGAAAAAAGTTTATCCTTTTCATATTATCATGCATGTGTAAGTAATTTATTATGGAGTTGTTGTTACTCACAAAACAAATTGCAAATTATATGCCAGATTCAATGTGTGAGTCTCAAGCACTATCTTGTTCTTAAATAGAAAGACAAATCAGGTAATGACTGATATGGACAAAACCTATATATACAGAAAACAAAGCATCAAAAACATTTAAGCCAATCATCCACTCCTGATAGTCTTCACCTCTTCACCCACAACTATCAATGAGTGGCTTGTAAACACCCCACTCATGTGCAAATTTGTCAATATTTCCCTCCATAGAATGGCAGGACAATTCCACCCAGTATCTTTGTTTCAAAATATTTTTAAATGCTGTTGAACATGGAATGGTTTTGTTCAGTTTACATTTATATACATAGAATTTAGCTAATAGAATAATCAAATCCATCACCCCCTGTCTTCAAGTTTTGTTTCCACCCCAAAATAACAAAGGTTTCTGATAAGTGAAAATTCAGAGTATGATCACAACAGTCATGTATCCATGAAATAAGATTTCTCCAAAAGGTCTGAACATAGTTACAAGTCCAAAAAAGGTGAACTAGAGTTTGCTCCTCTCTTCCACAAAAACAACACAATGATGAATTTGAAATTTTACATAAAAACAGATATCTTTCAGTGGGTAGAAGTCTGTGTAGTAATCTTAACTGAAACCACCGTAACTGACAATCCGTTGTAGTTTTGAAGTGTTTTATAAATATTTTCTCCCAATTCAAAATTGTATTTGGATATCGCTGTTGCCATTTTCTGACACTGTCTGTCATACACTGATAAGTCATTTTAGTTGTTGTTAATTTAATGAAATTCCAGACTTTAGAATATTCATTGGCTAAATCATTACACAATTCTATTCCTAAAAACACTCTGTATTTGTTTATAGCTCTAATAATACCATTGTATAAAAGAAAATTGGTTGAAATCATGGGATATTTATTTTTAAAGTTATCAAAAGATAAGACTTTTCCTTCTGAGTCAACAAGATGCAGTTAATTTCATTTTCTGCCCATTCCCTTATATATACTATTTTTCTATCTCTAATAACATTTTTATTGAAATGAATGCTTTCAGAGATAAATTCTTGCGATTTTATAGGCTTACATTTTTCGGACATTGTTTTGTAGTGTTTTAGTACATCTAACCAAAATAAATTACTACCTTCTCCTGTTATTTCTGTGACATAATCACTACCAAAGACTGTTATTTTTTCAATATGCAGACAGATGTGAGCCAACATTTTTCTAAAAATATTATCTTCAGAATAAAAAATTCTTTTCAACCAAGATATTTTCATCGCAGACAGAAAATTATATACATTGAAAATTAGTGTATTAGGAGTTCAAATGAACAATTTTTGATGTGGTTGACCAGTGGTCAGTGTCACTGACCAGTGGTCATTTTGGCCTATTTTCACTGTTTGACTGCAAATTAGTGTATTAGGAGTTCAAATGAACAAATTTTGATGTCGTTGACCAGTGGTCAGTGTCACTGACCAGTGGTCACTTTGGCCTTTTTTTTATGTGGTTGACCATTGGTCAGTGTCACTGACCACTGGTCAACCACATCAAACCTTGTTAATTTGTTCATTTGAACTCCTAATACACTAATTTGCAGTCAAACAGTGAAAATAGGCCAAAGTGACCACTGGTCAGTGACAATAGTCACTGGTCAGTGACAATGACCACTGGTCAACCACATCAAACCTTGTTCATTTGAACTCCTAATACACTAATTTGCAGTAAAACAGTGAAAATACAGTGAAAATAGGCCAAAATGACCACTGGTCAGTGACACTGACCACTGGTCAACCACATCAAAAATTGTTCATTTGAACTCCGAATACACTAATTTGCAGTCAAACAGTGAAAATAGGCCAAAGTGACCACTGGTCAGTGACACTGACCACTGGTCAACGACATCAAAATTTGTTCATTTGACCTCCTAATACACTAATTAGCATTCAAACGGTAAAATTAGGCCAAAGTGACCAGTGTCAGTGGTCAGCTTGTTCATTTTATTTAACAAAGATTTAATAAAATAAAAAAAAGAACTTGTCAAGAATGAGTTTTTATAACTCCAACTTTCATTTGGACCGCCGTTTTGTTCAAATCATAATAGAAAATTTGGACAAAACGGCGGATCTAATTTGGACAAAACGGCGGTTAACAGTGTCATTCTTGACTGCTGTTTTTGTTGTCTATTTGTTGATGAATAATTGATTGTAAAGCACTTTGGGCTCATCTGAGGTAAAGCGCTATATAAATGTACTATTATTATTATTATTATTATTATGTGTGTGTGTATTGTCTGTCTGTCTGTCTGTTTGTGAGTGTTTGTACTTATTGACTAGCAGTGCTTATTACATTACATTTTGAAAGATAGGTGATTGACGGAACAGATTAAATTCCATGGGTTATGCAAGTTATAGGGAAAGCCTTATATGTTTGTTTTATGTATATGCAATAATTATATTGTCTTCTTGTTCTTCAGGACGGCACGGATAGCACGCAATCACTGTATTTCAAAACACACCTGAGAGCTGCCTATGCCTTGTGTACTGTGAGTGAACAGACTGATGTGTGTGTATGCATTTGTGTGTGTCTGTGTGTGGTTTTTTTTCCCCTCTTATTTTGTCTGTCTGTCCTCTGTCTCGATTTCAAGATTTCATGATTTATTGAATTCCAAAAGCCCCTTGGGAGTGCATGGAGGTTTTCTGAACAAAACACCATACAAACAAATACACAAGAAGTGCAAAGTGACGTTATTTTATTGACAAAACATATTTTGTTTTGTCTTGTTAATAAAACAATGTCACTTTGCACTTGTTGTATATTTGTTTGTATGGTGTTCTCTTTCAGAAAGACAAAACAAAATATGTCTCATCAATAAAATAACGTCACTTTGCACTTGTGTTCTGTATGGTGTTGTTGTTTTCTTCTTCAGAATCCTGACTATAATATTATTTTGTTCTTGAGAATCCTGACTATGGGAATGCCACTATTATTTTTTCTACAGAATCCTGAGTATGGGAATGCCACTATTATTTTGTTCTTCAGAATCCTGACTATGGGAATGTCACTATTATTTTGTTCTTCAGAATCCTGACTGTGGGAATGCCACTATTATTTTGTTCTTCAGAATTCTGACTATGGGAATGCCACTATTATTTTTTCTACAGAATCTTGACTATGGAATGCCAATATTATTTTTGTCTTCAGAATTGTGACTATGGGAATGCCACTATTATTTTGTTCTTAGGAATCCTGACTATTGGAATGCCACTATTATTTTTTCTACAGAATCCTGAGTATGGGAATGCCACTAATATTTTTGTCACTATTATTTTTTTCGACAGAATCCTGACTATGGGAATGCCACTATTATTTTTCTCTTCAGAATCATGACTATGGGAATGCCACTATTATTTTTCTCTTCAGAATCATGACTATGGGAATGCCACTATTACTTTTCTCTTCAGAATCATGACTATCATTTCACCACTATTATTTTGTTCTTGGGAATGCCACTATTATTTTTTCTACAGAATCCTGACTATGGGAATGCCACTATTATTTTTTTAACAGAATCCTCACTATGGGAATGCCACTATTATTTTGTTCTTCAGAATCCTGACTATGGGAATGCCACTGTTATTTTTGTCTTCAGAATCCTGACTATGGGAATGTCAATATTATTTTGTTCATCAGAATCCTGACTATGGGAATGCCACTGTTGTTGTGTTCTTCAGAATCCTGACTATGGGAATGCCACTATTATTTTTTCTACAGAATCCTGACTATCATATCGCCACTATTATTTTGTTCTCAGAATCCTGACTATGGGAATGCCACTATTATTTTTTTTGTTCTTCAGAATCCTGACTATGGGAATGCCACTATTATTTTTGTCTTCAGAATCCTGACTATGGGAATGTCACTATTATTTTTCTGTTCAGAATCCTGACTATCATATCGCCACTATTATTTTGTTCTTCAGAATCCTGACTATCATATCGCCACTATTATTTTGTTCTTCACAATCCTGACTATGGGAATGCCACTATTATTTTGCCTTCTATCATATCGCCACTATTATTTTGTTCTTCACAATCCTGACTATGGGAATGCCACTATTATTTTGTCTTCAGAATCCTGGCTATGGGAATGCCACTATTATTTTGTCTTCAGAATCGTGACTATGGGAATGCCACTATTATTTTTGTCTTCAGAATCCTGACTATGGGAATGCCACTATTATTTTGTCTTCAGAATCCTGACTATGGGAATGCCACTATTATTTTTGTCTTCAGACTCCTGACTATGGGAATGCCACTATTATATTTGTCTTCAGAATCCTGACTATGGGAATGCCACTATTATTTTGTCTTCAGAATCGTGACTATGGGAATGCTACTATTATTTTTGTCTTCAGATTCCTGACTATGGGAATGCCACTATTATTTTTGTCTTCAGACTCCTGACTATGGGAATGCCACTATTATTTTTGTCTTCAGACTCCTGACTATGGGAATGCCACTATTATTTTTGTCTTCAGAATCCTGACTATGGGAATGCCACTATTATTTTTGTCTTCAGACTCCTGACTATGGGAATGCCACTATTATTTTTGTCTTCAGACTCCTGGCTATGGGAATGCCACTATTATTTTTGTCTTCAGACTCCTGGCTATGGGAATGCCACTATTATTTTTGTCTTCAGACTCCTGGCTATGGGAATGCCACTATTATTTTTGTCTTCAGATTCCTGGCTATGGGAATGCCACTATTATTTTTGTCTTCAGACTCCTGACTATGGGAATGCCACTATTATTTTTGTCTTCAGACTCCTGGCTATGGGAATGCCAATATTATTTTTGTCTTCAGACTCCTGGCTATGGGAATGCCACAGCGTGTCAGGTGGTGGCCAACCTGTGTGTGCTAACTCTGTACAACGAGCAGCAGGGGCGCATCTGCAACTTCATAGTCACTTCCGCTCCCCAGTGAGTACCCGCTTCGCACAGTTTGAATGGTACCCTGTCCGTTTCATGGCATCTGCAGTGTTGAATTCACCCATCCTTTAAATCGTTTGCTTTCTTAAAAGTGTGGTTGTGCATCCTTCTAATCTGATTACTGGTAAACCATAGTATCTACTGTACCTAAGTAAAGCTGCAAACACTGCGTGTGTGTTGTTCTTTAGTTTAACGTCCTTTCACTAAAAGTGATTCAGACAATATTGTTGTGTATGGTAAGTGTGAGTGTGTGTAAGTATTAAAGTAAGTAATAGGATAGTGATGTACGCCTAATCATAACCCCCCCCCCCCCCCTCCCCCCCTCCCCCCCCCCCCTCTCCCCCCCCCCCCTTCTACCTACATTTTTGTTTTGTTGTGTTTATGCTTTTTCCTTCTGACACTGACAGAAATTACATGCCTATTAAAAATGTTTCCTCTTCTTTTCGTATTTGTTGCTCTCTTTGTTTTGCAGATATTAAAATGTTTAGAATAGTTTTGTTTTTCCTTCTTTCTTCCTTCCTTCCTTTTACTTTCACTTTCTTTCTTTCCTCAAGCACAGAAGACAGAAATATCTCTGAACAGTTCTGCCTTACCTCTTTTATTTTTTATTTTGTAAACTCAGGGACATGCTCTTTCACATATTGTATTACAGCAAAGACCCAGATATTAAATTTTTGAATATTCTTGTTGTTGTTTTTCCTTAGCTTGCAAAGACAATTGAAGATCTCTCTAAAAAAAGATGCAGTACATTTTCCTTTTTTCTGTCCCCTCAGATACTGTACTTCAATGAAGATCCAGATATTAAATGTTTGAAAAAAACGGTTGTTTTTTGTTGTTGTTTTTTTCCCCTTAGTTTTTGGCTTGCAAAGAAGATAGAAAATGTCTCTAAAAATAATTTTTCAGCACACACTTTTTTTCGTGCCCTCAGGGACGTCCTCCCTCAGATCCTGTACTACAGCGAAGACCCGGAGGATGTGGTCAGCGCTCTTGACATCCCCACTACCTACACCCTCGACCCCCCCACCACCATCCCCCTGCTGGCCGCCAAATACTCTTTGGACGGCCGTTACCTGGGCAACGTGCCGCTGACCGACGGGCTGCTTCAGCTGTGTGACACCACGGAAACCATCACCAACGCCGCTTACCATTTTGGAACCTACTACTCCTACAGTGTGAGTTTCTTTCTGGCGGGCAATAGGAATGGTTCAGAAATAATTAAGGGGAGTAATTTCAGGGTGTGTGGGAATGATCTTGCCCAATGGTCAACTTAGGACGCACATTTCACCGCCAGGGGGCAATCAAACCAGTAGGGGCTTAGCGCGTGATATTCTTAGATGGGGGTAGTGAGAGAGAGAGAGAGAGAGAGGGAGGGACTCATCTAACCCCCAACTAAGAATATCACATTGGACTCATCTCCCTCTCACTACCCCCAACTAAGAATATCACGTGCTAAGCCCCTACTGGTTTGATTGCACCCTGGCGGTGAAATGTGCGTCCTAAGCTGCTCATTCAATCAGTCAAACAGGGGAAGTTACTCTACCCCCCAAAAAAACATGAAAAAAACAAATTATGTTAGCATGCCCAAAGAAAATGCTTAATCTTTCTACCCTTCCAGGCTCTGTCACAATCAGCAACATCACTATCTCCTTCTCCTTTTCTGTCCGCAGTCTTGGTGTCACTTTGGATCAAAGTCTCTCCTTTCAGCAGCATGTGTCTAATATCTGCAGATCTGCCTATCTTGAGCTTTGTAAGATCAGTTCTGTTTGTCACTATCTCTCCACTGATGCCACAAAAACCTTGGTCTGTGCATTTGTCCTCTCGAGAATAGATTACTGCAATTCTCTTCTTGCTGGCCTTCCAAAGTACCTTCTCAACAAACTCCAAAGAATCCAAAACAATGCTGCACGACTAATCCTTACGTCCTCCAAGTTTGAACATGTTACTCCCCTTCTGCACTCTCTGCACTGGTTGTCAATCTCCGACAGGATCAACTACAAGCTTTCCGCTTTTAGTTTTGCTGTCATTTCTGGCTCTGCTCCTACTTACCTGTCTGATCTATTCATCTCGTCAGCTCTGTTCTTCTGATTCTCAAAAGCCAATCTGAAAATCCGTCTATTGGTTTAAATAATTTTTTTATTCAAATCAACAGGGCACACATACATCAATACATTGTCAACATAATGAGCAACAACAGGCTTAAAGCTTATAATGTGCTCGCTATCTACATGTATATTACATATGACGACTGTTGAAAACAACCATAAAAAACAACAAAAACAATGGCATAAACAATCAAAATAAGTTAACAAAGAACAAGTAAGAAAATAATGTCCATGAGTAGTTGGAAACTTGAATAACAAAGTTAGTAATATTTTACATCAAAGTTATCGAGCTAACTTCAAATATCGAAACTTGAATAAAAATCCATCTATTCTCTGAACACTACTGTCCACCATGATCGGATTGTGAGAATGAAAGCGTGTGCGGATGATGAAGGGCATGGGAAAGGTGGGAGACAGAAAGTGTGTGTGTTCGTGTGAGCGCTGGCATATGCTTGTGCATGTGCGCATATTTGCGTACATGCACGTGTGTGCGCGTGTGTGTATGCTCGTGCATGTCTAGGCATAGGTGTGTGTGTATGTCTGTATGTATGTGTGTATGTACATACGTATGTATGTATGTGTGCATGCATATGTAAATGATATGTTGTGTTAGTCAGTGTATGTGCTTGTGTGCGTGCGACCTCGTAGGATAAACACCAAGTCCCTTGAGATAGGATAAAAGCAATATCCCATTGCAAAGTCATAATAACTGATAATATCCTACTGTTCTAAACCATACCATTCCATACTGCACTGTTCCATGTTATTCTGCACAATGCTACGCTAATCCAAACTGTCTTATGCCACACATTACACCGCACCACACCACGTAATAAACTGAACTGTGTTTTGTTGTGTTTCAGTGCAAGATTAAGGCCAAGAATCTGTGGGACACAGCAAGATACCCACTGGTCTTCTACGACATCTGTATCCTTCACATATACTATAGAGATCATAAAAAGCACAAAGGTGTTTGTGTGAAACTCTAGTGGTTTTCCTGTAGAATGGCCAAACTGTAAAATAAAAAAAGCATTTATGGTAGATTTTCCTGCTTTTAGTTTTAGTGGTAAATTCTTGTTTGATGTATTTAATTACTTTGTTAACATTCAACTCTTGATTCTTCAAATCCTTCTCCCTTTCCCCTTTTCTTCTGTGTGTGTGTGCATATATGTGTATGCGTGTGCGCGCATGTGTGTGTGTGTATGCATGCGTGTGTGTATGTGCGTGTGTGTGTATTTGTGTGTGAATGTGCGCGTGTACACTCATGTTTGCTTAATCTTTGCCCAAATCATTTCACAACCACCAAAGTATTGCTGGTCCGCACTGTTTTTACCCTGACTATATTTGCTGAGTGGTTTGTTGAAGAAAGAAGTTTGTTGAAGCAGGGTTCATACTCCCCTTGAGAACCCTTGAACCCCCTTTAAATTTCAACCTGCACAAAAAGGTGTTTGAAAACCCTTTAAAATTAGAGAAAATTCTGTCAACCCTTGAGATCCCCTTGAAAATTGTTCCTGTGGACCTGTTGATTGTATGGATACTATTCTCATGTCTAATGAAATTTGAAGGGGATACGCGCCTTTTACTTCCCACGATGACAAATGATCAAGACTTTTGTCATAGCAACTACACATACTTCTAAGGTCAAAACTGAAAAGAAAACACAGGGTCACCGTGCTACTTTTCTTGTAATTCGTGGTCGAAATGTGTATGTTGGACAATTTTCGGGTAAAATCAGGTCTACTGAAAACTGGACACCTACACTTAAGTTATTAAAAACTTCTTCTTCTTCTGTGGTGGCGACCAACTTCTATTTACAGAAGTAAATGTACGCACTTTCAATTAATCTTGCCTGATACTGCAACCTATTTAGTATCAGAATCTATGTCAAATGGTAAGGAAATATAATTTGTGACTGCATGAGAAAAACAGACATAATGGAATTTTGGCATAAATTGAGATTTTAATTTTTCATGGTGGAGCAAATATTCCTTGTTAATACACTTT
Source organism: Phymorhynchus buccinoides (assembly GCA_017654935.2). Classification (NCBI taxonomy): domain Eukaryota; kingdom Metazoa; phylum Mollusca; class Gastropoda; order Neogastropoda; family Raphitomidae; genus Phymorhynchus; species Phymorhynchus buccinoides. The sequence continues at coordinate 19,404,401 of CM065695.1, read as the reverse complement.
GTGTGCTTTTGCGAATCACAAATGAAAAGTAACATAGATCTTGCGAAATATTATTTCTGGTGCTGATTCTATGTACAAATCCATGTTTTCGACATTTTGACTGGAAGCATTCAGATCATGTATCGCCTTATTTTTGCGCATGTCTGCTTTTTTTTTTAATGATCATTGATACTTTGATGACCCTTTAAGAATTCAAATGTCCCCTGGAAAAAGTCCTTGATTTTGTTTCCAGCTCAAGAGTGGGAACCCTGTTAAGAAAGTTTGTTAAAATATGGTAATTTTGCATTGTTCGGTCTGGTTGTCCTTTGACCTGTGCTAGATTTGAGGTACGAGGATGAAGGGGAGCAGCGGCTGTACAAGATTCCTCTGCGCATCCTGAATGCCCGGGATCAGTCCAGCAACCTGATGAACGCAGGTACTGTGTTGCAGTACTGGTAAACAACCACAATGACTTGATATACTATGTTTTAATTCCTCTTAAGGTCGAAATGCACATCGTTAGTTTTTTCTCTTTCCCCATGGCAACACAGTGCAGGCATGGGAATTGTCCGCCGTTCAGCAAATTTCCGCCGAAATGAAATTACTTTTCCGCCCCCCAAAAAAATCGCCTTAACAAAAATCTGTAATGCGACACCAGTTGCACCTCGCGCTTCCCGGAATGGGATCATTTACGCATGCGCGATAGGTCATTACTTCCTCTTTCAAAGAAAATGGCATCCGTGTCAAGAATCGTTCAGCGTGGAGAATAGTTTGTGATGATAGTGGCTGCGAAAATGCTTGGAGATGGGACTGGTTGTCTGCTGCAGTGAACGGAGAAGAGCTCAGGCTGAACATTCGAAAGGTCAGCCTTTCAGGTCAGGCGTTGTGCTTGGCTTGCAATAAGCCATAAGCATTATAGTTACGCCAGTCGCGGTGGTGTGGCATTGATTACGCATCTCAGCACTACGCCTAACAAGCACGTGAAAGGGCGGTCAGATAAAACGAACAATCAACGTTTACCAGATAAGTTGCTATTGAACCTCATGTGGCTAAATATAACTCAGGCTATTTTACACACACACACGGGGACACACACACACGGGGACACACACACACACACACCAGTGTTGATTCTAGAGCGCGGTCTTGCGGGATTCCCGCATTTTCCCCCCCTAGGATGCATGAAATCGCGAACAGTGCGGCCCAACTCACGCACAAAAATAAAAACGAACGCACTTTTACTTAGCGAGTGCGTAGTCGCGGCTGCTGTGTGTATAACCTTCTCAATACTGAGTGAAACAGAGCATCCTTTCTGTCCTTGTTTCTGATTGGCCGATGACTCTGGCTTTGTCCAATCACACACATTTTCACTCAGGAGCACAAATTTTCAGTCCGCCATTTTTGTTTCGAGGCACACTATCGAGTTCAATGCTACAGCCAGCGATTCTCATTCTGTTGTAGGGCCTCTAATGTGTAGTGAGCAAAGCAATCAAAGCAAACTTGTTTAATTTCGTGGCCTATCAACGAAGGATGTTTGTACAACTAAGAATACACGCAATGGGTCAGGAAGTGAAACGGAACTCGCGATGCCGACAGATGTATCATTACTGCCAACCAGATCCGAGATTGGAACTTCTTGAAACTGCCTTGCACAACGAACTGGAAAGACACGAAAAACAGTCTTTCCAAAGGCTTGGTTGTGTTTCAAGGAAGAGAGCGAGGGCAATAACATCCACTATGAGAGCTTTGACGCAATCACTGAATCAGCGAAAGTCACAACTCGAACTCGAAAAATCTTGAGTGCGGCATTTGAATGCGGAAGTAGTGAAGTGAGAACTTCGGCCTGAGCACAATGCTCTCTCTCTCTCTCTCTCTTTCTCTCTCTCTCGCACACACAGACACTGTAACACAGGTTCTCTCTGTTTAAATGTTCTCACCCTTCTTCCTCCCTCATTCACTTTTTCCTCATTCATTGTGTGAATGTGTCTTAGTTTAAAGTTACTGTCTCACTTTTTAAGATATTTTTTCCTGTCTATTTTTTGGTCCCTGTCCCACCACACACTCATACTCATTCTACTGTAACCCACTCTCTCTCTCTGTGTGAGCCACACAAATTCAGGTTCGAACTTTACTCAATGAAAGATACAATGAAAACCAAAAATAAGTATTAGGTGTTTATTTTAATAAGAGAAAATGTTAATGTCCCAGGTCCAGACAAGGTACAAAAGGAGAAACCCAAATTTCTAGACAACTAATTCCAAAAGGAGGATGCAGTGCTCTCTGCACACAATGAAAGCAACAACAATTTCTTAGTCAAAAATAGAAATCAATGTTTCCAAGTACACAACATTCTTCGAAAAAATAATGGCAGTTACGTGTTATGCATGTGAGTTGTGTGTGTGTGCGTGTGTGTGTGTGTGTGTGTGTGTGTATGCATGCCTGGGCATATGCATAAGTATGAGTATGGTTGTAAATGCAAATGTAAGTTCAACTAACCACTAAACTTCTAAAATATCAAGGTTTTGTGAAAACCCAATATCAACCATAAGTACTGTGAAACCAATCCAAAAATATCAGTTGCAACAACAATAACTAAGACTACAATGAAAATGCACTCCAAACATACACAAAGTAATGTGGAGTCTAAACTCCATGTGGCTGCATCCAACCACCCACAATAATTACAATGGCTCCCTTAGCCAATCACACAAAACTCCAACAACTTCACTTGGATGACATGAACTTTTGTTCATTCATGGCAAAACTAGGAACATTACTTTCACTGTGCTTCATCATTCCTATCCAAATATTTGTTCCCTGGACAGTAAACCTTGCGCCAGTAACCTTCATAAGGCTACTCTAGTATACATAATTGTCCAGAGTGTGTGCATGATGCTGTCATGCATCATTTTACCCAAGCTATGGCCACTAAGGCATTACAAGTTCTGCCTTTCATTAACTTCTCCAACTTGGCAATTGCACTCATTTGCATCACCTTGTTTCAGACCTGTTTACCCCATACACGAGTCTTGAGTAGTCTGGAAAGCTGAAATGAGTAGTTTTGGTGCAAAATGAGTAGTTCTATTCATTAAACCATCAAACGATGTTCACTGAAAATGAGTAGTAATCAAGAATTAAAGAGCATTATTTTCAATTTTTAAGAGTAGTAGAGATCCAAATTGAGTAGAATACTACTTGAAAAGAGTAGAGTAAACAGGTCTGTTGTTTATCTCTATCCTTCTGCCATTTTGTCTCACCCATAATTTCACCAAAATTACTTGCACTCAATATTAAATCCAATTGAGTAAAATCCATACAGGTTTCCTTTCACAACATCGATACATTTTACAATTACAACAAAAATCATTAGCACAATATTCACCGCAACTAATATAAATCAACTATACAATACATCAGCCCCATAATGTAACATCCCAAACATTAACTACCCAAACCCTTTTTAGTCCTACCAATCATCAACATAAATTCAACTGGTATGCCATGTGGCAGCATAGCCATAGGGAAAATTTTGCACCTCCTAAAACAAAGTTTCCTAAAAATCCTTTTAATGCTAAAATAACTGTCCCAACAAACAAAATATTCCAGCCAACAGTAAATAAAAACATATTATTATAACTACTTTAATAAAATAGCACTTACTTGATTTAAAGAACACAAGCACAATTTTCAACAGCCCAGCTGAAACTCACAACTTGGTGGCTGACAAGAAAATGGCGGAAAAGGGGGGGGGGGGGCAGGAAATGGCAACCAAACAATACATTAAATGTATCCTTACACATTGCTTTAAATTAGTTGTCCCTAACAAATACAATAATATAAACTGCACTGACTATTATTAGAGGAAAACAATACAATAAAAAACCCACAATACCCTTTATCTTTTCTCTTCCACAGATTAAATATCTAAACAAAACTATATTTTATATATGTAATAACAACTAGAAGGATGTACTGCGGCTACAGGTGTAGCTTTGCAGTTTGGTGACCTACCAAAAATGTTCCCCTCCCACGGACAAATATTTTGGAAGGTTACACTACTTTCTAGTCTCTTCCTCTCCTGCCCCCCCCCCCCCCCCCCCCCCCCCCAACTTCCAAGTCAACTCTCATTTAGAATCTATATGCAGCTAGAAAGTTTGCAAGACCAAGAAAGTTTGTAAGGTTGAACTAGTTTCATACATTTTAAAAGAAAAGCAATACTAACATTTTTAAACGTTTTAGCATGCACATACAATTTAGTTAATATGCCCCCTTTTTTGTTAGCTAGGGGAGCCCAGGGGCTCCTTTTTTCCAATCTAGGGAGCCCTTGGGCTCCCTTTTGAAAAATCCTAGAATCAACACTGCACACACACACACACACACACACACACACACACCAGCACACATACACACAGACACACACACACACATATCCAGAGGACACACACAAATGCACTCACATGTGCGCGCATAGACACATGCACACATAAATACATACACACACACAATCACATACACATGCACACACACAAAAATGACACATGCATGCACACACACACATGCATGCACACACAAAGACGCATTCTTTGTGTGTGCTGATAATGGAATTACTTAATTTGAGTGAGCTGAAAATGATTTTAAACTATCAGTTCTAATGCTGTTTTTATGCTTCAATTACTAAAGAAGCTTCAGCTTCAGGGGGCTTTGACCCCTGACCCCCACTTTTCAGGGGGGGTTTACTTTTTCCAATTCCCATGCCTGACAGTGATAGGCAAGTAATATAATTACTAGAGTATCAATTTGTTGCCATGAGGAAAGTCTGAAAACTAAGAACATGTATTTCAACCTTTAATTTTCAGTAAACAAAAAAATTACCCTACAAACAGGGTTTGTACAGGGTCATTGAAACCTTGAAAAGTACTGGAAAATTGACATGGCCTTTTTCCAGGGCTTGAAAAGTGCTTGAAAAACAGCAAAGGCCCCAAAAAGTCTTAGAAAAGTCCTGGAATTTTCAAAATTGTCTGACCAATGTCCTTAATCTCAATCCATCAAAGTCAAAATCTCCTCCACAAAAAATAATTGAAGGTTAAAACTGAATTCAAATAAAAAAACTAAAAAAACTTTAAAGGTCATACCGATATCGCGATCATAGCAGATGACAATTGCGTGACTTGTCTGCCGCTGAAGTTACTTCCCTTTACCATACTTCCGTTTTCCAACAAAATGGAGACTGCATTTTCAACGATGTTTGGCTGAGAAAAAAAAAGAATATCAGAGCTGGTTAGCTCCGTCAACAGATAGTTGAAAATTGAAAGCTAGCTGCACAGTGTGCAAAAAGAACTTTGACATCATCAGCATCGACGAGAGTGCTGTAAAAAGCCATTGTCAAGGCCAGAAGCACAAGCAACTCAGGCAGGAACGAAACCGACATTGACCGGTATGCCAGATTGAGTCCTTGAAATTTAGTAGACTGGTCCTGGAAAAGTCTTAGAATTTTTTTGACACAGATCTGTACGAACCCTGTACAAATGAACAATTTTAAAAGTAGAACAAGAATAAAGAAATCCTAAAAAAAACCTCTTTAGAAAACATTGAAATAGCGCAAAGCTTGAACAAGTGAGAGTTGGAATAGATTTCAAGGTTGTGTGTGTGTGTGTGTGTTTAATTTAATGTCTATCCACAACTTGTGATATTAGACGGTCGAAGAAAGAAGTTTGTTTTCAAGGTTTTCAGTTCATGCGTGCAAGTTCTTTTCTTTGGGGTGAAGTGGTGAAGTTGTTTGTGCATGCATAAAAGGGGTAGAGTTAAGAACTGGAATGTAACGCTTTTCTGACAAGTTGCTTGACATTGAACCGCCATGCGGAAAACATAGTGTCATAAATCGTAAGACATCATGTCACAAGAAAAGTCAATATTCCCGTCATTTGAGGTCAGATTACATCATTTTTCTTCATATAATGTAACCGTCTGTGTTTTATCTTTTCAAATTGTTCTTACAGCTTTGTTAGATAATGCACTTTGCCTTTAATCAGCTGGTAAGTCCAACACATCAAAGTTGACCAATTTTGATTTACGAGAGATTAATTTCTGGGTGGTGGAATATCAGAATTTATGATATTTTTCTTTCCATGATATCTCTAACTAGTCTAAGCCTTTGTCAACCAGAGGATATCTATGTCTGTGCGATCATGTTGACTGACTCTGTGCTTTACAGTGACTGAGTGACACAATGCTGGCACCAGTGACAGAGATGCCTACCATCACGTCTACTCCATATATGTCCTGGACAATAAGAAAATCGGTCATGGTGTTCTGATAATACGATTTTCCGTTGCCTGTTCCGGGAGAAAAGCAGTTGTGGAGTACAAAAATATGGAACTTCTGAAATTGTGGAGGGCAACCATTATCAACTTTTGAGTGGTGGGAGTTTGTCTTTTGTCTGCTTGCAATAATATCGCAGATTGTTATTTGTCGCATAGAAGAAAGTAGCTTATTTTTCATACTATAAGGCACTATTGGTGCGCCCTCTATATTTGACACAAAATGCAGATTGTGTTATTACACCTGTGTTTACTATAGTGTTCATCATAATTATAAGGCGCAGGGGTCTCAGTCTGCGTAAAATTAAAAAAAGTATCACCTTTAGTCCGTAAAATACAGTCGCTTTCAAATGATCCCAGATAAGCGAAAAGGCTGTCAATTATGCTAGGGAAGAAAACAAACGATCAACATTTTTTTTACAATTTGTGAACTTTTCTTACGTCCTTCGGCATAGCAAGGGGAATGACATGGGCGATTATGCCAACTTGGTGACCAAGTAAGCTACATTTTCTTGTCATGTTCCGAAACATCGTGGTAAATTCATGATTTTTAAGGTTTTATGTTCTTGAAAATGGAAACTTGGGTTAGGCATCTCTGCATTGCACTGCTGTTCGGGGCAGTGGGTGGATGCCTCGTGCCTCCATACGGGGAGCTGGATGATCCCACCCCATCTCTCCCCGTGGGGATACTGGGGAGGTCTTTCGTAAAAATAGTTCCCCCACCTTCTGGAATTTCTGTGCTTGTAGTTTCCTCTAATCTGCCACTCTTTGACTCTGCCTTTTCCTTTTGCTTTCTATCATCTACTATCTTTTTCTGACTTATTGGCCCATTCTCCTACCTTTTTTCCAAAGAAATCTTCCAAATAACTTTTCTTCTTTGAGCTCCTCCGAAATCGGAATGTGTTGTCTGTACGCAGTGGGGAGACCAGTGAAAACTGAAAACCGGACACATACGTACTGTATCCATTATGGCCTTTTGGCCTGGGAACACAGAAGAAGAAGAAGAAGAAAAAGCACTGCTGTTTCTGTGTGGTGTGTGCAGGTGATGTGAATGACTGGAGGATCACCCGCCGCTTGTTTCTGGTAGACAACCAGATGAACATATCTCCCACATCAACAGGTCAGTCCTTTCTCCCCCACATCTTGATAGGCCTCATTAACCCCTTCCCTGCCAGCCCCATGTCTACTATGGGACATGTGGTGGCATTGATGATGGACGTTCTGATGTCACTATTCTGGAATGCTGGTTTTTACTTTAGAACAGTTTTGAAAGATGTATCTCTAGACCATTTAGTCAGATTGAGTCTAACAGGCCTCTTGTCAATGTCACGATTACAAGAAGATAATCTTTCACATCCTTCACTGCCAAATCTCTGAAATGTACTACACAGGTGATATCAACAGTTTGAAGGGAATAATAATAATAATAATAATGACAACTTATATAGCGCTTATTCTCCTTACTTATTCTAAGCGCTTCACAAAAAAGTTAAAAATCTGAGCAGAAACAACAAAACAACGCACTTATCATAAGGAACAACCCGAAATGAAATAACAATAACTACATTTACATCACCACCCCCCACCCCCCTTCACACTCCCCTGGAATCCAAACCATTACAAATAGCGTTTTCCACACAAAAGGCATTTTCTCACACTACCCCCCCCCCCCCCCCCCCCTCGGCCCGCTCCCGCATTCACCATCCCCCTTCATAGACCTCAAGCTGTCGTCTCCCAGCACACATGCATGCACACACGCGCTCGTGCGCGCATGTGCAGAGGGACAAATACCCCTAACACACACGCACACGCACACGTATACACACACACACACACACGCACGCATGCAGCTCGTCCTGAAAAAACATATGAAATGCAGTATGTTTAAATGAATAAACTTGAAACATAATAATAATGTTTAAACTTTGAATAACTCGGGGAATGCAGCTGTTTTGCTGATGAATGATCAAAAGGGGTGAACATCCCAATACTATTTTGTATTGAGGCTAACAGTTCTCTTTTCTATTCTTTTTCTCAAGTTTTCTATAAAATAAAAAAAAAGCTTGACTTTTGCAAAATGTTGTACTTTGCCCTATTTTTGTTTTATTAAAACAACAAGCACGAAAGCATGATTTTTTGGTCTGTTTGTCAAATACAGATGGCGAAGGCACAGGAGAAGCACAGGAAGCATTGTACGTGCGCTACGCCAAAGAAATCACCCTGTCCATCAGCCTGCAGGATGACACGTCGGATGGGACCATCAAGGTCCCCTACTTTACTGTCGACTATGATGAGATGTCGCTACAGGATGCGGATAATGGTGACAGTGTGGAGGTGTGTCACTCATCCTGTGTCATCATCTGTGTTTTACTCGTCTAACGCCATGGTTTTGTTGTTGTTGACGTTCTTGGTTGTCCGTTGCATCTCAAACGACAAGAGGAGGGTGATTATTATTTTTATTTTTTGGAGTGCTCATGCGTTGCTTTAGCTGAAGAAACTGTCACATAAACTCTAAAAAAATAGACAAACACTTGGCAGGGCGCTTGGCACAGCATGTCTTTGCATTTGGTGGGAGTGTAGAGTGATATTTTGGGCGAATGCATTTGCCCATGGTGCTAGAAGAGTTAAAAAAGATTGTGTGTCACAGAGCAGTGGAAAAGTGATAGGACAAACTGTCCTGAAACAGGACAATCAGTAGGATAAACTGTCCTGAAACAGGACAATCAATAGGACACAATGTCCTGGCTCTTGCTGAAATCAATTTGGACAAACTGTCCTGAAACAGGACAATCAGTAGGACACAATGTCCTGGCTCTTGCTGAAATCACTGTTGACAAACTGTCCTGAAACAGGACAATCAGTAGGACACAATGTCCTGAAACAGGACAATCAATAGGACACAATGTCCTGGCTCTTGCTGAAATCACTGTTGACAAACTGTCCTGAAACAGGACAATCAGTAGGACACAATGTCCTGGCTCTTGCTGAAATCAATTTGGACAAACTGTCCTGAAACAGGACAATCAGTAGGACACAATGTCCTGGCTCTTGCTGAAATCACTGTTGACAAACTGTCCTGAAACAGGACAATCAGTAGGACACAATGTCCTGAAACAGGACAATCAATAGGACACAATGTCCTGGCTCTTGCTGAAATCACTGTTGACAAACTGTCCTGAAACAGGACAATCAGTAGGACACAATGTCCTGGCTCTTGCTGAAATCAATTTGGACAAACTGTCCTGAAACAGGACAATCAGTAGGACACAATGTCCTGAAACAGGACACTCAGTAGGACGCAATGTCCTGAAACAGGACAATCAGTAGGACACAATGTCCTGAAACAGGACAATCAGTAGGACACAATGTCCTGAAACAGGACAATCAGTAGGACACAATGTCCTGAAACAGGACACTCAGTAGGACACAATGTCCTGGCTCTTGCTGAAATCAATTTGGACACTGTCCTGAAACAGGACAATCAGTAGGACACAATGTCCTGGCTCTTGCTGAAATCACTGTTGACAAACTGTCCTGAAACAGGACAATCAGTAGGACACAATGTCCTGGCTCTTGCTGAAATCACTGTTGACAAACTGTCCTGAAACAGGACAATCAGTAGGACACAATGTCCTGGCTCTTGCTGAAATCAATTTGGACAAACTGTCCTGAAACAGGACAATCAGTAGGACACAATGTCCTGGCTCTTGCTGAAATCACTGTTGACAAACTGTCCTGAAACAGGACAATCAGTAGGACACAATGTCCTGAAACAGGACAATCAATAGGACACAATGTCCTGGCTCTTGCTGAAATCACTGTTGACAAACTGTCCTGAAACAGGACAATCAGTAGGACACAATGTCCTGGCTCTTGCTGAAATCAATTTGGACAAACTGTCCTGAAACAGGACAATCAGTAGGACACAATGTCCTGAAACAGGACACTCAGTAGGACGCAATGTCCTGAAACAGGACAATCAGTAGGACACAATGTCCTGAAACAGGACAATCAGTAGGACACAATGTCCTGAAACAGGACAATCAGTAGGACACAATGTCCTGAAACAGGACACTCAGTAGGACACAATGTCCTGGCTCTTGCTGAAATCAATTTGGACACTGTCCTGAAACAGGACAATCAGTAGGACACAATGTCCTGGCTCTTGCTGAAATCACTGTTGACAAACTGTCCTGAAACAGGACAATCAGTAGGACACAATGTCCTGGCTCTTGCTGAAATCACTGTTGACAAACTGTCCTGAAACAGGACAATCAGTAGGACACAATGTCCTGGCTCTTGCTGAAATCAATTTGGACAAACTGTCCTGAAACAGGACAATCAGTAGGACACAATGTCCTGGCTTTTGCTGAAATCAATTTGGACAAACTGTCCTGAAACAGGACAATCAGTAGGACACAATGTCCTGACACAGGACAATCAGTAGGACACAATGTCCTGGCTCTTGCTGAAATCACTGTTGACAAACTGTCCTGAAACAGGACAATCAGTAGGACACAATGTCCTGGCTCTTGCTAAAGTATCTAGGATAAATTCAGCCAGTATTACATTTCTGTAGGTCGTTTGTGACCCAGCACTGCGAAAGGAACCTTACGGGGATACGCGGCGTTTACTTCCCACGATGACAAATGATTAAGGCTTTTGTCATAGCATCTACACATAGTTCTAAGGTCAAAACTAAAAAGAAAACACAGGGTGACCGTGCTACTTTTCATGCAATTTGTGTTCGAAATGTGGGGGGTTGGACAATTTTCGGGTAAAATCAGGTCTACTGAAAACTGGACACCTTTCATACACTTAAGTTATTAAAAACTTCAATTAATCTTGCCGGATACTGCAACCTACGTAGTATCAGAATCTATGTCAAATGGTAAGGAAATATAATTTAGTCAATAGGAAATTTAAGAAAATTGTTGCCGTATTGACATATTTCACGAAATTGTATTGTTCAAATGCCTGTAGAAAGAAACTCAACGATGAAATAATTCTAGTTTTTTGATAATATATGAAATAATGTATCTCCTCCATACTAAGCACAAAAAAACAGTATGTCACTGTGCTTTTTACTGAACACCATGCACATTTTCAACCCCACCCCTATTTTTCCACGGGACTCACGTCAAGTAAGTAAGTAAGTAATAGTACATTTATATAGCGCTTTACCTCGAATGAGCCCAAAGCGCTTTACAATCAATTATTCATCAACAAGTAGATAGCAAAAATAGTATTTAACGTAAATGTTTTTTAAGGACAAACCAGCAACAACGCATATACAAAGCAACTCTCTCTCTCTCTCTCTCTCTCTCTCTCTCTCTCTCTCTCTCTCTCTCTCTCTCTCTCTCTCTCTCTCTCTCTCTCTCTCTCTCTCTCTCTCTCACACACACACACACACACACACACACACACACACACACACACACACACACACACACACACACACACACACACACACACACACACACACACACACACACACACACACACACACACACACACACACACACACACACAAACACACACACACACACACATTATTCATCTTTCATTCAGTAAGCCATAGCAACTGAGTTGCACGGACTGACCACATACACCAACACACACACACACACACACACAAACGTTAGCGGATGCACATACAGATACACTCACACACAACGTACGCACAGACATACACACACACATGCATACAGACACACACACGCACATGCGTGCACACATAACCCACAAAACCAAAACACACACAAGCACACATGCGTGCTCACACACATACACAACTCATTCACTCACACACACACACACACACACACACACACACACACACACACACACACACACACACACACACACACACACACACACACACACACACACACACACACAACAAGACACAGCACAAACCTCTTATTCAAACTTCCCTCACGTGCACACAACGATAGACAACTGATCAAGTATTTAGGGTGCAGCAAGAAAAAAGATGGGTTTTAAGAGATATTTTGAATGAGGAGACTGAGTTGGAGTGTCGGAGAGGAGAAGGCAGAGAATTCCAAAGAGATGGTGCTTGACAGGAAAAAGAACGTTGGCCAGCAAAAAGAGTTATATCCCTTAATACTTTTGTTGTTGACAGTTTTATGAGATATGTTCTTTTAGTAACGCGGTTTTAGTAGTTACTAAGAAATGAATATGTTTAAAATAATCATTATATTCTAACAATACAAACATTTTAGCGATATACTTTTCACAAATATAAATAAATTTGTATATTTTCAAAAAATGTCTTGCACCACTGGGAGTCCGCCAGATTATGCTAGCACGATCAATCACAGAGAGAGTAGGCCATTTCATTCACAATTTCGTCATTTCATTCTTACGTCATCTTATTCATATGTCATTCATTCACTGAAACCCTTTAGTAGTGTTTCTTACGACACAGTCAGCCACTAGGGGAAAATTAGCGCCACCTGTATCCTGCATATCCCCTTAAGTTAAGTGTCAAACTGACAATTCTGAGAAAATTATACATTTGAAAACTTCAGACAATTCTCTTTCTAATGTTACAGGAACCATTCTCGTATCTTTTTTCTTTCCAGAGTTATGAGCATTTAAATTTAGTTGGGTGAGCGTCGCCCATTTTCACAAAACACTGTCTAAATCTAGCCTAGCTGAAGAAAATGCGGTGACCTACTTGTTTTAGAACACTTATAAGACCATTTAGAGACCATATTAAAGATTATCCTTTATAAATATGAAAGATAAGATGTTAGAGAGCACAAAAATACCCATAACTCAAAATTGACAGAAAATGAGATTTTTGAATTTGCATTCCGTGGTGCTGGGTCACATTGGTCCTGACAGGGGGAACACACTGAGATTCGAAGGAATCCCAGACTTATTGTCCGTAGCGTTTACCAGCAATTTCTATTTCCATAGAGTTTCTGAAGAGTTACTATTCTTTATCTTTCCAAATTAATTTATGTCTGATCACAATGTTGAGCAAAATATTGTTTTTTGTTCTCACTGCTTCAAAATCAAAATGATCAATAGCATTCCATCTGGTTGACATTGAGTGGTTGTGCAAGGGAGCTATTCACAGTGAACACTCGTGTAGAAAGACTAAGAGTGAAGATCTCTCATTCATTAGGGCAAACTTGTCATGAGTGTGTGAGTCAAGTCAAGTCATAATCATCTTTATTGAGGGTTAAAGAATTAGCGGACAAAGCTTTTTTTCATTCTGCCTCTTACTCTGTGTGTGTGTGTGTGTGTGTGTGTGTGTGTGTGTGTGCTATCTATGCTCATAGTCATAGTATAAATCACTACATTGTAAACAGCCAGTTCCAGGGTTGAAGAAATGAATGTTTAATATATCACTTTATTGTCACAACTAGCTATTGATCAATGCGTGTGTATGTTAGTGTGTGTTAGTTCTTTAGTTTAACGTCTGTAGTTACTGTGCATGTGTGTGTGTGTGTGTATGCATGGGTGTGTGCATGCATGTGTGTGTCAAGTCAAGTCAAGTCAAAATTATCTTTATTGACGATAAAAGATAAAGCTTTTTTACATCCTGTACATCATGCATGTGTGCATGCATGTGTGTGTCCTACACTCATGATATTCTCTGTGTGTCTTCCTCTCTCCTCCTCTCTCTTGCTGTGCCGCTCTTTCAGGTGTCGTTCAAGGTGTCCTACTCCATGTCGTGGGGCACGTTCCGGTTCAACTTCCGCATTGCCGTGGGCGTACTGGGCTCCTCCACAGCCCTCTACGCGGCCTACCGCAGCTGGGTGTGGTCCAAGCGGGCCGGCCGGCCCTCCATCGACTTCCCCACCCTGGTCAATTTTGTCTTCTACATGGCCTCGTCGCTTAGCAACATCTTCTTCGTCGTCACCTTCTGCATGGCCTTCTACTGGTTCGTCTTTTTCAAGGTGCACGCTGGTTTTCGTTTCGTATGTGTTTTGCACATTATTTCTGTTTCGTTGTTTTTAAAAAGATATTGTTTTGCCAAGAGCACACTGGATGTGAGAAAGCAAGCACATATTCATTTGCACATTCTATTACTTTCTATAGATAACATTTGTTTGTTAGTTTGCTTATTAATTTTTTTCTCTCGACCATCTCTCTCTCTCTCCTTTTGACACTCGACCAGCAGCAGTGAAGCGAAAGCTGGTTAATGTTTTATGTCTGTTTGCTCCTGACTTATCTATCTATCTATCTGACTATCTATTTTACCATGATAGCCTTTGAACTAGGACCCTCAACATTTGCATGCGGATAGGTAGTTAGGATATCTCGGCTGAGTTTGAAGATGGAGGTCATTGATCAAAGGTCAAGGTCACTGGAGCCCAAAATGCTGCCGTTCTGCTGGTTGATCTAGCATTTTCACAATCTAGTTTGACACAGTTTTCTGTTGCCCTGCAGCGACAGGATGTGATCTACCTTGTGCACCCGTTAGGCATCATAGCAGACCTTTTTTCCCTTACAGATTTGTCTGTAATTATTACGTTTCGGTTGCGCTATTATGGTCAGCAACCCAAAATTTGACTTTTCCGCTGAATGAGTGTGGAAATTTCAACAAAAGTTCCGACAGTAGCGGAAAATCCTGGTGGAAGGATTTCTGGGCCACTGAAATTACTCATTTCAGAGCATGGGATTACTGTCGGTAAAAAGAGCCTGTTCATTGCAGCCTTCACTGGGCTCTTTCTGTCTCTGCCTCTCTCTCTCTCTCTCTCTCTCTCTCTCTCTCTCTCTCTCTCTCTCTCTCTCTCTCTCTCTCTCTCTCTCTCTCTCTCTCTCTCTCTCTCTCTTAGTCTCTCTCTCTCTCCCTCTCTCTCTCCATTGTAATCTTCACACTTACTCTTACCCTGCAGCGACAGGACGTGATCTACCTGGTGCACCCGTCGGGCAAAATAGTGAAGGAGTGGGAGAGCCTGTTCATCGCGGCCTTCATCTTGCGTCTGGCCGGCCTGGTCCACACCATGGTGATGCAGTGCTCCACTGACGTTTTCCTTGTTGACTGGGAGCGCCCCCGCGGGGTCAAGAAAGGCCAGGACGGCAAGAGCACCTCGGAGGTGCCCGTCTCTATCTGGAGGACCCTGTTTGTGGCCAACGAGTGGAACGAGATCCAGACCCTGCGCAAAATCAACTCCAACCTGCAGGTACGGCTGTTGTTTTGTGGTTGTAGGCAAAGTTTTCGTAGGTAAGATTACTGGCAAGTGTGTGTGTGTCTGTTTGTTGCTAACGAGTGCAATGAGATCCAGACCCTGCGCATAATCAACTCCAAACTGCAGGCACGTCTGTTGTTCTGTTGTTGTAGGCAAAGTTTTTGTTGGTAAGATAACTGTCAAATGTGTGTAGGTGTGTGTGTGTATGTGGCCAACGAGATTTCATAGTTAAGATTACTGGCAAGTCTGTGTAGGTGTGTGTGTTTTTGTGTGTCTGTTTATTGCTAACGAGTGCAATGAGATTAAGACCCTGCGCATAATCAACTCCAACCTTCAGGTACAGCTGTTGTTCTGTGGTTGTTGGTAAAGTTTTCATAGGTAAGATTACTGGCAAGTGTGTGTGTGTGTGTTGCCAACAAGTGGAACGAGATTCAGACCTTGCGCAAAATCAGCTTCAACCTTCAGGTGAGGTACCTAAAGGTGCTTAAAATCTAATCGTTGCAAATTAGTTATTGAGGGTTGGTGGATGACATGACATGCATTCATTGGCAATACCAGTTTCATTGCAAATGTTATTGATTTGATTTCACTGGAAGAAACTGGACTCACATCCCAAGATTACTTAACGACTGTTTCTTTCAGATGTAACTGGCTTGGATCTGAATGCATTTCATCGTTTCTCTAGGTTCGTGCGAATGAACTAAGAGTCGTTTTGTTAGGATTTAGAATTCACCACTTACATTTGGCTGTGAAGTGCATGTACAGTGGAACCATGCTTAACGGACCCCCCCCCCGGTAATCCAGACAGTTTTGCTCAGTCTCTTCTCTTCTTAGTCATTACTGAAAGAGTCTTCAGTATAGTGACCGCTAGGGACAGTGTTGGCCAGTCTCTTCTCTTCTTAGTCATTACTGAAAGAGTCTTCAGTATAGTGACCGCTAGGGACAGTGTTGGCCAGTCTGTAGGGTGGTTGCTGTACTGAAGCTCACTGTACCATTGTTTTCTCCCCTGGCAGATCTTTGCTGTGGTGTTCCTGCTGGTGGTGGTGGGCTTTGAGGACACGAGCACCATGGACCCCAAGGGCACCGTGGACAAGGACTCCGACGACTACCTGGCGGCACAGTCCTTCATCTACCGCTACGCCCTGGCCTGCCTTGTCTACCTCCTTGTCGGTCAGTGATGTCAGTAGGCCCCGGTCATCGGCCATTGACCTATTAACATTGAAAATGTACTGTTGTATTATCCCCTGTCAGGACAAATGTCTGATTGAATTTTCAACACTGGCACGCCTCGTCTACCTCCTTGTCGGTCAGTGATGTCATCAGGCCCCGGTCATCGGCCATTGACCTATTAACATTGAAAATGTACTATTGTATTATCCCCTGTCAGGACAAATGTCTGATTGAATTTTCAACACTGGCACGCCTCGTCTACCTCCTTGTCGGTCAGTGATGTCATCAGGCCCCGGTCATCGGCCATTGACCTATTAACATTGAAAATGTACTATTGTGTTATCCCCTGTCAGGACAAATGTCTGATTGAATTTTCAACACTGGCACGCCTCGTCTACCTCCTTGTCGGTCAGTGATGTCATCAGGCCCCGGTCATAGGCCATTGACCTATTAACATTGAAAATGTACTATTGTGTTATCCCCTGTCAGGACAAATGTCTGATTGAATTTTCAACACTGGCACGCTTCGTCTACCTCCTTGTCGGTCAGTGATGTCATCAGGCCCCGGTCATCGGCCATTGACCTATTAACATTAAAAATGTACTATTGTATTATCCCCTGTCAGGACAAATGTCTGATTGAATTTTCAACACTGGCACGCCTCGTCTACCTCCTTGTCGGTCAGTGATGTCATCAGGCCCCGGTCATAGGCCATTGACCTATTAACATTGAAAATGTACTATTGTATTATCCCCTGTTAGGACAAATGTCTGATTGAATTTTCAACACTGGCACACCTCGTCTACCTCCTTGTCGGTCAGTGATGTCATTAGGACCCGGTCATCGGCCATTGACCTATTAACATTGAAAATGTACTGTTGTATTATCCCCTGTCAGGACAAATGTCTGATTGAATTTTCAACACTGGCACGCCTCGTCTACCTCCTTGTCGGTCAGTGATGTCATCAGGCCCCGGTCATAGGCCATTGACCTATTAACATAAAAAATGTACTGTTGTATTATCCCCTGTCGGGACAAATGTCTGATTGAATTGTCAACACTGGCACGCTTCGTCTTATTGATTTTTGCAAGAGCAAGAACATTTCTCCTATTGATTTTGCTTGATTCAGGACAGTTTGCCCTATCACTTTTTGAATAAAAAGAAATGCAGTCATTGTTTATTACACATAAACATTAATTTAAGGTCAACTCATCTTTGGACTTGATGTTCCCTTTAAGACCTACTTCTCTTGCCTTTCTTTGAAAGTATTAAAATTACTTCCCTTATACAACTGCCTCCCAGTTAAGACCTCATTTTGGATGATTTTTGAAGGTCTTATAAGGGAGGTTCAACTGTACTGATATGCGTGTGTCCTTTTCCAGCCACAGCGCAGTGGGTGTTCTTCACGTTCATCTACGAGCGGTTCATGGAGGACCAGATCCAGCAGTTTGTGGACCTGTGCTCCATGAGCAACGTAAGCGTGTTTGTCATGGCCCACGCCCACTTTGGCTACTACATCCACGGCCGCTCCGTGCACGGCAAGGGCGACACCGACCTCCGCGAGATGGCCGACATGATGAAGAGGGAGGAGGTGAGAGCACCAAGGGAGATAAGAGAAGAATGTGTAGGGATGGTTTTTTTGTTTGGTTTTTTTCTCTTACACCTGACTTCCATGGTTTGGAATGCCGAAAAAATGTGGCTTCCAGTTTATGGAGTGCCCCAAAATGTGGCTTCCAGTTAATGGAGTGCCCCAAAATGTGGGTGGATCCCAGAATAGCGAGTCCCGAAACAGCGCATCCCAAAACAGCGAGGACTAAACCGCGAATGCCACAAATCAGCAAATCCCAAAACAGCGTGAGTGACAAAATAGCGAGGATACCATAACAGAGACAGTCGAAAGAGCGAGTCCCAAAACAGCGAGTTCTCCAGAAAATATAAAAGCAACCAATTGTCATATGTTTCAATATTTGTTACTTTATTTCAAGTTATTAAAAAGACAAACACAGGTAATGGTGCAAATTGAAATGACGAAAAATGCACACGGAAAGTTAAAATTAAAAAACAATAATAATTACTCTCTCTCTCTCTCTCTCTCTCTCTCTCTCTCTCTCTCTCTCTCTCTCTCTCTCTCTCTCTCTCTCTCTCTCTCAGTGCAGATGACTGTTACTTGGGTCATTGAAGTGTCTACGCTGCATTGAACTCTAGATTGTAGGACACGGCACGCAAAAACACAAGTTTGTCGTCCCCAGTGTCGTCTTGTATTGGTTGTTTCAGTCGGGTGTTGGTTGCCTCGTGGGTCGCCGATGTGGTGGCTGCATGGCCGCCATCCATCCGGACTTTCATCGCGTGCTGAAGCGCTTGTTCTTTTTGAATTGTGACGATGAACTTCCAGATCGTCGGATGTGCGGTGTCGAACATGGACTGCAGCCCCCGATGCCAGCCCTCTAGTTTATTGTTCGTGCGTGGTATGTCGTCCTCCGTGCGCTGTCTGACGTTCCAGAACGGTTCGCTGAATCTCGTGGCAATTCGCCAACGCCCACGACGCATGCGCCCAACGTAGTTGTCCTCGAAGAAGTCGTACAGTTCCGCGACGGATGGGTGCAAATCTTGCTGCTCCATGCTTTCCTGTAACGTCTCGAACCCATCAATGACGTCATCCGGCTTGAGAAAGGCAAGAGCTGCAAGCATCTTGCAGTATCTTCTAGTGTCTGCATCAGTAACATATGCATTCTGCAATCCAAATTCTTGAATTTTTCTCCAAATGCACTGACAGAGGTGAAAAAAGCATCCTGCTACTTCAATTCCTGGAAAAGCTGCCTGGATTGATGTTTTCGCTGCAATCTCAAAGTCAAGAATGCAACGTGTCGGGGCAGCATTCAACGCAAATGTCTTCACCAAGTCCCACATTCTGTCGTACGTCGCGCGACTTTTGGACGGAAGCAGGGCATAGATGCAAGGGAAAACGTTACCATTCTTCACCGCGTGTATTGTGAACAACTGGTAGAATAACTGTGGCGACACCTTGAAGGTGCTGTCGACCATCCAGTGGGGTTGATTCTGCAAGAATCGTAACATGTCATTTGTAGCGAAGAGAATGATTCTCCCCAACACTTGGTCTTCGTCCTCGTGATCCTTGGTGTCACACAGCAGAAATCGTACTTCGTGCCCACCACATCTCACAACTCTGAAGCGCTGTGGTATCTCGAATTCAGCAGGATACTGTGGAGCGGGCGGGAATGCTGTTTCAAATGTTCTCTTCCGCTGTATGGCTTTGCAGAGAGCGGTTTTGCTTGGCATTTTTATAGCCACTTCATCGTCAAGGTGAGCAACGAACTCGCTGATGAGTCTTCTTGGCGCGGCATCAGTCTCACCTCCTCTTGCTTTCATGCGGGCAACTGATCTCCGTACCTCTACAAATGTTGGAACAGCAGGGTGGCTATGGAGAGATTTATCATCCGGTGGAGGGTGGTGTTCAAGGTTTGTCGTCACTCTTCCACTGCACTTCGATGTCGTGCATCTCCAGTTAATGGTTGTCTTGTTCTGTCTATCAACACGATAGGAAAATCCATTGTACACAAGCAAAGGTTTACCCTTTTGCGTTGTTATCGTTAAAGCAACTTAGTCAAACTGGTTGAGATGAAATATGTGAAATGTCTGTGTGATGGCAACTACGGCCCAACGTCACAATGTTCTTAACACTACTCAAGAAAGTCGGTGAATATTCAATAACAAAAACTGATGTCCACGCTCAAATGTTAAAAAAAAATATCCTCACGGTGACCAAAGTCGGATATAAACTCACACGTGAAAAAAGTAAATA
The DNA here is from genome assembly GCA_017654935.2 of Phymorhynchus buccinoides. NCBI lineage: Eukaryota > Metazoa > Mollusca > Gastropoda > Neogastropoda > Raphitomidae > Phymorhynchus > Phymorhynchus buccinoides. The sequence continues at coordinate 19,383,941 of CM065695.1, read as the reverse complement.
ATCGCTATTTCTGGATTTGCTATCCACGCTCAAATAATAAAAAAATCACTCACGATTACCTAAGTAAATTCATTGTGAAAAAAAAAATCACTGTTTCGGGACTCGCTGAAATAGCACTCGCTATTTCATCCCTTTCGATGGAATGTCCTACTCGCTATTTTGGGACTCGCTGTTTTGGAACTCGCTGTTTTGGGACACTCGCTGTTGTGTTCTCACTGTTTCGGGACTCGCTATTATGACCCTCGCTCATACGACCCAAACTGTGGCCTCTAGTTAATGGGGTGACCCAAAATGTGGCCTCCAGTTAATAGAGTGACCCAAAATATGGCCTCCAGTTAATGGAGTGACCCAAACTGTGGCTTCCAGTTAATGGAGTGACCCAAACTGTGGCCTCCAGTTAATGGAGTGACCCAAAATGTGGCCTCCAGTTAATAGAGTGACCCAAAATGTGGCCCCCAGTTAATGGAGTGACCCAAACTGCGGCTTCCAGTTAATAGAGTGACCCAAACTGTGGCCTCCAGTTAATGGAGTGACCCAAACTGTGGTCTCCAGTTAATGGAGTGACCCAAACTGTGGTCTCCAGTTAATGGAGTGACCCAAACTGCGGCCTCCAGTTAATAGAGTGACCCAAACTGTGGCCTCCAGTTAATGGAGTGACCCAAACTGTGGTCTCCAGTTAATGGAGTGACCCAAACTGCGGCCTCCAGTTAATAGAGTGACCCAAACTGTGGCCTCCAGTTAATGGAGTGACCCCAAACTGCGGCCTCCAGTTAATAGAGTGACCCAAACTGTGGCCTCCAGTTAATGGAGTGACCCAAACTGCGGCCTCCAGTTAATAGAGTGACCCAAACTGTGGCCTCCAGTTAATAGAGTGACCCAAACTGCGGCCTCCAGTTAATAGAGTGACCCAAACTGTGGCCTCCAGTTAATGGAGTGACCCAAACTGCGGCTTCCAGTTAATAGAGTGACCCAAACTGTGGCCTCCAGTTAATGGAGTGACCCAAACTGTGGTCTCCAGTTAATGGAGTGCCCCAAACTGTGGTCTCCAGTTAATGGAGTGACCCAAACTGTGGCCTCCAGTTAATGGAGTGACCCCAAATGTGGCCTCCAGTTAATGGAGTGACCCCAAATGTGGCTTCCAGTTAATAGAGTGACCCAAACTGTGGCCTCCAGTTTATGTGGCTTCCGTTTTTTAAATATTTTTTATATATTGGTATCAAAAATCCGGCTTTAAATTGGGGATGAGGGGTTTAGGCAAAACAGCAATTGTGGATGTAAACGATGGGTGTGAAATGTGTAATGGACTGAGCTTGGGAAGTTTGGAAATCACTGACATAAGTTTCTTGCAAAGCCTACAAGTTTTGAAAGCACTGTATGTTCCAAAACTTAGCAAGTTTTGACGTAAATGACTCTCCCTCCGTCGACGACCAACCCTCTCTGCTCTCAAATCAAACCTCAAAGCCCACCTATTTCCCTGTCTTTGAAGCTCATTCTCTCTTTCCCTCTTTCTTAGGTTTTAGGGTACATGCAGAGATTCCGTGCGGAAACCCGTGCGCAATCTGTAAATAAGTAAAAGAAAGAAGGGAAAAGATTTGCGCACGTGTCCGTATTTCCCCTAATCCATACATTTTTTTGCCCTTCTTATTTTCACTTATTTACGGATTGCGCACGGGATTTCCACATGAACTGTGTACGAGGCCTTATTCTGTGTGTGTGTGTGTTATCTTCTTGTTCGTCTTTGTGTGCCATTTTTGTTTGAATGTGTTATGAATGTTTAGCTCATTCTACCCCATCCGTAAAGCCACATTTATCTTCCCTGGCCCAGCTGTGTGGAGAGCTCTGAGCATAACTATAAAAATGTTTAGAAAAATTGCTATAACTTTGAAACAATTTACTGTATTGCTTTAAAATTTTAAAGTGTTATTGTCAAATGCGTGTTTTAATAGTTTACAAAGTTTCATGACTTTAAAGTACGACCTGTAGTTCTAAAAATAACTCTTTTACGCACAAAAAACAGTAATATAGAAGCTATTTGTTCTTTATGAAATAATCGAAAGTAGAGCTTTCTATTTCAACTACATTCGCTAAAAACTCGATACAATCGCTATTTTTGTCATTATAACAGTCTTAAATCAATCCAAACACAATTTTACTTGCCGTTTCATTACTCAGACATAATATGTATCAACCCATCATCGAAAAAAATCAGTAAAAATATGAAAAATCTGCTCCAAAATCGATAAAATCTAAGCATGACCGGAAAGGAAGCGTCTGTAAACAGGCTAAAGCTACCAAAGTGAACAATTTGAGGATGAGAACCAAGCAAGACGCTTCAGTTTGAAGATGGGTTTGTATTACGAGTTAACTCGTAAACGGGCAGATAGGTTGGCGTGAGTTTACGAGTATACTCGTAAATGGGGTAGAATGAGTTAACATGTGTGTGAGCTTCGATTTGATTTCTATCAAGCTTTAGCGCCGTATAAATCCTGTATGTTGTTGTTGCAGGAGGACCTGTGTGGTAAGAGGGGCCTGGTGCCAGACACAGAGGAACAGACCTTCATCATGTCCCTGCCCAAACGACTGCGGGTCAAGTACGAACAGGTCTACCTCCCTGCCGCCCTCGAGGTAACCGCAACAATGCTCGCAATAGTCATAATGATGGAGAGGCTTTATATTGCACACATTATTTAGATGAGTCATATTTCACCGTTCACACTCGTGCTGTCACCAGTCCCCAAGACGATTGTGCTACATGTGTTCAGTGGTTCAGCTGTTGATTCAATGCATCAGTGACCCGGTCTCACCCTTTCAAGAGGCGCCCAATTTGTGGACAAAAACGTGAAAAGAGGGAGGCAAAGATTGCCCTGCACCGTACTCTAGACAGCGAAAGTGTTTGCGATTCGACAATATCAGAGTAGCGAGTTTTCCTCCAATCGGCGGATTTCCGTCTTTTTGATGGCCCCAGGGATCATTTTGTTGAAGCGAAGGTGTGCTCGATCGATGTTTTGTTCTTGATCGGTTTGTTCTCAAATGGTCGTTTCCGGTTTCTGATTGGGCCAGCCGAGACTGCTCTCTTTGTTATCACTTAGTGGTTGATAGTATCCATAAAAGCGGAAGTTGATATTTGGGAAGGTGAGAAACCGTTTGCGAATTTCTTTTTGTCTGCGCCATTTTGTTTGGTTCCACAAGTGGTGCAAAAATCATGTTTTGTTAGATTTTAGCAAAGGAAGTCATTGCTTCAGTTAAGAACAAGTGTAGTTGGAAGTGAGCGCAAAAGTGATGATATCCAGTTCCATAGGCCACGGATAAAACTTGTGTGTCCAGAATGTGACTATCAGACTGAAAGACTGCATAAAGAAAATCGCCCATCCAGGACAAGCAGTCTGCTCATAGTGTAATGATGTTATCAAATATGGTTCAAAGGGCAAGACAGCTTTGATCAACCATGTTCTTGCTGAAAAGCACCTCGCAAGAGTTAAAGCCCCCACCCCCCTACCCCCCCCCCTCCCTCCCTCCGATTGGCAACCCATAAAGTGACTTTCAGTATGCTGAAGAACAGCTGTTAGGAAATTGTTTGATTACCAACCAGACAAGAGGCAAAGCCTTCAAGGCTCACGTCTGATTTTTATTACTATAGCAGGCATGGGAATTCCCATGACAATTCCCATGCCTGTATAGAGAGAATACTGTTATGTAGACACTTGTGCATCTGAAAACAGAATTAATTTTTATTTTACTGTGTAAATTAAATTATTTCTATGCATTAAATTACCCCTACCCCTTTCTTTAAAATTTAATTATATGTATGTTTATATATGCGCATGTAACATAGTGGAGCCCTATTTTTATTTTTGGCAAACAAGTAAAATTGAAAAGCATATTGACCAAGCTTTCAGAAAAACAAGACTGAAATGAATGTGGGCTAAATGTTAAGTACGTCGTCTTGATTATGAGGTAAGGCGTGATATCTTATTCTCTAGGCCTAGGCCTTGTTGTCGGAAGTGCGGTAGGCTAAGTATTGCATGCGCAGAGATGATGTGCGAATGAACACGAACAACCGTTGTCAAACTCAAAATAAAACGAAACAACCGGGCCGTCAACGCACACACTCGTTACATCCATTTGTTACAGAAAATATAAGTTAACGACGTTAAAATGTACCTATTTGTACACACCTGAAGTCTTGTGTTTCTTTTTAAAGAGCGTTTTTGTATATATCTAATGGAGAGTCTTCTTTCAAGTATCTCCTACTCGGTACAACACAACAGTAATCTCTGCAACAATTGATTTTCTTTCTTTTGTTCCTTACCGATGTATCTGACTGCTTTGATCGTCATGACTTGAAGGCTCACGTCAAAATCAAGTTTCCTGCTAACTTTAACCCTCTAGCATCTTATGTTTTTTTGAGAAAACGACAACGTTAAAGTTTCAGTGGAGAGTGAGAGTCTTCTTTAGTTTGAAGAGTGTGACTGAGTCAAGGTTAAAGGTTGCACAACAGTAATCTCTGCAACAAATGATTATCTTTATTTTGTTCTTTATCAATGTATCTGACTGCTTTGATCGTCGTGACTTGAAGGCTCACGTCAAAATCAAGTATCCTGCTAACTTTAACCCTCTAACGCCTTATATGTTTTTAAACAAGAGGCAAAGCCTGCAAGGCTCACGTCTGATTTTTATTACTATAGCAGGCATGGGAATTCCCATGACAATTCCCATGCCTGTATAGAGAGAATACTGTTATGTAGACACTTGTGCATCTGAAAACAGAATTAATTTTTATTTTACTGTGTAAATTAAAATTATTTCTATGCACCCCTACCCCTTTCTTTAAAATTTAATTATATGTATGCGCATGTAACAGTGGAGCCCTATTTTTATTTTTGGCAAACAAGTAAAATTGAAAAGCATATTGACCAAGCTTTCAGAAAAAACATAGTGACCAATCCCCCCACCCCCCCACACACACCCGCCGGGGTAAGGGGGGTCTACGGACACCTGTAGTAGGCCTAGTCTTTGCCTGTGGGTCTAACTCTAAGCCTCTTACTCTTAGAAAATTAATAATTGAAGTTGCGTGATCTGTTACTGTTTTAAACTGATCGTTCATGCGATGAAAACTTGTTCCACATCATCTACATTTCTGTAAGATATTTTATATTAGTCCTAATATTTTATTTTCGTTTCGTTAATTCTCCCCTCCCCCCCTCTGCCACAAAGCAAAGGTCAAGGTCACAGCCAGCTAGCTCATCCATGTTTATCTTCCCCTGTACAGTCTGCTCGTGGTGATCAATCGTCTAGGACTAACAAAGGATTCGTACGTCGAAGGCAGTGAAATCGACGAACCCTGGATTTTCCGTATATTTTTTTTCAAGACTGAAATGAATGTGGGCTAAATGTTAAGTACGTCGTCTTGATTATGAGGTAAGGCATGGACTCTAGGCCTAGGCCTTGTTGCCGGAAGTGCAGTAGGCTAAGTTGTGCGCAGAGATGATGGGCAAATGAACACGAACAACCGTTACTCAAAGGCGCAAATAAAAGCTAAACAACCGGGCCGTCAACGCACACACTCGGTACATCCATTTGTTACAGAAAATATAAGTTGACGACGTTAAAATGTACCTATTTGTACACACCTGAAGTCTTGTGTTTCTTTTTAAAGAGCGTTTTTGTATATCTAATGGAGAGTCTTCTTTCCAGTATGTATCTCCTACTCGGTACAACACAACAGTTACAACAAATGATTTTCTTTCTTTTGTTCCTTACCGATGTATCTGACTGCTTTGATCGTCATGACTTGAAGGCTCACGTCAAAATCAAGTATCCTGCTAACTTTAACCCTCTATCATCTTATGTTTTTTTGAGAAAATGACAACGTTAAAGTTTCAGTGGAGAGTGAGTCTTCTTTAGTTTGAAGAGTGTGACTGAGTCAAGGTTCAAGGTTGCACAACCTTATCTTTATTTTGTTCTTTATCAATGTATCTGACTGCTTTGATCGTCGTGACTTGAAGGCTCACGTCAAAATCAAGTATCCTGCTAACTTTAACCCTCTAACGCCTTATATGTTTAGAGAAAATGACAACGTTAAGGTTTGAGTTAAGGTTAAAGGTCGGGGCCACGGACGCAACACACACACACACACACACACACACACACACACACACAACCGAACATGTACGATACTATAGACTCACTTTGTTTTAAAAAACGACGTGAGCCAAAAATGACAACGTTAAGGTTTGAGTAAAGGTTAAAGGTCGGGGCCACGGACGCAACACACACACACACACACACACACACACACACACACACACACACACACAGACACACAACTGAACATGTACGATACTATAGACTCACTTTGTTTTAAAAAACGACATGAGCCAATGAAGGCTCACGTCAAAATCAAGTATCCTGCTAGTTTTAACCCTCTTATGGTTTTTTGAGAAAACGACAACGTTAAAGTTTCAGTGGAGAGTGAGAGTCTTCTTTAGTTTGAAGAGTGTGACTGAGTCAAGGTTAAAGGTTGCACAACAGTAATCTCTGCAACAAATGATTATCTTTATTTTGTTCACGTCAAAATCAAGTATCCTGCTAACTTTAACCCTCTAACGCCTTATATGTTTTTAAAAAATGACAACGTTAAGGTTTGAGTTAAGGTTAAAGGTCGGGGCCACGGACGCAACACACACACACACACACACACACACACACACACACACACACACACACACAGACACACAACTGAACATGTATGATACTATAGACTCACTTTGTTTTAAAAAACGACGTGAGCCATTGAAGGCTCACGTCAAAATCAAGTATCCTGCTAGTTTTAACCCTCTAGCATCTTATGTTTTTTTGAGAAAACGACAACGTTAAAGTTTCAGTGGAGAGTGAGAGTCTTCTTTAGTTTGAAGAGTGTGACTGAGTCAAGGTTAAAGGTTGCACAACAGTAATCTCTGCAACAAATGATTATCTTTATTTTGTTCTTTATCAATGTATCTCGCGGTGTAGAGTGGCACAGTGGTATCGCGTTCGCTTCGTGTCAAGTAAACCCGAGTTCGTACCTGGGTACAGGGGATTTTTTCCTCTCATTCTGCACTAGGCCTTAACGGTCTGAACGTGGAGTCTTTCGGATGAGACGATAAACCGAGGCCCCGTGTGCCCATGCACTTAGCATACGTTAAACCCAGTGGCAATGCAAAAGTTGTCATTTGGTCAAAATTTACCCCCCCCCCCCCCCCCTCATCAGTGACAAAAATCGCATGCACAAAAAAAAAATTGGGTGGCGCGCCTCTGGCTGCGACGCGCTCTCCAGGTGGGAGCAACCCGAATTTCACAGAGACGCCTCTGTGACTATAAAGTACCAAATACCTATCTGACTGCTTTGATCGTCATGACTTGAAGGCTTACGTCAAAATCAAGTATCTTGCTAACTTTAACCCTCTAACGCCTTATATGTTTAGAGAAAATGACAACGTTAAGGTTTGAGTTAAGGTTAAAGGTCGGGGCCACGGACGCAACACACACACACACACACACACACAGACACACAACCGAACATGTACGATACTATAGACTCACTTTGTTTTAAAAAACGACGTGAACCAAAAATCACCAGCCCTGTGTCACCGGTCTTCATGGTTTCCTGACAGACAGACATAAGCTAAGGTGAGATTGAAAAATAGTAAAAAAAATTATAGGATCAAGGTTACTAATATTTTAGTAGTGGCTATTTAACCTCATGTGGCAAAATAGAACTCAGGCTCCCCCATGGGGATTCCGGGGGTCTTCCATACAGATAGTTTCCCCACCTTCTGGAAGTTCTGTGCTTGTAACTTCCTCTAATCTGTGTCTCTCTTTGACTCTGCCTTTGTGTCATCTTTGTGACTTTTGGCCCGTTCTCCTGCCTTTTTCCAACAAAATCTTCCACATAGTTTTTTCCTTTGAGCTCCTCCGAAATCGGAATAATGCAGTGAGGACACCAGTGAAAACTGGAAAATGTACACAGACGTACACATTGTGGCCTAGGAATGCAGCAGAAGAAGAAAGAAGAACTCAGGCTATTTTACCTCACTTGACTTATGCATTTGACATGATTCATTTTTTTAATCCATCTTTCCATTGACACACACACACACACACATACACACACACACACACACACACACATACACATACACAACACAACACAACACAACACAACACACACAACACAACACACACACACACACACACACACACACTTTTATAACAAAATTACAAGCGAATACAGAACTGAACCATATTTGACAAATCCTTTAATAAACTTTAACCAAAAACAGTTGTTATGCAAACTAAGAACTTCTTGCCATGAGCTTAAAATAGAAAAGGGTAGACATTCTAATATACCTAGAGAGAAAAGGTTATGTTTACAATGTAACGAAGTAGAAGGTGAAATTCATTTTTTAGACAATTGTGCAAAACATGTGGAAATAAGAATACAATTTATAAAACTTGTTGAAGAAAAATACAACATATATAATGTTACACCTAGCAAATTAATTACAAATGATGCCCTTATAAGTGAGCTTGCAAAATATATACACAGTTGTCTCAATCAATCGCCTCAATTGCCTCAAGCAGTTGTGCAACCAGTGCAAAGAAAGAAAAAAAAGAAGTATTTAACAAAAATGTTATGTAATTAAAACTTTATACTGTTATTATTACCATTATTGTTATAATATTTATTAGTGTAATATAAACAGAGCTGCCAACTGTTACGTTCCGGCCGTATTTTGATACGGCGACCTTAAAAAAATACGGAAATACGGTCCGGTACAAATTAATACGGCGACAAACTTGCGAAAAATGTACGGCCTTCTATAGCTTACTTTCTTGTCAATCCGAGTAGGCTAATCAAGCCAACAGACTTGCCATGCCTATAGCAGACTTAGAGTGGCTGTAACAGACTTTCAGCCGTTCGTTGCGTAACTTATAGTGAATTCGAGTAGTCTAATCGAGTCGAGACTTGCTTGGTCAATTTTATGGCATAAGCTGAATCAGACATCGCCGGTTGTTGTGGTAACTTGCCTAGGTAATCGAGTCAAGAGTATGGCTGACCCCCCCCCCCCCCCCCCCCCGAGGCTATTTTTAGTAACGACAAGCGGAAGACGTCATAAGAAAAGGACCAATCGCTGCTCTTTACTCAAGATTTCTTGTTATTTCATCCAATCAACGAAAGCGGCAGTAAAGCACGCGAAGCTGCTTGTCTCTTTTCCGTCAGTTGCATTCTCAAAGCAGCAAGCACTACCTAAGCCTAGTTCGTATTCTTCAAAGTTCGTCATCATCTTCAAAATGGACAAGAGCGCGAAAAAGAGAAAAAATTAGGAGACTGCACCTTTGGGGAGTGGTGAAAAAACCCCGCAACAGCACTTTCTGGCTTCGTATACAACAGACTTTCCGTGCATCATCGCATCGAAAATGGGTCCGACGTACGCAAGGCGCACCATGTCTGTGACATGGATTTTGTTATCAGCCACGGCGGCGCAAACGATGTTTCAACTCACATGAAGTCTACCAGACATAAAAAGAAAGGCGCTGCCATCGAATAGTCATCAAAATTGATGAGAGCTGTTCAGAGAGATGTTCTCTGACAGCAAGATTGCCAGCGGTCGGACAAAAACGACAGACATTGTGAGAGTCTGATTGTGTGTGTGTGTGTGTAAGAGAGAGAGAGAGTAATAGTATTACTATTAGTAGTAGTATCAGTAGTAAAGTATGTTATTGTCAAATAAAAACTCTTTGTAATATAATCACTGATACAGTCAGTGATAGTTTTTTTAATCAACATTTGTTCAACTAAAGAAAAGCACACACAAAATAACTGCGTGAAAAACAAAAACCGTATGAAAAATACTGTTGGATGGTTGAAAAATACTGAGGAGAGTCATAAGTAGTACTGAGAAGAGTTTTTGGGGTTGGCAGCTCTGTATAAAACCTTGTATTGGTTTTAAATGGCAATAAACTTTGATTCTGATTCACACAAAGACTCATTCATCATCTCTCATTCAATAAGTCATAGCTCACTTTGGATTCGGTTGCTCATGAAGCTTTCTTTCCTGAGTGAATAAACAATTTATTAAATTGAAGGCATGTTTTGTGGTGTGTGCTTGTGTGTGTGTTAATGCATGCGTGTGTGTGTGTGCTTGCATGTGTGTTTGTGTGTGTGTGTGTGTACACGCGCACTTGTGTGTGAGTGTACTTGTGTGTGTATCCTCTGGAATGTGTGTGTGTATGTGTGCTGATGTATGTGTGTCTGTCCGTGCAACCCAGTAGCTATGACTTATTGAATGAGAGATGATGAATGGGTCTGTTACTTTGTGTGTGTGTGTGTCTGTATGCATGTGTGTGTGTGTGTGCTTCATACCAGAACAATGGGAAGGCGGATAACAATTTTTGATGACGTCAAACGCATAAGTGAGGTAAAATAGCCTGAGTTCTATTTTTCCACATGAGGTTAAATAGCCACTGCCAATATTTTAATACTTTGCTGTCCTAGATGTTGATTTTTACAGGTTAAAAGCAAAAAACTGTTCAGCTTCAGGGGGCTTTGCTCCTATCCTAGATCCCACCGGGGGCCTTCTGCTGCCACCACACACCTGCCTTATTTTTCCTCCTTTTTGACTTTTTCAGAATCCAATCCCAGCTTAAAATTCCATAATTCTATTTTTGCGATGAGAAGTACAAACACAAAAACAGGTAGTCACTGAATATATCTTTTTCTGGACTTAACTGTCGATAATTTAATTTTTCGATGCATGAAGTGTCACTTTTAATGGAATTTGTGTGTACATTATTGTTATTCTTGTCATCATATCATAAATGCGTTGTTTTAATTGATGACCATTTTTATTTTTTGGCATATTATAATACAATTTATCATTGAAATTGAAATAATCAGGACATTAGGCAAATGGTCATGAACGTCGTTCAGGTAAAACATCTGTGTGCTGAGCGCACTTTTAACATTAGTTTTACTGCTTTAGTTTTGTTCTCTTTTGTTTTTTGTTGTTTGTACGTCATATGTAGACCTAGTTTTTCTACTTCAAAACCCAAATTCAACGTTAGGGACATATTGCAAAGTGATATCATCCTGGTCATTTCATACCCCTTGCTCGGGCTGATTGTTGTACTTTTACTGATACCATGTCTGACGGATTACCCCTGCTCATGTTCCTTGGATTGTTGTAACTGGACAGTTATACCTATTGCAGCCTATGTGCTCATTTCTTGTACCCTGACAATTCTTTATACATTGACATCAAACACAAATGCCTTCACCAACCGATTCATTTAAAATTTACTCATTTAATTGTAACGGCCTAAACGATTCGAAGATTACATTCGTTCAAAAAGTGACATTGGCCTGTTCGAACTGAGGCTGTAATACGTGCATGCTGGGGATACAATGTATGGCTCAGTGGGTCAGAGACCATAAAAAATGGTGTGGCAATACTTTTCAATAACAATTTTGAAAGTAAAGTTCTTGATGTGATAACAGACCCCCATGGATGGTTTGTTGCAATGAATATTGAAACTTTTAAGAAAAAGATTACATTGATAAACTTGTATGGACAAGTTGTGGGGATAAACCAGAATTTTTCGAAACAAATATGTAGTTGTTTAGATGAGTTTGATAATAATTCTATTATTATTACTGGCGATTGGAATTGTACACTTAGTACCAAGTTAGATGTTCGTAACTACGCCAGTATAGAAAATCGCCCCAGGACCCGGAAAAACATTTAATAACAGTTTATTGAGAGACAAGAATTATGTATTAGAAATTAAAGAAACAATAAGAAAAGTAAAAAGGCAGTGTGTGGTTCCAGTTTACAATTTAGATAACATTGATAGCATTTCAAATGACTGTTTAACATTTTGTGTCAGCGACCAACTTTTTTTGGAAACTTTAATGATGGAAATAAGAGGCAAAGCCATTTCATATGCTACATTTTAAAAAAGCAACTCATTAAACAGGAACAAGACTTAGAGAAAAGTATCAAAACTATTGAAAAAAAACTACAACCAGAAGATATGCCAGTTTTAGAAGAGTTAAAGTCTCAACTACAGGAATTAAGGGATTCTAAAAGTAATTTAGAGAACAGAAATTTTGTTGATAAAGCTATTCCAGTTCTTGAAAAAAGTGATGGTATTATTATAAGAGGAGAAGCGTATATTGCAAGAAATTAAAGATTATTATGAACAATTATATAATCAGAGGGAGGTTAGGGATATTGACTTGACTACAGAACTGCCTGATGCGCCAGTGTTGACGGAGGAGGATCGTGACAGTATTGAAGGCCTAATCTATGAAGAAGCTCAATTTGCCTTGAAAGAGATGAAAAACTTTAAAAGTCCGGGTCCTGATGGGTTCACTGCTGAATTCCTTAAATTCTTTTTTACTGATGTAGGCCAGTTTCTTGTCAGATCGATAAGCGAAGGATTTCACATTGGGGAATTGTCGGTCACACAGAAACAGGGAACTATCATTTGTATTCCTAAAGAAGGGAAATCCAAAAGATTTATTAAAAATTGGCATCCTATATCCCTCCTTAATGTAACAAGATTGCCTCTGCGTGTATAGCTATTCGTCTAAAAACAATCCTACCTATAATAATCAATGAATGTCAAAGAGGCTTTTTGAAAGGTCGGTTTATAGGTGAAAATATTAGACTTTTATACAATTCTTTATTGTATACAGAAAAGAACATGTGCTGGTAACAGCATTTTGACTATTTCATCACAAATTAGTTTATTTGTTGATTGTTTATAGTTTGCCTTTTTGGAGGAGGTAACAGAGGAACTGCAGTCTGTGTCATTGCAGATTGGTTTCTGTCGCGATTAGCTACTGTACCAATGTTTTTTCTGCACTTTCATTAATCCCTTTAGTTAGCTTTAGTAGCAGACGATTTTTCTACCAGAGTAATCTCCCCTAAAAGGAAGTTGCTGAAAGTAGTGTCCCTTTGTACTCTATGAATTAAAAGAGTGAGTGCTTGTCAAGAATGAAAACAAGCTGAACTTTGTGAGGAGTCACTTCACTTTAAAATAGTCTGTGCTCAGCTCTCTTCAGATTCACAGGGTAGCGCTCATATTTCCCTTCGTCTTCTCCTGTCTTTTTTACTGGTCTTCCTGAATGTTTGCTGAGGAATTACGTCGGACGCTTACGATCTTTAATAAAACCCTAAACCCTCAGAAAGTAATGGAGTGGATCTTAGTGTGCTGGATGAGAGGAATGGAAGAGACCACACACATCAAAGTAGCTCAATCACTCAGACTGCAGACACCCACCCTGCTAGAAACATTCCTGGTATGCTTTTTGCAGTTGATTTTGAAAAGGCAGTGTTTCGTGGTCATTTTTTAACAAAATTTGATGTCTACGGTTCTTTTATTTGGGGCCGGATATGATAAGGTGGGTGAGTGTTTTTTACTCTGATATAGTATCATGTGTTTCCATAAATGGTCAGTATTCTCCATGGTTTGCTATAAAAAGGGGTGTGAGACAGGGGGATCCGTCATCTCCTTATCTTTACCTGATTTGTGCGGAGATTTTGTCGCTTATGATCCGCAGGAATCCAAACATCAAAGGCATAAGAGTTTGAAATAAGGAAGTGTTGTCCCAGTTTGCGGATGACACATCTCTATGTTTAGATGGCAGCGAAAATTCATTTACACACGCTGTTTTTACTTTGTCTAAATTTGCTGAAATATCTGGCCTTAAGATTAACGTTGACAAAAGTCAAGTAATTTGGATTGGGAGTATGAAAAATTCCAGTGTAAGATTTATGAGAGATAAAAAATTCATTTGGGACCCTGGCACGTTCAACATTTCAGGCATTTTGTTTTCAACTGATGTAAACTCCATAACTAAAATGAATTTTGAAGATAAGCTACAAAATATGAAAAGAATCTTAAATACTTGGAAACAACGACAATTGACTCCTTTTGGCAAAATAACTGTAATCAAGACTTTGGTCATTTCCAAAATTGTACATTTGCTAATAAACTTGCCAGATCCATCCGAAGAATTTGTTAGTACCTTAGAAAAGGAGCTATTGTCATTTGTGTGCAACGACAAACAAAGTAAGATTAAGAAGAGCATAATCTTCAAACACTATAATGAAGGAGGACGTGAAGATTAATTGCTTAAAAAGACTCTTAGATGACTCTGAATGGAAAGATTTTACATTTATTTTAACACGTTCCCTCTTTTAACAAATGTATCCACTTTTGGAGTCCAATATGCTACTGTAGTGATTAATAAAACAGAAAATCCATTCTGGAAAGATGTAATTAAACACTAAAGAAAACTGTATTTTAAATGTGTCCCAACAACAGTCCATGATTTTATGGGAGAGTGTATTCACTACAATACACATAATTATATTAAGAGATGGAAAATTTATATACTTGAAAGAATTTTGCGACCATGATATTTTCTTTGTTAGTCAGTTAGTTAACGTTAATGGCTCTTTCATGACTTTTGACGAATTTGTAAATCATTTTCCTGATATCAACATAACCTTTCTAACTTACCAAGGTATTTTGAATGCAATACGAGCTTACTGTCAGAAGCTAAGCATAACAATGATTCAGAGGTATAAGCTAACAGGAAATAAACCTTGGTTTTACATCAAGAAAGGTAGCAAATTCATTCAGACAATCCTTATGATAATGAAAGGTCACCAACTGCTATCTCTAAATGGAACTATTTGAAAACTTGAATTGGAAGAAGATTTTTTCAATTCCTTATAGAATATCTGGTGATGTACAACTCGGATGGTTCCAGCTAAGATTACTTTACAGACTACTCCCAACCCAACGATTCTTGTTCTTGCGTCCAATAGTCAACTCTTCTTTAATAATAATAATAATAATGAATATTTATATAGCGCGATACCCCATAGTGGGCTCATCGCGCTGTACAAAGGAAGTACACAAATTATTCAGGTACATACTAATTATACTATAAAAAAAATCTTGTAAAATACACACACATTAAAAACATCAAACAAGACTTAAACCTGTATAAAATAGCATGTCGCACCAAACAATGAATTATGAAAACTTTGAGACAAATCTTACTCGTAAAATGAGAGAGAGAGCGAGAGAGAGAGGGAGGGAGAAAGAGAGGGAGAGAGAGAGAGAGAGAGAGAGAGAGAGAGAGAGAGAGAGAGAGAGAGAGACGCTCTGAAATTTAAACCCACTTATACAATATAAATGAACTGTGCATAGCACTGCCACACAAACACAAACGTGCGCGAAAGCGTGCACAAACACAACACACACGCGCGCGTGCGTGCACACACACGACGTTGCACACACACACACGACGTTGCTAAACAAGTACCACACACGCGGCGCGCGCGAGAGATGTTGCTTAACAAGTACCAGTACAAGAACAGAACAAAAACGAGAGAGAGAGACAGAGAGAGAGAGAGGGAAAAGAGTGACAAAGAGACAGAAACAGACAGACAGACAGAGAGAGAGAGAGAGAGACAGACAGACAGACAGACAGAGAAAACCAAGGACAATGACAAACGGGACAACAGACAGAGAGGGGCAGGGCAGAAACAGTTAGTTGGGGTAATACAGTCGGAAGAGGTGAGTTTTCAATGCGGTTTTGAAAGACGATTCTGATAGGATTTCATGAACAGATTTAGGCAGGGAGTTCCACTGAGCTGGGGCAGAGAAGGAGAAAGCTCTTTCTCCAAAGGACTTTGTTCTGACTTTTGGAAGGCAGAGAGTGAAGTGGTCGGTTGAAGAACGAAGAGACTGGGCAGGGGAGTAGACAGACAGAAGGTTTGAAATGTAGGCTGGGGAGGTTCCTAAGAAGAAATTGTGACAAAGTATTGACAGTTTGTATTTGATACGAGCCTCAATAGGAAGCCAGTGTAGGGATTGCAGTAAAGGAGTGATATGATCTCTTCTCTTAGCCCTAAACACAAGCCTCGCAGCCGAGTTTTGGACTCTTTGAAGTTTGTCTACACATCGTTTTGGCCAGCCAGCCAGAAGAGCATTGCCGTAGTCCAACCTAGACAGGACAAGGGAACAGATTACGGTTTTTGTTGCTGCAACTGTGAGGTAATGACGGATGGAACTTATCTGACGGAGAGTAGCATATGCAGATTTACAGACATAAGAAGTGAATTTGTCAAAAGACATGTCATCAGAGATTATACATCCTAGATTGCGTGCAGAGGAGGAGAACCCAATGTCATAGTTTCCTACACGGACAGAGACTGGTTTGGGACAGTTAGAGAAGGATCTCTCAGTGTGCATGAGAAGGGCCTCGGTTTTGTCATCATTTAATTTTAATTTGTGCTGAGTCATCCAAGATTTAACCTGACTCAGTGACTGGTGCAGTTTTGCATATTCTGCAGCGAGTCTTCTATGTCCGCAGGGCGATAAGAGTTATAAAGCTGAGTGTCATCAGCGAATGACTGGTCTGAAATGGAATGTGTTTCAATGACAGAGTGTAGGGGCTTTGTGTACAAGATGAATAGAACAGGGCCCAATACAGAGCCATGGGGCACACCGAATGACAAAGGTTTTGTATCAGATGAGAACTCGCCAGTGATGACAAACTGTGAACGGGAAGATAAGTAGCTCTGGAACCAAGACAAGGGTGTGCCAGATATGCCGTAATGGTGGCGGAGAGTGTGAATGAGCAAAGAGTGGTCTATCGTGTCAAAAGCAGCGCTTAAGTCTAGCAGAGTCAAGATTGATACTTCACCACGATCAAGAGCAAGGAGGACATCATTTGTGACCTTAAGCAGTGCTGTCTCTGTACTGTGTGAAGGTTGGTATGCAGATTGATTGGGTGAAAGCAATGAATGTGCGTTCAGATAGCCAAAGACTTGGTCAAGGACAACCTTTTCAATTATTTTTGACAAAAACGGTAGGTTAGACACTGGGTGGTAGTTGTTAGGGTCGTTTTGATTTAGAGAGGCCTTTTTCAAAAGAAGTTTGATCACCGCTGTTTTAAACAACGAGGGAAAATGACCAGACAACAAACTTTCATTCACTATGTATGTGAGGGTAGGGAGTAGCTCATCAAGACAGTCAATCAACAAGGGGGTCGGGATGGGGTCAAGAGGGCAGGTAGTTGGTTTAGCTTTTACAACGATCTTTCTAAGGTCTTCGGGTGAAACTGGCCGAAACACATCAAATTTAAAGTCAGGTAAAATCACATCACAGCCACTCTCTTTATGCAACTTTTGTGAACAAACTGAACTGACCATTTCCTATGCTATTTGATTGTGATGTCGTACATCAGTTTTGGTTAGACTTGCAGCATTTTGTTGCACAGAAGTGTTTTCATTGTCAAAACTTAAGATTAGAAAAAGAACTGGTCTTGTTTGGCACAAAACAAAATGTATACACAGACGCTGTTATAGATTTCATTATTTTATTTGCAAAATTTTATCGCTACAAATGTAAGCTACAAAACGCACTTCCAAGATTGCATACATTCATTACCTTGCTTAAAGATAGATATAAGATTGATCATTATATTGCTATTATAAATGGATCGCTTACACGGTTCAAGCAAAAATGGTCTTTATATTTACCTGTCATTGAGAAATATATATGACCATACATAGATACACATTACCTTACATGATATACACAAACGATATGGGTGAAGTAGAAACCAATAATGTACTATTTCCCTCTCTGTCTTTTTCTGTCTCTCATCTTTCCTATCATTGTATTTGTTGTTGTTGCTAGGTTTATTTGTTATGCCTATTTACTTAGATATGTGTGAACAAGATAGTACATGTTTGATTATAAATGAATGATGATACATTTGATTTATTCTCACTCTTGTATGTTCTATTTTTCTTTCCTTTGCATGTTATTATGTTTTCGGAAAAAAAATCAAAAAGTATTAAAAAAACCCACAGAAAACCCCCCCAGGTAGTCACACAAACAGAACTTCGCTGATTTGAAAGGGGAGCGTACTCCGTTTATGACTGCAGTAATGGTGGTCGGCAAGCATTTACTGAACGTGTACAAGCTTCAAATTTTTACTTTTTTTGCCTTATAAATGAGGGTGCCTATTTCATTAATTTTTTCTTGAAATAAAACTATGGTAGTTTTCCTATGTTCAGTTAGCCATGCCACTCAACCTAGCTGTTAAAGTTCATGGAGTTCATGTGCTTGTCCATTTTTGGCTCACGTCGTTTTTTAAAACAAAGTGAGTCTATAGTATCGTACGGTTGTGTGTCTGTGTGTATGTGTGTGTGTATGTGTGTGTGTGTTGCGTCCGTGGCCCCGACCTTTAACCTTAACTCAAACCTTAACGTTGTCATTTTCTCTAAACATATATTATAAGGCGTTAGAGGGTTAAAGTTAGCAGGATACTTGATTTTGACGTGAGCCTTCAAGTCACGACGAACAAAGCAGTCAGATACATTGATAAAGAACAAAATAAAGATAATCATTTGTTGCAGAGATTACTGTTGTGCAACCTTTAACCTTGACTCAGTCACACTCTTCAAACTAAAGAAGACTCTCACTCTCCACTGAAACTTTAACGTTGTCATTTTCTCAAAAAAAACATAAGATGTTAGAGGGTTAAAGTTAGCAGGATACTTGATTTTGACGTGAGCCTTCAAGTCATGGCGATCAAAGCAGTCAGATACATCGGTAAGGAACAAAAGAAAGAAAATCATTTGTTGCAGAGATTACTGTAACTGTTGTGTTGTACCGAGTAGGAGATACATACTGGAAAGAAGACTCTCCATTAGATATACAAAAACGCTCTTTAAAAAGAAACACAAGACTTCAGGTGTGTACAAATAGGTACATTTTAACGTCGTCAACTTATATTTTCTGTAACAAATGGATGTACCGAGTGTGTGCGTTGACGGCCCGGTTGTTTAGCTTTATTTGCGCCTTTGAGTAACGGTTGTTCGTGTTCATTTGCGCATCATCTCTGCGCATAACTTAGCCTACTGCACTTCCGGCAACAAGGCCTAGGCCTAGAGTCCATGCCTTACCTCATAATCAAGACGACGTACTTAACATTTAGCCCACATTCATTTCAGTCTTGAAAAAAATACACGGAAAATCCAGGGTTCGTCGATTTCACTGCCTTCGACGTACGAATCCTTTGTTAGGCCTAGACGATTGATCACCATGAGCAAAGACTGTACAGGGGAAGATAAACATGGATGAGCTTGCTGGCTGTGACCTTGACCTTTGCTTTGTGGCAGAGGGGGGGGGGGGAATTAACGAAACGAAAATAAAATATTAGGACTAATATGAAATATCTTACAGAAATGTAGATGATGTGGAACAAGTTTTCATCACATGAACAATCAGTTTAAAACAGTAACAGATCACGCAACTTCAATTATTAATTTTCTAAGAGTAAGAGGCTTAGACCCACAGGCAAAGACTAGGCCTACTACAGGTGTCCGTAGACCCTCCTTACCCCGGTGGGGGGATTGGTCACTATGTTTTTTCTGAAAGCTTGGTCAATATGCTTTTCAATTTTACTTGTTTGCCAAAAATAAAAATAGGGCTCCACTATGTTACATGCACATACATATAATTAAATTTTAAAGAAAGGGGTAGGGGTGCATAGAAATAATTTTATTTTACTGTGTATACAGGCATGGGAATTGTCATGGGAATTCCCATGCCTGCTATAGTAATAAAAATCAGACGTGAGCCTTGCAGGCTTTGCCTCTTGTTAATATTACAAGAGTTCCTGAGGTGCCAGTTACTTCTTTCAGATATACATGATCAGCGATGCTAATGGTTGATGGTCTTTGTCTGACATGTGCTGTTTGCAGCCGAGCAGACCTGATTTTGATGATCAATGATATTTTCCCTTGAATGCTGACAGAATGCAGGAGCGGTGAGTCGCATGGAACATGGGAAGACTGCTGCCGCTGCCAAGGAGAAGAGTGTGGAGGCCTACAGCATGCTCAACAAGTTTCTCTGCGCCTTCATCGATCATGTAAGAGCTACACTGTTGGGGTTCTCAGCTCTTTATTGTGCATGTTGCATATTTTGTTTGTTTGCTTGTGTTTATTCTTGTTTGGTTGGTTGGTTGGTTGGTTGGTTGGCTTACCCTGGCTAAAAGACTCCAGGGATCATCCCAACAGCAAGAAGCACTTGAACACTAAGGTACAAATAATAATAATAATAATAATAATAATACTGAACATTTATATAGCGCTTTACTCCCTTTGCAGGGAATGCATCAGCTAGGGATGAGAACATTACGTGTGTGACCGTTTTTGATTACCCTGCCATGTGGGCAGCCACACTCCGTCTTCGGGGGATTTTAGACTGATGATGTTATGCTGGGAGCTTGTCATGGCTTAAGACAATCCCCGCACAACCATTCAGAGCATAACAACATTTTGATGTAGCCTTGGCGTTCTAGCTTATGTCAACTGGTCTGACAAAGCCTCATGCCAAGGCATTTTATTCTTGTTTAACAGCTGGAGAAAAACAATCTGTATTAAATGGAAATTTGTATGAAATTGCTATGAATGTGTGGATGTTTGGTGAGCTGAAAGTAAGTAGTATTACTACTAGTAATGTGATTTGCTAGCTGAAGGCGGATTGTACTGTGGTTGGTTAAAAAAAAGTGTGTGTGTGTGTGCGCATTAGTGCGTGTAAAAGGCCAGCCACACGTCTACTAAAATCACACAACTGTACGATACAATTCGATAATGTGGTCTCCAAGAACAAATGTGATTGGGGCATCGAGATCACGTGGTTGAATCGTATCGCACAGTCATGCGATTTTAGTGGACGTGTGGCTGGCCCTTAAGCGTTTGTGTCAGTGTATGGGTTGGATTTTGTACACATTTCTGGTTTTTAGGGTTGGTATCAATAACAACTTTGAATAATTTTACTTTTGTTTAGTCATTCAATGACTTAGCTTATGACTTTGAGCATGAATTTTATTCAAATTAGTGTTCCTCTTAATATGACTGAAGCAGACCCTGATTTATTTTGACTGAAGCAGACCCTGATTTATTTTCACTCAAGCAGACCCTGCTTTATTTTGACTGTTGCTGGTTTCAGGCTCTGAGAGACGTGGACTATGTGGTGAAGGACAAGACTTTCCTGGAAAGCGTGCTGGACACAGAGTTCTTTGACACCACAGAGAAAGGCATCTTCTACAAAGGTGAGCAGCTTCTTTGCAAAGTCTTGTAAAGTCTTCATTTTCAAACTTGGCCTAGATATCTAAACTATCTACCCGCATGTAAAATTTGAGCATCCTAGGTCCCTCCATTCAAACACTATCATGGTAGCATACACACCCACATAGTCAGGAACAAAGAGACAAACGCCACTGAAAACATTAACCAGCATTCACTTGACGGCCGGTTAGCAATAGTAATGTGACTGCACTTGTTCTTTCAGACAACGGCCATTCCTTCGACCAGGTGCTGTTTTACGGCAATGAGATCTCGCTGATCCTGTTTGACACACTGCTCTTCTGCTTGGTGGATTTCTACTCACAAAACTTTCTCCTCGATGGCATCATCGTCTTTCTCATCACCAATGTGAGTGTGTGGATCATGGAAACAGAGAGAGTGTGAGTGAGTGTGTGTGTGTGTGTGTGTGTGTGTGTGTGTGTGTGTGTGAATCAGAATCAGAATCAATGTTTATTGCCCTTTAAAACCAATACAAGGTTTTATATGACACTAATAAAATAACTATGACGGTAATAATAACAGATCAAAAAGTTCAATTAGGGAATTTTTTTTTAAAAATACTTCTTTTTTCTTCTTCTTTCTTTGTACTGGTTGCGCTACTCCTTCAGGCAATTGAGGCAATTGATTGAGACAACTGTGTATATATTTTGTAAGCTCACTTACAAGGGCGTCATTTGTAATTAATTTGCTAGGTGTAACATGTATATTGTATTTTTCTTCAACAAGTTTTATAAATTGTGTTCTTATTTCCGTATGTTTTGTACAATTGTCTAAAAAATGAGTTTCATCTTCTACTTCATTACATTGTAAACATAACCTTTTCTCTCTAGGTATAGTAGACTACCTTTTTCTATTTTAAGCTTATGGCAAGAAGTTCTTAGTTTGCATAACATCTGTTTTTGGTTAAAGTGTATTAAAGGATTTGTCAAATATGGTTCAGTTCTGTATTCACTTGTAATCTTGTTATAAAAGTTTAGCGCGTGTGTGTGTGTGTGTGTCAATCAGAACATTTCCTATTGGCTGTTTGCTTTCTTTTTTCTTTTGTATCAATTCTTTTGCGGATACCTCTTTTGCTTTGAACAGTTAACTGTTTATGGGTTTTTTGCTTGTGTTTGGCTGTGTCTATTTTTGATATGTTTTTTTCTTATTTTGTTAACATTTTACCCTAATCTGTTCACATTTTTTGTTAGGAAACATTTTCTTAAACATTGACGCGTTTCAGTCACACATGCATTCACAAATTGCCACGCATTCTTTTGTCATGCATGTATTTTCTAAAACTCCCTTCTTGACAGTCAAACTTAAAAAGGAATGATTTCAGTCATTCCATCAACTGATGGTTACATTACGTCGTTTGTTGAAAACTCATCGTCTACTATATTTTTGCAGTTGGTGGTTCTGATTCGAGATGCAGCTGGTAAAAGGAACCTGGCGCGCAAGACCCTGGTCGATGAACGCTTTCTCATTTAAGATGAAAGATGATTCATTTTAGAAGAACGCTTATTCCTCATTTTCGCTGAACTCTTCCTCATCAAAATCTTTAGAAGGACAATCTGCCATGCCAATCGAAAGAGAGATGGGAGAGAAAAAGAGGGTATCCTTTTTTTAAACCGTACATCTTGTTGCATTCAATGTTCCCCACCTGCAAATGTTGTAACCGCAGCCGCCACGGTGTGGGTGTCATTCCCATTGTTTATTAACAATCTGAGGTTTATCGTGTCTCTCAATGGCTTGGATTTAACTGCTGAAAATGGCAGACATTGATTCAGACCTGTTTACTCTACTCTTTTCGAGTAGTGTCCTACTCAATTTGGACCTCTACTACTCTTCAAAATTGAAAAAAATGCTCTAATTACTACTTTTCAGTGAACATTATTTGGTGGTTTAATGAAGAGGACTACTCATTTCACACCCAAACTGCTCATTTCAGCTATCCTGACTACTCAAGACTTGTGTAGGGCGTAAACAGGTTGGTTTTTTTTGTTGGTGTGTATTGGGGGTGGGATTGTTGTTGTTGTCTTGCTTCTTTTTTAAAGCAACATTGACTGAGCAATATTTCATATCTACGCAAAATTGAGAGCAGAGAGTAAAAGAGGAAAACATGTCTATTCTTGCTATTGCTGACCCAGTGCAATGTTTGATGTAGGTCTGCGCACCAAGCACGATTGAGGGCAGAGGAAGGAAAGAGCGTTTTACAGTCTGTGCAAAGATCAGTTAAGGATAAAGAAAGAAAAACACGTTTGAACATGTTTCGTTTTGAACATGTTTCTATTTTTGTGCTTTTAGACATTTTGATTACTTTTAGTAAATGTGTACTTTTAGTTTTGAGGTGGTGGAGGAAGATATGCTGTGATGGTGCGCTTCAAAGAATGGTGCCATTTTTTGTTGTTGTAGAACATTTTTCTCATGTTAGACCCATTTCTAATGATTTTTTCCTGTTTGATAAAGTGCCATAATGGAATAGTGTATTGATGAAAGTATATATATTGAGTGCAAAATATATCAGATTTAAAAAAAAAAGTTTATTTCGTACATGTTTACGTATTAAATATTTTTGCCACACTGCTTTTTGGTACACAGTGTTGGAAGTGATAGTTTAATCTGTTGCAATGTTGTTGCATGGGTGTAAATGTTCCTGGTATACAAGGATTTCCTGTTTTTGAGTTTTTCAAGAAAATAAAGTTCCTTTTTTTTTAAATTTGTTAAACAAGATCTTTGTGTGTGTACTGTATTTTTCAAACACTTTAAAATAAGCATTTGTATAAATTGTGGAAAACTTCACAGCTTCATAAATCCATGTTTGCTTCAGCTGCAGGGGGACATTACCCCTGGACCCCGGCCTGTCAGGGTGTTTCACTTTGTCTAGCTGCACCCATGTTGTTAGGATTTGTTCATTATTATATTGTTTATTTATTTAGAAAAGTAAATATGAATGCATAAGCTTTTGAGTGAATTCAAATATATATGATTATTGAATCACACATAATGCCTACATGAAGTTAAACTTTGTCTCTTTGGTTTCATAATCAGCCGTGCAAGCTATCCTGTCCGTGTTCTTTTCAGAAAACGACAGTGCATTTTCTAAGTTCAAGGCTGCTTTATTATTTTTCTTCTTCTTTTGATTGAAAATAGTTTTAACACTTTCAACACAACCCCTCTGGCTGCTCCGTGTGGCCTCAGAACACTGCAGTCAAGGAGTAGAAATCCCTTCGGGGCTCCTGATTTTGACCCTTTTCAATAAAAAAAATAATTTTAAACTGCAGATCGCAGTGACTTTGTTTTTGTATAGCGGCTTAGATTTATCTTTAGCCTTTTAAATTATATAAAATTTGAAAACCAACTCGTCATATTGTGTTTATTCGAATGAGTTGAAAGCAGCCACCTCACTGTCGATGACAGGGCCATTTTGCCTGTTGCTAACATACTAGCAGTGTTTGTCGGCAACAGTAAACTGGGGCGTTGCTAGTATTCTATCAGCGTGCTGAAAAAACATTTCATATACCGTGCTGCTGTGAAGGTTTAATGCCTTTCTATGGCTGGATTTATCCACCAGCTCCAATGTGCCTGACTAAGTGACAGTGTCATGACCTCGCTTTTGTTTTGCTTTTGCAATGGTTATTGCTTGGTTGTTTTGATTCTGCTTATTTTTTCAACTTGAGCATGAAAAAGTAGTGGATGTGGCTTGTGGTCCGTGAATTACTGTAGTGAGTACTTATTATTTTATTTAGCTACAATAAGAATCTCCATATTACTTTTAAAAATGGTATTGTACGTATTGTCAACAGCGAGTTCAATTTTGTCCCTTGCTACAACACAAGGTGGCGGAAGATATTTGTTTATGTTATTTTTGGAGGTAGCGCAAAACGAGTGTAAAATTTGTTAACACTGCTAAACTTTTTGTTGCATATAGATATATCTTTGCAGTACATGTCGAGTATTCTGCACCCTTTCACTGATATTGTTTCTTAGGCTGTGAGCACGTTACACGTGGAAACCTCATGCGCTTATCCGCAAATAAGTAAAAGAAAGTAAGAAAAATAAGCACATGCAAAATCCCATCAGCTTATTTTTCACTTTCTTTTACTTATTTGCTGATAAGAGCATGAGTTTTCCGCGTGTAATGTGCTCACAGCATCTGTTATTGTTTTTTTACTATCTTTAAACAATATGTTACCAAATAGTTTGTATCATGATTTTTAAGAAAAGTGAAGTTCTTGCCTTTTTCATTGTGTGTTCTGTTGTAGTGTACTTTTTTAAAAAAAAAAAGGAACAAAATTCCTTTTCAGTGTTCTTCTAGAAACACTCAGAAATTTGTTGTGCCATATATTTATTATTTATAAAGCAAATTTTGCCTTCACAAATGTTACACTAAAGTGGTGAGCGTTAATTTTTCAAACATAATCACCATCTGCTTATCAGTTCTGATGTTTTTTATTGCACCTTTTTCTTTTTTAGGCATTGTATTTACGCACTTTACCAGTGTAGAAAGATTGATTTAAACATTTCAGAGTTCCTTTGCTCTTCAAGGTGATATTAAAGTTTTGGTTAAGGAGGGAGCTGAGAACGGAATACTTTTTTTGTGTTCTCAGGATTCAAAATTATAATGGTACATTGAAAGTTTTATTTACTTTCCATTTCTAGTGATGAACGAAAACTTATTTGAAAAGTAGTGGTATTCGTATGCAAAGAAAGGTCACAATGTATGGTGATATAATAATATGTGTGTGAAATCTGCTTCAGTTATTTTTTATTCCCATTTTTTCACAATTTGGTGATGTTTTGGCATCAGTAGAATGGATTGGTAGTTGGAATAACAATAATTGGTTGTTTTCTTGCTTCTCTTTGAGAAGCATTGCGGTGTGCTTTTTTTATACTTATGTGCTTTGTTGTATTTGCTGTGTGGTCTGTTAGAGTTATCATGTGCGCTTTGTTATAATTTCTTTGTGCTTTATGCTTCATTGTCTTTTGCAAGACGTTAATATGGAAGTAAAACTCGTTTTATTTTTTGTCGGTTTTAACCCGTTCACTGCTTGCTACGAGTGCCGCTCGCAGTGGAAACTGAAAATCACTACGCCTGCATGCGAGTGTGACTCGTAGTAACTTTGTCACTGAAACAGCAAACATCTAAATGGGAGACAACCATGTAAACTGTCCCCACATCTTCTACTGATGTCAAAAAAAGATTTCTTTCCCTTTTACTGCCCAGTCACTGGCCAATTGGTATGCAAATTGCGAGTTGAGAGGTTACAGCTGATTATCGCATTCAAGATGGTTGCGCAACCAAGCACGTCAGCAAAGCGTCCCATTTTCAAGCAATATACTGCTCTTGATGCTTTACAAGAGATTGTAAATGACACAAACAGTGGTGATGAAGACTTTGGAGGCTGATAGCAGTGATGAGGAGACAGATGCGAATCGGCACCATCCACTTTTGGCGAGATAGGTGCTCGTGATGACGAGGACCCATTGCTCGTTCCACGTGACAGCAGTGGAGAAAGCACCGCTAGTGACGAAGAAGGTAATGAACATAATTAATCCATTTTGACAGGATGTTGCAGACCAATATATAGCAACAAAACATACAAAAAATCAGACATCTGTCAAGAAATACACGAGCAGTGAACATTTTTTGGAACCTACCGAAGAAAGCTAAATTTTACCCTGGCAAATAGCAATTCAAAAGTGCTTTTATACTGTGGCAGTGAAGGGGTTAAGACTTGTAAATTTGCTATAAAATGCTTTATTTGCCTAAAAGGTTGTGGGGGTTTTAGTATGGAATGATTTGGAATTGTCGATCATTGTTATTGATACACACATAGAAATCTTTTACAACTGTGATAGGAGTGAGCTGTAGAGCTGCAATTTTTTACCTATTGGTTTTGTGTAGTAATATATTTCATGAAAATGATGATGAAACGTACACAATTTACAATTTGTCACCTATTGTTTTTGTGAAGTAATATATTTCATGGTGAAACCTACACAATTTACAATTTTTCACCTATTGGTTTTGTGAAGTAATATATTTCATGGTGAAACCTACACAATTTACAATTTGTCACCTATTGGTTTTGTGAAGTAATATATTTCATGGTGAAACCTACACAATTTACAATTTTTCACCTATTGGTTTTGTGAAGTAATATATTTCATGGTGAAACGTACACAATTTACAATTTGTCACCTATTGTTTTTGTGAAGTAATATATTTCATGGTGAAACAAACACAATTTACAATTTTTCACCTATTGGTTTTGTGAAGTAATATATTTCATGGTGAAACCTACACAATTTACACTTTTTCACCTATTGGTTTTGTGAAGTAATATATTTCATAGTGAAACGTACACAATTTACAATTTGTCACCTATTGTTTTTGTGAAGTAATATATTTCATGGTGAAATGTACACAATTTACAATTTGTCACCTATTGGTTTTGTGAAGTAATATATTTCATGGTGAAACCTACACAATTTACAATTTTTCACCTATTGGTTTTGTGAAGTAATATATTTCATGGTGAAACGTACACAATTAACAATTTTTCACCTATTGTTTTTGTGAAGTAATATATTTCATGGTGAAACAAACACAATGGGGCTTTATACTACTTCTTGCCGACCCGAAAGGGTGATAATTTAAGGCCTGAACTGCTCATGCCACCTAGTGATGAGTCAGGTGCAGATCATTTTCTGTGGCTATATACTTCATGACAGGCAAGGGCGATAATCTTAAGTAGGTGGCGTTCGCATCTCAGGGGACGAGACAAGGTTAGAGAATTTTCGGTATAAAGCCTCATTTACAATTTTTCACTTGTTGGTTTTGTGAAGTAATACATTTCATGGTGAAACAGACACAATTTACAATTTTTCTAACCATAGCAGGTTTTTCTTTGTTACGAAGTGTGTTATTTTAATGTTACTGACAACTGTTACTGTATTTTCCGGGCTATAAGCCGCTACATTTTTCTTCAACTTTGACCCCTGCGGCTAAAACATTGATTGCGGCTAATTTGTGAATATTTCCCCTTCCGTATTTTAGGCTGGTCATCAACTCCAGCCTGTGCGTGTTGACATCGTCAATCTCGGTAAAAACGAACCGTTCTCATGCCGAAACTGAAGAATTTAATCAGCGATATCACGATCTCACCACTTTTATGCACATGTGTCATTACTGAGTAGTTTATGATCAAGGTTTGAACTGAA
Source organism: Phymorhynchus buccinoides (assembly GCA_017654935.2). Taxonomy (NCBI): domain Eukaryota; kingdom Metazoa; phylum Mollusca; class Gastropoda; order Neogastropoda; family Raphitomidae; genus Phymorhynchus; species Phymorhynchus buccinoides. The sequence continues at coordinate 19,355,502 of CM065695.1, read as the reverse complement.
ACAGTTGCGATCGTGTCGATCTTTATGAACTTTGTGCACACGTAAATGCGAAGTCAACTTCCAAGTTGAAACTAGGTGATTGGTATGTCATACTTTTGGATATCCCGTCACAACAAAATTGTTTACGTAACATGGTCCTTAGTAACTAACATAGCAACTATGATACCACAAAATATTATTTACTTATTTTGTGTCGAAAAGAAAGTTTATCCCCCAAAAGAGTATCAAAGGTATTTAGTTTATAATTTATTTATTTAAGACAAGAAAACAAGGTTTGGTTTTGATGACGTAATACACGGTTTGTGATGGTCAGCAATGACGCATCAATAGTGTCTTTCAAAACAAAATTGAGATTTAATATAGTTGACATTTTGGCATGTTGGTGGTTTAGAGAAATTACTCGCGAGTTGAGATGACTATGTTGAGATATCACATCACATTCTTTTACACCAATTTTTAACGATTTTAATATTTCATCATACGAAAAAATTGGGCAATGCCAACAACCTTACAAGTGAATCTTTTTACATTCCAGTGAACTCTTGGCATTGTCCGGTCCAGTAAATAGTGTTTTCTTTTTGCCATTATTTATTTTTGGATATTGCATTACACCATAGGGTTTTATTCTTAATCATGTGATATCTGTAACCTGCAATTTTTGAAAAATCAATTTATTTTGTGTTTCATTTTTATAAAGATTTTTCACGCTATCGGTTCACATTATGGCAATGAGCAAGTGTACACAATATTAGTTATTTGGATTTGGGCATGGTACATGACTTTTGGGATCTCAAGAAGCGTGTTCTTTTGCTAACGAGAGCTTTTCTGACTTGGCGCCAAGACATTTTTTGCGTTTTTCTCAAAACACTGTAAAATGAGTTAGACACTTATGAGCATGACGAAAGTATTCTTGCACAAAATCTCAGGCGCATTTTACACTGAAATAAACGCATTAATGAAATGTAAATGATAATAATGAGATCTAAAATCAAGGAGTTAATGTAATAATTAGATGTTAAAATAAGTGTTTTGGTCCCACTCGGCTGGGCCTTCTTTCTCATGTTTGGAGATCGGTATATTGACTGTTGTTATTTCTGTTAAATTGCATTGTTGACCATTACACAGTGGTGCACAAAGGTACAGCAGCAAAAGGTGTATGGGATGTGTTTGTTACTTTGACTCTTTCCAAATGGTGATCTCACAACACTCACTTTGCTCTAGTTTCCTAGAAATCAAACCGTCAAATCAGCGATTCCTTCTTGGCGGAGGTGCTGGAAGTCAAATTCTTTCACCCAAAGAGAAGGCGTGTTCTGTCTCTTTTGTAATGGGCGCCTGTGTTTAGACCACAACGTTTGCACAACATTTTTGCAATCCAAGCCTTTTTATTTATTTAATTTTTTTTATACAGTTTATCTAAAGTAGTTTCGCTCACAACAAAGGAAATAGCTCCAATTTGTTTTTACTGCACTACAAAAAAAGAAAACGCTTCAACCACAATGAGTGACCTCCATCTACCCCATTCAAAATGTCTACTCTGTGCGGCATCTCCGCCAAGGACGGTTTAATTTCTAGAAAACCAGAGCAAAGTGGGTTCCGATCCTTGAAAAGTCTGTCTTTCTGGTGATCTCGACGTGTTTATTGCAAAAACACGTCGAGATCACCAGAAAGACAACCTTTTCAAGGAAAACCAGGAAAACACCCTTTACAGAGATCACAACACTCACTTTGCTCTGGTTTCCTAGAAATTAAACCGTCAAATCGGCGATTCCTCCTTAATGAAGTTGCCGGAGAGAGAAGCCATTTTGGACAGGGTGGATGGAGGCCACTCGAGCGGTTGAAGCTTTTACCTCTTTGTAGTGCAGTAAAACAAAAAAATGGAGCTATTTCCTTTGTTGTGAGCGAAACTCCTTTTGGTAAACTGTAAATAAAAAGGCTTATAATGCGGACATTTCATGATTTGGTCAAAGCGACTCAGGCGGACATTAAAAAAGAGAAGACACGCGCACATGCCTTCTCTTTCACTGAAACAATTTGACTTCCGGCACCTCCGCATAATAATAATTAAAAAAAACAAAAAGAAGATGGCAGAGCCATAGGCTATCCACAGGTTGCCCTTCTTATTCTTATTCTTTCACTCAGCATCCGCCGTCATCGTTTTGACGATTTTGATGGGTTCAAACAGATGTCCTTAACCCTTTCACCGCCAAAGTCGCATTTTAGCACCACAATGACTTAACACCTATGTTACTAAAAGGCATCAAATTGGGGTGTATTCTCCAAAGCCCCCATTGTCTTAGTTTTGGGAAGTAAGGATAGACCTTATTTTATATATGTCACAGAAGAATCCACACTCCTGCTGATGGCTTTTGTTTTTTACCCAAGTAAATTTAATGGAAATGTTTGGTTGAAATATGGTTGGTGGTGAAAGGGTTAAGGGAGATAATTTGATGACAGAAACGAGTGAAACAGGTGGCTCTGTCTGTCGTCAGATTATCTCATACGGGCAAACATGTGGATTTTGTCGAGCCATAATAACTGTACCTGTCACACCCCAGTTTGGTTCGTCACTCCCCCCCCCCCCTTGTAAAAGGGCACAGGGGGACCGAGTGAACCGTCCGCCGGGGAAACAAATCAGTGTCCCAGAACACCCCCCCTCCACGGGGCCAAGCCCCCCCCCCTGGCCAAGTCCCCCCTCTCAGGTATGTGTGTGTATGCGTGTGCGCATGTACGTGACAGGGAGGGGATGAGAAAGAGAGGGGTAGAGATAGGGAGGAAAAGAAAAACAGTTATCAGTCTTTTTTTTTTTTAAACCCAGTATGGAAGGTTGATTATATGTTACAATGTGTGTGTGTGTGTGTTTGTCTGTGTGCGCCTCTGTGTGTACGTGTATGACAGAGAACTTCATGCGACATCCCCACCAGCCATAGAACACAATATAAACAGTCCACATTCTTTCCTCGCACTATCCCGCAGTGGAACGGCTTCCCTGAAGAACTGAAGTTGCCTCCGTTCAGTCTTTGGAGGCCTGCAAGAGAGGCCTTCGAAAGCATCTCTACTAAACAACCATTCCTCTGTCTCCCTTCCCCTCCCCATCCTGCATTCCCACACCTAAAACAGAAGCGTCCCCCGCCTCCCCCCTTTTGTCTTATTTTTGTTTTTTGTTGCATGCAACATGTGAGGCCTTACGGTTATGCATGTCCCCTAAATATAAATACTTGACCTTCAGAGTTATGGAATACTTTGTTGTAACGACCGTTACGAAAATATAATAGTGCGTTGTAAACCCTTACAATGGAAAAATATAGCATAATTCCTTATATCGACCTTCAGAGTTATAGAATACTTTGTTACAACGACCGTTGCTCAAATATAATAGTGCGTTGTAAACCCTTACAACGGGACAAGTCCAGATTATGTAGAATGGTAGGCCTACACATAACGTGTAGAGTAACCACGTTTGAGTTTATTCACCCAAGTGGTCACCATCCCATTTTCGGGACGCTAGGCTTATCCCTCGACCGCCCATGGAGATGTGCATAAAAATCCTTCTAGACCACCACAATTTGATGGATGTAGCAGCCTTTGACATGGAAATGTGCATACACATCCTTCTAGACCACCACAATTTGATAGATGCAGCAGCCTTTGACATGGAAATGTGCATACACATCCTTCTAGACCACCACAATTTGATAGATGCAGCAGCCTTTGACATGGAAATGTGCATACACATCCTTCTAGACCACCACAATTTGATAGATGCAGCAGCCTTTGACATGGAAATGTGCATACACATCCTTCTAGACCACCACAATTTGATAGATGCAGCAGCCTTTGACATGGAAATGTGCATACACATCCTTCTAGACCACCACAATTTGATAGATGCAGCAGCCTTTGACATGGAAATGTGCATACACATCCTTCTAGACCACCACAATTTGATAGATGCAGCAGCCTTTGATATGCCTGGTACACAAATGTTGTTGTAGAAGTTTATTTGACACTAAAACCTAGCATCCCCAAAATGGGATGGTGGGCATAAATGGGTTAACATTCGCTGATAGCTGCAGAATGTTTATGCTCATGAGACATTCCCCCCACATGCTTTCATAATTCAATGGCGCACCCGTCCACAATAACATAAGCTTATAAGCAAAAGAAGAAAATATAGGACTCCTGGGGCACTTTTTTTTTATTGAACAAAGTAATTGACAGAACATGACAATCCATTCAATTACGATAACACCACATGCACACACAAAAAACATCGGAGATCATGTAAAGTATAAATTTAACCAGAGAGAGAGAGAGACAGACAGACATACAGAAACAGAGAAGCAACGAAATGAAGAAAGATAACAGGGGGAAAGAGTGGAAAAAAGGAAGAGATAGGGAAAGAGAAAACTAAATGGAGGAAGAGAGAGAGTGGGCATGAGGAAGAGAGAGAGAGAGAGGGGGGGGGGGGGAAGAGAGAGTTTGAAAAAGAGAGATAATATGGTGCTGGTGGTTTAGAATTCAATATAAACGGTTAGACTAAGGGTCAAAAACAGAAACTAAGGAGGTTACAATGCAAGACGTGTAGTAGAACAAAAAAGGTAAACAAATGCAAAGTGATTCACCGTCCTCAAAATTTACAAACATTGATGAATTATCAAATTGCAAACAAAATATACGATTTCTCTCAAAAGCGAACAGAAAACCCCCCACCAAGGTTGCACTGCCTTATTTGGATATTTCCCAACCCAATGGTACGTGCTACAAACAACCCAATCCTTCCTCTGTAATTCAACACAAAACCCCATCAAAAACCACTGCAGCATAACTCAACGTTTCGCTCATAAGGTATCGCTGTTCATGCTGTATATATCGATTTATCACAGGTTGATACAAAATGGGATCGAACAAACTGCACATAAAAAATCACCTGGAACAAGACATCCAATGAAATGAGAGCAGTTGAAAGAAATCATTTCAAAGATGTGTTGTTGTTTTTAACCCCCAAACATTGACAACACAGAAACAAAACCGCTTAAATTGACACAGACGTACGTTGTGCGCACACAAAGAAAGCGAATGACAGGAAAAATAGGGACATTGAAAATGGGTGTGTGGATAGTGGCGCATTTTGTTTTTATTGTTATGATTGTGTGATACTGTAGGGTAGTTCAACCGTATACACCAAGATGATCGTTTTAAGCATCAGATTGCAAGGATCCCTTGCACTTTGAATATCACATGGGACAGAAGGATACAAACAATGCAACAGTGAACACAGAGAAAAGTCACTTTTTCATGTTAGTGCGAGTCCAAAGCAAAGCAAATTATGTTTTTAAACTGTTCACAATACTTGTCATAAGCCGTACACAAATTGCATAAAGAAAGAAGATCCATTGAACTATTTCCAGACATATTTGTTAGTTTTATATTTCATTTCAGCTGGTATATGATAAACACGATGTTTCTTTTTTCCCCTTTTTCTTCTCAGGGCTCCCAGGGACCCCCAGTTGGGGGTCTGTGGAGCAAACAAGGACCCTCAATAATTTAAAAAAAGGCAATACAAATAGGCAAAATAACAAACATTTTGGCATTTTGAATGTTCACTTCCGGTCACCTTCCGCCAACCGTTGCTTTCACAACTTCTAGGCCGAACTAATTCTCTCATATTTTGCATCAGAGATTCTTTCTTCTTGACTGTCATTGACCCATTTAAACAAAAAATCAATATATTTCAGGGTTTCTGCGTATCAGAAGGAAATATTTCATTGTCATAAAATGTTGGTATCAGGTAAAATTTCCTTTACCGTTGCTCGCACCCTATTCCGCACTTTGTTTCCTTCCATACCTGGTCCACCATTTAGTTTGCATTTGGTAACTTAGGCCTTGTGTTCATTGCATTGTTTCCTTTCATACCTGGTCCACCATTTAGTTTGCATTTGGTAACTTAGGCCTTGTGTTCATTGCATTGTTTCCTTTCATACCTGGTCCACCATTTAGTTTGCATTTGGTAACTTGTGCCTTGTGTTCATTGCATTGTTTCCTTTCATACCTGGTCCACCATTTAGTTTGCATTTGGTAACTTAGGCCTAGTGTTCATTGCATTGTTTCCTTTCATACCTGGTCCACCATTTAGTTTGCATTTGGTAACTTAGGCCTTGTGTTCATTGCATTGTTTCCTTTCATACCTGGTCCACCATTTAGTTTGCATTTGGTAACTTAGGCCTAGTGTTCATTGCATTGTTTCCTTTCATACCTGGTCCACCATTTAGTTTGCATTTGGTAACTTAGGCCTTGTGTTCATTGCATTGTTTCCTTCCATACCTGGTCCACCATTTAGTTTGCATTTGGTAACTTAGGCCTAGTGTTCATTGCATTGTTTCCTTTCATACCTGGTCCACCATTTAGTTTGCATTTGGTAACTTAGGCCTAGTGTTCATTGCATTGTTTGCTTTCTTGTCCTAGGGTCTTCTTTTTAAATACAAACAACACAATTTACCATGGTTAAGAACACGTTAGAGACGAATGCATGGATGTGTTGAATGTACATAATAAATAAACATTACACACCAAGGACAAGCAAAATAATGTGAACATTCTCTTATCGCGTCTGTCAGTACAAGAAAGGCTACTCACAAACAAAAGTCGTTGTAATGACAGCATGCAATGTCATTTTTGCACACACACAGAGAGAGAGAGAGAGAGAGAGAGAGAGAGAGAGAGAGAGTCGCATACTGAAAACAATTTGGCATTTGAGTTAAAATCGGGTACAATCAAAGTAACCACACTAAACGGACGCATTTATTACAATCTTATAAGTATCAACACATGATGCATTGATGTTTAAGTAAAACAACAGAAATAGACTGTATATAACTATAGAAAGATGGACCTGGTTGATCTTGAAATAAACATGTGAACAATAAACCAATGAAGTCGTTGGACACGTTTAGGGGAGTACCAATGCTTTTGGAAACAACGCAGTAACGTTCAGGGGCACCCTTGACGGATGCGTTTTTGCAATTAACACGTCGAGATCACCAGGTAAACACGCTTTACAGAGATAGCAACACTCACTTTGCTCTGGTTTCCTATACATCAAACCGTCAAATCGGCGATTCCTTCTTGGCGAAGATGCTTTGGAAGTCAGATTCTTTCAGTGAAAGAGAAGGCATGTGCCTGAGTCGATTAGACCAAATCACGAAATTCCACAAAACAAGCCTTTATATTTACAGTTTACCTAAAGGTGTTTCGCTCACAACAAAGGAAATAGCTCCAATGCTTTTTACTGCACTACAAAGAAGAAAAAGCTTCAACCACTCTGAGTCCAAAATGGCTTCTCCGGCAAATCCGCCAAGGAGAAATCGCCGTTTTGACGGTTTGATTTATAGGAAACCAGAGTAAAGTGAGTGTTCCGATCCTTGAAAAGTCTGTCTTTCTGGTGATCTTGACGTGTTTCTTGCAAACTCATCCGTCAGGGTGTCCCTTTAAAGATATTCAAACAAACTCATTTCAGGGTCGACGTGAGAAATAACATAAATTCCACCGGCATTCTAGGGGCTGCAAAATAAAGTCAGTAGACCAAGTTTTAAAAAGCCACACAAGATTTCAATCTTCACGGATCCTATAGCTTATTTTTTTAACCAAACAAGTGATAAGCGTCAAAGTCCCTCTCGTATTTTGAAAAAAATTCTCCAAAGATTGAGATGTCAAAGTAGAACAAGAGTAAAAAAAAAAATAAAAAATTAACTATGGTTTTTGTGTTCTGGATGCTGCATAAAAAGACGTTTTTTCCCCACAAATCGACTCTACATTTTCACGTTTCCCACTCTAGATTGAAGAATTTGTGGATGAAAGTGACAGGAATCACCATGACAGGTTCACTGATAAAAGAGGCTCACAGAAATTCCACTGATAATGATTGAACGAGATATAAGCCCTCGATTAAACGACCCTTATGTTTTGTAGCAAGTCAATGTTTGAACCATTGTATTTTTCAGTACTCGCTTACCAGCAGCAACAACAACAAATTAAGAAGTGAAGCCCAAAACAGTTCGCAAACGAAACTGATCACAGTGTTTGTGGCACAGCCCGTCTTTAGGGAAAAAAGGGGGCATCCCCCCCCCCCCCCGTCTGGACACAGAAAATGACCATAATCGATGTGATCGATGCCTTTATTTTAATTCTTGTAACAAAAAAACCTGGAAGGAGCTGTTGGAGATCTTTAAAATAGGTGTCCGCGAGGAGAGGAACCCGGGTTTTTTTTTAATGGCGATGTATGGGGCAACAATAGACGTTGCTTTGAGTCAATAAGCCATTTTGACAATAACACAAGTAATGGGCAAATGGTCCAGTTTGGCAAGTTCACTAGAAACGAGGTCCAGTACTTACTGGACTTTTAAAAAGGAACAGGCCATTATGTGGTAAAACTAATCAACTGTGTCAACATAATGCAGTATAACATAAACAGTTTCAGATCCATACAATCACCAACACAACATAGTATTACCAACGCAAAAATGGGGCATTCATGATTTTAAACATAAGAGCATTCATAATGAAAATCTTACAATAACGGGTGAAATCAACGCACAAAATTAACGTATTCAACGATTTAGTTTGCGTTTTTAAAAAAAGTTGCCACTCGGTGAGAGGGTGAAATATTGGTGCGTGCTTTTAGAACAGACAAGACACACTGTGTTAAGGCAGCGAGGCTTGCTAGGAAGTGTGTACAAGTTCAACACATCTTCCATTGTTTCCACACAAACTAAAACACGATAGGAACTAGTCACAACGCGCATAACTCACAAAGTCACTTTGGCAGGAGGCAACATTGAACATAATGATAACACACATCCAACGATTAATGTTTGGGAATACACAACAAATATTGCAATACTCATCTTTTGGGTGCACACATTCAAGCGTTTAAAGACAATTCGGAGCCAGAATTGTGTTGATGCATTTCTTACATTTCAAGGGCGAGTTACACGAAGATAGGGAAACACAATGTATGGTTTTTCAATATGAATCACATAGTTGATCACAGAACTGGACATTAAAAAACCCTACAAAAACAAGTACACGAAATCCACAACAAAATTGAGAAAATCCATTTTTTGAACACACATTATGAACATAATACGGAAATAACCTGACAGATGTTGGCAAACATAGTTTGATATATTCATTTTCCTGTTTATTTGTAGACATGGTCGACCAGAAAGAGAAGGTAGCTTGTGCTATGATTATCAATGCTATTCAACGTTTTGTGAAACCAGGACAAGAAACCGTGTAAGCGAAACTATGCAGCTTAGCCCATTTTGTGTTGTTTCACTAATTTTAGAGGCCTTCTTCTTCATAACCGAAGCAGATAATCTGTCGCATGCCTTGTGAGATTGAGTATAGTTATGAACATAATGTCAAGTTTGGTTCTCAACAATCCACATGATCTTCACAATCAAACCGTTTCTCCTTAGCATTCTATCCCACGCTGTAATGATCCTTAATGACATCGTGATCCAAAGCCTTTGTCTTCTGGCACAACGGACCAAGGAGAGAAACCACCTGGATATACTGACGTCTTGATCTTTCAGATGAATTTTGAGAGAGTTCTGAGTTTGAGGACCAAAAACTAACAGTTTCCACTACACATTATTTTGTTGGAAGCTGTTCTTTGTTGGATAAAATAGCTCTTTTGGTTTGGACGCAAACTAAAACATTACATTGCATTTTCAGACTTAAAAACAAAATATCACCAAGAAGACAAAATGATGTCAGCAGGGGAACAAAACCCACAGCACAATTCCATGGACATTAGTGACGGGATTTATGATTACTTATAAATATTATCTAAAAACCGATTTAATACTGTTGTGGCCACAAGGAGCTATAGCAAACATTCCATGCTGAAATCACTCACTGAATGATTCCAGAACCTTTGCCACACACCCTTAACGACACTTCTGTTCAGATTTCCCTTCAAACATTCGATGGATTGTGAGACAGTACAGACTTTGCATTCAAATTAAACAAGATTTTGACAGCTCACAAAATACAACTCTTTTGACACCAAACGATTTCGTTATAATTATTATCACTTAGCTTTATCCAACATTGAAGGAGTAGTGTATTAATGAAGGGTTAATGTAAAAAATAAATGCATCGACTCGTCACACATATATATATAATTCAAAATGATTTGTTCATTGGTTTTGTGTTCAAAACATGTTCAACACCACCCCACCCCAGAACAAAATACTGCAATGAAATAGAAACTGTGTCTGAAAAAAGACAATACTGTAATTTTTTTCCATTTCAAAGAACACCATTACTTTTTGTTTTTGGCTGTTCCATCTTCTCAACAATTGCTCCCACGCCGCTCATCTCGAATCCCAATTTGCAGCCACACCCCGGCTTGTTCAGGTCGCAGACTCCGAGACCAGCAGTTCAAGGGGAGCGAATCTATGTTAGGCCGTCAGGAGGCAACCAACCGAGGAGACACTGCACTGCTGCTGAGTCAATTCGGTGGAGTTCAGTAGAGCCTGTTCAGGACACCATCTACTAAGCCGCCTTAGTCACACTATTCTCTTAGTCGCGGAGCCAGCGTGAATGAGGTCCTCCTCCGAGGGCGCCACCACGACCGTCCCCCAGAACGAACGCACCAAGGCATAGACTGGATTGGAAGCCGAAACTGAGGTCACCATGAGAGCAGGGCATGCAAAGCCACAGAATTTGATACATTTTTCTTTTTAATGATTGATGGAAATGAGGCGGATGATTATGATGATGATGATGCTATGGAGTTCCGTATCGGTCTGAGACTGCATGACAGCTGTATTCTACGCTTCCTTTCATAATGATATCCAGGCCCGAGAACTACAGACCTGCAGTGCTGGTCTTGAAATTAGAGCAACACTCCCAGAATCGCATCCGTTAAGCGGATGAAGCTCGACTGTGTGGTTTCAGTCTTCCTTCCTTCCCATTGAGCCCATAGCCTGGGTAGGAGTCGGTCTAGGACCGAAAAAACCCTCGCCTCCATTACTTTTCTGTGGATACATAAATATGAAGAATGTGCAGTGTAGACATAATATACAGATTTATCTTTTAAATTTTGTATGAAACATTTGTTCTTTTATAATGCTAACAGGATTCGCGTTTTTCATCAATGATCTTTAGGGATCGTGACAAGGAATAATCGTTTTTTTAAGCACCATAAACGTTTTTTTTTAATGAACTGTTTAAGTTTGTAATTTAACAATTCTGCACTATCAAAATAAAGACTGGGATAAATGCAGGGAGTTTGAGGGATGTAATGGTAACTTCCTCCAGGAAAGCCCGGAACAAATGTAAAAACAACCCAACCCCAACAACATCCAATGGACTAATAATTGAAAAACGTGACAGGACCAAACAGGATTTGAGCAGCGATGAGCGATAAATATGAAAGCCCCGTGGACAACGCCATGATTCAAAAAGTAATGCTGTTAACGAAAAGTTCATTGAATAATACGAATTATAATAATTATCATGACATTTGTGCACACGTTTAACAGAACATAGTTTTGATTACTGAAGGCTGATTTCATAGTAAAGAAGCGATGTCACACCAGTTCGTGAGTATTCAGTTGTGAACATACACATGGACATTTACGAACAGTAATTGAGGGACAGAACGTGGATGAATGACAACGCCCCCTTACAAGATATGAACGAGTCAGCGATATGGTATAAAGATCAACAAGGAACCAAAATGCATTTGCTTAATTTCCTCCCAGGTCCCGCTTTCATCCTCAACCCCTCCCTCCCACCTGCCATCCTCCCTTTTTATGTCTGCATACCACCCATCCCACCTGTCCCAGTTATCGAGAGGAATTTACAGGAAAACATCTTAAGCTTCCCTATTAAGACTCTCACTCTGCACAAGGCATTACGGTCTGAACGTTGAGTCTTTCGGATGAGACGATAAACCGAGGTCCCGTGTGCCCATGCACTTAGCGCACGTTAAACCCAGAGGCAACGAAAAAGTTGTCATTTGGTCAAAATTTACACACACACACCCCTTTCTTTCCTCATCAGTCAAACAAAAAATTGCATGCAATTAAAAAAAAATGGGTGGCGCGCCTCTGGCTCCGACGCGCTCTCCAGGTGGGAGCAACCCGAATTTCACAGAGACGCCTCTGTGACTATAAAGTACCAATCTACCCCCCCCCCCCCCTAAAAAAAACCCACTTCTCTCTAAGATGTGACCAAAACATTTTTCATTGATTCTCCCCCCCTTCATATTTGGACTATTGAGTGTCCACGTTCCTATTAAGCCACCCCCCACCCCCTTAAATACATTTGTTGGCAGAATGTTTAAGGTTTTAATAGGGAGGTTCCTCTGAATATGCATTGGGCTCTGTTACCTTGCGGAAAAAAACCCCATGTGATTTTATGTCTTAGTTTATACTATATGTCTCTTCAGTTTTAGATTTATGTGCACACTGGAATTTTTGTGTCTTCATTTGATGACAATAAAGATATGTGAATTGTGTGTTTGTCTTTTCTTTTACAAAAGAAGACCGAAAGCAGCCTTTTCAACAGCTTGATTGTCGTTTTGGATAGTCCTACTCTTAACATAGGTTAAAAACTGACTACAGTATTAATATTGGGTTAGTTTTGAATAAAATCGCACCAGTATGGTCAAAGCGCAATCTAACACATTAAGGTGGGACTTCGACAATTCTGATTCCATTTATTGCAATAATGCTAACAAATACTAAATACATTATTTTAACTAATTATATCTGCTCAAAACCGTTAGTCTAAGCTTTGAGTAGACTGTTGAACATCCCTTGCAGTTACTTAAAAGGCTGTGTAGCCCTTGAAGAACATCCATTGGATAGCCTCTGGCGTGTTGAAGATGAAAGTCACAATGCTATATTGTCCGTCCCAAAGTCTGAACATCGGTCGGGGTGTAAGAAAACTCACCGCAATTTGCCTTTCTTGTGTCGTGTGCCTTCAGGAAGATAGGAGACATTTGATGTTTTGGAAGAGGATGGAAAAACAACAAATGAACACTAGATTGAAAAGATCGAATGTAGCATTCGAGAATCACCCGCGGAGTTACGCAGCCACACCCCGACTTCGGAGGATGACTGTGATTATCTTGCTGCTGCTGCATACTGTCACTATCCTACTGTTTCTGCTGCTGACTGTCCCTATCTTGCTGAGTAGATTTCCCATAAAAGCATCCGAGAATCACCCGCGTTGCTAGTTTTCAAGGTCACACGTCAAGGTCATGACCTTGACCCCAAAAGGCACATTTACCCAGCCAACATTCCCACCTGATTTCATCTTGGGAACTCAATTTTTCCGACCCCCCGATTTTCAGGGTCCAGCGATCTCCTTGACCTTGACCTTGACCTTGATTGGTCAACAATATTCGGAAGGAGCATAAGCCAAACCACCTTCATACCAAGTTTCAACATCCTATGTCGACTGGTGCCTGAGATATGACTAAAATTTGTTTTTCAGTTTTCAAGGTCATACGCCAAGGTATCTTGACACCAGAAGGCACATCAACAGTACCTACAGTACCTACAGTACCTAGCCTACATGCACATCAAGTTTCATCTTCATATCTTTATTCCTTCATGGTGATATGCTGTTAACAAACCCACATACATACATACATACATACATACATACATACCCACACAGCCATTTACACAACAAAAACAATATCACCTTCGCTCCGTAACTCCGCGGGTGGTAATTATGTAAGCAGGCGTGGGTAAGAAAAACAACATTTTAAATATTGGGCGGAACAAAATAACGCCTCAGAATAAAGATTTCAGATACTGTAAGATGACAATGCAACATCAGTATGATATGATATGATATGATACACACATTATTGTTAAACGAGAAGGTCAAATGCACCTGCCCCTATCCATCGAAAAAAGCAGCAACGTCACTTGCACACTGGTTTATCCAAAATAGACGCAATTTTTCGCCATCAGCCACTCATGCGAATGATAACCAACAAGTGAAAGCTTTCACACACCACGTTCGTAAATACAACGAACTGCTTGTTAAATAAGTCAAATAAATCACACGATGCCCAAAACGGCTAAAAACAAAATGAATCTGAAATGAGTATTTTTTGGTGTGATGAGTAAGCACATCAAATGAAGTCTTTTGTTCTTCACAACAATCCTGACACAAATCGTCGAACACCAAAAGGCTGGAGCCCACACGCGAATGAATGACTGTTGGTGTTTTACGTCCTCTCGACCCGGGAAGGCACATATGGGACATACCCACACGCGAATGCCTCTAAGTTGTTACTTTAAGCAGTAAAACCTTATAAGGATGTGGCGTTGACCTTGTCTCCATTGCTACACTCAGCCGCCGTTCTCATCGCCCCTTCCAACTACTAAATTTAAGATGTAGAGTGGCACAGAGGTAACGCGTTCGCCTTGTGTCAAGTAAACCCGAGTTCGAACCTCAGGGCATTTTTCCTCTCACTTTGCACTATGCCTTAATGTCTGAACGTGGAGTCTTTCGGATGAGACGATAAACCGAGGTCCCGTGTGCCTATGCACTTAGCACACGTTAATCCCAGTGGCAACGAAAATGTTGTCATTTTGTCAAAATTTACCACCCCCTTTCCTTCCTTATCAGTCACACAAAAATCGCATGCAAAAACAAAAATTGGGTAGCGCTTCTGGCTGCGACGCGCTCTCCAGGTGGGAGCAACCCGAATTTCACAGAGTCTCCTCTGTGACTATAAAGTACTAAATGTCAATGCTGGAAGAGGCAACCTAGCGAAGGGATTTTGAGATTCATACGCGAATGAACTCCAACTTTTGTCAATGCCTTCCTTTCAGTAAAAACCAGAATCGACTCTTACTCGTGCCCTTCGCTCTCTTCCTCGCTCTTGAGGGGCTTCTCTGGCTCTTCAGAGATGGAGTCCTGGGACTCGAAGGACTGGGACATGCGCTTGTAGTGGTCGGGGTGTGTCTTGATGGGGTGGTGGGGGTCTGCCGCTGCTGCCCCCGCGTGCTGTCTGGAGTGGTCTGGAGCGGAGTGTTTGGTGGCCGTGGGGTATTGCTCGGGGTGCAGCATGCCCAGGATGCTCTTCACGTTGTGGGCCATCTCGTCCTGCAGGGCCTCCTTCTGCTTCCACTGGTTCAGGATCTCGAAGCGGAAGCTCAGGATGTCCTGCTTGATCTCCTCGAAGTCGTCTGCAACAACAAGCACGCGTGGGACAATGTTAAAGACCCACCACGTCACGTGTCCAAATCACGGTTTTCACGCGTTTCCTTCTCTCGCTGGTAAGAAATCTTATTTTGGCAAGGGTGACTCCCATACAAATTCCACCAAACATCAAAACGATACATCACTTCGAAGAGCAGCCTCGTTTGCTTATGGGGGCATTTGTATGTGGGTCACACCTGGCAGGAAAAAAAGGGACTTAATCTTGCTGGGTCAGTGGGTCTTTAAGAACTTTAGCTTGCATACTAGCATATTCATGCAAAAGATGTTTTATAAACATGGGACTATAATCGATGCCTTATTTCGTGTCATATTTCAAGCAAAGTTCAAACTGCGCAAAACTGTTATATGTTCATAGTTTTGTCACATGTTCTTTTAAAGATTGACTAATATTTGGAATACATTTATTCTGTCTAGTACACAAGTGCGATTAACATAGCGAAAAGAACGGCGTTGAAAACCTCAATTTGTAGGGGTAATTATTTTCTTTGTTTTAACCAATCCGTTTTGGACGTTTGTAGGAAATTGCGGGGGCGGACATACAGTACAGGCACGAACGGCTGCAATAACCTACGACTCTGGGAGGAAGCAAAGGACTTGATAAAATCATATTTGTATACCTTCGGTGACCTCAGCTTCGCGCTGTATGTCGAAGATGTAGCGCTGGATGATGCGCTGCAAGATCTGCTGGTAGGTCAGCTTCTCTTCGGTGCTGTCCAGTGGTATCCGGCTGTGCCCGTGTCCGTGCCCATGCCCGTGTCCATGCAAGGGGCTGTCCAGGGACCCCCTAGAACCCAAGGCGGCTTTGAGGATACTGCTTCCCACTGCCTCGCCCGCTAGATCGGCTGCAGTAACGTCCCCGCCTTCTAGTGCTGCTGCTGCTGGGTGGGCACTCTGGAAGAACAACGCAACAAGTTGTATTTCAAAAGATAGAACACTTGAGGCAAAGAAGTAACTTGCGTTTTTTACACCGAGCCACCCACGAAACGGACAGACAAACAAAACCCGTCAAAGAAGCAAGCAAGCAATCTCAAGGAACAAGCATACTTCAAAAGAGTACGACACAAAAGAGAGCATACAGACAAACCAGTTCAAGAAAAAGGAAGGGGATGGAGAGCGGTTAACGACAGTTTGTGTACATTGTGCATACCCTTTGTACACCAACACATTTTATTGACAATATTCAAACTGGCTCCGCGACAAAGTCATTATTGTCATCAGTAGGGGTCTTAGTAGTTGGTGTCCTGCGTGTCTGGGCGAGCCCACTGAACTTCACCGAAGTAAATCAGCAGTAGTGCAGTGTCTCCTCAGTTGGTTGCCTCCTGACGGCTTAACATAGATTAGCTCCCCTTGGACTTCGGCTTCTGCGACTTGAACAAGCCGGGGTTTGGCTGCGAGTTGAGACTCAGAATGAGCGGCGTGGGAGCAACGATCCTTAACAGAAATTTGATATGTGTACGGCTGTTGAGCAAATTTTACACTTTTTCAGTGCATCTTATGCAAGATGTTCTCATGCACCATCACAATTATTAGCAAACCACAATAGTCATCAAAAGTAAAGTTCATTTGCA
>CM065695.1:19313670-19333670 GCA_017654935.2 Phymorhynchus buccinoides | reverse complement strand
CCCCCCACTCCCCCCCCCCCCCATTCCATTCATCTTACACGAGTAGAACCAAGATTTTAACCACGATATTAGCGATTCCTCTGTGACATGTATAAAATAAGGCCTATCCTTGCCTCCCAGACATTAAGAACACAAGGCCATTGGGTAACTGACCCCGATTCTATTCCTCTTAGTGACACGATTCCTTTTTGTGCAAACAGACAACTTTGGCGGTGAAAGGGAATGACTGTCTGTTATTGGCAACAGCAATCAGAGAATGAGCTTGCAATGACCAAGAGAGTGCTTTAACCCTTTCACCCACCGCCAGCCAAATTCCAGTCTAAAATGTCCATTACATTTACCTGGGTAGAGAACAAAAATCCATCTGCAGTATTTGGGGATTCTTCTGTGACATAATATAAAATAAAGGCTATCCTTGCATCCCCTAACTAAGACAATAGGGTGTTTGAACAATAGACCCCAATTTGATGCCTTTTAGTGACCTAGGTGTTAAATCACTGTGGTGCTAACATGTGACTTTGGCGGCTAAAGGGTTAAAAAAAAAACACACACAAAAACTCACAGCGATGTTGGTGAAGGAGCGTGTCATCATGGCGATGAGCATGTTGATGAGCACGGTGACCATGACGATGTTGTAGACGCCGTAGATGATGTAGCCGATGTCCTCCGTCAGGTTGTTGTTGTAGCCGCCCAGCTTCACGGCGTCCGGCTCCCCTCGCCCAAACAGCGACCAGAACACCGTGCGGAACGTGGCCATGACCCTGAGAGAGAGAGAGAGAGAGAGAGAGAGAGAGAGAGAGAGAGAGAGAGAGAGAGAGAGAGAGAGAGAGAGAGAGAGAGAGAGAGAGAGAGAGAGAATGACAATGGCAACGACTTTTAATGTCAACAACTGTGTAGCCCTAATGACATGAGGTTGCGGAATTAATTTACATAATTCAGTTTTAGATAAAAGCATAACGAGAACACAAAAGCGCAATAAATAAGAACACAAGCAAAAGAAACTAGCAAAAAAACAAAAAAACGTAAGAAGGTACCAAACATATGAAACAAGCTTACCAGTCAACTCCCAGTCATCATATTATTAAGTGAGAATGAACTTTATTGCCATTGAAGCTACCAAGCCCATGTAGCAGAACGATGCGACGAGCATTTAGTGTTCAATTAATACTGATTTAGATGGATAATTTCAAATCGCGACATCAGAGAGAGAGAGAGAGAGAGAGAGAGAGAGAGAGAGAGAGAGAGAGAGAGAGAGAGAGAGAGAGAGAGAGAGAGAGAGAGAGAGAGAGAGGGAGAGGGGAGGGAGGGAGAGGGAGAGAGAGAGAAAAAGGGAGAGAAAGAAAGCGAGAGAGACAGACAGACAGATAGACAGAGTCGGAGAGAGACAGAGAGAGAGGTTGAGGGGAGGAGAGAGATATATATATATATTGAGTTTCTCTCTTAGGTTCACAAACTTATACATTGGACACAAACAAAGTTTTATTAATGCAAACTATTATATAAGAGGAAAGTTTAATGGTGTGGTTGTTTTTTCTTCTTCAATTTTTGTACGTTTATATATATATATATATATATATATATATATATATATATATATATATATATATATATATATAGCATGAAAGAAAAATCTCAGTGAATAGCCAGCTCCAGTCAATTTGCAGGCCAATCATGCAAACTGATGAGATCTTCTCAAGATCGAAACAGCTGTCTTTGCATAAGGCACTGTCCCTCCCCCATTGGGAGAAAAATTAAATCAGCACAATTTATATAACTTTTTAATTTTTTTAAATTTTTTATTTATTTTTTTTGAACACGAACATTACTCAAAGTTAACATTAACTGGTTTTGTTTCTGAGGTTCACAAATAAAGACATTGGACACAGAAAAGCTTTATCAAAGCAAACTATATATATATATACAAAAGCAAACTATATATATATATAGTTATATGTATATACATATATATATACATATATATATACATATATATATATATATATATATATATATATATATATATATATATATATATATATAACAAAAATAAAGAAAACTACAACAAATCCGTATATATATATATATATATATATATACACACACTCACTCTCTTGGCATTATCATAGTGGAGATGCTGAATTTGTTTATAATGAAGATGCTTTACCCATGATACATGCCCACTCTCTTAACTAAAGGGTCTTAAGACATCTGGCGTTAGTTCTACATAGTTTGGAAGTGATAACTACAAAGATGGACAGAGCGGACATGGATATGAGAGAGAGAGTGAGAGTGAGAGAGAGTGAGAGAGAGAGAGAGAGAGAGAGAGAAAGAGAGAGAGAGAGAGAGAGAGAGAGAGAGAGAGAGAGAGAGAGAGAGAGAGAGAGAGAGAGGAGACTGTACTGGGGGATTCTTTCTTTTATTATTATTTTTTTTATTATGTGGACTCAATAGTCCAAACGAATTATCAAACACACACACACACACTGCAACACAATCTAATTATACACACAGAATGTGGGTCACAACAATGACGTCAAGAAAAGTTACGTGTTGTATTTGTTACGTCAAGTTTGTTCTACTGTCTGTCCCGCGTCCAAGGCCAAAAGCCGAAATATTGGGAATAGTCTACATTCTTTCTTGTTAGTTTTCATTCTTTTTTTGTTCTGATATATATATATATATATATATATATAGAGAGAGAGAGAGAGAGAGAGAGAGAGAGAGAAAGATAACAGCCGCACAAGCCAAACTTCCCACTCCACACAACTCTGTAGGACTCAAAAGTTGTTGCATTTGAAATGCCGAATTGATGAAACTTTTCTGTATCTAATATATGAATTTGTGAACTTCAGAAACAAGTTAACGTTATAAAATATTCTGTGTTACTTTAAAAAAAAAAAATTAAACAAATTATTAATATAATTTATTAATAATAAAATGTGCTGATTTACTTTTTCTCCCAATGGGGGAGGGACAGTGCCCAATGCAAAGACAGCTGTTTCGTCTTGTGAAAGACTCTTCAGTCTGCATATCGGCCTGCAAAGAATGTCCACAGTGAACATTCAAACTGAGCTAGAAAACCTTCTCCAAGAGAAAGGTTGTCCTCTTTGCACCAGATTGAAAGTCCACAATAAAAGCAAACCAGCACAAAGTTAAGCCAGAAAAAGTAAAAATCTTATGTAAAATGAACAAAATAATAATGTTCTGAAATTTTAATTTCAAGAAAACTAATAGACCTGACTAAAGAGGGCAAACTACTGAGGTGATATCCAAATTAAGGATAACAAGAGGCAAAGCCTGCAAGGCTCACGTCTGATTTTTATTACTATAGCAGGCATGGGAATTCCCATGACAATTTCCATGCCTGTATAGAGAGAATACTGTTATGTAGACACTTGTGCATCTGAAAACAGAATTAATTTTTATTTTACTGTGTAAATTAAAATTATTTCTATGCACCCCTACCCCTTTCTTTAAAATTTAATTATATGTATGCGCATGTAACATAGTGGAGCCCTATTTTTATTTTTGGCAAACAAGTAAAATTGAAAAGCATATTGACCAAGCTTTCAGAAAAAACATAGTGACCAATCCCCCCCCCCCCCCCACACACCCCCGCCGGGGTAAGGGGGGTCTACGGACACCTGTAGTAGGCCTAGTCTTTGCCTGTGGGTCTAAGCCTCTTACTCTTAGAAAATTAATAATTGAAGTTGCGTGATTCGTAAGGCCATACTCCTGATCTGTTACTGTTTTAAACTGATTGTTCATGCGATGAAAACTTGTTCCACATCATCTACATTTCTGTAAGATATTTTATATTAGTCCTAATATTTTATTTTCGTTTCGTTAATTACCCCCCCCCTCTGCCACAAAGCAAAGGTCAAGGTCACAGCCAGCAAGCTCATCCATGTTTATCTTCCCCTGTACAGTCTTTGCACATGGTGATCAATCGTCTAGGCCTAACAAAGGATTCGTACGTCGAAGGCAGTGAAATCGACGAACCCTGGATTTTCCGTATTTTTTTTTTCAAGACTGAAATGAATGTGGGCTAAATGTTAAGTACGTCGTCTTGATTATGAGGTAAGGCATGGACTCTAGGCCGAGGCCTTGTTGCCGGAAGTGCGGTAGGCTAAGTTATGCGCAGAGATGATGGGCAAATGAACACGAACAACCGTTACTCAAAGGCGCAAATAAAAGCTAAACAACCGGGCCGTCAACGCACACACTCGGTACATCCATTTGTTACAGAAAATATAAGTTGACGACGTTAAAATGTACCTATTTGTACACACCTGAAGTCTTGTGTTTCTTTTTAAAGAGCGTTTTTGTATATCTAATGGAGAGTCTTCTTTCCAGTATGTATCTCCTACTCGGTACAACACAACAGTTAC
Source organism: Phymorhynchus buccinoides (assembly GCA_017654935.2). Taxonomy (NCBI): domain Eukaryota; kingdom Metazoa; phylum Mollusca; class Gastropoda; order Neogastropoda; family Raphitomidae; genus Phymorhynchus; species Phymorhynchus buccinoides. Next base: position 19,329,279 of record CM065695.1, on the reverse strand, counting down.
AGTAATCTCTGCAACAAATGATTATCTTTATTTTATTCTTTATCAATGTATCTGACTGCTTTGATCGTCGTGACTTGAAGACTCACGTCAAAATCAAGTATCCTGCTAACTTTAACCCTCTAACGCCTTTTATGTTTAGAGAAAATGACAACGTTAAGGTTTGAGTTAAGGTTAAAGGTCGGGGCCACGGACGCAACACACACACACACACACATACACACAACCGAACATGTACGATACTATTGTGACAGTGTGCCGTATTCCATAAGGCCTACCTGTCACGCAACACTATTTAGCAGACGACAAGTGTGCCTAACCACTTTTCCAAGTCATGCGCGCCTCGCTATATGACATCATATCTATTTTTAGACATGTCACTTTTCAAATCGTATCATGCGACCCGGCTTTTCAAATCTCCAACGGCCTCCCCTCAAATCTCAGGCCAACTAGTAGTAATAATAAACTTATAATTTAGCCATTTTCTTCTATTTGATTGTCATTCCAATAATAAAATCTTATTGTAGTTATGTCAATCACTTTATTAGTTTGTTAATTAAAACATTGAATGGCTGATTTATCCTAAAAACTGGCAATCTAACCGGCCAAGTTATGTCACCTCTTATCTTTATAAAACCTATTTTATCAAAGCCATCCTTTCATAATGTTGTTACTAAACAACTCTTTCAATGTCCTACATACAAAGTAGCTACTTTATTTGACGTCAAAACAGAACATTTGACGAAAGCTACACCAACGCTGTGTCAACGTCACAATCCGTCTGACCACCGGTGTGGACTCAGTCCGAAAACCGGGTTTTCGGCTAGCTTATTTTTGTTACTGGACATTGAATGCTAATTATATTTTAACTGTGTCATCTAACATAGTGACATAGTATATGTATAGAAAGGTCTTCTTTTAGTGTATTAATCCATTATGAAAGATCGGTGTAATGTGGTATGAGTTTAGATAAATTAATTATTTAGTAGCTTGAACCTGTTTCAGTGGGGTCTAAAATACAAGGTTTTTCATAATTATTATAAATATATAGTTAGATCTCCTTATTATAATAGTAGTCAGAATAGAGCTTAGTTCATCCTCTTTCTTCTCATATACAACATGCCAGGGTTTAGTAATTAGTGGCATAGATATCTGTGTTGTACAAAACCAAACAAACAAACAAACACAGATCTGGTCACTCTCGCCACCCACAGAGCCATTTTCGCTACATCCAGCGACTGCTGTCCTTGCGGTCCGGCTCTCGAGCATATATATATAAAGTGCCCAAATCTGGGTACACACTAATTTGATTGAAAACGTGTGTACCCAGATAATGCTTAATGGCCGAAAGGCTAAAGAGGTACACACGTTTTCAATCAAATTAATAATGTAGCACTAGGTTTATAGATTTTCGTCTGCTCGATCTCGGCCTGCCTTCTCATTCATGCTGTTGATGTGAATCTACAGTGACTACTGTAAGTACTGATGTTTGAACTATACTTTGATGTATTTTTATGTTTGTTAACAGCAGGAAGTCGAACTTTGTTTACTTTTTACCGAACCAATGACGTTCGAGTTTGCCGTGAATCTATGTGATGATCTAGATCAACACACAAAAGACACTGCTGTTAACTGTTGATTAGACACTGCCGTTAAACACTGCCGTTTCAACACTGCTAACGGTTGTTTAGGCATTGCCGTTGTACACTGCTATTCCCGTCACTGAACCATCGTGACGTCAGTTCATTCAGAAATATAACGGCACTAGGCCAAAGTTTATGTTGAGAGACTGAAAATTAGAACATTCCGATCGTTCTGGTCTATCCTCACACCCACTCGTGTGTGACGTCAGTCTACTGCGTGTAAGCAATGAAGGGGCACTTCGCCTACATTATATTGTTTAAAGGCCTAACTTGCTCATTTTTATGCTATTAATACTATTGCAGACATTATATTGTTTAAAGGCCTAACTTGCTCTTTTCCATGTTACATTGTATTAATATTATTGATCTAGGCTTATACCATGCTATGGTGTAGGCCTACTTGGCAATAGTTTCATTCATAGGCCTAGGTGTGTGTGCTAGGCCTAGTATGGTGTTGTGTTAATACTGATACTATAGTATTAACAAGGCATTCCTTTTTGGTTGAGTTTCTTGCTACTTCAATGATAAACTCTCAATAGGCCTACATTTGCCTTTAGTCAGTTTCCCACTACAAACTGATCTCATTCAGTTTACTGTGATGTGTAGTCTATTTTTAGTAACACAGCAGATGATGATGTCAGTGTTACAATACTTGGTTTGGGTTAACTCACATGAACTCAAATGTTTGTGTATGGGTTAAGCAAGCATAGGGTCAGGTAAAACCGACCTATGTTATGTTTCCAAACCCCAACTAGGCTTGTGTCAGTGTCAGTTTAATCATGCCATTTAAGTCATAAAGTGAGCTCCTTCCACTGCTGTGACTGTCTATTACCTCATGTTATTTTAGCATTGAGTGCTATGGCACAAGGCCTACAATCATACTTAATCATTGTTATTTCTTGTTTATATTTATGCTTGCATATTTTATATTGTTGCAGGATGTAATCTCTGCACTGTCTTCCTAGGTCTTCCTAGTTCTTCCTATGTCTTCCTTAGTATTTCCTAGTACCCAAATAAACAAAAGCTAAACAACTGTCTGGTTTCCTCTATATGTTCCTGGTCTGTGCGGAGTGTGCCTATCTTCACCCTCCAATCCTTATCCCTCATCAACTCTTCCCTATCCTTATCCCTTTACCCCCTTACCACCCCATTACACTATAGACTCACTTTGTTTTAAAAAACGACGTGAGCCAAAAAATAGGTGGACTTTCAATCTGGTGCAAAGAGGACAACCTTCCTTTGGAGAAGGTTTTCTAGCTCAGTTTGAATGTTCACTGTGGACATTCTTTGCAGGCCGATATGCAGACTGAAGAGTCTTTCACAAGACGAAACAGCTGTCTTTACATCCCTCCCCCATTGGGAGAAAAAGTAAATCAGCACATTTTATTAATAATAAATTATATTAATAATTTTTTTAATTTTTTAATTTTTTTATTTTTTTTTTTATTTATTATTTTTTTTTAAAAGTAATATATATATATAATAATAATAAGGATTGAACGCCCCTGTCTTTGCCAGCTCCGGGATAAATAAACACCCATAAAAAGCACTCGAACTCCTTGTTTTTAATTTTAATTTCTTATATATATATATATATATATATATATAAAACGTTCACACTAAAAAAAAACACAAACAGGCAAAATAAAAGTTTTCCCAAATTTTCGAGGTTTTACTCCTCTTTGTCAAGGACAATGATAAAATGACACAGGTAAAAATCGCATCGCATACAGCAGAAAACATTGGTGATTAAAATTCATTCTTAAAACAAAATAAAATAAAATAAAATCCCGTGAATTTTGAACATAAATGAAGCTCATGCGAGAAAGGGATGAAAAGTGAACGAGTTAAGGTAGGTGAGATGTGTGTGTGTGTGTGTGTGTGTGTGGGGGGGGGGGGGGGGGTTGCGTGTGTGTGTGTGTGTGTGTGTGTGTGTGTGTGTGTGTGTGTGTGTGTGTGTGTGTGTGTGTGTGTGAGTGAGTAAGTGTGTGTTTGTGTGTGTGTGAGTGTGAGTGTTTGTGAGTGTGTGTGTGTGTGCGAGTGCGTGTGCGAGTGTGTGTGAGTATGTGTGTGTGTGTGTGTGTGTGTGTGTGTGTGTGTGTGTGTGTGTGCGTGTGCGCGAGTGCATGTGCGTGTGCGCGTGCGTGTGCGTGTGCGAGTGTGAGTGTGCGTGTGCGCGTGTGTGTGTGTGTGTGCACTCTCTCTCTCTCTCTCTATATATATATATAGAGAGAGAGAGAGAGAGAGAGAGGGCACACAGCTGGTATTCAAACGGCCAAGACTTCCTTGAGAACTGCATACTGAAATAAATAAAGTCAACGTAATACGAAGTTAGGCCGAGGTACAAATCCAATGCCAAACTTCAACCCAGTAAATATGTTACACTGGAAGCAAACAATGCGTGCATTAATGTTGTCAATTGTGCGTGTATGAAACGTTGGTTTTATCAGCTATGTTCATTCGCATACAAACAATTAGGCCTATTTGACACTAAAAGCGATGTGATTTTCCTGCGCAAAACTGCACATAACTCCTCACCCCCCGAAGGCTTTCTCCGCCTTGACGATGCCGACATCGGGTCTGCCCTCGTACTGGACCTCGATGGTGCTCCTCTCGCTGTAGTACCAGAACAGGTTGTGCAGCCCCACCATGAAGGCCATGATCACCATCGAGAACAGCGCCAGGAACTTGAAGATGTCCTTCAACACCACACAGTCACAGCACAGAAAAAGGTAGTGAAATTGGAATTCACATATACACCTGATCATGATGATCTTATTCATCATGGTCATGAGGACCATACACTGCGTGCACTAAGCATGATGCTTGACATATCTGACCATGTACACTTGTCATCGAGGATCAATATATTGTGTCACTGACCAGTGGTCACTTTGGCCTATTTTCACTGTTTGACTGCAAATTAGTGTATTAGGAGTTCAAATGAACAAATTTTGATGTCGTCGACCAGTGGTCAGTGTCACTGACCAGTGGTCCCTTTGGCCTTTAAAAAAAATGTGGTTGACCATTGGTCAGTGTCACTGACCACTGGTCAACATCAAACCTTGTTCATTTGAACTCATAATACACTAATTTGTAGTCAAACAGTGAAAATAGGCCAAAGTGACCACTGGTCAGTGACACTGACCACTGGTCAACCACATCAAAAATTGTTCATTTGAACTCCTAATACACTAATTTGCAGTCAAACAGTGAAAATAGGCCAAAGTGACCACTGGTCAGTGACACTGACCACTGGTCAACCACATCAAAACCATGTTCATTTGAACTCCTAATACACTAATTTGTAGTCAAACAGTGAAAATAGGCCAAAGTGACCACTGGTCAGTGACACTGACCACTGGTCAGTGACACTGACCACTGGTCAACCACATCAAACCTTGTTCATTTGAACTCCTAATACACTAATTTGCAGTCAAACAGTGAAAATAGGCCAAAATGACCTGGTCAGTGACACTGACCACTGGTCAACGACATCAAAATTTGTTCATTTGAACTCCTGATACACTAATTTGCAGTCAAACAGTGAAAATAGGCCAAAGTGACCACTGGTCAGTGACACTGGTCAACCACATAAAAAAATTGTTCATTTAAACTCCTAATACTCTAATTTGCAGTCAAACAGTGAAAATAGGCCAAAGTGACCACTGGTCAGTGACACTGACCACTGGTCGACCACATACAAAAAATTCATTTGAACTCCTAATACACTAATTTGCAGTCAAACAGTGAAAATAGGCCAAAGTGACCACTGGTCAGTGACGCTGACCACTGGTCAACCACATCAACAATTGTTCATATGATCTCCTAATACACTAATTAGCATTCAAACGGTAACATTAGGCCAAAGTGACCAGTGTCAGTGGTCAGCTTGTTATTCATTTTATTTAACAAAGATTTTTAAAAAATGAGAACTTGTCAAGAATTAGTTAACTCCCACTTTCATTTGGACAAAACGGCGGTTCAAAATCAGGCGCCGTTTTGTGTAACGGCGGATTGTTGAACCGCCGTTTTGTCCAAATCATAATAGAAAATTTTGACAAAACGGCGGTTAACAGGGGTGTTTGTCCATGCCTTGATTTTTTCTTTCTTATTTTTTCTCCCCGGATGCTATGTTATGAGTGTTCGTGAGTGTCTATGGTGTGTGTGTGAAGAAAAGGGAAGGTGGGTGGGATGCTATGTTATGAGTGTTCGTGAGTGTCTATGGTGTGTGTGTGAAGAAAAGGGAAGGTGGGTGGGTGGGATGCTATGTTATGAGTGTTCGTGAGTGTCTATGGTGTGTGTGTGAAGAAAAGGGAAGGTGGGTGGGTGGGATGCTATGTTATGAGTGTTCGTGAGTGTCTATGGTGTGTGTGTGAAGAAAAGGGAAGGTGGGTGGGATGCTATGTTATGAGTGTTCGTGAGTGTCTATGGTGTGTGTGTGTGAAGAAAAGGGAAGGTGGGTGGGTGGGATGCTATGTTATGAGTGTTCGTGAGTGTCTATGGTGTGTGTGTGAAGAAAAGGGAAGGTGGGTGGGATGCTATGTTATGAGTGTTCGTGAGTGTCTATGGTGTGTGTGTGTGAAGAAAAGGGAAGGTGGGTGGGTGGGATGCTATGTTATGAGTGTTCGTGAGTGTCTATGGTGTGTGTGTGAAGAAAAGGGAAGGTGGGTGGGATGCTATGTTATGAGTGTTCGTGAGTGTCTATGGTGTGTATGTGAAGAAAAGGGAAGGTGGGTGGGTGGGATGCTATGTTATGAGTGTTCGTGAGTGTCTATGGTGTGTGTGTGAAGAAAAGGGAAGGTGGGTGGGTGGGATGCTATGTTATGAGTGTTCGTGAGTGTCTATGGTGTGTGTGTGAAGAAAAGGGAAGGTGGGTGGGATGCTATGTTATGAGTGTTCGTGAGTGTCTATGGTGTGTGTGTGAAGAAAAGGGAAGGTGGGTGGGATGCTATGTTATGAGTGTTCGTGAGTGTCTATGGTGTGTATGTGAAGAAAAGGGAAGGTGGGTGGGTGGGATGCTATGTTATGAGTGTTCGTGAGTGTCTATGGTGTGTATGTGAAGAAAAGGGAAGGTGGGTGGGATGCTATGTTATGAGTGTTCGTGAGTGTCTATGGTGTGTGTGTGAAGAAAAGGGAAGGTGGGTGGGTGGGATGCTATGTTATGAGTGTTCGTGAGTGTCTATGGTGTGTATGTGAAGAAAAGGGAAGGTGGGTGGGATGCTATGTTATGAGTGTTCGTGAGTGTCTATGGTGTGTATGTGAAGAAAAGGGAAGGTGGGTGGGATGCTATGTTATGAGTGTTCGTGAGTGTTCGTGAGTGTCTATGGTGTGGGATGCTATGTTGTGTTCGTGAGTGTCTAAGAAAAGGGAAGGTGGGTGGGTGGGATGCTATGTTATGAGTGTTCGTGAGTGTCTATGGTGTGTGTGTGAAGAAAAGGGAAGGTGGGTGGGTGGGATGCTATGTTATGAGTGTTCGTGAGTGTCTATGGTGTGTGTGTGAAGAAAAGGGAAGGTGGGTGGGTGGGATGCTATGTTATGAGTGTTCGTGAGTGTCTATGGTGTGTATGTGAAGAAAAGGGAAGGTGGGTGGGTGGGATGCTATGTTATGAGTGTTCGTGAGTGTCTATGGTGTGTGTGTGAAGAAAAGGGAAGGTGGGTGGGTGGGATGCTATGTTATGAGTGTTCGTGAGTGTCTATGGTGTGTGTGTGAAGAAAAGGGAAGGTGGGTGGGTGGGATGCTATGTTATGAGTGTTCGTGAGTGTCTATGGTGTGTGTGTGAAGAAAAGGGAAGGTGGGTGGGTGGGATGCTATGTTATGAGTGTTCGTGAGTGTCTATGGTGTGTGTGTGAAGAAAAGGGAAGGTGGGTGGGTGGGATGCTATGTTATGAGTGTTCGTGAGTGTCTATGGTGTGTGTGTGAAGAAAAGGGAAGGTGGGTGGGTGGGATGCTATGTTATGAGTGTTCGTGAGTGTCTATGGTGTGTGTGTGAAGAAAAGGGAAGGTGGGTGGGTGGGATGCTATGTTATGAGTGTTCGTGAGTGTCTATGGTGTGTGTGTGAAGAAAAGGGAAGGTGGGTGGGTGGGATGCTATGTTATGAGTGTTCGTGAGTGTCTATGGTGTGTGTGTGAAGAAAAGGGAAGGTGGGTGGGTGGGATGCTATGTTATGAGTGTTCGTGAGTGTCTATGGTGTGTGTGTGAAGAAAAGGGAAGGTGGGTGGGATGCTATGTTATGAGTGTTCGTGAGTGTCTATGGTGTGTGTGTGAAGAAAAGGGAAGGTGGGTGGGTGGGATGCTATGTTATGAGTGTTCGTGAGTGTCTATGGTGTGTGTGTGAAGAAAAGGGAAGGTGGGTGGGTGGGATGCTATGTTATGAGTGTTCGTGAGTGTCTATGGTGTGTATGTGAAGAAAAGGGAAGGTGGGTGGGTGGGATGCTATGTTATGAGTGTTCGTGAGTGTCTATGGTGTATGTGTGTGTGGGTGTGAAGAAAAGGGAAGGTGGGTGGGATGCTATGTTATGAGTGTTCGTGAGTGTCTATGGTGTGTGTGTGAAGAAAAGGGAAGGTGGGTGGGTGGGATGCTATGTTATGAGTGTTCGTGAGTGTCTATGGTGTGTGTGTGAAGAAAAGGGAAGGTGGGTGGGATGCTATGTTATGAGTGTTCGTGAGTGTCTATTGTGTGTGTGTGAAGAAAAGGGAAGGTGGGTGGGATGCTATGTTATGAGTGTTCGTGAGTGTCTATGGTGTGTGTGTGAAGAAAAGGGAAGGTGGGTGGGTGGGATGCTATGTTATGAGTGTTCGTGAGTGTCTATGGTGTGTGTGTGAAGAAAAGGGAAGGTGGGTGGGATGCTATGTTATGAGTGTTCGTGAGTGTCTATGGTGTGTGTGTGAAGAAAAGGGAAGGTGGGTGGGTGGGATGCTATGTTATGAGTGTTCGTGAGTGTCTATGGTGTGTGTGTGAAGAAAAGGGAAGGTGGGTGGGTGGGATGCTATGTTATGAGTGTTCGTGAGTGTCTATGGTGTGTGTGTGAAGAAAAGGGAAGGTGGGTGGGTGGGATGCTATGTTATGAGTGTTCGTGAGTGTCTATGGTGTGTGTGTGAAGAAAAGGGAAGGTGGGTGGGTGGGATGCTATGCTATGAGTGTTCGTGAGTGTCTATGGTGTGTGTGTGAAGAAAAGGGAAGGTGGGTGGGATGCTATGTTATGAGTGTTCGTGAGTGTCTATGGTGTGTATGTGAAGAAAAGGGAAGGTGGGTGGGATGCTATGTTATGAGTGTTCGTGAGTGTCTATGGTGTGTGTGTGAAGAAAAGGGAAGGTGGGTGGGTGGGATGCTATGTTATGAGTGTTCGTGAGTGTCTATGGTGTGTGTGTGAAGAAAAGGGAAGGTGGGTGGGTGGGATGCTATGCTATGAGTGTTCGTGAGTGTCTATGGTGTGTGTGTGAAGAAAAGGGAAGGTGGGTGGGTGGGATGCTATGCTATGAGTGTTCGTGAGTGTCTATGGTGTGTATGTGAAGAAAAGGGAAGGTGGGTGGGTGGGATGCTATGCTATGAGTGTTCGTGAGTGTCTATGGTGTGTGTGTGAAGAAAAGGGAAGGTGGGTGGGATGCTATGTTATGAGTGTTCGTGAGTGTCTATGGTGTGTATGTGAAGAAAAGGGAAGGTGGGTGGGATGCTATGTTATGAGTGTTCGTGAGTGTCTATGGTGTGTGTGTGAAGAAAAGGGAAGGTGGGTGGGTGGGATGCTATGTTATGAGTGTTCGTGAGTGTCTATGGTGTGTGTGTGAAGAAAAGGGAAGGTGGGTGGGTGGGATGCTATGCTATGAGTGTTCGTGAGTGTCTATGGTGTGTGTGTGAAGAAAAGGGAAGGTGGGTGGGTGGGATGCTATGTTATGAGTGTTCGTGAGTGTCTATGGTGTGTATGTGAAGAAAAGGGAAGGTGGGTGCGGATGAACGGCGTGAGCATTTCTTAAAATATTTTAATTTTTTAAATTTTATTTTATATACTTCTTCATGTTGTTTTGTAATAATGTTTTTGTTCTTGATTGTTTTCTCTCGTAATATTTGTAAAGCGCTCTGAGGATTATTATTTTTATCATCGAAGAGCGCTATAGAAGCTTTATTCATTATTATTCTCTTGCGAGAATTTGCACCAATTAAAACTACCAATACTTGTAGGACATGGTGGGAACAACTTACATCGATTGAAACAACTGATCACCAGGGCAGGGGTTGAGTTGAATGGTAAAACAGGTAAACAAACGGGCATCGCTGGCAAATATAGACTCCAAATGAAGTTAGATGCATATTCTGTTTCAAAAGGACTCTTTCGTTTTATGATTTGGAACTTAACCCTTTCACCGCCGATGTCGCATTTGGTAAAGGTCAAGATGTGCCACCCCCCCTACCTATCTCGGTTAATTGTATTTTTCCGTTATTGCCTTTCTTACCATACATAAACCTGTATTTTAGGAACATTTTTAGCTAATAACCTTTTTGGAATACTAACCCTAACCCTAACCCTAACCCTACCCACCCTATAAGACGGAAAAGCGCAACGAACCACAACTGTGACAAATCGCGGTGTACTGGGGGGGGGGGGGGGGGGGGGGGGGGGGTAGGGTTAGGTTTAGGGCTAGGGTTAGGGTTAGGGTTAGTATTCCAGAAAGGTAATTAGCTAAAAATGTTCCTAAAATACAGCTTTATGTATGGTAAGAAAGGCAAAAACGGAAAAATACAATTAACCGAGAAATGCATGGGGGGTGGCACATCTTTACCTTTACCCATTTAACACTCGTGATACTAAAAGGCATACAAGTTGGATCAGTTATCCAATATCCTTATGTTGTTAGCTTTGGGAGATAAAGAAATGATTTATTTGACGCATGTCATTGCATGGGGGATTCACAGTACTGCAGATGCCAACGTTTCGTTACCTAGGTAAGTTTGACATAACTTAGGCTGAAAAATGGATGGCGGTGAAAGGGTTAATGAACTCTGACGACAATGCGTCACACACACATCAATTACACCCCTTTGCGTCTTCCTAAAGACAACAACATAGATCACTTGCAAAGAACACCAACTCTGAAGAAACTAGGGAAACGTAGAGAACGCTAACCCCAAGGATCGCGTTTCATTCTATAATTGTCACCTTGAGCATCCTGCCCAGGGAGATCTGCAACGGCCCCAGGTACTCGTTGGTGGGCAACATGATGATGATGATGATGATAATGACGATGATGATGACGGTGATGACAAACTCACCTTGAGCATCCTGCCCAGGGAGATCTGCAACGGCCCCAGGTACTCGTTGGCGGGCAACATGATGATGATGATGATGATGATGATAATGACGATGATGATGACGGTGATGACAAACTCACCTTGAGCATCCTGCCCAGGGAGATCTGCAACGGCCCCAGGTACTCGTTGGCGGGCAACATGATGATGATGATGATGATGATGATGATAATGACGATGATGATGACGGTGATGACAAACTCACCTTGAGCATCCTGCCCAGGGAGATCTGCAACGGCCCCAGGTACTCGTTGGCGGGCAGCATGATGATGATGATGATGATGATGATAATGACGATGATGATGACGGTGATGACAAACTCACCTTGAGCATCCTGCCCAGGGAGATCTGCAACGGCCCCAGGTACTCGTTGGCGGGCAGCATGATGATGATGATGATGATGATGATGATAATGACGATGATGATGACGGTGATGACAAACTCACCTTGAGCATCCTGCCCAGGGAGATCTGCAACGGCCCCAGGTACTCGTTGGCGGGCAGCATGATGATGATGATGATGATGATGATAATGACGATGATGATGACGGTGATGACAAACTCACCTTGAGCATCCTGCCCAGGGAGATCTGCAACGGCCCCAGGTACTCGTTGGCGGGCAGCATGATGATGATGATGATGATGATGATGATGACGATGATGATGACGGTGATGACAAACTCACCTTGAGCATCCTGCCCAGGGAGATCTGCAACGGCCCCAGGTACTCGTTGGCGGGCAGCAGGTAGGAGATGCGGGAGAAGCTGAGGATGTTGGAGATGGCGAACAGCCCCTCCACCGCGTTCACTGGGTCCCACTTCTGCCACTTCATGCGGTCTGAAACGACACACCACGGGGCTGACTCACACATCCAATGCCAGTCGTACGATTATCCACCTGTGACGACGTCTGTGAGGTGTGCTGGTGAAATACTACTTCTAAATGATTCTGATCAAATCCTACTATTATTGTTCATGTATAGCCAAATACAAGTCAGATTCTTCTAGGGAGGGGGGGGGGGGGGGGGGGGGGGAGGGGGGGGGGGGGGGGGGGGGGGGGGGGGGGGGGAGGAACTACACATATAGCGAACGAAACTAGTAGGTTTCCCTCAGATTCATTTAGACAGTAAACTTTCACGAGAATCGTGCTTCACATTTAATGTCACAGTTGGGTAGCTGCACGACCGCAGTTGGACAATGGGTCATCCCCTTTAGTCCTGGGGCTAGAAATAGCACAGATAGCTGCTACATCCCAAACCGAGCCAATATGGAGAACAACAACAGTAGGTCTCCATCCGAGAGCGAAACAGGAGAGCACATAGCCTTCGTCTCATCGTTCAGTAAGTTAGCTTCTTCTGTCTTTTCAAAGGATGCGAGCGTACCTAACTAAATACCACGCTTAATTTTCGCACTTCCACTTCAATAGCACACACAAATCCTCTCTTGGAAAACAAAATTGACACCATGAGACGAAATGTATGTACTCAGTTCTAGCACATAACATATTGGTTAGATGTCTCATTTGAGACATTTCGTAGGGCATAAAGGACCAAAGGTAGGCCTATTATCAGTGACAAATCAACCCCAGATAGCCAGGAACTCACAATCCTGAAGCCACGAACCTGAGAATTCATCAGAATGTGTATTAAAAGCAAATACACAAACTCTGAAAATAACTATCATGTTCTGACTCAGCATTCTCACTTGGTGGAACAATGGTTGTCTTCTGTTCATCGGTTGGCGATTGTCAGAAAAAATGAAACATATTTTTGGGGAGGGTGAAAAATAATTAAAGTAAATGTGACTGAGAAATATTCTTGTTCTTTTTCGTCACATTGATGATGAATATCGATGACGTTGATGCTGATGCTGATGAAGAAGAAGATGATGAACATAATAAGCATACCTGCATTCATCCAGTAGATGCCCTCCTGCAGATTGGAATCAAAGGGATTCAGGTCAGGATTGGTCACGTCCACGCCATTCAACGTGTCCTTACCCAAGGCAAACTGCTCATGGAAATAACACACACACACACACACACACACACACACACACACACACACACACACACACTATTCAATTATAACTAATCACTGGCAACACATATGCACGCATGTAGTACACACTCACAAACATGGCTATGCATATTGGAATACACACATAAAACAAGGCAGCAAGGTTTTATACTGAATTGTGTGTTTGTCTAACATTGACCCATATTATTACTTGTTTGAGAAACGGATAAAATGCATTACATAACCGGCAAATTGAAACACGTAAAGACAATCCCTCAGGCAGGTGCTGCCGTACAGACACATAATAAGTCTATTTCAACACAAAACGTTTGCCGAAACGCACATGCAGTTCGTGCCATTTGTTTGCACACAAAAAGCACACACATACGCAGAGAGAGAGAGAGAGAGAGAGAGAGAGAGAGAGAGAGAGAGAGAGACACACACACACACACACACACACACACACACACACACACACACACACACACACACACACACACACACACACACACACACACACACACACACACGCACACCAACACAATGCTTCTCTCTATCCACACGAAATGTACACTAGCACAAAATTCGGCCTTTCAGTCTGTCTGTCTCTCCTCCCGAAATGAACATCAACATGCAAATTCTCCTCCCCCCCCCCAATTTTTTTCAAATGAAAAAACCCAAACGATTGCTGGCCCCAGCTGAAGAGGACGCGGTCAGTGTGTCACCTTAGACATGGTCCAGAAGCGCATGGTGAACACAGAGGTGTAGACGCTGAGCAGGAAAAAGTCCAGCAGGTTGAACAAGTTGCTCAGGTGGTCCTTCACCCCTGCCCGGAAGATCTGGTGACACTCCTGCATGATCATCCCTGAAGCACGTCACAACAATCAAGAACTGTAAATCAACCGACCTCGTTTGGAGGATAAAACAACAACAACAACAACAACAACAACACAAATTTCAATGAAATACTTCACAGGAATCAAAAACTGTAATCCTTTGACAGTCAACTACCTAACCACCACGTCCATACTATACAACCAACACCGACTGTTTGGCGTACTGGTTGAGCATCTCACCCAAGATCCACATGGTCATCATGATCTCGGTGATGGTGGGCTCGCTGGCCCTCAGAGGAAAGTCAGGCCCGGCCAGCGCGGAGACGTTGCCCCCCGTCAGGTTCTTGGCCAGCCCGTACAGCACCTGATGGAGGGGTGCTTATGTGTTTATTATGTAGTTATTTATTATTTATTTATTCATTTGTTACGTACATTTATATAGTCCTAAAAGCTACAAGACTTCAACGGCGCTCAATGTGTACTAAAACACTCTTTCAGACATGTACCCCCCCCCCCCCCCCCCCCCCCCACTGGAATCAGCTATCCTTCACATTCTCACGCGCACAGACTCAAACACCTAGAATCATATAAATAGTACCACATGAAACACGCAGGCATTCTAAGATATACACATTAGTAAAAAAAGAATTTAATTCACTTTAATGTTACACGCACTCGCACTGACGCCCACGGGCATCACAGACAGACACGCATGTTTTTTGCTTATTCAATGTCCATCTTTAAATAACATTTTGACTTGACTTGACGCACTCACATCACGCTTACACTCAAATACATTCTCTCTCTCTCTCTCTCTCTCTCTCTCTCTCTCTCTCTCATACAGAATCCCTCATTACTGGAACGTTAAGATACTCTGTCACCAGCAGCGCGGCACATGTTCTGCTCCAGAAAGGTCAAAACCAATTACCTTCATTTCTGAACCTGGCCGAGACATCCTAACTACCGAAGCGCATGCAAAACAAGTGAGCCTTTTAGGTCCCACCGTTCAAACGTTATCGTGTTAACTGACCTCGCCAGGCAGTCATGAACCCCCAGAGCCAGGTGAGTGGTACTAATAGTAAAGGTGCCCATACCTGGTACTTGGTGTGCAGGGCCGGGTGCCATGAACCCCCAGAGCCAGGTGAGTGGTACTGATAGTAAAGGTGCCCATACCTGGTACTTGGTGTGCAGGGCCGGGTGCCAGGAACCCCCAGAGCCAGGTGAGTGGTACTGATAGTAAAGGTGCCCATACCTGGTACTTGGTGTGCAGGGCCGGGTGCCAGGAACCCCCAGAGCCAGGTGAGTGGTACTGATAGTAAAGGTGCCCATACCTGGTACTTGGTGTGCAGGGCCGGGTGCCATGAACCCCCAGAGCCAGGTGAGTGGTACTGATAGTAAAGGTGCCCATACCTGGTACTTGGTGTGCAGGGCCGGGTGCCATGAACCCCCAGAGCCAGGTGAGTGGTACTGATAGTAAAGGTGCCCATACCTGGTACTTGGTGTGCAGGGCCGGGTGCCAGGAACCCCCAGAGCCAGGTGAGTGGTACTGATAGTAAAGGTGCCCATACCTGGTACTTGGTGTGCAGGGCCGGGTGCCATGAACCCCCAGAGCCAGGTGAGTGGTACTGATAGTAAAGGTGCCCATACCTGGTACTTGGTGTGCAGGGCCGGGTGCCATGAACCCCCAGAGCCAGGTGAGTGGTACTGATAGTAAAGGTGCCCATACCTGGTACTTGGTGTGCAGGGCCGGGTGCCAGGAACCCCCAGAGCCAGGTGAGTGGTACTGATAGTAAAGGTGCCCATACCTGGTACTT
>CM065695.1:19301170-19311170 GCA_017654935.2 Phymorhynchus buccinoides | reverse complement strand
CTACTACTACTGCTGCTGCTGCTGCTGCTGCTGCTGCTGCTGCTGCTGCTGCTGCTGCTGCTGCTACTACTACTACTACTACTACTACTACTACTACTACTACTAGTGCTGCTGCTGCTGCTACAGCAACTACAACTACTACTACGACTGCTGCTGCTGCTACTACTAATACTACTGTTGCGTCTGCTGCTATGATGCTGCTGCTACTACTACTACTACTACTACTACTACTACTACTACTACTACTACTACTACTACTACTACTACTACTACTACTACTACTACTACTACTACTACTACTACTACTACTACTACTACTACTACTACTACTACTACTACTACTACTACTGCTGCTGCTGCTACTACTGCTGCTGCTACTACTACTACTACTACTACTACTACTACTACTACTACTACTACTACTACTGCTGCTGCTGCTGCTGCTGCTGCTGCTGCTGCTGCTGCTGCTGCTGCTACTACTACTACTACTACTACTACTACTACTACTGCTGCTGCTGCTGCTGCTACAGCAACTACAACTACTACTACGACTGCTGCTGCTGCTACTACTAATACTACTGTTGCGTCTGCTGCTATGATGCTACAACTACTACTACTACTACTACTACTACTACTACTACTACTACTACTACTACTACTACTACTACTGCTGCTGCTGCTGCTGCTGCTGCTACTACTACTACTGCTGCTACTACTACTACTACTACTACTACTACTACTACTACTACTACGACTACTGCTGCTGCTGCTCCTCCTCCTCCTCTTACTACTACTACTACTACTACTACTACTACTACTACTACTGACTGACTGCTGCTACTGCTACTGCTACTACTACTACTACTACTACTACTACTACTACTACTACTACTACTACTACTACTACTACTACTACTACTACTACTACCACCACCACCACCACCACCACTACCACCACCACCACTACTACTACTACTACTACTACTACTACTACTACTACTACTACTACTACTACTACTACTACTACTACTACTACTACTACTACTACTACTACTGCTACTACTACTACTACTGCTGCTGCTGCTGCTACTGCTACTACTACTACTACTACTACTACTACTGCTTAAAACAATTGGGTGGCGCGCCTCTGGCTGCGACGCGCTCTCCAGGTGGGAGCAATCCGAATTTCACAGACGCCTCTGTGACTATAAAGTATCTAATACCTAATATTACTACTATGACGACGACTAGGGGAAGACGGGGTAAAAAGCGCATGGGCGGGTAAGAAGCCCACCCCAATTATCTCATGAAATAAAGAAAATTTCAGTCAAATTTGCCCATGAGACGAATGCTAGACATTAGCGCTCGTCTCATGGGCAAAATGAGACTGAAATTTTCTTCATTTCATGAGATAATTGGGGTGGGCTTCTTACCCGCCCATGCGCTTTTTACCCCGTCTTCCCCTACTACTACTACTACTACTACTACTACCACCACCACAATCACCGCCACTACTACTACCACAACTACAAACTACTGCTACATGGTGACCCATAACAATGTACCAATTTTTCTATGGCCATAAATTCAAACAAGAGCAGACATTTCTCCGTCATCTGTCATCCAAGGATTCTACAGACATGCACAATGTTTCAGTCCAAGCCAGTCACAAATCAGTATGCTTCACGTTGCACTACACTTTCTCTAGTAGTAGTTGATAATAGGGTCACACAAAGCACTATTATGCTGTAATATGTTGAAGACGAGCGTTGAAATTGTCCATTCACTTTTGTTTGACTACTTTGTGTGCGCGCGAAAAAACGAAAAAGAAAAACGGGTACATTTTGATGGGCCACCCTGAAATGGCGTCAATTTATGTAGCTGTCAATTTGACATCAATTATGCCAAGAACGGTTAAACGAGTCTGAAAAAAACCCCACGTGACCTGTGCGTTTCTTTTGGGTTGTGGCAACGTGCTGCATGCGATATCGAGTCGCTGCTTTGAGTAGTTTGTCGATATTTTGAGGAGTGGCGTTTGACCTGCCCCCTGCGCTTTGCCCCGCTCTACCATACCTACATCCATATAGTTCCGTTCCATTACTCACGGTGGTTCCCGGGACCACGACGTGCAGGAGCACCAGAAACGGGTAGCCCACCACGAACAGCATGCTCATGAACAGGCGGCGCGGCCAGCCGGCCCGCTGCAGCTTGCCTATGCCATTGTACCACGTGCGAACCACGCGCTGCTGGCAGCTGGCGTGCGCCACGAACTGAAACCAAAAAGCCTGAATATACAAAGAGTTCGCAGTCCGCAGCTGACTGAAGCCGGCTTTTTTTTTTACTCCCATCCTTTCACCTACACTACAGGTAGGGATCATTGTGAACTCACTGACTGCTCTGTTACCATACTTAACGCTTCCTACCTTCCACCTTTTCATCTTCCAGGTGGGCAGTAGGAAATTTGGCTTCATTCTTTGCAAGGTTTGTTTGCTGCCAAGTAATCACTCTTTGTGGCATTAAGGCTTTTTGCTGAAACATACAACGCACGAAGAATAGGGGTATATGTATGAATGATAAACTTGGGGATTCCTTTTTGTTTGTGGCTCAAGCCACAAACCTATAACTCACTTTGTCGGTCTGTCGGTCGGTCGGTCCAAAATTGTCGCACTTCAAATCGAGGCTACACTTCTGGCCGCTCTTTAAAATGATGTATTTTAAAAGCGTACAAAATAATAAACATATGTAATACAGACACTACAACAGACACGACGAGTATGCGATGCTTCTTTTGATGAGCATAAGTAGGATACATAGTTTTAAATGTTTTCCAAAAGATATAAAAAGTTACGAAATGGTGCAGAGATAACATTCTGGTTTACAGATTAAAATTATTGAAAAGCCAGGGGAGGTAACTCATGATTGGAGTGGTAAAAATAGACCGCGTGCCACAAACTATTGCGATTTCGCGCTTGTTTTCTCTAGGAACTTCCAAGGCATCTGTACCTCTTTTTCTGCACTGAGCTGCTTGAACCGATACTGCAGCTAGCTAGGTGGCTAGGCCGGTTGTAGGGGGAAAAGTAGGCTCTAAAATGAAACAAGCGCGGATTCGCAATCGTTTGTGGCGTGCGACAGTTTTGGACGCGACAATTTTGGACCGACCGACAGACCGACAGACCGACCGACAAAGTGAGTTATAGGTTTGTGGCTTGTGCCACAAACAAAAAGCAACGGGGAAAAAAGTCACAGGAAAAAAGTAACTGAAACCCCCCCAGCTAAATTTGAGTGAACGGTGTGTGTGTGTGTGTGTGTGTGTGTGTGTGTGTGTGTGTGAGCGTGTATGTGCGCCTGCGTGCGTGTGTGCGTGCGTGCGTGTGAGCGTGTGTGTGAACCTAATTGTTTTTGTCTGTGAGAGTTTTGGTAAAAGTCGTGCGATCACATCTCTCTTTCTTTTCTCTCTGTCTCTGTGTTGTTGTTGTTGTAAATAATATGATTGTTTGCATTATGATAGCTATTAAACAAGTTCATTTTATTGCATAATTGTGCCTCTGTATATGAATAGGGGAAAACGGGGTAAAAAGCGCATGGGTGGGTAAGAAGCCCACCCCAGTTATCTCATGAAATAAAGAAAATTTCAGTCAAATTTGCCCATGAGACGAATGTTAGACATTAACGCTCGTCTCATGGGCAAAATGAGACTGAAATTTGCTTCATTTCATGAGATAATTGGGGTGGGCTTCTTACCCGCCCATGCGCTTTTTAGCCCGTCTTCCCCTACATTCTTCGCATTATGAGAGCTATCAAATAAGTTTACTTTTTTTAAAACATAATTTTACCTAATTCTGTGTGAGTGTGTGTTAGTGCGGGTGCGTGTGAGTTAAGCTGGAATTCCATATGCGCTATTTTCGCTGGCTTAAATCGCCCGCTACTTTCGACAGCGACGAAAAATGTTGCTTGTAATACCATTGACGCCACAATCGCCGGCGATTTTCGATGGCGCTATTCAAACATCGCGCTAAAAATCCCGTCGCGCCTTCGGAACTGCAAGCAACGTTTTTCACGAGTACCACATGTTTCTCCACGGTTTTGGAAGCCATGCTGGCTGAACAATCGCGTGATGATTTTGCTCCATCCACTTTCAGACTATTTTCGACGGCGACAAAAATATTTTTTCGCTTCACCAAGCGAGAAAATAAAATCGCGAGCGATTTTCGACTGACTGGTCGCGATTATTGCGCTTATGGGTGTAGAGAATGAGTGATTGTTGGTGGCGATAAATTTTAACCGCGGGCGATTATCGCTGTCGATTTTCGCCTTTAAAATCGCGCATATGGAATTCTGGCTTTACTGTTAATACGTGTACGTGCGCGCGTGTGTGTGTATGAATAAATTCTTCACGTTATGGGACTTTTAAATAAGTTTATTTTATTACATAATTGTGCCTCTGTGCTTCTAAATGCATGTATGCGCGTGCGTGCGAGCGTGTGTGTGTGTGTGTGTGTGTGTGTGTGTGTGTGCGCGCGTGTGTGCGTGTGCGAGCGTGTGTGTGTGTGTGTGTGTGTGTGAATACTGTTTTATGTGTTACTTTTTTTCCTGTTACTTTTTTTCCAGTTACTTTTTTCAAAGGCAAATGTGCTCCTTTTTCCCTGCTACATTTTGTCCGATCCCTAGCTAGGCCAGGCCACCTACAATATCAATCTTGATGGGGTCCATTGTGGTTTTGTTTTTATATATTTGTTTTAGAGATGAAGAGTTCTCTGTTTTTGCTTATTGATTTGATAAACGAGACGATTAGTTTACCATGCGCAAAGAGATAAAAAGTAACGAAAATAGACCATAAGCGTCATGTCATTGTCTTATGCGTGCGTGCGTGCGTGTATGTGTGTGTGTGCGTGCGTGCGCGCGTGCATGTGTGCCTCTCTCTCTCTCTCTCTCTCTCGGGGGGGGGGGGGGGGGGGGGGAGAGCGAGCGTGCGGGCGTGTGTGCATGCGTGCACAGACATCTCTCTCTTTGTCCCCCCCTCTCTCAAATCATATTATTTATTTAAAACTTTGCATTCCATTTGAATACTCAAAACCCAAACCGGAGTTATTAGATAGCGATACTCGTGTGAAGGTGGAAGTTTGTGGAAGGAAAGTTTGGCCTATTGCCGTTGCAATGTATTTCCATTTCTGGTTGTACTATAAAAAATATCTTAAGGCAAATCTTTAACATCACCCAATTTCTCTTTCAATTTCGCACAAAATAAGAAAGACAAGAAGAAAGAAAGAAGGAAATTAAAATCTCTATCAAGTTAGCCAATCGCCTAGGCCTACCCTTTTCTCCTTGAACTTGAGGGAGAGCTTGAAACGTCCCCCAAATCCGACAGAAAGAAAGAAAGAAAGAAACAAAGCTCAAGTAAGTCAATGAGGTTTTATATTACTTCTTGGCGACAGAAAAGGGCGATAATTTTAGGACTGAGTTGACCATTCCACCTAGTGACGAGTCAGAGGCAGATAATTGTCTTTGGCTATATACTTCGTGACAGGTGATAATCTTATGTAGGTGGCGCATACGTCTCAGTACACGAGATAGGGGCAGATAATTTTTGGTATAAAGCCTCACACACTGGATACCTTTTTCTCCTTGAACTTGAGGGCGAGCTTGAAGCGGGCCAGGGACTCGTACTTTTCCACGGTGGGCTTGCCGGTCTTGTTGAGGACCATCTCCAGCTCCTTCTGGGTGCGCACCCGGTCCAGCAGCCGTACCGTGTAGTCACTGAGCTGGTCAGCCAGGTCCAGGTAGTCACTCTGTGGGGAAACAGACAACAGTTGACTATTTAGGTCCAGGTAGTCACTCTGGGGGGAAACAGACAACCGTTGATTATTTAGGTCCAGGTAGTCACTCTGGGGGGAAACAGACAACCGTTGACTATTTAGGTCCAGGTAGTCACTCTGGGGGGAAACAGACAACAGTTGACTATTTAGGTCCAGGTAGTCACTGTGGGGGGAAACAGACAACCGTTGATTATTTAGAGAGAGAGAGAGAGAGAGAGAGAGAGAGAGAGAGAGAGAGAGAGAGAGAGAGAGAGAGAGAGAGCGTAAACTAATTAACTCCCCCTCCTCTCTCTCTCTCTCTCTCTCTCTCTCTCTCTCTCTCTCTCTCTCTCTCTCTCTCTCTCTCTCTCTCTCTCTCTCTCTCTCTCTCTCTCTCTCTCTCTCTCTCTCTCTCTCTCTCTCAGCTCATCACCTTGAAATGTTTCTCCACCCTGGACAGTCTCTTGAGCTCGTAGCCCAGTTGGAAGGCAGTGAGGATGGGGTCCTTGGAGGACAGGGAGATGTAGGCCTCGCTGGACAGGCCCCGGTAGGCGTTGAGGCGGTACTTGGCCAGGCGAAGCTGGTCGAACTTCATCTTGTTGCGGCACTCCATGCAGCCGCATGTGAACTTGTGCGGCTTGGGGATGGTCTCTCCGCGAAGCAGAAGTAGCTTTAAGGAAGCAAGCAAGCAAAATTATACAATGGAGCCTTCAGAAATCTTCCAAAATTAGGTCTTATTAAGGGAGAGGAAGTAATTTTAAGGGAGGTAATTTTAAAACTTCCAAAGAAGGGCAATATCTCAGAGAAATAGGTCTTATGTGGGAGGTCTCCTAAGGGAGGTTCCACTGTGATGAGATGGAGATGTCGTTGAGTGGCTGACATGTCATTTGCTATCCCCCCCCCCCCTCCCCCCAACCTGCTGTTGTTCTTCATTGGATTTAAGCACTTCTCACACTATCCAACCATTTTTTTTAAAGTTGGAAGGAAATTCAGTTGTGAACTCTATTCCACTACTTGTGGCCGTGTGCCGAATTGACCCCATTAACCAAGCGTTGGCTGTATCCCCACAACTGCCTGAGTGAGCTGGAACTAAATGGTGCAGTCGCCAATTCCTTCCGACCTGGTGAGAAGGGTTTCATACGACCAAAAATTAATGCGCATTTGTGCTTTCTATTTCTTCTTTTTCTATCGCTCAGACAGTTTCCTGTCGATTATGAGCGCAGATGCGTCATGCTGCCGTTATGCGCCTAACTAAGAAATAGTTAGGCCCAGCAAGTCCGACTTCGGCACAAGGAAATGTTTTTGAAAGTGTTTCGTGAAAAAAGGCAAGAGAATGGACCGGTAGGCCTAAGGCAGAAATATAGTAGATGACAGTAAGCAAAGGGAAAAAGGCAGAGTCAAAGAGAGTGACAGATTAGAGGAAGTTACAAGCACAGAACTTCCAGAAGGTGGGGGAACTATTTATACAAAAGACCCCCCGGTATCCCCACAGGGGACGTGCTTTCTACTCATTCTGTCAAAAGAAAGGGAAACTGTGGACAGGTCACAACCATTTTCATCCGACTTGGTTCGATAGTGCGAGGCGGATGTAACACCTGCGGTGATAAAATTGATCTACTTGTTTTCATCTGATCTGAGCTTGAAACGATGGATTAAATATTTTACCTTTAAATGTTTTAATTAACTTGATAACTTTAAAAAAAAAAATTGGTGTCATGCATCATAATGACCATATTTTAACGCGGTGACAGCCCTGACTTGGCCTTGGTTGACGGCAGGGGCTACAAACAACATGACTTGACTTGACTCACCTGGCGCGGTGGTGCATGCCTCATGCCTCATGCCTCATACCGCCCAATCTCCCAGTCTCTCCTCGTGGGGATGCCGGGAGTCTTTCAGTACAAGTACTTCGCCACCTGGAAGTTCTGAGCCAGCAGCTTCCTCTAATCTATCCCTCTCTTTGACTCTACCTTTTCCTTTTCTTACTATCATCTACTATGTTTCTAACATATTGGCCCATTCCCTTGCCCTTTTTCCAAAATACAATCTTCCAAATAATGTTCTGCTTCTCGGAAATCAGAACGCATCGGCTAAATGCAGCTTGGAAACCAGTAAAAACTAACAACTGAAAACTGGGCACATACGTACTTCAACCATTATGGCCATATGGCCTGGGAACGCAGAGGAAGAAGCAGACTCACCTGCACGATCTCGTACTGGGTCTTCTGGGCGGCGTGATGTTCGGGGAGAACTGGCTCTCGGCGTGTTATCTAAGCCGCCCACAAAAAGTTGGGGAACACTTTCAAAGTACACATGCATTGCGTCTTTGCTCATATTTTCAAAACGCTTCGTATCTAGAACTTAATACTTGGCATAGACATTCATAAGAGACATTGTGTTACAATGACAGCAAAAATGTTTTGCGGTCATCATCGGTTCCTATGGTAACGTGAGTTTTAAAAGGCGCCAAAAACAAAATTGTATCATTTGGAATGCATCAGCATTTATTCCAGAATGTGAATCGAGTAAAATGACACATGTTAGCAGGAAGCTTCACGAATAAGCACAGCTCACAAAAAGATCATTTTAAAACAAAAGTGCAATTAATTACCGAGTCATAATGGCTGTGCAGTGAAAGTTGAGCCTTTTGAATCTAAGGAGAGCCCTGGAATGGCTACAGGAAGGTATGGCTGTGCTGGAACCGCTGTCACTGCTTAATAATGATTGATACTTGATATTTGAAGTTGGTGACCACCATCCTGCACAGCCACCCCCTACTGCAGCTATGCCAAGGGTCTCCCAAGTTCGAAAGCACTCAACTTTCGCTGCACAACTCTCGTAACTAAGCGAATAATGTCACTATGTCTTCTGTTAAGAAAGGACCTTAATGTGAGTTGTACTCATTTTTGAAGCTTCCTGCTAACATGTGATGAGTATCATGTTGCACAAATCACTCTATGGACAAAATGCTGAAGCACTAAATTTGTTGCAGTTAAAAAAAATATTTTGAGGCGTTTTAAAATTCACGTTACCATGGAAACCAACGACGATCACGAAACATTTTTGCTTTCACTGTAAGGCCATGTCTCTTGTGTATGTAACTGCCAAGGTCCTTGAAGCTTTTACAAGCAAATGACCAAAACGTGTACTTTGAAAGTGTTCCCTACCTTTTTGTGGGCAGCTTATTATGGCCTGGGAACGCAGATGAAGAAGAACGATCTCGTACTGGTTCTTCTGGGAGGCCTGATGTCCGGGGAGAACTGACTCTCGGCGTATTATTTATATGGCCTGGGAATGCAGAAGAAGAAGAAGAAGAAGTAGAAAAAGGAAACTCACCTGCACGATCTCGTACTGGTTCTTCTGGGCGGCCAGGATGAGCGGCGTGATGTCCGGGGAGAACTGGCTCTCGGCGTAGGCCGTCTTGTAGAAGCCGTCCGTGTCGCCCAGCTTGCGCCGCTCTTTGCAAAGCTCCAGGTACCGCCGGTGCTTGAGGATGGTCTCCGCGATCTGGATGTGGCCCGCCGAGATGGCCTGCAGCACCGCCTCGTGGATGTGGTGCTGGCTGGAGCGGTCCAGAAGGACCTCCACGATCTGTTTGATGGTGGGGAATTTCGAAAGTTAAAGGAAAGTTGAAGTAAAAAAAAAGGTGAAGAAAAAGGCACGTATGCATTATGTTACGCCCAATCGGTGAAATTGCCCTTTTCATTAAATGGGCAATATGGTTTGCCCAGTTCGTGAAATAGCCAATCTAAAATTTGTTATTTAGAAAAGCACTATGAATGAAACATGGTTTTCGTTCCAAAACACCCTGAGATAAACAAAACTGGTTCAAACGAATGAGAAATCACACCTGTAGATGAGTTCACAATTCTTTTATTCAAACTTAATTTGATAAAACGTTTGATAAGACAGGTGCATTGTGCAATTCCCCAGAGTAGCATTTGGTAGAGTTGAGGGGGAGGATGGGGGTGAACATACAATGTAGGAAAATATGCTACTGTTGAATCAACCTTAATCAATGCCCGTGTTGAATGGGAATTGAAACATTTGACGTGTCAGTTTCATGAATTGGGCAAAACGTTTGACCTATTTCATGACAGAGTAGTTGAAGCTCCTTTTGGCAGTGCAATAAAAAAGGAGCTATTTTGTTTGTTGTGAGCGAAACTCCTTTAGGTAAACTGTATACAATTAAAAATAATAAATACATA
>CM065695.1:19271170-19293670 GCA_017654935.2 Phymorhynchus buccinoides | reverse complement strand
AGATAAAAAGTAATTTAAAACTATGACGACCACGCCCATTGTTATATGGTTACTAGTTTCCTGCATTTAATTAGCTACTTTGATTTTATAGCTCTTATTTGATCGATTGTCAATCCGAAGACACACACCTCAGAGTGAATGGGAAAAAGTAGGAGTGTGCGTGCGTGAGTGTGCGCGCGCGTGTGTTGTGTGTGTGTGTGTGTGTGTGTGTGTGTGTGTGTGTGTGTGTGTGTGTGTGTGTGTGTGTGTGTGCGTGCGTGTGTGCGTGCGCGCGCGTGCGTGCGCGCGCGTGCGCGCACTAAGATTTTAACAGTTTAAACATACACAATAAACATATACTATTTTAACCGATCAAAAGCCCCCACCCTCCCCCTTCTATGTAATCTTTAATTGTTTTATCGCTAGTCCCCAGATACGCGAAAGCGTGGTAGGGACTATAAACTCCCAGAAGAAGTTAGCGCGCGCGGATCAATATCTGAGAGAGGGGGAGAGAGAGAGAGAGAGAGAGAGAGAGAGAGAGAGAGAGAGAGAGAGAGAGAGAGAGAGAGAGAGAGAGAGAGAGAGAGAGAGAGAGAGAGAGAGAGAGAGAGAGAGAGAGAGAGAGAGAGAGAGTGAGTGAGAGTGTGTGTGTGTGTGTGTGTGTACGTGCGTGCGTGCGCGTCTGTGTTTGTCAATGTGTGTGTATGTGTGTCTGAGAGAGAGAGAGAGTGTGTGTGTGAGAGAGAGAGAGAATGTGCGTGCATGTGTGTGTGTGTGTGTGTGTGTGTGTGTGTGTGTGTGTGTGTGTGTGTGTGTGTGTGTGTGTGTGTGTGTGTGTGTGAGAGAGAGAGAGAGAGAGAGAGAGAGAGAGAGAGAGAGAGTGTGTGTGTGTGTGTGTGTGTGAGAGAGAGAGAGAGAGAGAGAGAGAGAGAGAGAGAGAGTGAGTGTGTGTGTGTGTGTGTGTGTGTGTGTGTGTGTGTGTGTGTGTGTGTGTGTGTGTGTGTGTGTGTGTGTGTACGCTTGCTTGCTTACTTGCAAAATGGTTGCCCTTTCATGAAACAGTCAAAATCGTGCTCAAGTTATGGTCTATGAAACAAAGATAAAATGTGAATGTAGTAAGGAAAATGAACAAAATCTAAAGCTTTCAAAAATGCACATTGAAAATTATATGGTCACTTTTAACGGTGACATAAATCTAAATGTAGAAATAAAATATTTTGCTTTGAAGTGGAAACGGCCACTTGCATGAAACAAAGACGAGCTTGTGACCAGAAGGGGTGTTTCAAAGAAACAAAAGCTTTTTTCTTATTTTCAAAACGCCCACATTGCATTGATATTGGTTTTTTGTTCCCCCAGGCCACACTTGTTTTTAGTATTTTTGCTGTTGTTTTTCTTTTTATACATTTTCTTTCATTTTTGTGGGGGCTGGTCTAAAACAACGGCTCGTTGTCATGCAAATCTACGGCAGAATATTTTCTATCAGGAATGATTTTCCGACTCTGTGGTCTGATCTGTTTGACTTTTTCATCCATGCAGTGACATGACTTGTTGTCTGGTGCAGTTCAGAGCCAGTGTCAGAATGGTTTATGCCAGGGCTCTCAGCATGATTGTCTACATATAATTTATTTTTGTCTACATATAATTTATTTTTGTCTACATATAATTTATTTTTGTCTACATATAAACTGTCATTTGTTACTTTCAGTAATGTTATTTCTGTTCTTCTCTTAGTAATGTATGGATCTCCAGCATTACCTCTTGCACTGTTTGCTTTCATCATGCTAGAATACTTCATCTTTGACTCATCAACCACATCCAATGATGATAATGTCCATGGGCATTTGGGTTTGGCTAACCTGTTGGTCAATTTTCTTGTCACGTGATTCATTCCGTTGCTACTGCAACTAGCAGGTGATGTCCACCCAAACCCAGAACCTAATAACATTAATGCAAATGGAATGTCTATAATTCATTTAAACGTACGTAGCTTAAGTAAAACAAATCCATTTGTTCAGTGTGAAGCTAGTAGTTTTGATATAATAACTGTTATGAGACCTGGTTCCCAGAAGCTACTGTTGACGGTAATATCCTTATTCCAGGTTTCCACCCACCTGTTAGGCGTGACAGGCCAGGTGACCCACATGGTGGTGTCGCTGTGTATATGAAAGTTAATTTAGTATGTAAGCCTAGGCCTGACGTCTGTGTGCCTGATCTAGAGGCATTGTGGGTGGAGACTAATGTAGGGCAAGATGCATTGCTTATTGGAACATTCTATGCAAATGCATTTGATGCAAATGCAGCATGCTAGGATTTGATAAATCAGTTGGTTCAATTGGCCAGTAATACTCCACACAGATACATTATGCTTGGTGATTTTAATGCTGATTGTACTTTTCTTTCTCCACAACATCTTCAGAACATTATTAACACAAACGGCTTAGTTCAATTAGTCAACAAACCAACTCGCATTACTGAACATTCATCCACTATACTTGACTTTATATTAACACCATGTCCTGACATGATTCAAACTACAGACGTGTTATCGCCAATATGCAGTGATTATTCATCTCCTTATGCTGTTCTCAAACAACACAATAACCATACCACTTGTTACAAACGTATGGTATTCAATTACTCTAAACTGAATGTTCAAAGATTAATTGAAGAATTAGCCAATACTGATTGGGAGGACATTTTATCTTTGGCTTCTATTGATGATGTCGCTGATAAATTGTCTGATCGACTCATGTTAGTTGCAAAGCTCTGTATGTCATAACATATATTATAATAGATGAGCGTGACGCACCATGGATCACAATGGAGATTTAAAACTAAATAAAAAGGATATATAACATACATAAACTAGCCAAGCTTCTACATTTTGATTGGACATGGGCCCTATTTCGTCGGACATTACGGAATGACCTTACAAATACAATCAGACAAAGAAAGGCCGAGTATGTGTCAGAGTTAGACAATCGATTTTCTTCTCCTAATTTCTTTGGAACGCAAGACTGGTGGATGTTAGTGAAACATTTATTTCAAAGAATGTTTTTTCGCAAGATGAAATTCCTCCCATTCAAGACAATGATAGACTTTATCACACTTCTCAAGAAAAGGCTACTATTTTTAATAAGTATTTTGCTAACCAGTATTCCTTAAACGAATGATAATGATGATATTCCAAGATTAGATGAGTTTCGGGGATCTGCTAGACAGTTAGTTCTTACTAGAGATGCAGTGTTTGAAGCTTTGAAAAGTCTTGATCCAGGGAAAGCTGTAGGTCCTGTCTTGGTTCATAATTGTTTTTAAATTGCTGCTGCAGAGGTTATTTGTGAACCTTTGACCTGCATATTTAACCATTCACTGACTGAATGTAAATTCCCTTCTGTGTGGAAATAACCCCTATTGCACCTATATTTAAGAAAGGAGATAGACAAAAATGTGAAAATTATCGACCCGTTTCATTATTGAGCTGCATAGGTAAGGACTTAGAAAACTGTGTCCAAAACAATGTGTTTAAAAAACTGTGTCCAAAAGCATGTGTCTTTTAGAAAATAATCTCTTAACAACAGCACTGTCTGGCTTTATCCCCCACGATTCCACCGTTTTCCAACTTTTTAGCATTTATGATGATTTCTGTAAATTTCTAGATTCTAAAACAACTGCACAAGTAATTTTCTTTGATGTCTCCAAGGCATTTGACAAAGCATGACACCGAGCTTTATTATACAAACTCTATGCTCTTGGTATTCGAGGACAGTTGCTAGAGTGGGTTGCTGACTATCTAAGGGATCGAACCCAGGCAGTAGTATTAAAAGGAAGTAAATCACCATATATCCCTGTGTTGGCAGGAGTCCCTCAAGGTTCTGTCCTTGGACCACTACTTTTTTTCGTTTATATAAATGATATTACTACTGATATTGAGTCTATTATTAAATTATTTGCTGACGACACCAGTCTGTACCTAGGCTTAGAAAATGCTGACATAAGAACGGAAATTCAAAACTTGAAAAAATTCGAATACGGGCAACAACATGGAAAGTAAAATTTACCCAAACGAAAACCAAACTCATGACAATCTCCAGCCAAGCAATACCAAACACACAACCTTTGATATTTAATGACATAGTTCTACAGGATACAGATTCTCACAAGCATCTTGGGGTAATTATTCAAAGCAATTGTAAATATGATCTTCATATTAAGTCATTATTGTCTAAATGTCGTGTTCTTGCTGCTTGCCTTCGATCATACAAATACAGACTTAGTCAAAAAGCACTTCTCATTATGTATAAGTCATTTGTTTTACCCCATTTTGATTTTTCTGATGATGTCTGGGACAATTGTACAAATAAGCAAGCCAATGATCTAGAACAAGTTCACACAATTGCTGGCTCAGTCCGAGGAACTAGTCGTCACAAACTATATGCGGAATCAGGGTTTACGTCCTTAAAAGAAAGTAGGCGCCGCCATAAAATTATATTGTTCTACAAAATTGTTAATGGTATTGTACCGCCTCCCACAGTTAGTTGAACGCCTCCCACAGTTAGTAGCCTCTATTAATCCATACCACAGACGATATCCTCTTGAAAGACAAATACCTCGATGTAGATTAGACTTGTACAAATCCTCATTCTTCCCCTCAACTACAGACTCTGGAATAACCTGCCTGATTATATAAAACAACTAGATTCTCTTAGTATCCTAAAGCGTTTCCTTAGCAGCACAGACAGTATTGTTCCTATCTATTATTATTTAACAGAGATATTATCCAAACTAATCATTTTGCAAACTGAGACTAGAAATGAGTGATCTAAAGGACGATCTCTACAAACGGCACCTTTCTAACAATTCTGCATGTACTTGTGGCTCTCCTACAGAAAACGCAGAGATATTATCCAAACTAATCATTTTGCAAACTGAGACTAGAAATGAGTGATCTAAAGGACGATCTCTACAAACGGCACCTTTCTAACAATTCTGCATGTACTTGTGGCTCTCCTACAGGAAACGCAAACCATTTTCTATTAAACTCTATCAACAAGCTCGTATCCAGACAATACAGTTATTACCTGAAGGTGTAAAGACAAAATGTTATTGTTATTGTTTGGCAGTCAAAGCAAAAACCATGCATAGAAAACATGCAAATACTTCTTCTTCTTCTTCTTCTTCTGTGGTGGCGACCAACTTCTTTATACAGAAGTAACTGTACGCACTTAGGGTTTGCAAATTCATTCAGTTATTAAAAAGGTTTGATATTGATTCATTGCTTCTCTTAGTATCCTAAAGTGTTTCCTTAGCAGCACATACAGTTCACTTGACTTATCTGTGTGTACGTGACTGAAAACGTGCTGAAAATATGCTTTAAATTATCAGTTGTCTTGATGCTGAGTCGTAAGCGGTTTTGTACTTTTTGGAGTTAATTGTTTCTTGCCCCCTTCAAATTCTATGTTACAGTTTTGTAAGATGTATCATTATTTTGTTGTTGTTGTAACTGTTGCTGCTTGTTCGTGTTTGTGTAGGCTTATATTCATTCAGTTGTTATTCTCTCTTAATGTTCCCTTTTTGCTTGTTATTTCATTATTATGTTCTGTTCCAGTGACTTCTTACTTTTGGCAGCCAATATTGTGTAATATATCTGTGTTTGAGCGCCTTGTTACAAACGTATGAGCGCCTTGTATAAGCTTTAACCCTTTCACCACCAAAGTCGCATTATAGCACCACAGTGATTTAACGCCTATGTTACTAAAGGGCATCAAATTGGGGTCTATTATCCAAAGACCCCATTGTCTTAGTTTTGGGAAGTAAGGATAGACCTTATTTTATATATGACACAGAAGCATCCCCAATACTGCAGATGGATTTTGTTATCTACCCAGGTAAATTTAATGGAACTTTTCGGCTGAAATATGGCTGGCGGTGAAAGGGTTAAGCTTGTTGTGCTCGTTTGTATTTGTTTATGTTGCTGCTATATATTGATTTTCAATAAAAGTTGTTAAAACCAAACAAAAACTTTCTTGAGGGGTTAAAGTGAGGCAAAGCAATTATGGAGTTGTATATCAACCCGATTTGCGCTCGCATAGCACCGGAGTACTTTTGCTACACGAGTAGGAAAAAAACAAAAACACCATAGTATTAGATGGTAAAAGAGCAAATGCAAATAAAGAGATAAAAAGTTAGTCATGCAATAATGATTGTGTTGATCAGACAATGACATCATGAAACGTTGAAGATTTGAAACAAAGAAGGAAAGATAGAAATAGCCCACAGCACTCTATTCAAGGATTTGGAAAAGTACTGTTAGGCAGCTTCAAAGTTCAATGGGTCAACTACTACTACTACTACTACTACTACTACTACTACTACTACTACTACTACTACTACTACTACTACTACTACTACTACTACTAAATCGTGGAATAGTAGTTTCTTGGAGTTATGTCACCAGAACAAGGCACGCTATGCCGGAAACATCTGGGTGTGCAGGAATAAACATTTTTGTTAAAACGGATGTCGTACAATAAAAATAAAACGCTGTAGGTCTATATAAGAAATACAGTAATAGCTCTCATGTTCAGCCTATCATTAAAGCTAGCTAGATATAGAATGTTTGTTTAAACATAAACATGAATTCTTACGAAAGAGATTAAGAAATGTCCATAATTACTATTCTGGGCAATGCTGACAACTAAAATAACATTGGTAAAAATAAATAATATAAACAAACTTATCTTCCGGTACATATCAATTCAACTCCATAATGTGACAGAAAGTTCTTTAGGTAACACCCTCACTCTAAACCTGAAACAAACCGTTCAGGTTACGTACACTGATGACAGACAAACAGACAGACGAATAAAGAGAACAGGATAAAGTAAGCATCTTAGTCGAAGGTTACAACAGCAACAGACCAAGAACAATGATAATGGTCTCAATACACGCTAACATTATTCACTCTTTCACACAGTGCTGTGCAAGTGATCGTTATGGCTGGCTAACACTGTGTTGCCATGGGGGAAAGAGTTAAACATGTTCACGTGTACAGAGACCTTCATGGCCTCAATACACGTTGACATTCACTCTTCAAGTGGACTCTTTCCCCATGGCAACACACCGTGGTGTGCAAGTGATTTTCATGACTGGTTAACCCTGTGTTGTCATGGGGGAAAGAGCGAAAAATGTTCACGTGCATAGAGACCATCACCAATTCCAGAAAGAACAACAGCAGAAACACACTCCAACACTCCAACTTATAATCGAACAAGCCAAGCATCAGGAAACCAACCAATCAACATGCGCCAGAAACCACGCAAGTGCACATGGCATGCGAATTTCCCACACAGTAACTTACTTACAAAGGGCAATCAATCCTAATCTTTGCCCCCCCCCACCCAATCTCTCTTTTCTACCCCCCCCCCCCCCCCCCCTACATGTCTGATCCCACGCCCTAAACAACCGGACCCACTCCACACAGTCATCTATATTTCTTGCACCTCATCTAACAACTCTCTCTCTCTGGACGTCCTTTGCCATAAATAATGCTATGAAATGGAGCCCTGCTGTAATTCTCCGTGCTTACCTTACCTTACACACACGCACACACATACACATGCACGCACACACACACAGTTTTCAAATTTAATTTCAATTGAATAATAATCCTTTGACCCCTCCTGGGGGCATGGAGGATAAACAGAATATAAAACAAGTGGCCACAAGCACAAAATAAACACTCATCAAACAAACTAAGCTGCAGTCGATTGCCAAACAACTTTTCGTGATCTTATAAATTTAGCAATTTTCAATTGGAATTTGGGCTTGGACATAAACATTTGCTGACAAAAGTAAAAAACTGATTTCCTATTTATATAATACCTCGGCAAAATATATCGATGTTCTTTAAAATATGGACATTCTATTACAAAATGATATTCATCACCAATAACACCCATATCACATTTGTCACACAAACGGCCCTGTCGGTCAATTCTAAGACGGACGGGTAGGCTGACTTTAAACAAACACACACACACACACACACACACACACACACACACACACATGCGCGCGCGCGCGCACACACACACACATACACACACGCGCGAACGCGCACACACACAGATGCACAGACAGACGGGTAGGCTGACTTCACACACACACACACACACACGCACATACGCACACGCACACGCACACGCACGCACGCACGCACACGCACACACACACACACACACACACACACACACACACACACACTAACACACTAACACACACACACACCACCACCACCACCCAAAACAATCCATGCCCTCATTCACCATCTATTCATCCCTGTTTGCCGCCTACTCCCCATAGAATACACCCACTCCACGCCAAAAAACACACCCATACACCCATTCCACGCAACACCCGCACCACACCGCATCATCCACCCACCCATTCCACGCAACACCCGCACCACACCGCATCATCCACCCACCCATTCCACGCAACATCCGCACCACACCGCATCATCCACCCACCCATTCCACGCAACACCCACACCACACCGCATCATCCACCCACCCACCCATTCCACGCAACACCCGCACCACACCGCATCGTCCACCCACCCATTCCACGCAACACCCGCACCACACCGCATCATCCACCCACCCACCCATTCCACGCAACACCCGCACCACACCGCATCGTCCACCCACCCATTCCACGCAACACCCGCATCATCCACCCACCCATTCCACGCAACACCCGCACCACACCGCATCATCCACCCACCCATTCCACGCAACACCCGCACCACACCGCATCATCCACCCACCCATTCCACAGGCCTCTAACACCCACCCACCCATTCCACGCGCCTCCTACTCCTGATAACACCCACACACTCATTCCACAGGCCTCCTACTCCTGATAACATCCACCCACCTATTACACAGGCCTCCCACTCCTGATATCACCCACCCACCCATTCCACAGGCCTCCTACTCCTGATAACACCCACACACCCATTACACAGGCCTCCTACTCCTGATAACACCCACACACCCATTACACAGGCCTCCTACTCCTGATAACACCCACACACCCATTCCACAGGCCTCCTACTCCTGATAACACCCACACACCCATTACACAGGCCTCCTACTCCTGATAACATCCACCCACCCATTCCACAGGCCTCATACTCCTAATAACATCCACCCACCCATTCCACAGGCCTCTAACATCCACACACCCATTCCACAGGCCTCCTACTCCTCATAACATCCACCCACCCATTCCATAGGTCTCCTACTCCTGATAACATCCACACACCAATTCCACAGGCCTCCTACTCCTGATAACATCCTCCCACCCATTCCACAGGCCTCCTACTCCTGATAACACCCACACACCCATTCCACAGGCCTCCTACTCCTGATAACACCCACACACCCATTACACAGGCCTCCTACTCCTGATAACATCCACCCACCCATTCCACAGGCCTCATACTCCTAATAACACCCACCCACCCATTCCACAGGCCTCTAACATCCACACACCCATTCCACAGGCCTCCTACTCATAACATCCACCCACCCATTCCACAGGCCTCCTACTCCTGATAACATCCACCCACCCATTCCACAAGCCTCTAACACCCACACACCCATTCCACAGGCCTCATACTCCTGATAACACACACCCACCCATTCCACAGGCCTCCTACTCCTGATCACATCAACCCACCCATTCCACAGGCCTCTAACACCCACCCACCCATTCCATAGGCCTCCTACACCTGATAACATCCACCCACTCATTCCACAGGCCTCTAACACCCACACACTCATTCCACAGACCTCTAACACCCACCCACCCATTCCACAGGCCTCTAACACCCACCCACCCATTCCACAGGCCTCTAACACCCACCCACTCCACAAGCCTCTAACACCCACCCATTCCACAGGCCTTTTCCCTTTGCTTACTGTCATCTACTACCTTTCTGCCTTACCGATCCATTCTCCTGCCTTTAAAAAAAGAAACTCTTTCAAAACGATTTCCTCCAGCCGAAGTCGGACATGCTGGGCCTACTTATTTCTTACTTAGGCGCATAACGGCTGCATGACGCATCTGCGCTCACAAGTGACAGGAAACTGTCTAAGCGATCGAAGAAGAAGAAGAAGAAGAAGAAGAAGAAGAAGAATACAATACAATATAAAACAAAACAACACAACACAACACAGTACAGTATATTACAACACAACACAACACAACACAACACAGTATATCACAACACACCACACCACAACACAACACAGTACATCCAACACAACACAGTACAGTATATCACAACACAACACAGTATATCACAACACAACACAACACATCCAACACAACACAACACAGTATATCACAACACAACACAACACAGTACAGTATATCACAACACAACACAACACAACACAGTACAGTATATCACAACACAACACAACACAGTATATCACAACACAACACAACACAGTATATCACAACACAACACAGTATATCACAACACAACACAACACAACACAACACAGTACAGTATATCACAACACAACACAACACAACACAGTACAGTATAGCACAACACATCATCATTCAAGCCCCTTACCTCCAGGTGCTCATTCTTGACGGCCAGCCTCAGCGCGGTGCGGCCCAGGGCGTCGATGCAGTCCACGTCCAGCTCGGGGTACTCGCCCACCAGGCGCTTCACCGTGGGCACGTCCCCGAACTCGGCCGCGTGCAGGAACTCCTCCTCCACGTCCCCGAACTGCAAGGCACAGTCGATTAGGCGTCGCAGGCGTCTTTTCCCTTGGTTCTTCTTCTTCTTCAGTTCTTCGATTACCGAGGAGGCTAGGGACGGGGATGGGGTCGTGGTAGTGGTAGGGAAAGAGATTGCTTTTAAGGGGTGTTTGGGAATAGGGTGGTGGTGAGGGGTAGTAGGGGAGGAGCGGACGCGCCTGGCTGGGTGGGCTGGGTTCATGGCTTTAAAGTGTTGAATTTAATTTTGTATTGGGGGTGGGGTGGGGAGGGGGGGACAAGGTTCGCTTGTTCTCCTTCTCTATAACATTCAGAGTTTACCTATGTAGTATGTTGCTTTGGAAAGGTGCTTTGTCCCTCTTGGAACCTTTTCTCTCTTTCTCAAAACCCCCAAAAAGTTTACGGATGTTCATACATATTATTTAAAAACTGACTAGTAACTGAAGAAAGGCTTCCATTTTTCATTTTATGTACACGCATATACATGTACATATTTTAAAATGTAAGAAATAAAGAAATCTGATGGGAACGTTAAGAAGGCATGCGTGGATATGGGCTCATGAGAGAGGCAGCCATTTTTGTTTTATGTATACACATGTACATGTGCATCTTTTAAAATTAAAATAAATCTGATGGGAAAACGAAGAAGGTAGGCGTGGATATGGGCTCACGAGAGAGGGAAGGACAGACGTGGGTGAGAAGGGACGCCATTTGTGGACTGTCATCTTTAACACGAAAACGAATCTCACATGGTCAAGGTGAACTTCTTAGTGTAAGTACGAAGGTATTTCTTGTTGCAATATGTCATTGTGGACGGCAGAATTATCGGGAGAGTATGGGGAGCAGGGTAGGTCAATGCCACAGAAATCTAAAACTGGTTTGCGACGCTTTTCTGTATCCCTAAAATCAGATTTTGTTCTTCTCAATCACGCTCAAGTCAAAACAAAAAGAGCGAAGGAAATGGGAACAGGTGTAGGTATTATGAACAAAAATAAATAAAAGCATTGGCCCACACGATTCTGTGTGGAAATGTTAAGAGTATATGTGGAAACGACAGCCTTAAGGGCTAGCCACACGTCCACTAAAATCGCACGACTGTACAATACGATTCGATCACATGATCTTGAAGCGCGAATCACATTTGTTGTTGTTGTTCTTTAATTTAACTTGTTCTTGGAGACCACGTGATCGAATCGTATCGTACAGTCGTACGATTTCAGTGAACGTATGGCTGACCGTTTACAAAATTTGATTTAATCAACCTTGACTTATTCGATTCAGGTACATAGTGAGCCTCGGAATTGTTCTTCTTCAGTAATACGCGCACGTCAACAGAAATGGTCATTTCTTTACTCTTTTGTTCTCTCTCGTAGCATTCTCAATCATAAGTCACCTAACGGAACTGCAACGAGAAACTAGCCCCTCTATGTCGATTTCAAGTCCTCGTTAATCTACTCCCAAAAAACATCACATTCTGGTTTAAACGCTTTATTGTCTTTACATATCACACATATGAAGCAACAAAACTGAAGCAACAACAAGCTAGGCTTATGGCATCACATTCTCATTTCATGTTTTTTTCTGAAGGTGTGTGTGGCAAGAACAACGGCGTTCAACGTGCTTACCACATTCGTGTCAAAGCTAACTTTGAATAATGGTTAGTTTGTGTATATAATATAGTGATTTTGAGTTATATGGTAGTGGATATAACTGTTTGAGGAAATTGTCTTTGAAGTTATCACAATATACACACGAATACAAAAGAAGCGTTGTTGAGTGAAAAAAATCCACGTGAAATAAAAAACAAACGAATCAAGAAACACAAGGTTTATATGCGTTTAGATAAGAAGATGTATGTCTTGCTTTCATATCCATTTTTCTTTCTTAGGCACCATTCAAAACAATACTTCATAAATTAAAAAAAAAAGGTAATGTTTAAAAGATATAAATAATTATTTTCACACAACAGCAGCGACACACTATCCTCTCCCCCTTTTCATCATTTAAAACAAAAATGAAAACAAGTTGTGAAAATGTGTAGTTGGGGAAAAAATTATTCTACAGGTCTAACAACCGACAACCAAATAACTTGTGTGTGTCGATCTGTGTGGAAGAGTTGTGTGGCAGAGCGTGATGGAAACTGATACCAGCGCCAGGTATCCATCTACCTCTATCATGTCCAGCTTATTTATTATTACCCCACCTGCCTCTGACCAGCTAATCAAATCTCACGACAGAGCAGGTGGCAACAATAGGCATATCAAAGTCATCATCATCATCACCATCCTCCTCCTCATCATCAGCATCACCATCATCATCAGCAGCAGCAGAATCACCATCACCATCACAGCAACAAAAAAAAGCAATTTAAAGAGCACCGACACAGTGCAGACCTCCACCAAAAGGGCCGCTCGCTTTCGACAGGTATTACACGAGCTCTAGATAAACGGGGTACGTTAGGGTCCTCACGAAGGGGTGTGTGTGTATAACATATTGGTTAGATTCTGCGGAAAGAACAGCATTCTTTGGCCTAGGCACTTTACAAATCAACCCTGATTATCCCGATACATAATTAGCCTCGGAATGGATTTACTTCAGTAAGCATGCGTCAACACTAATGAAGAGAATGGTCACCTTTTTTATTTGCTTTTCCCTAAGTAGTTCTTATTATGTACGGTAAAAAGTTGCCTTTATGCTTACAAAAATTGTGAATAGATTTTTTGTTTGTTTCATTTTAGAAAATAAATACTTGTAATTAATTGTGATTACTTCGCAGCCTACCAATCTTGCCAAAAAATTAAGCCAACGTTTTCACTTCCCACCTGGAAGGTGAAAAGGTGGAAGGTTGGAATTAGTGTTAAGTATGGTAACAGAGGCAGTGAGTGAGTTCACAATGATCCCCACCTGCGGAGTGCGAACTCTTTGCATATTTAAGCTTTTTGGTATGACTTCGATAGCTGTGTAGCCAAGTGATCACGCGCGCTTTAGATAAGCAGGCATTGTGTGGACATTCTGGTAATTCAGTGGTACACGAAAAAGCTAAAGGGATGGACATTCAGACACAAAGGCAAACAAAAGATCAAAGGACAAAAAGGGGAGTTAATAACATTAAGGAAAAGACAAATCCGATTATAATTACGTGGCGGATTATTGAGAAGGATAATTATGATTTGAACTATTGCATCAATAATCCAAAAGCATTGGTTCCTGCCAGAAATACGATCTTTATTTTCTGTCCCCAACCTGCGATTTTAACAACAGATCCAGGTTTTACATGGGATTTTTTTTCTCTTTCGCGTGATATCCCAATTATAAAGAAAGAAAAAAGGGGGAAATCAGTAAAAACAAATAAAAATCCATGAATACTATTTGGAGCAACGCTTTCAACTGAAATCAAAAGTGATAAATTAACACTAACACACAAAGTAAACTCACTACAATTTGCATCAAAATGACATACCAGATGAACTCCAAAAAATAATAGAAACGATTGGCTATATGCACATTACGACAGTAGGCCTAACAGAGATAATGTACAGAAAGAAAAGAGAGCGACAACAATATGCTGTTTTCTGTAACAGATTATCTTCTCTTTCAGGCGAAAATGCAGCTTGTGCCAAACTATGACCCTTACTAGTCCTCTCCGCTAAATTTGACCCCCAAAATCCATATCATTTTAATTTATTTTTTTTGGGGGGGGTATGCAGTCATTTACAGTCAGTCAGAAAAAAAAGGCAAAAGCTGAGCTTCTTTGGCGGACATTTAACCAACAGAAAAAAAAAGATGAGGAAAATGAACTCACACATTGCGGCGGCCAGTGGTGGTTACTATGTGTACTATGTGTACTACCAGTCCGCATCACGTTCCACTTGTTGGGACAGATCGCTTCCCCTCAGACTAAGATGAGTTTGAATTCAATCCAATCTCTCCGCATTGACTATCCATGATACGCCGTTGTATGCAGAGTGGCGAGTGTATATAAGTAAGTGAGTCAATGAGAGCTATCTGTTTTGTTGTTGTTGTTGAAAAGTTATCACGAGTGTCACAAGTGTTCTGACGTTATCTGGAACTGTTTGTCGCTAAAAGGATCGACATGTTCAACCTTGAAAGATGGGTTCACTTCACAAAATGTATACTTCGAGACACCCCCCCCCCCCCCCCCATTGCGTCATTTGCCGTTGCATTTGTTGAATATGCCGCCAAAATATCACATGAATTAAATTAGGGATAGCTTTGACTTCATAAAAATGATTACTTTCTTTCTGGATTCATTTCTTTTTTTCCAATGCAAAATATTTTCTTAAAGGCTTCATTTTTATGGACGCATTTACGCATCAACTTGGATTTCCCCAAAGCCCTAGTACCAGTGGTCGCTACACGCGCATGTCATGTATTTGACGCGCAATGTACATAGAAGCACGTTTTATTCCTTTTCAGCGACAATGAATCCTTATAAAGACACGGCGCCATTTTTCTTGTAAAGGGAGAAAACTGCTGCGTCGGAGCAATGGCGGGGCGTTCTCGAAGAGTGTCGGGTTCCTTCGTATTTCTCGTATTACTTCGTATTTCTCTAATGTTGAAAGTGTCTCGGGTTTCTGCCTTCTTCTAATCATCTATCTGACTACATGCCATCAGAACGAT
Organism: Phymorhynchus buccinoides; assembly: GCA_017654935.2. Classification (NCBI taxonomy): domain Eukaryota; kingdom Metazoa; phylum Mollusca; class Gastropoda; order Neogastropoda; family Raphitomidae; genus Phymorhynchus; species Phymorhynchus buccinoides. The sequence continues at coordinate 19,278,250 of CM065695.1, read as the reverse complement.
CGAGCAATATTTCTACAATAAATTGGTTTGGGAATCGATTTTGTGTCCACAAAAAAGTATTCATTTTTACAATCTGTCTCTCTCTGTCTCTGTCTCTCTCTGTCTCTTTTTGACTGCTTGATTATTAATGGTCTTGATGTGTTTGGTTTTGATGATAGTTGTACGTTCATTTCAGTTGCAGGTTCTAGTGTTGTTGACTATTTTATTGCTTCTATTGAGCTCCAGTACAAATTTTGTTGGAAATCTTTGTTTGTCTCTGAGATGGTAGACTCTGACCACTTACCTATTACATTGTCAATTTGCGTTCTTTCTGATATTAATGTGACACCTAGTCGAGAAGCAGAAAATAGTAAGTCAATCCCTACTAAGAAGGTTGTCTGGGGTAAAGGGAAAGAACACGAGTTTGTAGCTAACGTTAATAGTGAACAGATTGCAAGTGTGTTAGAAGCTACCACTATGGAACTAGACAATAATGTTAATCATGCGTTGGAGGTTTTGAATAATTGTTTAAAAAGTGCCGCTGATTGTATGGTGAAACAATGTTATATATTTTCAGGCAAGAAGAATAAACCATGGTATGACCAAGAATGTAGGGATGCAAAAGTCAACTGCAAAAGGCTGTTAAAAGTTTTTAGGAAAAGCAAACAACAAAAGAAGGAATGTGTCAAGGATGATAGGCAAGAATTTGTCAGACATAGAAAAGCTTACAAGAAATTGCTGAAAAGAAAACAACGTGAATTCCGTAGAGATACTGCAGAGTCTCTGGCAGCAAATGTGAACAAGCCAGCAGAATGTTGGAAAGAAATAAAGAAGCTTGGTAACAGCAATTTGAAAACGAATGCAAGTGATAAAATAAACTTAGATGACTGGTTTAACCATTTTCAAGGAGTTTTCAAAAAAGGTGCTGATGGTAATATTAATGGAAATAATATTGATAATGATATACATGATGCAAGTGATCACTATCTAAATAAGGAAATGACAGAAAAAGAAGTTACAGATGCAATGAGGAAATTAAATAATGGAAAGTCAGGGGGTTTGGATGTTGTTGTTCCAGAAATGTTAAAAGTAGGAGGTGAAAGGGTTATTAAATTTATGACCAAGCTTTTTAACAAGGTTTTTGACTCAAGAATGGTCGAAAGCAATTGTCATTCCAATCTTTAAGAAAGGTGACCACGACCAGCCAGACAATTATAGAGGAATTTCACTCATTAATGCTTCATGTAAATGTTACACATCTATTTTAAACAACAGGCTAAGCTCTTGGTTAGAGAAAAATAATACTATCGTTGAAAACCAGGCAGGATTTCGAAAAAACTATTCCACTGTCGACCAAACGTTCAATCTTTGTGCTTTAGTCCAAAAATGCTTTAATAAAAGAAGACAGAAACTGTATGTTTGCTTTATTGACTTCAAAAAGGCTTTTGATTCGGTAAATCATGATACACTATTGGAAGTAATATATAATGAAGGTATAAGAGGAAAGTTTGTCAGTGCTTTAAAAAGTATGTATGAGTCTCTGGTTTCTTGTGTGCGTGTGAACAGTGAATTTTCAGATTTCTTTAGTTGTCCTACAGGTGTGCAACAAGGTTGTGTCATGAGCCCTACTTTGTTTTCCCTTTTTATTAATCAGTTAGCAAATCATATTAACAGTACTGGTGTCCATGGTGTACAGATGTTACCTACTTTGCTTGAACTATTCATACTGTTGTTTGCAGACGATGTGGTTTTGATATGAACAACCCCCGGTGGTTTACAATCCCAGTTAAATTCGCTTAAAATTTGTTGTGATGATTTGAAATTGACAATTAACAAAGATGAGACCAAAGTAATGGTGTTCAGGAAGGGAGGGTATTTGGGACAGCGAGAAAGGTGGTTTTATGAAGGAAAAGAATTAGATGTTGTTAATATTTACTGTTACTTAGGATTCTCTTTTACCACCATGATAAGTTTAAAACTGGGTACAAATCATTTGGTAGCAAAAGGAAAGAAGGCGTTATACTGGCTTTGTCAAGCGTTCAGAAAATGTAAAGAAATGTCACCTAAAATATTTTTTCAGAATATTTGATGCTAAAGTTCAGTCTATTTTATTGTATTCTTCTGAGATTTGGGGTTTTAAGAGGTTAGACAACATTGAAAAAGTACACTGATTAGCTTGCAAAAGATATTTGGGATTGCCATTGAAAACGCCAAATAAAATGATTTATGGAGAATTAGGTAGATACCCACAGTTTGTAAATTCACGTATACGATGCATTAAATATTGGTTTAGACTGTTAACTATGGATAATGATAGATTACCTAAACAAGCTTATTTAATGATGATGTCCATGGATAATGATGGTAAAAGATGCTGGGCTACTGAAATGAGAGAAATGCTTTCAAATGCAGGTTTCTACCAAGTCTGGTTAAATCAAGGGGTCGCAAATATTAATGTGTTTATAAGCGAATTTAAACAGCGTTTAATAGAATGGTCTGGTGCAATCTGAGATAAAGAAAGATACAACCTATACAGCTTGGTTAAGAACAATCTTGCACTATGTACATACTTAAATGAAATTGATATTTTTTGCTTCCGTGTGGCTTTAACTCAGATTAGATGTGGAGTATTACCAATTAACAAAAATATGAACAGATATGGTATAGATGTAACACAATCGTATTGTCCGAAGTGTAAAAACATGTTAGAGGATGAACTGCATTTTTTGTATCATTGCCCTTTGTATTCAGAGCTTAGAAATAGATATTTTGCAAATGGAATCAATGTTCCGAGGAGAAACTACTTGACGGAGAATGTAAAACACTTTCTATTTTAGCTTCCAAGTATATCTTCCACGCCATGAGACAAAGACAGCGATTTTTGGAAGGCTAAACATTAATGTTCAACTATATATTAAGAAATGATTTTGATTGTTAAGTATTATTTGTGTTTGTGTTGAACCAGTTAATTGTTTATTCTATGTAGATATCGAAAGTAATTGCCAAGAACGTGCAATTTATACTTTTTTTCCTTTTTCTGTATTACTATTTATCCCAAATGTTTATGTGCCCATGGCCTAAAGACATTAAAGTATTTCAAGTTTCAAGTTTCTCTCTCTCTCTCTCTCTCTCTCTCTCTCTGTGAGTGTGCGCGCGTGCGTGCTGTTGCTAATAAAGATTGATGATATCTTAGTTGAACGCAAGGTGAGGACTAGAGCGTTAAAACGCTAAATCACCAACCGTGCGCCTCAAATCGCCACTGACTGGCTTCACTCCTTTCCCTTCATTCCTTTTCGGTTAAGACGCTAAATCACAAACTGCAGCGTTTTCGGCTCCAGTGACCTTGACCTTTGACCCATGACCTGCATTATCGAACTTGGCCTAGATCTTCCTACTACCTACCCGCATGCAAAATTTGAGCACCCTAAGTCCATCCATTCAAACGCTAGAGAGGATACATACAAACATTCAGACACGAGTGAAAACATTACCAATCCGCTCTCTACGATCACGGTTGGTAACAAGTGTGCGCGGGCAGGGATGTCAAGACAGAGAGAGAAATGGAGGATGGAGAAGGGTAGGTGCTGATTCACCCTGTCAGGGCGAAAATAAACTTCATCAACCCCGCAGTGGCAGTGCCGTTTCGCCCTGGCAACCCATGTCATTTCGCCCTGTCGCCTTTCGCCCTGTTCCCATTCTGCCCTGTCTCTCACGTTTGCCACGTTTGCCACGAGTGTTCGTTCTCTATACTAGACTACTAATTTGCCCGCACTCGTTCTGCCCGAGTTACGCTGACCTTCCTAATTCAACTCTCTAAACTCAGTGAAATTCAAGGTCACACTCACGTGGCAAATGCCCTATTGGTATCCATCTCTCGTGGAAATAAGCTGAACAGTTTGATTTGCCATCCCAATTTGTTTTTTCATGTGTTCTTCTTTTCTTCCGATGTTCATCTGCTGTAACTGGCAATTATTGACACAGGCCTACTGGGGTTCAAACAAATTCGCTGCTCGGGGGAGAGGGGAGGGAGATGGGAGGGGGAGGAAGGTGGGAATTAATATCAATAATTTTAGTATTGATGAACTCCTGTGAAACCATTTTTTATGAGCACAGAGTGATAAATCTCTTTAAAAAAATGTCTTTGGTGAACTTCTGAAATTTAAAACCGTATATTTTCATCAATACATTTTGATATTGATATCCGCTATTGAACTGTGTTGAATCTTAGAGTCAGTGCAAAATGGGAGCAGGGCGAAACGAAATAAGGCGAAAAAGACACTGCCGTAATCGTTGGGGCGAAACGGGAATAGGGCGAAAAGGGAACAGGGTGAAATGGGCCAGGCGAAATAGAACAGGGCGAAACGGGATGTCCCCGGAGAGAAAAGAGAGATAAAAAAGAAAGTTAAATTACTGCCTTTGTTGGTTTGATTCTCAACACGGTTCTAAACAAAATTCAAGGATTTGTTGTTGTTGAGACAATAGAGAACTTTAAGTGTACCGTCACCTATTGGCTATCAGTTCGTACGTCATGACGTACGTTTAATCGCAATGCGTAAAGTGATGTAGTTTTAACTTTAGGGGGCTTCATACCGTCCCCTATCCACATAGGGAGGGAGTGGTCCTTGTATCCTCGCATTCAGTTCATATAGGTGGCATTCTACGAGCTTCTATCTCTCTTAGATCTTTGATTTAGGTACAACCAAAGACTGTACAGGGGAAGACAGCGTACTTAGAAAGTTCGGCGATCCGGGCTGATAGAGTTATCGTTAGTGCGTGCGTTACACCACAACAATGGCGGCTATCCAGTATACAGTATCTTTGGTACAACCCCCCAGGGGACTATGTTCCATTGTCATAGAGTTTTTGCTGAATGCTTTAAGAGTGTAGTTTTACTATTATTAACCTCCAACTAGGGTACAATAATATGAACTTGATGTTTTAAAAATTAACTATTTCGTTCCCACCAAGGGATATAACATTAATACACTGCTCGAGATAGTATAAGCTCCCCCTTTATTTTGAATTTAGATCTATTCTTGAAATCATCAATTCTTGTGAAGTAATAAATGTTGATGTTTCTAATCGTAGAAATAGATTTCATTTACTTTTAAAAGGTGTACAAATTGAAAACTGAGACTTCAAATTCATATTTTTCTATCAAGTATTAATTGAGAGACCTACATCTCATTGTATGTCTATTTATAGTAACGTATTCAAACGCAACCGTATCACACTACATAAACTTACGCCTACTTTTCATTTCACTTCTAGATCTACTTCTGTCCTGATCCTAATGCTTTAGACCTATTAATGTTCAACATGACGCAATAAAACTTTTACGCTCGAGTACAGTTGAAAGAAGACAAACGTATTGAAAACGAAGACTACAGCACCAGAATTACTGCTATGAAGACGTAAAACCTTATAGACCTACAGGTGTCCATAGAGCCCCCTCACCCCGGCGGGGGGGGGGGGGGGGGGGGATTGGTCACTATATTTTTGATGATGATACAAAGATGTTGGGAACAATACTGGCTGCAATGCCCGGAGGCAGTGCAACACCAGTAAAGTCCCGAGTTTTTAACAATATTGATACGTGTAGCGGTAACGGTTAAACCTAATCGGCTATGGCTGTACCGCCACATCATTCACTATATTTTTCTGAAAGTTTGGGATGCTTATTTTCACAACCATTCAATACTGGCCGGTTTACATTCATTGCATCAAAATTATTTTTAACACAATGCTTAATGGCATAGTTTTGAAGCATTTTGTCATTATTTATAATACTAAAAGTTAAGGTCTGTTAAAGTTCCAGAATAAAATTTTCATTACTGGCCGATTAATGACGTTTAAAGAAAACAATGACAAAGAAAAAAAGGGGGGGGGGGGGGGGGGTGCGTCTCGCTTTCATTCATTGCCGTTCTTAAAATAGACTAGAATTGATTTCATTGGTTGAAACTACTAAGGAACTCTGGGACTGTACTGGAATACTTCTAAACCACTTTGAACAGCACGCGGTTGTTGACCTATGAACTATGAATTTTTTAAGGTCAAACACTGCGATTGCAGTGGTTCATAGGGAAGCGTTGTGCAGTGGACCACTGCGATAGCAGTGCTCAGTAGCGAAAATTATTATTTTTAGTCCCCGAGCCGAAGGTTCGGGAAGCTATTGTTTTTGTCTGGTCCGTCCGTCCGTCCGTCCGGTGTCCGTCCGTCCGTCCGGCGTGCATCCGTCCGTTCGGCTATTCGTCCGTTTTTCTCAAAAACTATTCAGTCTATCATCATCAAATTTGGTATACTAGTTTGCCAAGATGCAGGCTATCCACTGATGTATTTAGTTTTACATTAAGGTCAAGGTCGCGCCAGTTACGGGGTTCAAACCCCGAAACACATAATCGCTAATATCTCGCGAAGTTTTGCATGTATTTTAATGCAGGTTTTTTTCACATTTCTTGATGAATGGTCTATAACACAGTTGTCATGAATTTTTCTGTGCGCGCGTGTGCGCATGATCGCGCGCGCTCAAATCACGGGTCCGAACCCCAAGGCTATATATAAAAAACTATTCAGTTTTGATGCTTTTTTTATGTAGTTACGTGCTGTTTTGATGCGTTTTTATGTATGTGTACAGCCGACACATTCCGATTTCGGAGTACCTCGGCGCCGCCCGGCGTTGCACTTGTCTGTTTTGTTTCGATTTATTAATCATCTTCTGTGTATCCTAGTAGCGTTGTGGTGGGTTTTTGTTTTTGTTTAATCATAAAGTAACAAATAGCTAAAGGATAATATTAAGGTGGTACATGGGGCTTCAAAATGACAACGAATTGTTTCCAATGAAGACACACGAACACACAAGGGCCAGCCACGCGTCAGCTAATTTCGCACGACTGTACGATACGATTCGAGCACGTGATCTCGAAGCGCGAATCACATTTGTTCTTGGAGACCACGCGATCAAATCGTGTCGTAGAGTACATTGGTGCGATTTTAGCTGACGTGTGGCTGGCCCTACAGAGAGAGACACACTGAGAGAAACATCCAGGGCTCTGTTCCATCCGGAAGGTACCACCATTTTGTTTACAGGTCTGGGCACAGGCC
>CM065695.1:19238670-19268670 GCA_017654935.2 Phymorhynchus buccinoides | reverse complement strand
GCTTTGATTTGCTGTGGCGGCGGGTCGATGAGGAGGGAGAGAGAGAGAGAGAGAGAGAGAGAGAGAGAGAGAGAGGGGGGGAGAGAGAGAGAGAGAGAGAGAGAGAGAGAGAGAGAGAGAGAGAGAGAGAGAGAGAGAGAGAGAGAGAGAGAGAGAGAGAGAGAGAGAGAGGGGCGCCAGGCACGATTTGCCCCAAAATGATATTAGATGTGGTTGGGTGGTTGTGAGGACAGAGCAATTAAAAGGTTAATGGGCTTAATTCTGAAGCATACCATGTTTTTTTAAACATTTCTATGGATGAAGTCTCTCTCTGTGTGGTTTAAATGTTTTATTTTCCAAATCAACATGAACAACAACTATGACATAACTGAAGCAACAACAAGCAGAGCTTATGGCGTGCTCAGTTCAAAACTGAATATTGGCGGAATTTTCCAGGAAATACAAGCAATACATTTTTGAAAAGAAAGTCACAACAAACCAAACGAACAATGAACATAGCAATAGACAAAAGAAGTAAAATCGACCAAAAAAATTATAAGAGAGAGAGAGAGAGAGAGAGAGAGAGAGAGAGAGAGAGAGAGAGAGAGAGAGAGAGAGAGAGAGAGAGAGAGAGAGAGAGAGAGAGAGAGAGAGAGAGAGAGAGAGAGAGAGAGAGAGTTCCACCTCACACCACTCTGCAGACCAGAACTCCAACCCCACGTCGCAATAAAACGAAATAGGACACGATGATAACATTAGGATTATATGAAATGACGCCAAGATGAAAACAGAGATACACCAAAACTAACTGAGTTAAAATATTAGGTGAGAACATGAACTGGTAAAGATGCAAGAGCTGGAAAGGAAGCAGGGGGTTGAATTTTATAGCCTTTTACTTAGCTCTATAAACTGCTGCACGGTTTTGAATATTTGTTCGTTTTCTGACACTGATAAACTTTGATCGCCAAAGAGTAGGGTGTATGTGTTAGTGATGCATGAGTTAAGTGTTGAGATCGTGTTTATTCTTTCAGCAGCATAATTTCTACACTGCATCAGATAATGTTCAGCATCTTCCGTATTGTGGCCACATACACATTTGGGGTTATTTAATAAGTGTCTGTTGTACAAATCACCGTTAATATTGCTCATTCCTAAACGTAGTCTACAATGGTTAACTTGATTCTGTCTGGATCCTACATAATAGTAAGGGGGGACTGTGCCATCTGTAAGAGATAAATAACGTTTGAACTGACTAATAGAATCGATTGTTTTAATAGTATCTGGAAGATTATTCCATAAGTTTGTAGTGCTAGGGAGAAATGAATTTTTATGTAGTTCGGCTTTGGATCGTGGTACTATTCTAACTAATGGTCGGCGTCTATGGTAGGGGTTTTCCTCGGATACTAAGGAAGGGAGAAGATCTTGTAAATATTGAGGGCATTTGCCATTGACTATTTTGTGAAACTGAATTAATTTGTGTCTTCTTCGTCTTTCTTTTAATGAGCAAAAGCCTGATTCTTTATACAGTTTCGCCTTACTAGTTCCCCTTACTCCTCCTGTAATGATACGGAGCGCTTCCAAATGTAATGTTTCTAGTGAATTTGCTTGTGTGTCTGTACAGTTGTCCCATAAAATATCTGCATTGTCAAAATTTGGTAGAACAAAAGATTTATACATAGATTCTGGAGCTTTACGGCTTAGTCTATATTTGTAGTTTCTGAGACAAGCAATCAACATGTTTACTTTATTAGCTAACGTTCGAATATGCTCATCCCATCTACAGTTATCCTGACAAACTACTCCCAAATGTTTGTGAGATGTTGATGGTTCTAAACTCTGCTGTCCAAAAGTTAGAGGTGTGAATTGGTTGTGTTCACGAGTAGTGTTGAGCAGTTTTGTTTTCTTTTCATTGAATTCGATTTTCCATAGTTTGGCCCATTGTGCAATTTTACGAAGATCTGAATTGAGGAGTTCTACTCTGACAATTGGGTCATTAAGAGCAAGAGATAAACTGGTGTCATCAGCAAACAGTTTGATGATTGATTCAATGTCAGTGATGATGTCATTAATATACAATAAAAATAACAAGGGGCCTAGGACAGAACCCTGGGGAACACCTGCCGGAATTCTTTTTGATTCAGACTTTTCACCTTTAATGACTACAGATTGTTGTCGGTTATGAAGATAATCGCGAAAAAAAATCAAGTAACTTCCATCTAATACCCGCAGCCTCCAGCTTGTACAGAAGTCCTTTGTGCCAAACGCAATCAAACGCTTTAGATATGTCAAAATAAATAGTTTGTGTTGTTAAACCGCAATCAAATGAAGAACAGAGGTGATTGTATGTAGCTAAGAGCTGGTTCACTGTAGAATCACCTGGTGTAAAACCTGATTGGGATGGGGTAATTATGTTGTATGTCTTAAAAAATGTGTACACATGCTTGTGCACACACCTTTCGAGTACTTTGCCTAGACAGCTAAGAAGTGAAATTGGACGATAATTGTTGCATAGTTCTTTAGGTCCTTTTTGTAGATAGTGGAAATGTGTGCGATTTTCCATAAGGATGGAAATTTACTTTCATTTAGGCATCGATTGAATAACTGAGTAAGAGGATTGACTATAACATAAAGCGCATGCGTCAGAAGCTTGTTGTGTATGAGATCTGGGCCAGTAGCTTTAGTTTTGTCTATTTTTTTTAATAACAGATACAACATCTTCCCCAGTAAGTACTAATTCATTGGTTTCATGATTGGCAAATGGTATCTGTGGCAATTCATCATCATCATTGTCTAAAGTGGCTTGTTCAATGAAAAAGTTACTCAATACATTTGCTTTATCTTTGTTAGAATAGTATAGGGTATCATTTGAGAGTAAGGGGGGTATCTCTTCACTGTTAATGCCTTTTTTGTTAAGGCATCTTACTAGCTTCCACCAGTCCTTGTGACCACATTTTTGGGGATCCGATGCCTTTTCATCAATATCAGTATAGAACTCGGACTGCATTTCTCTCTCTTTAGTTGTGACATAGTTACGAAATTTTCTAAAGTTTTGGCAATCTTCAGGATCGTTTGTTTGTTTTGCTATAGCATGGATGCACTTACTATACGTTCCTCTATCAATAAGCGAATATAATCAGTTAACCAAGATACATCATTTGGGTAAACAGTTATAATTTTAGTAGGCATGCACTGTTTAGCTAGGGTCATGAATGTCTCTGTGAAAAGTTCAGTAGTATCGTCAATAGTTTCCATACTTAAAATATGTTCCCAATTGACGAGATGTAATAATCGGCAAAATTCTTCTATATTCAGTTTCTTATAATTGAAGATAGTTCTCTTGAAGCTAGTATTGTTTTTAACTGCGTGTTTCAAGTGTAGGCACGGAATACTGTGATCGCTGAAGGCTGCGGGCAAGACCTGAGTTGATTCAATAAGTTCGGGTGATTGGGTAATAATCAGATCTAAGCAAGTAGAACTTGTGTCAGTGATTCGGGTTGGCTCTTTTGCTAACTGGTGAAGACTATACAACTGCAAAATGCCTGTTAGGTGAGGAGAAGGGTTGTTGAGGAAGTCTGAATTAAAATCACCCAAGACAATAAATGGCAATGATGTACTATTTACTTTTCTTAGATTATCACTTATGAGGTCCCAATATCTCTCTCTCTCTCTCTCTCTCTCTCTCTCTCTCTCTCTCTCTCTCTCTCTCTCTCTCTCTCTCTCTCTCTCTCTCTCTCTCTGTCCCAAGGATATCTCCCGAACCGCGTGACCGAATCGCTTCAAATTTGGTGTGGTGGTGTGTCAGCATGAGAGGAAGGCATCCGCGCAAAAAGTTTTGCCGTCCTGGCCTTGACCTTGGCGTATGAGGGTATGCTAGTCTATGTACACATATAAATCACTTAAATAAATGGGGGGTGGGGCGAGGTGAGAGGTGTATATGTGTGTGTGTGTATGTGTGTGTGTGTGTGTATGTGTGTGTGTGTGTGTGTGTGGAGATCGCTTGCCATCGGTTTGAGTGACTGAGCTCCTCCCGTTTTTGTCTGTGTTAGCTGTGTTCTAGTGTGTGCTTGTTCTCCATACTGTGCATGATAGTTAACCATGTGGGACTTTTTCTTTCCATGGGCTTTGTTTGTCCATCCGAGCATTAGAATTTTTTTGATTCATATTTTGCTGTTGTCAAGAGCTGCCAATTTGAATCTGCCGGCACAGCCATTTTCGCCCAACGCCAGCTGTTTGCCTGTTCAGCAGTCCTATTCAGTCAGGCAAGAACAGCTACTTTCCAATGCTCCTGTCATTGCTGACCGCGCTATTCCAACTGACCACCAGCAACCATCAGACAAGAGAATGTGCTAGGTCTAACCCAATCCCAGACTGTGCGCGCATCAAGTACTCGCGTTCTGAGCTCTTAGCCATTCCAAGTGCTCGCCTGCAAGCTGATTCTATCTCGCGGCTTCGGTCACTCGTCCTCGGTGTGTCTCTACCCAGAAAAAGATACCCCCGTAAAAACAAACCCCGGACAAGTGTGCCAATTCTATCTGCGCCGCTTGCCTCAACTTCATCATCTGACCAACTCACTCCACCACCACCATCTAGATGTCTGCCTCCTTCCGCCTGACGACCATGACGACTCCACTCCTGTGCCACCCCTCAACTTTCCTGTGTCTCCTGCTTTGTCTACCACAGCTTCTCCTTCATCAGCCTTCCAGCACTGTGACTCTGTATCTGTTCTATCCACCCCCCCTTCATCCCCGCGTTGTGTACCTGAACCATGTGTCGACATCTGTGTGACCAACGACTGTGACTCTGACTTGTCTTCTAACCAGCCCTTTGCTTCACTTCTGCTGCCATCAACGCCCAGATCTCCGTCTTCACTCCCCCTACAGCACCCAGCCACCAGTGTGACGTGTCATCTGTGTCAATGAACTCTGACAGTTTTAGTGCCCAGTCTGTCTGCCCTGAGAACAAAGCGGACTATGTTGCTGACTATGTTTTTGAGCATGACTTTGATTTAGTATTTATAACTGAAACGTGGCTCAAAAGTAATGGACATGAACCTAAACTAAAGCAGCTAACTCCTCCTGGCTACAAAATTAAATCCTTCCCCCGTTCTTCTTTAGGTGGGGGCCTCGCTGTACTGTATAGAGACGTGTTAGATAAATCCCTTTCCTTCAACACAACCCTCCCTTTCCCCCATCTGTCTTTCGAGGCTGTAGAAGTTGTTCTTAGCATGTCTGGTCAATCTGTTGTCTTCTCCTGTATCTATCGCCCTCCCCCTAGCAGAACGAACAATCTCACTGATTCAATGTTTCATCCCGAATTTGAAGCCTTCCTTGACTCCTATTCTCTGAACCGCAGTCCTCTTATTGTGCTAGGTGATTTTAATTTTCACTTCGATAACCAACAGTCCTCTCACACAAAGCGTCTCTGCCTCTCACGTGCTAACCACTCCCTCTCTCAGCTTGTAACTGAGCCTACGCACAACAGAGGCCACATCATTGACTGGCTAATCGCGTGTGATTCCGACCAACTTGTTTTATCAGTGTCAGTTTCTAAGATCCTTTCCTCTGACCATTTTGCCGTCCTCGCCTTTCTGAATCTGTCCAAAACTCCTAGAAATAAACGTACGGTCACACGCCGCAATCTCAAGTCTATAGATATCGATACTTTCAGTTCAGAGGCAACAGAACTCCTTTCTAACGTGAGTATTTCCGACGACCCTGCCTCGACTTTTAATTCTACTATGAGTAACTTGCTTGATAAACACGCTCCCCCATCCACTCGTGTTGTGCCCGATCGTCCCTGCGCTCCCTGGTACACGCCTGAACTTAGAGTAAGTAAACGCACTAGTCGTAAGGCTGAGCGTCAGTGGCGGGCCTCAAAACTAGAAATACATCGTCAGATATATCAGTTTCTCCGCAACATCTTCACTCTTCTTCTGGCCAAGGCAAAAACAAACTATTTCTCATCCAAAATTCTTGAAGCCAGCACAACAAAGGTCCTGTTTTCCACCATGTCTGATCTCCTAGGGACTAACAAATCAAGTCCTCTGCCATCAAATATCAGTCCCGACAAACTGCCAGAAGCCTTTTCCTCCTTCTTCTCCACCAAGAATCTCGATCTACGATCAAAAATCAACTCTATGCCTTTTCAACCAACTATCCCAGACCATCATTCACTGGTGTCCCCCTTCTCTCTTTCAAGCCGGTGTCTGAGACTGAAGTTCTTTCTACTCTGAAAGAAATGCATTTTAAAACCTGTGATCTTGACCCCATCCCAGCCTCTCTTTTCTCACAAATCTATCAACACCTTCTGTCATCAATCACTACCATAATCAATTCTTCTTTAGTTTCAGGTGTGTTTCCTTCTGCTTTCAAAACCGCTCTTGTAAGGCCCCTTCTCAAGAAGAACAATCTGGATCCTAATAATCTGAAAAACTACAGACCTGTATCTAACCTCCCGTTTCTCTCCAAACTCCTAGAGAAGACTGTTCTGAAACAACTGAACGATCATCTATCCTCAAACAATCTTCATCATCCTTATCAGTCTGCCTATAGAGCCAATCACAGTACTGAAAGAGAGAGAGAGAGAGAGAGAGAGAGAGAGAGAGAGAGAGAGAGAGAGAGAGAGAGAGAGAGAGAGAGAGAGAGAGAGAGAGAATACGAATGTTTAATGAGGGTAGACGGATAAGCTCAAGCTTCTTTACACCATGCCCTCGAGGTGAAAAAGAAAAGCCAAATAACAAGAAAAGGAAAACAAAAAGAAAGTAAAAAATGCATAAAAAGAATAGAAAATAACAACAGGCATGTTCACAGTAAATTGAAGAACATGCTAACAAAATTCAAGCTCAAACGAAGAGCTCGTTCACGTACTCGCACACACACAAAAACATACAGTATATCCTATAACTATACCAAAACATGCATACCTAGTCTTTTGTGTCTCTGAGAGAGAGAGAGAGAGAGAGAGAGAGAGAGAGAGAGAGAGAGAGAGAGAGAGAGAGAGAGAGAGAGAGAGAGAGAGAGAGAGAGAGCGTTGAGAGAGAGAGAGAGAGAGAGAGAGAGAGAGAGAGAGAGAGAGAGAGAGAGATGCGCATGATTTGATTGTTGCAGTATAATTATAGGAAACAAAATAAATGAATAGTGTCGCAGTTAATAGACATCTAAACAGAGGACCATTCGCTGTAGTTTTTCCAGTAATCATTCGTGTTATGTGCAGTACGGTCATTAAGTGCCTTCCGTAAGCGTTGGTCACATGAGCGGATGTGACTATAGTTTCCGGAGATCCTTTTGCCAAAGTCCCTTTCTTTCCGCCAGTGCGAATACATAGAAACTGTTTTGGGCAACGCGTTTCCGATTGTGGAAAGCTAGAATTTTCGCTTGTTATGCTAGGCAAAAAATAATTTCGAAGGAATAATTTGATGTCTGGTTGGGTTAATGGGTGACCTCGCAAATTAATAGGGGACAATCTAACGAAGGTTACGCCTCGTGTAGTTATCCGGCCAGGTATCCAGCTACCCAGTTTCTTCGAAAATGGGTGTTCAGGAAATCTGTCAGTACCCAAATATATTTTCTTTAATAATAATAATAATAATAAAAATAAAAAAATAAATAAATAAAATGCTTGTTAGTCAGTCACTCATATAGTTTCTTAGAAACCATCGTGATCATGCTTGTTCCAAAATTGTCTCTACTCGCATGAGAAAAACTAAACACAAACAGGTATATGTTCTTGGTAGCTGTTCTACCCTAATTTGCCTCGTAGAAAGAAAGTCGATTAAAAACAAATCTGGCAAGAATCTGTGGCAGACATGCGTTGTTGTTCACAGGTGATGGTGTTGTTTGTTATAATAATGATAATGTGTGAACTCTATGGAAGACTTGCTGTTCAAGACATACAACCCACGCTCTGATAATTAAAAAAAGAGAGGTGCATTTAACAAGCATAATAATATAAAACTGTGGTTGCATAAAGCAACCATCAATCATCAATCAACAATCGACAACAATCACAATATTTATTGTCAGTAGCTTACAAAGCCCTTGTGACAAGTGGGTTACAATACTATCTTGCAAAAAAACAAGAGAAATGAGGCAAAGGAAAGATACAAAGAAAATAAACATGAAAACACCAAACCCAATTGTCCTGTCATGATTATACATAATGTGCCCCCCTCCCCACACACACACACTTGCTCCATGAATTTAGTGGTAGCAGAAAGCAGAATCTTTGTAAGCTTTAATTTGTTTTGTAAATCACATGGTCAGATTTTAGCACGGTGGTTTACCCTAAGACGTGCGATGTTTTTACTTTGTATGTTATCTGTTTGTAACATTACGCGAGGGGCACCCAGAGTCATGACCAGGGTGTGGCCTTAGAGTGTAACGAGTTCAGGGCCGTTTCTTGCACAAACTCATCCGTCAAGGTGCCCCGTGGAGCTATATTATCTTATTGAGATTTTGTCCCAAATGAACAAGGCATAATGCCTAGTTTTGTGTGTGTAATTGTCCCTTTTTAATTAAATGTTCGTATACTGAGGGTATCACAGCCCCAAAGAGAAATTATGCAGATACTAATTATGTTGACAGTATATTTTCTACTGCGTTTGTTTTCTCTTTTTGTTGATTATTTCTACTCACTGCGCCTTGTGAGAGAATTGACGGTACACCTCAACGTAAAAGTGCATCTTCTCAGTTCATTTATTTATAGTTTATTGTCCTAGTACATTAATACACTGGTAAATGAGAATACCACAAAACGAAAACCTTTAAAAAATATTCTACAGTATTTGTAAGAAGTTTATCTAAACTATGTATCTGACTAGCTTCTGCCACAACGTTTTAGCTGGACAAAGGTTTTTGTTTTATAATAAACCGAAATATTTCTCATTTTAACGACTGTGTTGTTTTTATTCCTTCTAGTCTTAACTCTTAAATAGCTTCTTCTATCCATTATTTCACGAGTAATCTCGTTGGTAAGCATCATCACGACAAGTCACATTTTAAGGTTGGGGGATAGGATCAGTTTAAGAAGTGGGACGGAGTTGGAAATAAAATGTTTTGAAAGCATGATGATTTGTTAATGCGATATTAATATCTCTCACAACCGGCGCATAACTATTTCTGTGACATTGTTACCTGGGAAAAAAAGGGATTGGAAGTAAAATAAGGTTTGGGATGAAATGTGTTTTGCTTACAATCATTCATATATTCCAATAAGCCACACACACAAAACTGTCACTGTGTTTCTTATTTTTCTGGTGAGCATGATGCTTCAGTATTTTTGTCATGGATATCAGCAACGTTCACATTATTGCTCAGTTCATTGATGGACGGGGGGAGAAACATAAAGCAGATTCATTAAAATTAAAAGTTATCTTTTTTATGGGGATGAACGAATAAAGGGTATTTTTCGTGATAATCTCTTCCTGATAATCTCTTGCCCATCTTTTGTGGATATTTAGAACAGCAACGTGAAATCTGTGTTTACATTCATTTCTTGGCACAAAATAGAAACATAAACACAAACATACATGTATGCAAGCACATGAAACTGAAAGGCATTATCGAAATGAAACATTATTACAAGAATGTTCTCAAAATGGAGATTATATTGGATGTTGCTAGCAACCAGCCAGCCAACTAACCAGTCAGTCAACCAACCAACCAACCAGCCGACCAGCCAACCAGTCAGTCAACCAACCAACCAGCCGACCAGCCAACCAGTCAGTCAACCAACCAACCAGCCAGCCAACTAACCAGTCAGTCAACCAACCAACCAACCAGCCGACCAGCCAACCAGTCAGTCAACCAACCAATCAACCAGCCGACCAGTCAGTCAACCAACCAACCAATCAACCAACCATACAATCAACAAAGAAGGAATCACTCATATGACCATCCAAACAAGCCCACATTTGTACATGGAACAAAACCATCCACATAAAATCTACACTTAACACAGGCCAAAATAACTCACACACCAACACTCATTCAGGACCCCCCTCCTCACACACACACACACACACACACACACACACACACACACACACACACACACACACACACACATCAACATGATTCCACCCTCTCACACAAGACAGACAGATACACACACCTTCACACACACACACACCTTCACACACACACACACACACACACACACACACACGCGCGCGCGCGCGCGCGCGCGCGCGCGCGCGTATCCCCAACCCCATCCCACGCACACTACACCCACCCTCCCCCTCCACCCACCATCATGACCACACCCATCCCCACCCAAAACGATACAACAAACACACACTCGGCAACATCCACATTTTCACCGCAACAGCTGATAATCTGATGACGGAAAGAGCCACCCGTTTTGCTCTTTTTCTGTCATCAAATGATCTCCCATTTTTTACGGGCGAATATGAGAATATAGCCCATCACTACTCACCTCTTTCTGCGAGTCGATGGAGGTGGAGGATCGGAAGCTGTATCGGGTGGAGCCTCCTGCGGTCTTCCTCCGCCATCCCTTGGGGGCCGTGCCCTTGGTGCCGTGCGGCATGTCCACCTTGATGCGAGACACAATGCCCATCATGTTACTCCTCTTCCCCTTCACGTAGCCCCCTCCTCCCTTCTTCGTCCCCCGCCCTCCTCGCCCCCCGCCCCGATCCCATTGGGGCATCGTTCACGGGTGGGGTGTTGGACTACAGGGCAATGGTGTTATGATTTGAAAGAGAAAAATAAATAAGCTTGCGCTCTTACAGTAAGTGAGTCGCCCACTTAAAGCTTGAATCTTGGTTGGCTAAAATGAGTTGGTTCTAGTAGGGGTGAGGCACATGTTTGTCATGGTTGAAACGTGCCCCTTTAGGCAAGGCGTGTAAATTGAGTCTTGGTTGAATCTTGCCCTCTTTCACGCATTCACACTTAAAACTCGAATCTTAGTTCACACACTTAAAGCTGGAATCTTCGTTATCAAAAGGAGTTGGTTTTAGTACGGGTGAGGCAAAATGTTCGTCATGGTTCAATGTTGCTCTCTTTAGGGACGAGTAGTCACATTCCACACTTAAAACTTAAATCTTGGTCACACACTTAAAGCTTGAATCTTGGTTATTACTTAAAAGGAGTTGGTTCTAGTAAGGGTGAGACACATGTTTGTCATGGTTGAAACGTGCCCCTTTAGGCAAGGCGTGTAAATTGAGTCGCACTCACACAGTTGTAAATTTGAATCTTGGTTCAAAAGAAATTGTTCTAGGAGTATAGCGGTTTTTTAAAAAATATTTGAAGGTTGCTCCTCTTTAGTCTTTGATTAAACAATGCAGTCACACTTGAAGCCCGAATCGTACAGTTAGCGGTAAGTTGAAGGGCAAATGGTTTTAAACATTAAAAGCTTGTCGTTTTAGTCGGGGTCAATCTTGGTTAAAGACCTACAGAGCCGGCTGGATTAAGTCCCTTGTTTTTTTCTGGGTCGGCGTGCCCCACATTCAGACTTGCCTCGTATACGATGGAGGCTGCTCTTTAAAGTGATGTCTCGTTTTCAGACTTTCTTCGTATACAATCGAGGCTGCTCTTTAAAGTGATATCTCGTTTTCGTGCAAGAGGCAATTTGTAAGGGAGCAACGCTTGGTCAAAATAAGATTTCTTACCAGCTATAAGAGGGAATACACGTGAAAACCGTGATTTTGACACGTGACGTACTAGGTCTTTAAAAGGAGTAGGGTCTAGGGGTAAGGCGAAAGGCTTCGTGTTTGAAGCCTGCCCCTTTTGTCATGTGTTAGAAACTGAGTCACACTCAAAACTTGAATCTTGGTTCAAAAGAGCTGATGCTTGTTCCTGATATTAGAGGTTTCTAACGGGGTATATGGACACACCAGAATGGTTATTTCCATCTCGCATGCTCCATGCGTGCCATGTATGTGTGGGGTGCATGCAGACGCGTAACTACAATTTGGACTGGATAATAAAGAGAGCAACAACCAAAAAACAAAGCGTACTTTTTTCCCTTTGTGCTTCGCTTGAAACAACAGACAATAGATCGAAGAAAGAGATGTTTTCATGTAATCTACTATTCACGATAGAATGCACCAGACGCTTGATAATAGGCACTTGGTTTTTTTCATGTTCAATCATGGTTCTTGACACACACAGAAATACAAACAAAATGACTGTTGTGTGCGGAAGCCTTGTTATTGCTTAATGAACACAAGGCCCTGAAGTACGAACAAAGTTCACAGACTGTAAAGTGGCTTAAAAGCCATACCAACACAGGAACAAAATGAAATTAGCCAGCATAACACCATGGTCATCGTTGTTAGAAACACACGGTACTGATAAGCTTAGTTGGTTAAAACACAGAACAAAACCCGTGATGACATGTTGACTGTTTCGCATCAAAAACATTATTTCACCAGCAAAATCAGCATTCAAACACTGAGAACAATGGTGAGGGGTGGCTTCCAATACTAACTACAAGGTGCGAACATCACGCACTTAAAGAACCACACTGCACAGCTAATAACGGCCTGTCGTTTGAACAAACTAGGAACTGACATTTCCAATGTAACCAAACCCGCACGTTCCGCTTTCACAAAACAACCCAAACGCTGACATAAAACTCTTTTGTGTTCCACATCGTCAGCGCAAACAAACAACGCGCCATGGCCCCCCAAAAAAGACAACTCTATAACAACTGCCAGACCTCTACGTTATGGCAGATAACAAAGAAAACAACATCTCAGCCCATCCCTTTATCACGACGGTTGTTGCTTCTGTGCTGGATACCGAGATTCAACACGTGGAGGGGAGAAAGACAGATCAAAAGCTCAGTCAATATCAGTATAAATTTCGTTTCCCAGCTCTTGCCAACAAAAAAAGAACAATTACACTAGGGTGTAACTGCTCGAGTGTCAGGCTCTAGTCGTTATCATCCGTGCAAAACGAGGGAAGCTTGTCGCGTCGTACTGTCGCTTATCTCTTTGCTTTTAAAACAACTGCATCACAAGGACCACTCATAAGTTATAACCATCCACTCTTTTTGGAACAACTGCACCGCTATAACTTTTTTTTTAAAAATTGACCAACCAGCCAGCGTCGACCTCCATTCTGGATCACGTGATCACTTAATTAAGCCCATTATGCTCGATTCAGTTAGTTTTTTAAAAATATTTTGTTTTACTTTGTGGAGCTTAGTCGGACGAGACGAAGCGAGTCATTTTGTTAAAGTGTGACAAACGGAAAGAAATCGGCCCGATAATGAGTGAGCCCCGCCTTAAACCCCTGTGTCAAAATCCTGTTTCGCAGCAAAGCCACACGCTGCACGAGCCACATCGTCATGATAATCGCGCCTGCTGGTTCGTGCGCTCGAGATAATGGGTATAGCACGCGGTCGAAAAGTAGAAAAAAATAAATGCAAATGGCATTATTTTGGGAGCTGTCCGCGTGACAGACACGCTGAAGAGGCGTGGTTTGAAGACCAAACACAGACAAGAGCAAACCCTGGCACAAAAGAACAGAAAATCAGGGGCGGATCAGTTTGTCATGGAGGGGATGGGATTAGGAAAGCCCCAGAAGCTGACGATAATATTAATGTACAAGATGCACCGAAGGCCTCGCCAGGGAAGAAGCTTAGAATATAGCGTGGAAGTATATTTCTCCCTCTTTTTTTTCTTTTTTTTTGTCGTTTCTGTGGGGGGAGGGGGGGGGGGGGGGGGACTGGAATCCAATCCATGTAACCCCCTCCCCAATCCGACTCTGGAAAATCACAACAAAGTTGTACTTGAGTTTACGATTCTCGATCTCAAAGTCTGGTTATCTTAGTTTTCATGACAATAACCCTAGGCTGATCCTAACCCTATTCCTTTCCTCAGAATGGCAAGATGTTGCTTCTCAGTGAAAAGTTTCAATGCAAAAATGTGATAGATAATTCAGAACAAACGCATGTATCCTGTGTCCTGTGGTATTTAAAACAAGCCCAATGTATTAAACAGATTCTCTTACATTTGCAGTAGCAAAATGTTGCTGTCATGGAGCTATATTCATCCAACATTATATTAATAATAGTGTGTCTAATGTTTTACTTTTTTCACGTTGCCACCATTCATGCTGACAATTAAAGAGTGATTTATAAAAACTAGTAAACGAGGGCGTAGGCCTATGAGAATACATTGCGCCAGTTTAAAATCTCCAATTATTATCATGATAATATCATAATAATTATGCCTTGGATGGTGATGATCACGAATGTATTGTCTTCCACTACATGAAGTATGCATAAAGTACCTAAGTCACTTAAAGCAATCAAATCATATGTTAGCATATTCTATTTTTATTTCTGCTACCCCCCCCCCTCCCCGCCCAAAAAGTAAAAAAAAGGAAAGACATTTTAAACATTTCAAGAGGTCTGGTTGCTAATTATGTTTGCTTTTAAAAAAATCGTTAAAACGGCGAGCGTTTTTTTGTTCTTGTCACAAACGTCTTTCCTTATAAAACTTTCCTGAGCCTAATTTAGTCACTAACCCCCTAATTATGATACATCTTGCGAAAACCGTGTCCGGAGTACGTACTGTTTTGCCCTTTACATGGTTCTTTATCCACATGGTTCTTTATCCACATGGTTCTTTATCCACATGGTTCTTTATCCACATGGTTCTTTATCCACATGGTCCTTTATCTACATGGTTCTTTATCCACATGGTTCTTTATCCACATGGTCCTTTATCCACATGGTTCTTTATCTACATGGTCCTTTATCTACATGGTCCTTTATCCACATGGTTCTTTATCTACATGGTTCTTTATCCACATGGTTCTTTATCTACATGGTTCTTTATCTACATGGTCCTTTATCCACATGGTCCTTTATCTACATGGTTCTTTATCCACATGGTTCTTTATCTACATGGTTCTTTATCTACATGGTTCTTTATCTACATGGTTCTTTATCTACGTGGTTCTTTATCTACATGGTTCTTTATCCACATGGTTCTTTATCTACATGGTCCTTTATCTACATGGTTCTTTATCTACATGGTTCTTTATCTACATGGTTCTTTATCTACATGGTTCTTTATCTACGTGGTTCTTTATCTACATGGTCCTTTATCCACATGGTTCTTTATCTACATGGTTCTTTATCTACATGGTTCTTTATCTACATGGTTCTTTATCTACATGGTTCTTTATCTACATGGTTCTTTATCTACGTGGTTCTTTATCTACATGGTTCTTTATCTACGTGGTTCTTTATCCACATGGTTCTTTATCTACATGGTTCTTTATCTACATGGTCCTTTATCTACATGGTTCTTTATCTACATGGTTCTTTATCTACGTGGTTCTTTATCTACATGGTCCTTTATCTACATGGTTCTTTATCCACATGGTTCTTTATCTACATGGTTCTTTATCCACATGGTTCTTTATCTACATGGTTCTTTATCTACATGGTTCTTTATCTACATGGTTCTTTATCTACATGGTTCTTTATCTACATGGTCCTTTATCTACATGGTTCTTTATCCACATGGTTCTTTATCTACATGGTTCTTTATCCACATGGTTCTTTATCTACATGGTTCTTTATCTACGTGGTTCTTTATCCACATGGTTCTTTATCTACATGGTTCTTTATCTACATGGTCCTTTATCTACATGGTTCTTTATCTACGTGGTTCTTTATCTACATGGTTCTTTATCTACGTGGTTCTTTATCCACATGGTTCTTTATCTACATGGTTCTTTATCTACATGGTCCTTTATCTACATGGTTCTTTATCTACATGGTTCTTTATCTACATGGTTCTTTATCTACATGGTTCTTTATCTACGTGGTTCTTTATCCACATGGTTCTTTATCTACATGGTCCTTTATCTACATGGTCCTTTATCTACATGGTCCTTTATCTACATGGTCCTTTATCTACATGGTTCTTTATCTACATGGTCCTTTATCCACATGGTCCTTTATCCACATGGTTCTTTATCTACATGGTCCTTTATCTACATGGTTCTTTATCTACATGGTTCTTTATCTACATGGTTCTTTATCTACATGGTCCTTTATCCACATGGTTCTTTATCTACATGGTTCTTTATCTACGTGGTTCTTTATCTACATGGTCCTTTATCTACATGGTCCTTTATCTACATGGTTCTTTATCTACATGGTCCTTTATCTACATGGTCCTTTATCTACATGGTCCTTTATCTACATGGTTCTTTATCTACATGGTCCTTTATCTACATGGTCCTTTATCTACATGGTTCTTTATCTACATGGTTCTTTATCTACGTGGTTCTTTATCTACATGGTTCTTTATCTACATGGTTCTTTATCTACATGGTCCTTTATCTACATGGTTCTTTATCTACATGGTTCTTTATCTACATGGTTCTTTATCTACATGGTTCTTTATCTACATGGTTCTTTATCTACATGGTCCTTTATCTACATGGTCCTTTATCTACATGGTCCTTTATCTACATGGTCCTTTATCTACATGGTTCTTTATCTACATGGTTCTTTATCTACGTGGTTCTTTATCTACATGGTCCTTTATCTACATGGTCCTTTATCTACATGGTCCTTTATCTACATGGTTCTTTATCTACATGGTTCTTTATCTACATGGTTCTTTATCTACATGGTCCTTTATCTACATGGTCCTTTATCTACGTGGTTCTTTATCTACATGGTCCTTTATCTACATGGTCCTTTATCTACATGGTTCTTTATCTACATGGTCCTTTATCTACATGGTTCTTTATCTACATGGTTCTTTATCTACATGGTCCTTTATCTACGTGGTTCTTTATCTACATGGTCCTTTATCTACATGGTCCTTTATCTACATGGTTCTTTATCTACGTGGTTCTTTATCTACATGGTTCTTTATCTACGTGGTTCTTTATCTACATGGTTCTTTATCTACATGGTTCTTTATCCACATGGTTCTTTATCTACATGGTTCTTTATCTACATGGTTCTTTATCTACGTGGTTCTTTATCTACATGGTTCTTTATCTACATGGTTCTTTATCTACATGGTCCTTTATCTACATGGTCCTTTATCTACATGGTCCTTTATCTACATGGTTCTTTATCTACGTGGTCCTTTATCTACATGGTTCTTTATATACGTGGTTCTTTATCTACATGGTTCTTTATCTACATGGTTCTTTATCTACATGGTTCTTTATCTACATGGTTCTTTATCTACATGGTTCTTTATCTACGTGGTTCTTTATCTACATGGTTCTTTACCTACATGGTTCTTTATCTACGTGGTTCTTTATCTACATGGTTCTTTATCTACATGGTTCTTTATCTACATGGTTCTTTATCTACATGGTTCTTTATCTACATGGTTCTTTATCTACGTGGTTCTTTATCTACATGGTTCTTTATCTACATGGTTCTTTATCTACATGGTTCTTTATCTACGTGGTTCTTTATCTACGTGGTTCGTTGTCTACATGGTTCTTTATCTACATGGTTCTTTATCTACGTGGTTCTTTATCTACATGGTTCTTTATCTACATGGTTCGTTGTCTACATGGTTCTTTATCTACATGGTTCGTTGTCTACATGGTTCTTTATCTACATGGTTCTTTATCTACGTGGTTCTTTATCTACATGGTTCTTTACCTACATGGTTCTTTATCTACGTGGTTCTTTATCTACATGGTTCTTTACCTACATGGTTCTTTATCTACGTGGTTCTTTATCTACATGGTTCTTTATCTACATGGTTCTTTATCTACATGGTTCTTTATCTACGTGGCTTTATCTACGTGGTTCTTTATCTACATGGTTCTTTACCTACATGGTTCTTTATCTACATGGTTCTTTATCTACGTGGCTTTATCTACGTGGTTCGTTGTCTACATGGTTCTTTATCTACATGGTTCTTTATCTACGTGGTCCTTTATCTACATGGTTCTTTATCTACATGGTTCGTTGTCTACATGGTTCTTTATCTACATGGTTCGTTGTCTACATGGTTCTTTATCTACATGGTTCTTTATCTACATGGTTCTTTATCTACGTGGCTTTATCTACGTGGTTCTTTATCTACATGGTTCTTTACCTACATGGTTCTTTATCTACGTGGTTCGTTGTCTACATGGTTCTTTACCTACATGGTTCTTTATCTACGTGGTTCGTTGTCTACATGGTTCTTTACCTACATGGTTCTTTATCTACGTGGTCCTTTATCTACATGGTTCTTTATCTACATGGTTCTTTATATACGTGGTTCTTTATCTACATGGTTCTTTATCTACATGGTTCTTTATCTACGTGGTCCTTTATCTACATGGTTCTTTATCTACATGGTTCTTTATCTACATGGTTCTTTATCTACATGGTTCTTTATATACGTGGTTCTTTATCTACATGGTTCTTTATCTACATGGTTCTTTATCTACATGGTTCTTTATCTACGTGGCTTTATCTACGTGGTTCTTTATCTACATGGTTCTTTACCTACATGGTTCTTTATCTACATGGTTCTTTATCTACGTGGTTCTTTATCTACGTGGTTCTTTGTCTACATGGTTCTTTATCTACATGGTTCTTTATCTACGTGGTCCTTTATCTACATGGTCCTTTATCTACATGGTTCTTTATCTACGTGGTCCTTTATCTACATGGTTCTTTATCTACATGGTTCTTTATCTACATGGTTCTTTACCTACATGGTTCTTTATCTACGTGGTTCGTTGTCTACATGGTTCTTTACCTACATGGTTCTTTATCTACGTGGTTCTTTATCTACATGGTTCTTTATCTACATGGTTCTTTATCTACGTGGTTCTTTATCTACATGGTTCTTTATCTACATGGTTCTTTATCTACGTGGTTCTTTATCTACATGGTTCTTTATCTACATGGTTCTTTATCTACATGGTTCTTTATCTACATGGTTCTTTATCTACGTGGTCCTTTATCTACATGGTTCTTTATCTACATGGTTCTTTATCTACATGGTTCTTTATCTACATGGTCCTTTATCTACATGGTTCTTTATCTACATGGTTCTTTATCTACGTGGTCCTTTATCTACATGGTTCTTTATCTACATGGTTCTTTATCTACGTGGTTCTTTATCTACATGGTTCTTTATCTACATGGTTCTTTATCTACATGGTTCTTTATCTACATGGTTCTTTATCTACGTGGTTCTTTATCTACATGGTTCTTTACCTACATGGTTCTTTATCTACGTGGTTCTTTATCTACATGGTTCTTTATCTACATGGTTCTTTATCTACGTGGCTTTATCTACGTGGTTCTTTATCTACATGGTTCTTTACCTACATGGTTCTTTATCTACGTGGTTCGTTGTCTACATGGTTCTTTATCTACATGGTTCTTTATCTACGTGATCCTTTATCTACATGGTTCTTTATCTACGTGGTTCTTTATCTACATGGTTCTTTATCTACATGGTTCGTTGTCTACATGGTTCTTTATCTACATGGTTCTTTATCTACATGGTTCTTTATCTACGTGGTAATGCCGTTTCGCCCTGTCAACCCCTGTTATCTCGCCCTGTCAACCCATGTTATTTCGCCCTGTCAGCCCATGTTATTTCGCCCTGTCAACCCATGTTATTTTACCCTGTCATCTCATGTTATTTCGCCCTGTCAACCCATGTTATTTCGCCCTGTCAACCCATGTTATTTCGCCCTGTCAACGCATGTTATTTCGCCCTGTCAACGCATGTTATTTCGCCCTGTCAACCCATGTTATTTTACCCTATGAACCCATGTTATTTCGCCCTGTCAACCCATGTTAGTTTACCCTATCAACCCATGTTATTTCGCCCTGTGAACCCATGTTATTTTACCCTATCAACCCATGTTATTTCGCCCTGTCAACCCATGTTATTTCGCCCTGTCAACCCATGTTATTTTACCCTATCAACCCATGTTATTTCGCCCTGTCAACCCATGTTATTTCGCCCTGTCAACCCATGTTATTTCGCCCTGTCAACCCATGTTATTTCGCCCTGTCAACCCATGTTATTTCGCCCTGTCAACCCATGTTATTTCGCCCTGTCAACCCATGTTATTTCGCCCTGTCAACCCATGTTATTTCGCCCTGTCAACCCATGTTATTTCGCCCTGTCAACCCATGTTATTTCGCCCTGTCAACCCATGTTATTTCGCCCTGTCAACCCATGTTATTTCGCCCTGTCAACCCATGTTATTTCGCCCTGTCAACCCATGTTATTTCGCCCTGTCAACCCATGTTATTTCGCCCTGTCAACCCATGTTATTTCGCCCTGTCAACCCATGTTATTTCGCCCTGTCAACCCATGTTATTTCGCCCTGTCAACCCATGTTATTTCGCCCTGTCAACCCATGTTATTTCGCCCTGTCAACCCATGTTATTTCGCCCTGTCAACCCATGTTATTTCGCCCTGTCAACCCATGTTATTTTACCCTGTCAACCCATGTTATTTTACCCTGTCAACCCATGTTATTTCGCCCTGTCAACCCATGTTATTTCGCCCTGTCAACCCATGTTATTTCGCCCTGTCAACCCATGTTATTTCGCCCTGTCAACCCATGTTATTTTACCCTGTCAACCCATGTTATTTTACCCTATCAACCCATGTTATTTCGCCCTGTCAACCCATGTTATTTTACCCTATCAACCCATGTTATTTCGCCCTGTCAACCCATGTTAGTTTACCCTACCAACCCATGTTATTTCGCACTGTCAACCCATGTTATTTCGCCCTGTCAACCCATGTTATTTTATCCTATCAACCCATGTTATTTCGCCCTGTCAACCCATGTTATTTTACCCTGTCAACCCATGTTATTTCGCCCTGTCAACCCATGTTATTTTACCCTATCAACCCATGTTATTTCGCCCTGTCAACCCATGTTATTTCGCCCTGTCAACCCATGTTAGTTTACCCTGTGAACCCATGTTATTTTACCCTATCAACCCATGTTATTTTACCCTATCAACCCATGTTATTTCGCCCTGTCAACCCATGTTATTTCGTCCTGTCAACACATGTTATTTTATCCTATCAACCCATGTTATTTCGCCCTGTCAACCCATGTTATTTTACCCTGTGAACCCATGTTATTTCGCCCTGTCAACCCATGTTATTTTACCCTATCAACCCATGTTATTTCGCCCTGTCAACCCATGTTATTTCGTCCTGTCAACACATGTTATTTTGCCCTGTCGCTTTTCTCTTGTTCCCGTTGTGCCCTGTCACTCACGTCCAATGCACTCACTGCATCTATCTCTAGTGTGATTCTGAACTGTTTGAGTTGCCATGGTCAGCGTGACATCCTCACGTATTTGAAAGCCTGTTCAGATGCAGTCACATTTTGAGCATGGACTCATAAATCTCATTTATTCGGCCGTGCACACATTATACGCGGAAACCTCATGCGTTTATCCCCAAATAAGTAACAAAGAAAAAAATAATCCCACATGCGCTTATCCCATCCATTTATTTTCTTGCCGTCTTTCACTTATTTGCGGATAAGCGCATAAGGTTTCCGTGTTTAATGGCCTTCTCCTGTGAAACCGAATTCTTTGTCAATAAATGTTATCAATAAATGTTAAATGTTAGACTTGGTGAACTCTATTGAACTTTATTGAATCATAGAAAGAGGCAGGGCAAAATGGGATCAGGGCGAAACGAAACAAGGCGAAAAAGACACTGCCGTAAACATTGGGACGAAACGAGAACAGGGCGAAACAGGAACAGGATGAAATGGGCCAGGGCGAAATGGAACGGGGCGAAATGGGATGTCTCCATTTCCCGAAGTTCATGATTTTCTCCCTCTTTGTTTAATTCATGAAATTGTCCGACAACTAGTCAAGAAAATAATACTTGTAATCATGCTTCAAAAGTAATGCATCAGATTATTAAACTTGACACATACTCATAAAAAGACGAATCTGCGTCGATCGTGCACGCTCTATAAATAAACGACTAGTAGCGCTTTGCGGCGATAAAGGTTGTCATGGAAACGTTCCACGTATTATAGATTTGACACACAAGAACTTTCTGTCATAAAAGGGATGATACAATGGATTTAAACTGACTTTTGAAATGTGAGAAAGACGCAGGGAAAGAACGTTTGTTTCGCAGGCGAGGATGAAAAAAAAAGAGTTGGATTGTTAACCCCTTCACTGCCTAAGACAAACATCATGACTGGCCTGGGGCTGCCCGTCACTGCTTTAGATAAACATCATGACTGGCCTGGGGTTGCCCTTCACTGCCTTAGACAAACATCATGACTGGCCTGGGGCTGCCCGTCACTGTCTTAGACAAACATCATGACTGGCCTGGGGTTGCCCTTCACTGCCTTAGACAAACATCATGACTGGCCTGGGGCTGCCCGTCACTGCTTTAGATAAACATCATGACTGGCCTGGGGTTGCCCTTCACTGCCTTAGACAAACATCATGACTGGCCTGGGGTTGCCCTTCACTGCCTTAGACAAACATCATGACTGGCCTGGGGTTGCCCTTCACTGCTTTAGACAAACATCATGACTGGCCTGGGGTTGCCCTTCACTGCCTTAGACAAACATCATGACTGGCCTGGGGTTGCCCTTCACTGCTTTAGACAAACATCATGACTGGCCTGGGGTTGCCCTTCACTGCTTTAGACAAACATCATGACTGGCCTGGGGTTGCCCGTCACTGCCTTAGACAAACATCATCACTGGCCTGGGGTTGCCTAGATTTTTTTTATAGCAAATAAGAAGCGCAACAAAACTCACACTGTCAATCATTCAGTTTTGCCAACATTACTGGTTGATCCAAGTTTATTTTTCGCTTCGAAATCGTGGTTACTTGCATTATAATCGGAATCATTAGTCTCCGTATTACTATCGCTGTTAATGAAAACATATTGGACTATTTTATAAGGCTCGTGTAGGGCCGATTGTTTGGACATTTTTAAAATTAAAAATTGAAACAGAAGTACCAAACATAAATGAAACGAAAGTTGGAAGAGTGATGAAGGGAAGAACTCAAAAACGTGGTTTTGGATTGAACCCCCCCCCCCCCCCCCCCCCCCCCCCATGGATTTAGACAAGCTTTAGACTCAGAAATCGCTGTTCTGAGAATACTCGGAATTAGGCCCTGACTGGCGTTCTCCTGTTCCGAGTATACTCGGAATTCGTCCGGAATGAGTTAAGAGTGTTGACAAACTCTGGACTTATAAAAAAGGGATGGCTTTTGCGACTTTGCGACCCCCCCCCCCCCCCCCCCCCCCAAATTATCGCACTGAAAATGTTTACTGAGAAGTGAATTCTCGGGTTAGGATCAGCCTATTTTTATTTTCGTAAACTGAAAGAAGCAGACTTTGAGATTGGGGGTCGTAAACATAAAGAGGGTGTCTAAAATATAACTCAACATTTCATCCTGCATATATGCAACTACTTAAAGTAATCACCATAATAGTGCATTTTATATTGAATGATATATAAAGGTTTAACAAGTTTAACTGGCAGAAAAAGAGGAGGGATCTGAGAACAACCTGGACCATCTTCATCCCCACCCTCTTTTGATGAACTGAAATGACGGGCAAATTCCTGGCTCAATTAGGAACTATCCTGTTTTTAGAAAATCACGAAGTATTCCATTTTCGTAACGATCAGTCCATTCGCATAATACCAAACAACATTTTTGCTTGGCACGTGGTATCACCTTTACCATTCTATGCCATCTTCAGTATAAAATGAACATTGTTTTCACGGAAAACACGTTTACGAAAACGGTATTTTCTCTTCAATGTCAGTACATAGATAAGCAGAGTTCCTGAAAACGTACAGATCGCGCGTATTTACGAACCTGAAAATAACCCCTTAGATTTTCAAACCATGCGTGAAATTTACCCTTTAAAATCCTTAGTAAGGGGTGAGATTACTCTAAACTTTTAATTCGTGCGTTGGAACATGAAAAGAAGAACATTATGCTGTAGTTTATAATTTGCTGGTACCAGCAGATCGTTCAGAAAGTTCTGTTCTTGTGAGTTAATCACTTATTGGTGGCAAAACTTCACAACTTTCAATAAAATACATGTATTCTTAATTTCATACACATGTTATTTCAATATTCAAATTAGAGCATGCTTAGCAACTGATTTTAAAAGACATTCAAAGACAGTAAATAATAAGAAAAAGGAACGGATTGGTCTGCTATTCGAACTCACATTAGTTCGTATAAAATGATTTATGTATGCTTGATCCAACGATCATTTACATCATAACGCTTACACCTTGACCCTGTGAATAAATAGGTTGTGATTCTACTATATAAAAAGAATGTATGTGTATGCAAGAGTCAATGTGGTGGCTTAGCTTGTATAGTATAAAGTTTGTTTTAGCTAATACCACAATTAATCGATTTTACCCTTTAAACTATGAAAAAATACGCAAAAACGGGAGGTGAGCACACCCTTTAATGGCGGGGGAAATCAGGAACCCTGGATAAGGCTAATATTACATCGGTGCATTTCATCCAGTGCTAACGAAGATTGTACTTTCACCAAAACGTCTGCTAGCATACTTTGATACATGTTCACCCATTAAAACAATATTATGCACACTTTTGGCTCGATATTTGGATTAACTGACATAATGGACATCTTGAACGGGCAGTTTTGACATTTATTGTTTGTATGATTGGTTTACTAGTTCGGGCCACAGCTCGGAAAGACATATTGGCTCAACAGTTCACATAGCAAAGGCTAGAATGAAAATGTGTTCACTAACAAACAGACGAACACAAACACCGACAGAAACACACATGCTTTCGTTCCAACAGCAATGTCCTCCCGTTCTTTAACTGGGAGTACAAACACGTGACATTGTCAGTTTGGAAAACACTGTCAACCAGGGAATTTGACCACATAACACCATGCAGAAAAAACCCTATTGTAATTGTAAATGGGAGTAAGGGCGAGGGAGAGAGAGAGAGAGAGAGAGAGAGAGAGAGAGAGAGAGAGAGAGAGAGAGAGAGAGAGAGAGAGAGAGAGAGAGAGAGAGAGAGAGAGAGACAGACAGACAGAGAGAGACAGAGACAGAGAGATAGAGAGAGACAGAGAGAGAGAGAGATGTGATATGGGGAAACTTCCACAGCAGATAATGAAGTGCAAACGACCTCTCAAAATCAGTGACCGTCATGTTATTTCATGTTCCGTTTTCGTCTTTTTTGTATTTATCCGGGGATTAGGAGGAAGTTGAAGAATGTATAAAGCAACTAAAGGCACATTCAGATCATGAGAATGAATGAGTCGTAATCACAACACCAACGAGAAATACACAACAGTGGTTATTATACCAATTGCTTTCACTGGAAGTTATATTAAGATTACACGACCGTTTCACTTCCGCCTCCCTCCCTCTGTATATGTGTGCTGCGTGCTTCAGCGCACGCGTGCGCGCGCGCGTGTGTATGTGCGTGAGTGCGAGCGTGCGCGAGTGCGTGCGTTTTCTTTCGAAACATGTGGCATTACATACTTTGAGAGAAAACAAAATCAAACGAAAAGAAACTAAACCCCGACATTTGGTGTTGTATCATCAACCTTGGATTTGCATCAGCACTGGGATAATGGGCACCATTCGGATGCAGGAACCCCCTTCCGCCACGCTTTATTATCATCAGTTTAATAGCTTAGACTCTAGTAGTGAGTGACTGCAAAACATTTTTGTTCACACAGGCCTACATAAAACACACACCACAAACACGGTTTTGATACCACAACACGCTCATACACACACATATACAAGTAAACATGCTGGGCACGCGTGCGCGTGCGCACATCCCCCCAACACACACATACACACACATACACACACACACACACACATACACACACACACATACACACACACACACACACACACACAGACACACACAGACACACACAGACACACACACACACACACACAGACACACACACACACACACACACAGACACACACAGACACACACTCACACACACACACACACACACACACACACACACACACACACAGACACACACACACACACACACACACACACACACACACACTCACACACACACATTTTCTTCAGCAGTTTTTGTGGTACATGCCAGAGTGCAAGTGGCTCTTAATTTATGTTGACGATTGTACTTTTTCCTCTTTCTTTGCACAAACATCAGCCCGACTAGTTTTCAGTTTGCTGTTTGCTTGCTTGCTTATTTGCTTTTGGAAAACGAAATTTGCTTGTCCCTCTTTCTCATTTTCATAAAGCTGTAGTGTGAAGAAGAAGAAGAAGAAGAAGAAGAAGAAGAAGAAGAAGAAGAAGAAGAAGAAGAAGAAGAAGAAAAAGAAGAAGAAGAAGAAGAAGAAGATGATGAAGAAGAAGAAGAAGAAGAGAAGAAGAAGAAGAAGAAGAAGAAGAAGAAGAAGAAGAACAACAACAACAACAACAACAACAACAACACCAACACCCGCACAATTACGCACAATGTTGTAACGAAAGAGAGAGGAAAGGTGAGTGTTTTCCCCCAACGTTTAACATGTTTCTACATGTAAAATAAAATAGCACAAGTTACGTTTCTTTTTCTTTTTACTTTTTTATTTTATAGCTTCTTCTGTTGTCCTTTTTTATAGTACCTTTTTCTGTTTTCGACTTCCCTCCATTTATTTACTTAAAGGGACACCCTGACGGATACGTTTTTGCAAGAAACACGCCGAGATGACCAGGAAAACACCCTTTACAGAGTTCGCAACACTCACTTTGCTCTGGTTTCCTAGAAATCAAACCATCAAATCGGCGATTCCTCCTTGGCGAAGGTGCTGGAAGTCAGATTCTTTCAGTGAAAGTGAAAGTGCCTTGTCTTTTCTAATGGCCGCCTGAGTCAGACCAAATCGCTTGCACGAAATTACAAGCCTTTTTAAAATTTTCTGTTAGCTATTTTATACAGTTTACCAAAATAACTTTCGCTAACAACAAATTAAATAGCTCTAATTTTTTTAACTGCACTACAAAGAAGAAAAATCTTCAACCATACTTGAGTGGCCTCCACCCAGCCCGTCCAAAATGGCTTCTCTTTCCGGCAACTCCGCCAAGGAGGAATCACCGTTTTGACGGTTTGATTTCTAAGAAACCAGAGCAAAGTGAGTGCTCTGATCCTTGACTTTTTTTCTTGCCAAAAAACTCATCCGTCAGGGTGTCCCATTAACCTCCTTTTCTTTTTGCCCACTTTCATTTTCGCCTTTTTTTGACAATAGTTCCAAAGGATATGATCAACAGGGCCAATTTGTGATCAGTAATAAGAGAGAGAGAGAGAGAGAGAGAGAGAGAGAGAGAGAGAGAGAGAGAGAGAGAGAGAGAGAGAGAGAGAGAGAGAGAGAGAACTCGGAACTCGGAACTCGGAAAGTTTAATTGTACATTGGCCTTGGGCCACAATACAATATTTGGGAGGGCAGACAAGGGGTGAAAAAATAAATAATTCAAAATTATCATCAGTAGTAGACATTACAACAGCATGCACGTTCGTTCTTGCAGTTACTATAATAATTATATATAATAGCAATTATATTACAACAGTTAATCCAACAGTTATGCAACTTAGTACCTCTTCAGTCAATTACATCCAGTGTAATGACAACGACTCTAACTTAATATTAGTCTTTTCCTTCTATTTATCGCATGAAATATAAATCTGGACAAATTATGTCTATGGTCTGAATTTGTTGCTTTGAGCAATGTACAGATGGAAACATTAGCTGATTCCTTGATAAATTTAGTTCTTAAATCCTTATAAGTAGAACATTCAAATAAGAGATGATGTTCATTTTCTGTTTGGTTTTTACAAAATGGACAAGATTGAGAGAGAGAGAGAGAGAGAGAGAGAGAGAGAGAGAGAGAGAGAGAGAGAGAGAGAGAGAGAGAGAGAGAGAGAGAGAGACTGGTAGTGGCACACTATCAACAAGTTTTCAACGCAAGGGAAGCAACCACTGTTTGGCTGCTTGATCACATGAGCTCGATTATTGACCCGAATGACTTTGCCATTCTGAGTATTCTCTAGCTCGAATGGATAAGTACATTCCTCGACGAACTGCCTTCTTTCTTAGAGTATTGTTCTTCCCTGTTTGGCAAAGTGATCATTGCTGGTGACTTTAATATCCACTATGAAAATGTCACGGACAATAACACTATGAAATTTAGAGATATTGTAAGCATGTATAATTTTGTTCAATCTGTCACTGAAGCTACTCATGTGCATGGTCACATTCTTGATCTTGCCTTGTACCCATGCTGTCATAATTTTGTCTTGTCTACAACCGTGTGTCACGATGTTACGTCCGATCATGTGTCTGTGTTGTGCAAAGTAAGTCTCCCCAAACCTGTCCGTCGCCACACAACAAAATTCATCCGCTCTTTTCGTAAGATTGACAAGACTAATTTGAAAGATGATTTAGAAACTGCCATAACACCTGACATGTCTCTTCCCGATTTAAACTTTTCTTTGCAAAATCTGCTCAATAAGCACGCCCCTCTCCAACAGGTGTCTGTCAGGACGGAGAGAGCCACACCTTGGTACAATACAGTCGCTCCCCAACTCACGGAGTTCAAACGCGAGCGCCGCAGAGCAGAAAGGTGCTGGCTCTCCTCTGGTCTGACTGTTCACAAACAGATCTACAACTCAATCAAACGGACAATTGCCGACTTAGTACAAAGGGCTAAGACTCAGTTTTTCTCCTCTAAAATTTCCGCTAGCAAGACTTGCAAAGAACTCTACCGAAACATGAATCAAATCCTATATACTAGGTAAAACACAAGCTGCTGTATTCCTTTCTATATATAGAACCTAAAACCGTTCTTTGTCAAGTGGTACAGTCCCTGATGATTTTAAAGACGCATTTGTGAAACCCCTCTTGAAAAAATCTACTCTGATTCCAGATGAATTAAAACACTATCGGCTAATCTCTAACCTTCCCTTCTTGTCAAAATTCTTAGAGAAAGTAGTTCTCCATCAGCTATATCAGCACCTTGTTACGAACAATCTTCTCAGTCTTCATCAATCTGCTTACTGTGCTGGGCACAGTACTGAAACAGCTCTTATTAGTATCTTAAATAACATTCTGACTTCCCTTGACGACGACAAAATATCTGTTCTCCTTCTTCTTGATTTATCAGCAGCATTTGACACGATAGACCATGCCATTCTACTGACACGTTTGACAAGTGACTTTGACATTTGCGGCACCGTACTAAATTGGTTTAAATCATATCTCTCCAATAGAAAGCAATTTGTTCTCATTGAAAATGTGCAGTCATCTAAAATGTCTCTTGACTTTGGCGTTCCTCAGGGATCATTACTTGGGCCTGTACGTTTTATTATGTACACAACACCATTGTCCAAGATGATTAATAGACATTCTGTTCAGCACGAAATTTTCGCCGAAGACACCCAGCTCGAACATGGAAACTACCACCAACTTGTCCAAACACTTGAAGACTGTCTTTCTGACATCAAACATTGGATGTCAACCAACAAACAAGTTAAATAATGATAAGACAGAGGCTATCCAGTTTGTTCGACAAAATCATACTCAAAATCTCCCACCCTCTATGGAGCTTTGTTCCACCAAAATTACGCCGGTTTATGTCGTGCGTTCGTGATCTCGGCCTTCATATTGACTCTGACCTATCATTGAAACAACACATTACCAAAAGCTGTCAAGCCTGCTTTCTTGAAATCCGTCGCATTAGTTCAATTAGACCCTTTCTGACTGAAGATGCCACAAAGACACATCACTTCCTGTATTCTGTCTAGATTAGATTATTGCAATGCCCTCCTCCTAGGCCTTCCTACAATCTCTCTCCAACCTCTTCAACGTGTTCAAAATTCTGCCGCGCGCTTTGTATTCAGAGTACCAAAAGGGCACCATACATCGGATCTTTTAATGAAACTACACTGGCTCAAAATCGAATACCGAATCAAATATAAATCCGCCTGTCTCTGCTACAAAATCGTTACAAAAGACGCACCAGCAACCTTTGCAA
>CM065695.1:19233670-19236170 GCA_017654935.2 Phymorhynchus buccinoides | reverse complement strand
CTGGGCTAAATCACTACAGCAACTAAGGATTAGGATTAGGGTTTTAACCTAGGTAAGGAATAGGATTAGGTGACGAAAAGGGTTCGGGTCAGGGTTAGGAATAGGGTTAGGGTTAGTCTGTCAGAATTCAAACTGACAGATTGGCACATTCATTATTAATAATTGTTCTCTATGGGTCGTAGTGGTAACAACGAGTAGTTCTTTCGATTCATAGTGAAAGCGCTACGCACCCATGAATTCTACTATTGGTAGACTCAGATCTTTCGTGAAATTTTCAAGAGTTTCATCATTTCGTTTCCCAGAAATGACGTCATTCTTTCTATTTTTAGATAAAACTCGACAATTTCACAGAAAGATTCCACACATTCACAATGCATCATATGCTGACACACTGGCAGCTAATAATTACAAGAGGTCAGGTTAAAAAAAAGTAATTTGCAGTTCTGAGTCTACTAATAGTAGAATTAATGACGTC
Source organism: Phymorhynchus buccinoides (assembly GCA_017654935.2). Lineage (NCBI taxonomy): Eukaryota > Metazoa > Mollusca > Gastropoda > Neogastropoda > Raphitomidae > Phymorhynchus > Phymorhynchus buccinoides. The sequence goes on along the minus strand of CM065695.1, from coordinate 19,235,695 downwards.
ATAATTGGGAAACCCCAAGAGGATTATCTGTGACTGTTCACACGGAGATTCTTCACATCCTAGTGTGTGACATGCACCACAAATTAGCCTCTAGTATCAAAAGTGGACTGTCTAGTATAATGATTTGTTCACATGATAAAGAGTGTTCCGTCTAAAAAATAGCATTGATGACGTCACAACTAGGAAAACACAGACGACATTTTTGGGAAATTTCACAAAAATATTCTTCACATCTTAATGCATACATATTGGCTTGAAATTATTGGATGGAAGTTCAGTTTAACGTCGCGTATCGGCTTTCGCCATGTACGACGGGCTGAACAAACCAACCAGGTTATAAACAAAAATTTATGTTCCCGAATCACTGTCTTAGCCAAAAGGCCGAGAAGCGATCAGAATGAAATTATTGAAAGAGATCACGTTTTTTGTTGTTTATAATTTGCAATGTGACATGGATTTTGAAGTATAATAATAGAAATAATGACGTCATAACTCGGATACTCCAAGGAGATTTTCTGGGATTTTTCACTCAAAGATTCTACGCGTCCTAATGTATTTTATGCAAGAAAAATTAGCCTGTAGTATCAAAAGAGGACTGTACAGTATAACAGTTTGTTCACATGATAAGGAATCTTCAGTCTAAAAATAGAATAGATGACGTCATGACTAGGAAACCCGACAAGGAAAATGTTGGGAAATTTCATAGAAAGATGCTACACATCTTAATGCATCGCATCCATGCATATTGGCTTGCAACTGTCAAAAGAAATAACGTTATTTGTTGTTTATAATGCTTCATGTGATATGGAATTTGCAGTCTAAAAATAGAAATAATGACGTCATAATTTGGAAACCCCAAGGGAATTTCTGGGATTTTTCACACATAGATTCTACGCACCCTAGTGCATCATTGACTTGTAGTACTTTCAGTGCAAAATCAGTCCATTGTCCTCTCTCGGTCTGCTCGCCTAGTACATCGTATTTATATATAGACGGGTCGCGCCTAGAGTTGTTTCTGTCTATAAGAGGCTACGCCTAATTAGATGCTAAACCAACTGTAGAGAAAGAGAGAGTTGTTTCACAGTGTAAGGTACAACACTCGCATAGAACTTTCGACCACAGATTGCTGTCATCGTGTAAGTTGTTTTCCTTGTTACATAACTTCCGGTTACTGCAATTTCTGGTATTTGATCGGCGATTTGACGGCAGATTCGAATGAAAAATGCCAAATAAAATGTATTGTGGTCTAACAAGAGAGGATATTCTCCATCTTCTCGATCTTGACAAATCTGTTGATAGTCTATACGTTTTCTGACTCAGAAAGCGACGACAGTAGCGAGGATGAATTTGAAAATGAAGATACTGAATGAAAACGAAGATCACAAAATATGAATAACAACAGGCGAGGTAGGTCTCCGTCTGTAAACAAAATGCGTGTAGACAATGAATTATTCCCCCTTTTCAAGGCGGTAAGTAAAAAAGCATGAAACCTATCAACTTACAAAGGCCACAGATAAACTTAGCAGCCTTTTTTCAGCAAGTTTGCAAACATTGGTCTTGATCGATACATCATTCAGCTTAGCTAGATACGCTTGTTTACAAGCACCCAATGTCTATGAGCTGCCCGACAGCAGGCTCAGACCTGCACTGAGAATAGGCAGATGCAGCATGAAACTAACACTGGTTCCAAATTCAGGCTAGTGTTAGTTAGTGGTAATAAAAGCCGTATGAGTGAAGAAAGGGCCATAGTTATTCCGAATTCAAAACAATACACCTGTTTATAAATATTACAAATTAGGCACCTTCCTGCAGGACCGTCCCAACATCTTTATATTTATTAATGTCCCACATGTGTCTGTTTCAGACCGGAGGACGTTAAATGGGCTTTTCCAAAGCGTCCTAGTCCAGGCGAAATTAACTGGACCTTGTTTTGTGATATATATTAGGTTTTTATGTCGATCTAACATGATTTGAGGGTGCTGAATCCAAATCCGTTGGAGGCCAAGTTGTAAATGTTGGGCATTT
>CM065695.1:19183670-19228670 GCA_017654935.2 Phymorhynchus buccinoides | reverse complement strand
ACACAAACACTAACACGATCTCTCTCTCTCTCTCTCTCTCTCTCTCTCACTCACACACACACACACACACACACACACACACACACACACACACGCACGCACGCACGCACACACACACGCACGCACGCGCACGCGCACGCGCACACGCACGAACGCGCACGCGCACGCGCACGCGCACACACACGCACGCACGCACACGCGCACGCACGCGCACACGCACGCGCACACACACACACACACACGCACGCACGCACACACACGCACGCACGCACGCACACGCACACACACGCACGCACGCACGCACGCACACACACACACACACACACACACACACACATGACCTCGGTAAGCGTATCTCCAAAAGAATTTACCAGTTATCAAAAATAAAGAATTTCTTAGACCTTCATTCAAGAAAACTCTTTTTTCATGCACACATCTTACCTCTTATGAATTACGCATCCACGTTATGGGATAGTGCTAGTGAAAATAATCTAAAATACATAACTCGCTTACACAAAAGAGCTTTAAAGCTTGTCCTACTTAAGTCTACTAGTTTGACAATAATTGACTATAAACAACTAAACATCCTTCCGTTTAAAGAAAGACTTTTCTTAAACAAATGCCTATGTATGTACAACATCGTAAACGGAACAGCCCCAAATAAAATAATAAGTTCCTTTACATTAAATGAAAATCGACATACTCATAAGCTTTCATTTCCTAAGCCCCATAACGATCTGTTCAAATCCAGCTTGACATACTCTGGGGGAAACACATGGAACAACTTGCCATCATTCTTGAAATCATGTCCATCTAAACCAGCTTTTAAAAAAGCTTTAAAGAAGCACCTGGGACGGTATTCATGTCGAGATAGCATGAGACTTAGCATGATGCTAACTTAGAAGCTCTTCCAAAAGTCCTATTAAATCCTATAGGACATTGGAAGAGCTTCTAAGTTAGCATCATGCTAAGTCTCATGCTATCTCGACATGAATACCGTCCCTGGTTGATAAATTGTAATTTGACATTATTGAGATGTATATATGCATTGCATGTTCTTATGTCTGGAAATATTCTTTTCTTCCTTCTATCTTCCCTTTCCTTCTGTTTTTTGTTTTGTTTTCCAATTGTGTGTGTGTGTGTGTGTGTGTGTGTGTGTGTGTGTGTGTGTGTGTGTGTGTGTGTGTGTGTGTGTGTGTGTGTGTGTGTGTGAGTGTGTGTGTGTGTGTGTGTGTCTGTGTGTGAGTGTGTGTGTGTGAGTGAGCGTATGTGTGTGTATATGCGCACACGCGCGCATGTGTGTATGTGAGTGTTTCCTCCCCCGGCTTTCTCTCCCTCTCTCTTCCTCCCTATTCCCTTCTCTCTCTTCTGTTTGGTTCTTTGTTGTTGTTTTCTTTCATTATACTGATCATAATGTTTTCTGTTTTGTGTTCCTGTAAATATGTTAAGTTCATTGATTTTTGATTGATGTGTATTTTTTTTATGAGGGCAGGATGAAAAAAAGCTTTGTTAGCTTATTCTTTAACCCTCAAAAAAGATGATTTTGACTTGACTTGACTTGACTTGACACACACACACACACAACCGCTTATGTTGGATTACGTCAATTCTATTCTTAATTTCTCATTTGCGTTATTCACATAGTAGGCCTATTGTAAGTTTGTGGTGGTCAGTATACATTTAGGTTTCAAACATAGGCCTACCACCCCCACCCCACCCCCCGCACACATACAACGCACACGCATGCGCGCACACATGCACCCACTCGCGCGCGCAAGCACACACACACACACACACACACACACACACGCGCGCGCGCGCGGAGAAGCGTGAGCGCACCGAATCAAGCCTAGATCTATTTACTGGACAAGTAGGCCTTACTCTTCGCTTCCTCAGTCATTCAGGTTCAGTTTTCAACATCTACTCTGTTTTCGTTCACTCACATGATGGTTTAATCGAACAACCATTGTGGTTTTAGTTCAAGAGAGATGCAGTATCGTTAATCAGAAAACACGTGTTGCTAAGGTCAAATAAAATGTAAACTTCCTGTGGGTCTTCCCCGCAAGGGTGAGTCCATTTCTCACGGGTTACTTGGTTGCAAAGCGTGCTAGTTAACGTTGCTACTTTTACTTCAATTTACCTTTAGGTATATTTTTCATTGTCTTTATTTAGTGTTCTTGTGTCCATAGTTTTTAAGATGATTTTACGACATAATAAAAGAGTTTGAACTTGAGTTTTAGTTTTTATATACCAGGTACCCCTGCTCGTCATATCTTTGGCCTTATCCAAGTGACGTCATTGACCTTGTGAGCTAAATTTAGGCTATGGAGGCGAGTGTGAAAACAAGCTACAAAGATCGCTTTCTACTGAAAGTTGCCCACTATTTTAAGCTTGGCCTCCGACGGATTTGAAACAAGGACATATTAAAGATTTAAAATCCGTTGAAAAACTTAATATATATTAAAAAACAACCTCCTTCTGTTTTAACAGATCTTATTGCCCAGACTATCTACAAGCCAAGAACCATGGGTTCCATGAGGTAAACGTCCTGGTTGTTATAGTGATAATCTACAAGCCAAGAACCATGGGTTCCATGAGACAAACGTCCTCGTTGTTATAGTGATAATCTACAAGCCAAGAACCATGGGTTCCATGAGGCAAACGTCCTGGTTGTTATAGTGAGAATCTACAAGCCAAGAACCATGGGTTCCATGAGGCAAACGTCCTGGGACGGTATTCATGTCGAGATAGCATGAGACTTAGCATGATGCTAACTTAGAAGCTCTTCCAATGTCCTATAGGATTTAATAGGACTTTTGGAAGAGCTTCTAAGTTAGCATCATGCTAAGTCTCATGCTATCTCGACATGAATACCGTCCCTGGTTGTTATAGTGAGAATCTACAAGCCAAGAACCATGGGTTCCATGAGGCAAACGTCCTGGTTGTTATAGTGAGAATCTACAAGCCAAGAACCATGGGTTCCATGAGGCAAACGTCCTGGTTGTTATAGTGAGAATCTACAAGCCAAGAACCATGGGTTCCATGAGACAAACGTCCTCATTGTTATAGTGATAATCTACAAGCCAAGAACCATGGGTTCCATGAGACAAACGTCCTCGTTGTTATAGTGAGAATCTACAAGCCAAGAACCATGGGTTCCATGAGACAAACGTCCTCGTTGTTATAGTGAGAATCTACAAGCCAAGAACCATGGGTTCCATGAGGCAAACGTCCTGGTTGTTATAGTGATAATCTACAAGCCAAGAACCATGGGTTCCATGAGGCAAACGTCCTGGTTGTTATAGTGAGAATCTACAAGCCAAGAACCATGGGTTCCATGAGACAAACGTCCTCGTTGTTATAGTGAGAATCTACAAGCCAAGAACCATGGGTTCCATGAGGCAAACGCGTGACATTCAGCGGCCAATCACAAGATCGTCAATACGTCAAACACTCTTGTCTTTTCTTCAGCAACAGGGCGTGGCCACTCAGAGATAGATATGGAAACAACTATAACCCATACACACTGTAGGTAAACGCCTGCTAATGATAACGTGGAGGGAAATAATAATAATAAAAAAAGATTGAAGGTACAAAGGTAATTGACTGTGAATGCTATCGCTGCAGTTCTTTGCAAAGCCTTGCATTTATTAAGTGAAGTAAAATTATTGTTGTTGTTCCTCTCTCTATCTCTGTACGTATACTTCTGTACGTATATAATGTACACATAATTATGAGAGAGAGAGAGAGAGAGAGAGAGAGAGAGAGAGAGAGAGAGAGAGAGAGAGAGAGAGAGAGAGAGAGAGAAGAGAGAATCTTTGAATGAATGAATTAATTTTAGCTGATTAGCCCTACAGAGAGAGAGAGAGAGAGAGAGAGAGAGAGAGAGAGAGAGAGAGAGAGAGAGAAAGAGAGAGAGAGAGAGAGAGAGAGAGAGAGAGAGAGAGAGAGAGAGAGAGAGAGAGAGAGAGAGAGAGAGAGAGAGGATAGAATTGTAAAAAGAAAATAATTATGAAAGTACAAGCAACACCATGGTTACTGACAATAGCCTTACACTAATGCTTCATTTTTGTGGAATTGTTAGCAAATGAAGGAAGGTGGTAGAGTGGTTAAGACGTTCGCCTGCCATATTCAATGCATGACTGCAGCGTGAGTGACCCGGGTTCGAATCCCGGCCTCGCCCTTTCTTTCTAGTTCGTCAGGAAAATCGAACTGAACGTCGAGTCCTTCAGGTGGGGACTCAAAGCTCGTCTGACCCGTGCGCTTTGCGTAAGTAAAAATCACACGGCAGTTGAAAGTCGGTAAAAGCAGGGAGAAATCCCGCTGCCTGGTATGACCAAATTGATTGCTAGGTTTCCCAAGTCTGCCCCCACCACCTCTTCACCATGTCCTCCCAAAAACAAATGGGTAGGCGCTGCGCTTGCTGCGACGCGCTCTCCTGGGGAGAGAAGCCCGAATTCCACAGAGATAAGTATCTGTGACTAGAATATACCAAATACCAAATAACTGGGTGTTTACACAGAACCTCACCCAAATTCCTGCTGATGCACACGTACTGTACTATCTGGGTCAAACAGGTGAAGGTCTTCACCACTAGGCACTGCACCGTGCCTACCCTTATCGATAATTTCTTTGGCAAGTTCGTTTATGAACAAAGAAAACAGCACTGGGATGCATGCGTCACCTTGTTTCACACCCTGAGTACACAACATGTAAATTCATTGCAGATCTTATTTTAGCTTTAACATTAGAATGCATACCTTTAACACATTGAAATATCTTACCTTTAATACTGTTATTTTTCTAGAACAGGCCAGAGTAGTTTCCTTGAGATAGAGTCAAAAGCTTTCTCAAAATCAATGAAAGCTACGTAAAATTTACGGTTTAGTAACAATTGCTTTTGAATAATTGCTAACAATGTAAACATGTGGTCCACTGTCGAGTAATTTTTCTTAAATCCAGCTTCATAATCTCCTGTGATATTAAACTTTTCTACCCATGCCTGCAATCTGTTATTTATGATGCAACTATACAACTTACTACTAATATCACATAGCGACATACCTCTATAATTACCAGGATCATTAATATTACCTTTCTTAAACAGCGGTACAAGAATTGGTTCCATCCAGCTCTCTGGAAAATACTTCTATCAAAAAGTGCGTTAAAAAAAATGGCAAAAACTTCAGTAATAATCTCACCACCATTTTTAAACATTTCGCCTATCAAATCGTCTGGACCAGCAGACTTACCATTTTTTTAATTTCCTTATTACAGACACAATTTCTTCTTTAGAAATTGGATCATTCAACCAGGTGTTGCCATCTTCTGTTTCCATATTATTAATATCTTCTATTTCAACTATGCTGTCATCATCTTTTTCGAATAGGCCTTTGAAATGGCCGTACCATTCATCAATAGAAATGAGAGGGAAACAGAGTAACAGAGAGAGAGAGAGAGAGAGAGAGAGAGAGAGAGAGAGAGAGAGAGAGAGAGAGGGGGGGCCGGGGGACGGGGGGGGGGGGGGGGGGGGGCGAGGAAGGAGGAGAGTATAAAGTTTATATTGATACGAAAAAACAACCCAATTCTATTGTGCGCTTCTTGCCGTCCCAAGTGAAATTACTTTACTGGCTTATTCACCTCTGATATAGAGGAGCTTCCTATTGTTTTTGTACAAGTTCTACTTTCTTTCTTTCTTTTTTCTTTTTCTTTTTCTTCCCCTTGTTTGTCTGATTTAGCTGAAATTATATATAATAGGGTGGAATCTTAATTGACTGCATTGGTATGGGTTGATTGCTGTGCAGGGGATTTCGCCCGTGTGTGTGTGTGTGTGTGTGTGTGTGTGTGTGTGTGTGTGTGTGTGTGTGTGTGTGTGTGTGTGTGTGTGTGTGTGTGTGTGTGTGTGTGTGTGTGTGTGTGTGTGTGTGTGTGTGTGTGTGTGTGTGTGTGTGTGTGTGTGTGTGTGTGTGTGTGTGTGTGTGTGTGTGTGTGTGTGTGTGTGTGTGTGTGTGTGTGTGTGTGTGTGTGTGTGTGTGTGTGTGTGTGTGTGTGTGTGTGTGTGTGTGTGTGTGTGTGTGTGTGTGTGTGTGTGTGTGTGTGTGTGTGTGTGTGTGTGTGTGTGTGTGTGTGTGTGTGTGTGTGTGTGTGTGTGTGTGTGTGTATGTGTGTGTGTGTGTATGTGTGCGTGCGTGCGTGTGTGAGTGTGAGTGTGAGTGAATGTGTGTGTTTTGTTTCTACATAAATGTATTCAAACACACACGTGCACGCGCACGCGCACGCACACACACGATCAAAGCCTTTGAAATTGATTTTCGACAGTTTGTGAATCTGAAATCACAGACATGACGTTTTGGATATCAAAAAGTATAGTCCCTCCGCTTATGGGATACTATGAATGGCAAATTGCAAATCCGGGTTAAGCCATGTCCTTTGGCACACATGTACCTGAGACCCTCCCCTAACATAAAATGATGGGAAACACCTTCGCAGCTGGTGGTTTCTGTGAGAAACAGGCCCCTTTGTGACGTCACCATAATACCGCTATTACCACTTGCGAATCCAACTACATTAGCTTGTATTGGTTATCCGATGTACAATTATGTCTTGCTACATGCAATTTTATGTGCCTGTCATAAAAACCAGACCAAGCTCTAAGCTCATTACAATCACGAGTCACACAATGGTCTAGTCTGCTCATGTAGAGCCAAAAATCACCGTTGCCAGCAAGGGTGCAAATATTTTTTCCAGCACAGTAAATCCTAAGCATCTTATGGACTACATTGCATTGATATGTGACAGAAAAAATAATAGTTTGTGCTCTAATTCTACATGAAGTAGCGTGCTTTAAAATGGCAATGAGGGCCTGCACATTTGTCTGTGCATCTTGAATGAATAAAACTGTTACAACTGCCATAGCCTCAGTCAACTGATCGACATGACAACTAGCATATCTTGTTCTGTGTCGTAAGTTCTTTTAAAATGCTTTTTATTTTGATTAATAGGTGCATACTCAATGAGCAATAGGGGGGGGGGGGGGGGGACCGGGGCTAGTCGGACCCCGGGGTAAGTCGGACTATTGGCTTTTATTGGAATCCTTGGCAGTATTCAATCATTTTGGTAATATGACGACGTCTCCAGATTGCGCGCCTTCCAGCACAGAAAATATGGCACTCACGTTTTGCGAACTGGCGAAGTGAGTGATGTAATTCTGATTTTGATCACTTTAAGTAAAAAATTTGAAGATTCATTTGGATAAGATTTTAGTGCTAGTGAATGGTATAAGTCAGACGACAACAGCTGTGATCAAAACCTGTAGATCAAAGGTTTCATTGGAAAGTAACACTTTTTCTCTATCCTGTGTCACTGTTAACTGCTACCCCTCAACATAAATATGCCTGTGTTGGGCAAGTTGGTCCCTTTGGCTTAGGTCACGTTGGTCCCTGGGGCCAACTTGCCCCAGGGTGGTGGGCCAACATGCCCCACATACAGTATACATTCTTTTTTCATGGTAATGCACTGATTTATTGAAATGATCATGAGTGATAAGTGTATGTGTGTGTGTGTGTGTGTGTGTGTGTGTGTGTGTGTGTGTGTGTGTGTGTGTGTGTGTGTGTGTGTGTGTGTGTGTGTGTGTGCCAAATTACTGGAACACTGTTGTGATAAAATCTTTTTTCTGTATTTGTGTATAAAATATTTGTCTGTATTTGTGTATACAATATTTGTCTGTATTTGTGTAGGTTCCATTATGGTGAGAAAATATGAAAGAAAGACCAGCAGAGGGTGCATGTCAGATGTAATTCGCAGAGCAATAAACCACTACCATACCACAGAAGATGGAGTGAAGAAAACGGCTGGTCTCTTTGACATCCCAAAGACAACACTCAGACGCCATCTTCTGAAATTTAAGAAGCTGCACGTCCCCAACCAAGAGAAAAGCGTTGCAGATATTTCTTGTCGCTATGCCCGACCCCAACAAGTCTTCACTGAGAAGCAAGAATCCGTTTTGGCTTACTGAAAATGAGGGGCCAACCTACCCCATACCCAGGGCCAACTTACCCCGACATGGGGCAGGTTGGCCCCTGTGTCACTAGGTCAGCTCGGGGCCAAACTGTAAAGAATGTTACAATAGTTTTGCCATTAATTGATATCACATATTTAGGCACGATATTGAACCTCATTTTAAACCATAAATGGTTCCTCTATCTCTGTTGAAATATGCTCCACCCTGCTTTGAGTGCAAAAGGGGGCCGAATAGCCCCGGTCTCCCCTAAGCCAGAATTTTGTGTTTTTCACTTCTTTTACTTATACTTATGCAGTCTTGTTATTTGCAATTCAAAAAAAGAAGGAAAGAAAGAAGAAAGACAATTCGACTTTAGAAAGGTCCAAATTAAATTTGAATATTGATGCAACGTTGACTCAATATGCAGTCAGCTTGATGCAGTTCAGTCATCTGTGTTTCCTTTGGAACTCGTTTACCGTCAGTGAGAACGTTTGAGTGATTTCCAGCATATTTTTCATGCAAACTTTACCAATTCCCAAACCTTTGATCTACCAAAGTAACAATGTGCAATTATAAATCTACACTTGTACACAAGCAAACAGGAGAGAGAGAGAGAGAGAGAGAGAGAGAGAGAGAGAGAGAGAGAGAGAGAGAGAGAGAGAGAGAGAGAGAGAGAGAGAGAGAGAGAGAGAGAGAGAGAGAGAGAGAGAGAGAGAGAGAGAGAGAAGAGAGAGAGGCAGACAGACACACAAAGAGCGAGCGAGCGAGCGAGAGAGAGAGAGAGAGAGAGAGAGAGAGAGAGAGAGAGAGAGAGAGAGAGAGAGAGAGAGAGAGAGAGAGAGAGAGAGAGAGAGAGAGAGAGAGAGAGAGAGAGAGAGAGAGAACACTGAACACGAAACTATTTTCAAGGGTGAAGATTAGGTGAAGCCTATTTTTACAATCTGTGTTCAGAGTGTGTGCATGCGTGTGCATACATTTTTGTCTGTGCACGCATGATGGTGCACGCGTGCGAGCGTATTATTTTGTTAGTAATTGTTGGTTACCTGTATGAAAGAGATGTGTATAATATTGCGACATCGGACCTCGAACATCTTACATGTGTTTTGGATCCTGCTTTTCTTGGCTGACTTTTTGAATAACGGACTGAGATTCTTGGTGACCGTACTCAGTGTGTTACCATTGTCGCGATAACCGGTGCTTTTTGTTTTTCTTTATAGCTAATCAGATTTCCTCAGTAGTTGGTGTTTTAATAATATATTTTCTTATTTCTTTATTACTTCTTTTTGCATTTGATTTTTTTGTTTTGAGTGAGTGTATGTTAGAGAGTGAAACTGAGATTTTGGCTGAATTGTGCTTGATTATATGACTTGGTTGCGTGCCCGGTCATTTCTGAAACACTTACCTATTTGTACAATTTATTCATTGATAAACAATGTTTTCCCCTTCAATTCAAACAGGCAAAAGTTATCCCTCTGTATAAATCTGGTGAAACATCTAATCCCTCAAATCACAGACCCATATCCATTTTGTCAGCCTTATCCAAACCTATCGAAAAACACCTTCAAATGTTATTATATTCCTATTTTAATAAAAATGGCTTACTTCACGACCAGTCTGGTTTTCGTAAAAAGTATTCTTGCCATACTGCCCCAATACAGCTTACCGACAGCCTTCTAAATAGCATGAACGAAAATAAATGTACAGGCATTCTATTTGTCGACTTTGAAAAAGCCTTTGATGTGATTAACCATTCTCTATTATTGCGTAAACTAGATCTATATAAACTAACTCCGGATTTTATAAGTCTCATATCATCATTTCTAAGAGATCAAAGACAGTCAGTGATCATTAACAACAAAATGTCTAAGTTTTTACCAGTTAAATATGGTGTACCTCAGTACTTGGTCATCTTTTGTTTTCCATTCTGCCTTGTTCCGTGCAAAGTGATTGTGAAATGTTTGCAGATGACACGTTCTTTCATGAAAGTATTTCAACTGTTGATGCCTTAGCAAATAAACTTCAAGACAGTATTCAAAACCTAGTAAATTGGACCCAGTTAAATCACATGTCTTTAAATACAAACAAAACAAAATGTATGTACGTTACAACAAGACAAAAAAGGCAAAAAATGAAATCCAAATTTCCACCTCTACTTATATGTAAAACCCAAATCGAAGAAGTAGATTCACATAAAATGTTAGGTGTTACCATTGATAAAGATCTGTCTTGGATTGATCACACCGAATCCTGGGAAAACGTCTTTCTAGAAAAGTATTTCAATTAACAAAAAATAAAAACTTTCCGGATACCCATTCTCGTAAACTATTTTGTGTGTGCCCACATACTCCCAAAAATAGACTATGCATCCACGCTATGGGATAATTGTAGTCAAACTAACTTAAAAGTAATACATCGTTTGTATAAAAAGGCAGTAAACATAATATTGTTAAAATCCAGTTCTTTGACAAATAATGATTACAAAAAACCCTAATATTCTAACACTACAAAATAGACTATTCTTCGATAAAGCAATATACATGCATAACGTTGTCAATGGAAACGCGCCTAAAAAGGTAACAAATGCATTTACATTCAACATCCATAGACATAATCACTTATAACAATATTTATAAATCAAGTTTTCTGTACTCCGGTGGTTCTGTGTGGAACCAATGACCAAAGATGTTAAAAAGTTTAAAGAACAGGAACCATTTCAAGAAAAAAATGAAAATGTACTTAATGAATACATAATTTCCCCTTTGCGGAAATGACAAACATTCCTGCATATTGCGTATGTATTGTATTCAACGTAGCTATTATTGTGCTAAGCGATGTCTTGCGTATTGCACACATTACGTGTCAGGGTCATGTCTTTCTTTTCCATCTGAGGGTGTATAAAATGTTCTTCCTTGTTAAAAATCATCCCTTTGTCATTGTTAATAACTATGTGACTGTTCCCCCTTCCCCCAGTTCCACGTGTGTGTGTGTGTGTGTGTGTGTGTGTGTGTGTGTGTGTGTGTGTGTGTGTGTGTGTGTGCGTGCGTGTGCGTGCGTGTGCGTGCGTGCGTGTGCGTGCGTGCGTGCGTGCGTGCGTGTGTGCGTGCGTGTGCGTGCGTGCGTGTGCGTGTGCGTGTGCGTGTGCGTGCCTGCGTGTGTGTGTGTGTGTGTGTGTGTGTGTGCGCGTGTGTGTGCGCGTGTGCGTGCGTGTGCGTGAGTGCGTGTGTGTACAGGTTTGTGTGTGTAGTTTGTGCATTTTAATGTTCTGCTTGTTTATTCTTTGATTTCTGTTTTGTTATGGATGGCTTGATGTAAAAAAAAGTATAATGTAATGCTTATTCGATGTCCATCTGAAAATAAAATTTTGACTTGACTTGACACCCACACACACACACCCACACACACTCACACCCACACCCACACCCACACCCCCACACACACCCACACACACACAATCACAGAGAGAGAGATTGAGAGAGAGAGAGTTAGAGAGAGAGAGAGGGAGGGGGTGAGAGAGAGAGAGAGAGAGAGAGAGAGAGAGAGAGAGAGAGAGAGAGTATGAATACTAATATTTTATCGAGGATAACAAGGATAAGCTACAATAGCTTCTTTGCACCTTGCACTATCACTCACACACTCACAACATGCATCAAGCAAAAAGAGTGGGATACAAAAGGAACTTTTTCTCTATGGTTGTTGTGCATAATGTGCATATGAGATGTGTATGTTGCGTGTGAAACCCGCATGTTCATGTTTATGTGTGAAACTTGACCGTGTGACAGATATTGTAGTGTCTGAAATTAAACTGAAACAATCAATGTGTGCTCTTAAGTTTGCCGCACAAATGACAGTAGCTGATGACCGCTGAAATACTGCAAATACTGAGCACTGCAATAAACACTTTTAAGTAGGTTCGCACCTAAACTCTTTACTTTGATGACAAAAAAGGGTTTAACTGTTCATTTAAATGAACTGTTCATCACTTATATTTTGACGAATGTGTACCGAGTGATCGGGGGGTACCCTTACATCAGGGGCTATAACTCATAGTGGGAATGGGTGTTTTCCTTGGGAACAAATTGTAACGTATTCAGTAGGTCCTAAGGTACATTTCTACCCTACTTGGGTTCGATCAAGGGGGGGGGGGGGCATGGTACCGCCCTTCACCTTGGGGACTACTTGTACTTTGTACCATCCTGCTATTGATGATCGTGAGATTGAACGTTCCATTAGCATGCACTCTTAAGGACAGAGCTCCTGAACACTTGTTCTCAATTTATCCTATCTGGTTGGTAGCTTGATTTAGGTACACACAACGCTAATAGGGGGTGGGGGTATTCCTTTTTAAAAATTTTATCAACGGATGAAATAAACAAAGGTATTGTGTAGCTTGCTGCTAAATTGAACACACGTTTGTTTTCTAGCGCTGGGACCGAGTTAGACCTGTGTCGTTCAGAAAACGGTAGGGAAAAGGAGAGAGAGAGAGAGAGAGAGAGAGAGAGAGAGAGAGAGAGAGAGAGAGAGAGAGAGAGAGAAATGGGAGCATGTGTGCGCGCAGAACAGAAATACACCGCTTCAAAATGAGCTAAAACTTCGACTCCTATTCACTGGCCCGTTGCATCATCTGTGCATATTATACTTATTATTCCAACTTCAACGGTATTTCTTTTTAATGCCTCAATGCGATGTATAAAGTGTGAGGCACTCAGTTAAGATATGCTGATATGTTGAAATTGTCAAGCACGCTCTTAACAAGGTGAACCAAGGGGCAAAAACAGTAGTTAGGTTTAGTTTGCAAACAAAAACAGCAGCGACAACAATCATCTGAAATATTCATCACGTGGTAATTTAACAAGATTTGGTTTGGGCTGTTAACAAACGTGTCTCAAAATGGGATTCAACGACATGCTGTCAAACGCCTAATATTACCTCCCTTTGCGTCTCCCTAGGGACAATACATTTTACAACAACAAAGAACAATTTGAAAGAAATCAAAATAATTATTTATCTACAGATCGCGGTTCATCCCATACTGAAACTACTACAGGAAAACGAGGCTCTGTGGCTCAGTTGGTTAATCGCCTACTCCTAATCCAACGGGTTTGCGAGTGCAGGGGTCCGAACCCAGCTCCGTCCGCGGTCCTGTGTCCTTGGGAAAGACACTTTACATCCCTCGGATGAGACTTAATTAGAACCGAGGTCCCATGTGTGAACGCATGCACGCGATCTTGCGCACGGTACACATACACGTTAAAGCCCATTCCCCATAGGTGTAGGCCGTGATGTGCCAGTGGGATGGATGACACGAACGCACACAGCATGCACAAAATAGGCGCTGCAGTAGCGGTGACACGCTCTCCTGGTGGGAACAACCCGAATATCACAAGCACCAAACAAATACCAAAGAATACAGTGACTACATACTTCTCGGTGGCCGTGGCCGGCGATGCCCCGTCTTCGCCCCGAGCGGCGGCCAGTGGGGTTGTGGTGCTCCCCGTCAGCCTTGCTCTTCAGCTTGCCGATAAAGGCCAGCTGGAAGCCCGCGCTGTACATGGTGGTGCCCACCCTGGAAGGGTCCCACATGGCTGCTAGCTGTAGTGTGCTACTCGGTGTACACTGCTGGGGGAGTCAACAGGGGCTGCTAGCTGTAGTGTGCTACTCGGTGCACACTGCTGGGGGACTCTCTGGCGCTTGGTCGGTAATGGCAAAGCTTTCTAAAGGTGTTGTGTGAAATTACGCTTGTTGGCGTTAAGCTGCTACCGCATTCGTGACAACTCTCGTTTTGATGTTTTGAATATAGTTTGACGACAGTCTTGTCATTTATTCTTAAAGTTAACAGCGCATATTGGATTCAAGACATGGCCCTCCAAAAAAGATTCACGTTTTCTTGATTTGTTAAGAGATACCGCTTGTCATAATGTTGCTTCTGAGTATGCTATTGTCCCTCGTTCATCAACTAGTCTTTGGTTTGCGGTATGAAGGTTCTGTCTAAAAACAAAGTAGGCCTGCCTGATCAACCACATAGCCTACATAGGTTATGCGTCCGTATCTGTAAAACCTCCCGCATCGTAGAATGTCACACATTTTCTGAGTTAACAATAGATGACAATATCCTACAGTAGGCATTTTGTGCATAATCGTTTATATAGAAGGTACTTCATACTTAAAATAATGTCCACGGATATGTTACACGACTCCATTACAATAGGAAACACAACTGTCAGTCCATTCATTGTTACATTTTCTCCACCTAAGAACATCCCTTTTCACAAACCTTAGGTTCCACCCCGATGATTTAAAAACCTCCGAATGCAGATTTTGGTAATGGTTGCGAGTCCACAAAAAAAGCTGTCGAGGAATCTAAAATATGGAATAAACCTGCGGTCTTGAGGGAGTGTTGAAACATTACTGATCTGCCATCCGTGCCCATATTCGGCTCTGTAAAATCCTTGCAGAACACAACAAAATCCATTTGTAAAAACTTGTATAAATTCAAGTGATATTCCTTTTTTAAAGTTTACATTTTTTAACCCATTTATGCCCACATTGTATTTTTTGCTAAAACATGTTTTAAAGTGTAGGTTTTTATGTCTAATGAACATATGTAAAACAGAAAGTCTCATGAACATAGCCATTTTTGATTTTTTGCTCAAAATGTTAGCGTCCCTTTCTAGGGACAGCGGGATCAAGTGGACAGGGGTTTTGTAGATATTGCATAATAAAAGAATGAGCTTATTTGTTTTAATCAATTCTTCCTCTATTGCTATAATATTTACTTGTAGCAGTTGTGTCTAATGTAAACTGAATAAATCTAGTGGAGGACAAATTAAAATGTAATTATACCCCCCCCCCCCCCAACCGCCCACATTGTCACGCACTTGTTCTCTTGCCTATTTATGTGTATTATCTCCACTTAAGTCATTCTGTTTTGTTGAAAATTATCTAGAACTGTTATAAAGAAGTGAAAATACTCAATACAATTGAATATGATTTTGAAAATTTAATAAATCCTTATACTTATATTAAAGAAAGTACTGCATGTCTGTGTCTGTCTGTCTGTTCACCATGTCGCGCTCAAACCAGACGACAGAATCGCCTCTAATGTTGTGTGGTGGTGTATCATGGTACACAGATAGGCCCATAGGAAAAAACATTACTAAGCTGACCTTGTAATGTAAATTTGATCTTGAAAACCGAAAGTTTCTTCCTTACGCTATATGCTTCATGTCCGAGCTCTATCCAATGACTGTGTGGACAGAATGGCTTCAAAGTTTGTGTGAAGGTGTATCACGATGCAGGGATAGTTCCTGAGAAAAATGGTAGCCATGCAGAACTTGACCTTGAAGCTTGACCGTGAAAACCGAAATTTATTCTTGAGGCCATGTCTTTCACATCGTTGGACTTACAATGTTCAAACTTGGTATGGGCGTGCATTGGCTAATAGTAATAACTTTATGTATCTTTATAACGTAAAGTGTTTTGTCACAAATGTATCTGCATCTCATGAGAATGTCTTTGAGGTTTCTGCGTATTGCCGATAACAGGTTTCAGGTAACAGGTGTGTCACTATTATTATTGTATATGATCTATTTCAAATTATGTCACTTAAACCTGAAAACATATCAGCTTATATCAGCTTATCACTTTTTCATTTATTTTTCGTCTCTCTCTCTCTATCATTTGGATATGAAATGATCATATGACATGTGGTCATGTACCACCTGTCTACATAAACACATCTAGAAAAAGCCAATCAATCATTCAATCAATCATTCAATCAATCAATCAATCACACACAAAACTTTCTCAAAACTATTCACTTGAGCAAAGGCATTGCCGTCAACAGTCCAAGCTGTGTTGTTCCGTTGTTCCGTTTCTGCAGTCTTTCTCCCCCCTCCCATGCCCTCCTAAATTCCATCTCTTTCAGTCCAAGCTGTGTTGTTTCGTTGTTCCGTTTCTGCAGTCTTTCTCCCCCCTCCCATGCCCTCCTAAATCCCATCTCTTTCAGTCCAAGCTGTGTTGTTCCGTTGTTCCGTTTCTGCAGTCTTTCTCCCCCCTCCCATACCATCCTAAATTCCATCTCTTTCAGTCCAAGCTGTGTTGTTCCGTTGTTCCGTTTCTGCAGTCTTTCTTCCCCCTCCCATGCCCTCCTAAATCCCATCTCTTTCAGTCCAAGCTGTGTTGTTCCGTTGTTCCGTTTCTGCAGTCTTTCTCCCCCCTCCCATACCATCCTAAATTCCATCTCTTTCAGTCCAAGCTGTGTTGTTCCGTTGTTCCGTTTCTGCAGTCTTTCTTCCCCCTCCCATGCCCTCCTAAATCCCATCTCTTTCAGTCCAAGCTGTGTTGTTCCGTTGTTCCGTTTCTGCAGTCTTTCTTCCCCCTCCCATGCCCTCCTAAATCCCATCTCTTTCAGTCCAAGCTGTGTTGTTCCGTTGTTCCGTTTCTGCAGTCTTTCTTCCCCCTCCCATGCCCTCCTAAATCCCATCTCTTTCAGTCCAAGCTGTGTTGTTCCGTTGTTCCGTTTCTGCAGTCTTTCTCCCCCCTCCCATACCATCCTAAATTCCATCTCTTTCAGTCCAAGCTGTGTTGTTCCGTTGTTCCGTTTCTGCAGTCTTTCTTCCCCCTCCCATGCCCTCCTAAATCCCATCTCTTTCAGTCCAAGCTGTGTTGTTCCGTTGTTCCGTTTCTGCAGTCTTTCTCCCCCCTCCCATACCATCCTAAATTCCATCTCTTTCAGTCCAAGCTGTGTTGTTCCGTTGTTCCGTTTCTGCAGTCTTTCTCCCCCCTCCCATGCCCTCCTAAATCCCATCTCTTTCAGTCCAAGCTGTGTTGTTCCGTTGTTCCGTTTCTGCAGTCTTTCTTCCCCCTCCCATGCCCTCCTAAATCCCATCTCTTTCAGTCCAAGCTGTGTTGTTCCGTTGTTCCGTTTCTGCAGTCTTTCTTCCCCCTCCCATGCCCTCCTAAATCCCATCTCTTTCAGTCCAAGCTGTGTTGTTCCGTTGTTCCGTTTCTGCAGTCTTTCTCCCCCCTCCCATGCCCTCCTAAATCCCATCTCTTTCAGTCCAAGCTGTGTTGTTCCGTTGTTCCGTTTCTGCAGTCTTTCTCCCCCCTCCCATGCCCTCCTAAATCCCATCTCTTTTCCTTTAACATTTCTCTGAAACTTCACATTCTCCCCCCCCCCCACACACACACCAAACAAACACACCATCACTACCTCTTATTAATTGATGCTTACAAAGCTCAACGTCAGCATGCTAACTTCTCATCAACTTCACTATTGGTTCATAACGATTCGTGATATAACCGACAAAAGACGCATCAAAATGGTACTTTAACTTTCTTGTCACTTTACGGTTTTTGTTTTAGATTAGGAGTTGTGTAAGTAATGTTACAAAATTATTCGTTCGTGGGAAAAGAAATGCTCTTCACTGCAAACCACGGTGTACATGTATTATACTGTATTCTTCGACACCCCATATAGGCCAGTAGGCCTAGAGCCTCGCTCCTACCACTTCAAATTAGAGATTACTTTGCACTAGAAGTACTACAAGCCAATGTTGGTTCCAAGTGATGCACTAGAGTGTGTAGAATATCTGTGTGAATAATCCCAGAAAATCCCCTTGGGGTTTCCGAGTTATGACGTCATTATTTCTATTTTCAGACTGCAAATTCCATATCACATGACACATTATAAACAACAACAAACGACATTTGGTTTGATAGTTTCAAGCCAATACTTATCCATGTGATGCATTACATTAAGACGTGTAGAATCTTTCAGTGAAATTTCCCAAAAATTCCCCTTGGGGTTTCCTAGTTATTACGTCATCTATTCTATTTTTAGACTAAAAACTCATCATCCTGTGAACATACTATTATACTAGACAACCCTCTACAGACTAATTTGTGTTGCATTCAATACTTTAGGATGTGTAACATCTTTGTGTAAAAAAAATCCAGAAAATCCCCTTGGGGTTTCCGAGTTCTGACATCATTATTTCTATTATAGACTGCAAAATCCATGTCACATAAAAATTATAGACAACAAAAAACATGATCTCTTTTAATAATTTTAAGCCCATAATAAATTATGTATGTATGTGATGCATTAAGGAGTGAAGAATCTTTTTTGTGAAATGTCCCGACATTTTTTCTTGGGGTTTCTTAGTTATGACATCACCAATTAGGCTGAAAACTCTTCATTATGTGAACAAATCATTATATTGGACTGTCGTCTTTTGATAGTACGTGCTATTTTTAGCACATGTCATACACTAAGATGTGAAGAATATTTGTGTGAAAAAGCCCAGAAAATCCACTTGGATTTCCAGTTATGACGTTATTATTTCCACTATTTGTAGACTCAGAACTGCAAATTACATGAATAGGTTTTTTTAACCTGACCTCTTGTAATTAGTAGCTGCCAGTGTTTAGGCATGCAGTGTGATGTGTGGAATTTTTCTGTAAAATGTGCAAGAGTGTTATCATTTCGTTTCCCAGAAATTACGTAATTCTTTCTATTTTTAGACTGCAAACTCCATATCATGCTAAAAGATATTATGCAAAACATACCAACTTATTTTTGCATATAATGCATACTAACGCATAAAATGTTTGTGTAAAAAATCCAAAGATTTCCCCAAGGGGTTTCCCAGTTGAGACGTCATTAATTCTATTTTTAGACTTGAAACTAGTAACTATGTGTGGAAACAGTTTATGTCATTTAATCATTACAAGAAAGTTTTTACTGCAAGTTATACATTAGGATGTGCATTAGAATATCTGTGTGGAATATTCTGGAAGTTTCCTTTGAGATCTCACAATCATGACGACATCAATTATTTCTTTTAGATGGCAAAGTCCAAATTAAATGAAAAATATATTCTGAAAAATCTACGAATTTTTGTTCTAAATATGTTGTGATGTTGAGGGAAGGACTAAATACAGGGTGGTTGTAACTGTTCAATACTTCCAAGTTATTTTAATCGTTAGGCATGTTTATACCAGGTTCTATTAAACATATGGCGACCCAGACTACTCATTCTAGACGATAAACGTGTGCTAATGTGCTATGTATAGCATGAGTATAAAGACTGTTTTCGTCATTGTACATAATTTTCTTATATTCCAAATATTAAGTCTTCCCTCTTTCTCCTATAACAGCACACTAACTTTCGACAGCACACCCAAACACGAAGACACACTCACTCCTATACACCCACACCTACATGCACGCACACACATTCTTCCATTCACACACTCTCTCATACATTTACTTTCACACACACACACACACACACACACACACACACACACACACACACACACACACACACACACACACACACACACCTCTATATATATAGATCTCCCTCTCCCTCTCTGTGTCTCTCTCCCTATCTCTCTATCTCTTTTTCTCTCTCTGCCCCTTTGTGATTTTGAATGGATGGATACATTTAATTGGTAGGGTTACTAATACGTTACACTAGTTTTTGTCATCAGCAGATGTGAACAAGTAACCATTGTTAGATAATGGATAAACATATTTGAAATGCTAAAGATATTAATAACTCGTGTCTTATGTGTATATGGAATGTGACAAATATGTTCTCCAGTATGTTTTTCTTGATATGTTCCATGATATGTTCTTACCCATGTTGCCCTAGTTTGGTCTTCACCCCCTCCCCCAATCTCACACTCACAGTCACACACACACACACACACACACACGCGCACGCACACGCACGCACGCACACGCACACACACACACACACACACACGCACACGCACACGCACACGCACGCACACACACACACAGACACACACACACACACACACAGACACACACACACGCACTTACACACACACACACACACACACACACACACACACACACACACACACACACACACACACACACACACACACACACACACACACACACGCACGCACACGCACGCACACGCGCACACGCGCACGCGCGCACACACGCACGCACGCACACGCACGCACGCACACACACACACACACACACACACACACACACACACACACACACACACACACACATACACATTTTGTAGAGCCTCATGAATCATATGCATTTTATTCGGGGGGAAATTACAGTATAGCTTGCATGTCTAAGGCTAGAATTAATGACGTAATAAGCGGAAAACCAATGGGGGAAATTCTAAAACAACACCCACACATATCATATTCTACACATCTTAATGTATCAAATGCAGCAAAAACTGAAGTCTAGTGATTAAAACATAGACGATTTTTCCAAATATATATATTTTGGAGAAATCTGAAAAGAAACTTCCAGAACTTTTCACACAGATATTCTAATGCACATCCTAATGCATAACTTGCAGCAAAACTGGCTTGTGTTGATTAAATGAGATAAACTGTTTCCATGCATAGTTACTAGTTTGAAGTCTAAACATAGAATTAATGACGACCCCTTGGGGAAATCACTGGATTTTTTTTACACAAACATCCTTATGCAACAAAAGCGTTGAAAACAGATCAGTTTTGTATACTATTTGTGCGCATGACATGGACTTTGCAGTCTAAAAATAGAAAGAATGACGTCATTTCTGGGAAACAAAATCATAAAACTCTTGAAAGTTTCACAAAAAGATTCCACACATCACGGTGCATCACATGCTTACGTATTGGCAGCTAATAATTACAAGAGGTCAGGTTAAAAAAACTTCGTGTAATTTGCAGTTACAAGTCTACAAATAGTAGAATTAATAACGTCATAACGTGGAAAGACCAGGTGGATTTTCTGGGATTTTTCACACAAAGATTCTTCACATGCCAAGGGGAAACATTTGAGACATTTCACATAATTATTCTACACATCTTAATGCATCACATGCATAATAATATTATTATTGGCTTGCAACTGTCAAAAGAAATAACGTTTTTTGTTATTGTTTATAATGTTTCATTGATATGGAATTTGCAGTCTAAAAATAGAAGTAATGACGTCATAACTCGGAAATCCTAATGGGATTTTCTGGGATTTTTTTTTAACAGAGATTCTACACACCCTAGTGCATCACTTGGAACCACAATTGGCTTGTAGTACATTCAGTGCAAAATCAATCCATTGCCCTCTCTTGGTCTGCTCGCCTAACAAGTTACTTCGCCAACACCGACAGGACGATGACGTCATATTAGGTCACTTGAACTACACGGATATACAAAACAACCTATCTATACGTGGTCCTTGTCTCTTGGTCATTCACCTCTGGGTCAAGAATGTCAATACCTTCTGACGCTTCTCACATTTGAAAAAAACCCCACAACCAATAAAAAACAACAACTCGTAAACACTCGCACTTTTTAAAAATCAATACACTACGGGGCTTGCACTCTCACAAAATAAAAACCCACGACCATAACAGTAGTTTCTCATGATCTTGTGTTGTCCACTAACCCTTGAGGTTTTTACTTACTAACTAACAACAGCTGAACCTAATAACACAAGCAACAAGATGTCATCACGCGAGTTCTAATGGCTGAGCCTAATAAGGTTTATGTTGAACGATCAGCCATGGCAAGCCACTTAGCCTGCTGACAAGCTACAGCTGTCGATGGAAAGAAAGAACGGCTTAGTTTAGTAACAAAGCTTGTTCACTGCTTTCTGTCACTGACAACGACAAGCCAATCCGGGTAGATGGGTGGATGGAATGAATGACGATGCAAAGCTTCAGTGCGTTCACGCCTAGTCCCGTGGGAAACCCGACACCCGTTTGTGTGCCTGCTGTTCGTTCGTTCGCCTGCCTCTGTGTTCATGGATCTGTCAGTCTGTCTCAGGCTACAACACAATACTGCTGAGCGCACAGACCTGTTGAGCCGTTTGGATGTCTTGCTTTGTTTTGTTTACAAAGCAATAAAAGTATTGTTCTTTTCTCAGATCGCTTGATAATAATGAGCCACTACAGATAGCGAGCGAGAGAGAGATAGAGAGGGAGGGAGAGAGAGAGGGGGGGGGGGGGGGGGGGTAAGCACATAATGTGGTATTTTTACATGTCCTCAAACAAACATGCAACAAATTTCAAATATTCAACACAAAAGTAACGAAGCATGCAAAAATAAGTATCGAATAAACAATTATCCACGAAGAAGAAAAATTAGATGCGATAACAAAACCGTCTGTCTCTCCCTCCCCCCGCCCCCTCTCTCTTACACACACACAAACATACAGAGAGAGAGAGAGGGGGGGGGGGAGACAGAGAGAGACAGAGAGAGACAGAGAGAGGGGAAACACATGAAATAAGATAAATACATCAAACTGGTAAATAATTTAGCAAAAACAAAGCAGTAACATGTTTGAAACTACAGAATGGGGTTAAGCGACATTGCTCGTATGTTTCATAACAAGATACTTTTTTGAAGGCCCGAGTATACATTAAAGGAAGATGAAATAGTATTCCATAAGCAGCCACCTGAGTATACAAGACTAGATTTTAAAAGGTCAACTCTTGGAAGAGGTATTTTTATTTTAAAAACATTACGGACAAGGTTAATTTAAAATTTATGTTTTAATGTTGGAGAGGCATTATCGGACATTAATCTAAACATAAGAATTGCTTTGTTGTACACAAGCTTCAATGTTAGAGAGAGAGAGAGAGAGAGAGAGAGAGAGAGAGAGAGAGAGAGAGAGAGAGAGAGAGAGAGAGAGAGAGAGAGAGAGAGAGTACGAATACGAATGTTTTATTGAGGGTAAAATGGATAATCTACAATAGCTTCTTTGCACCATGCCCTCTCTCTCACACATTCACACCATGCATCAAGCAAAAAACTGAAATCATGAAATGACAATCAAGTCAAGCAATGCATGTTGATGCATAATCAATGTCAGGTTGTATATAAGCATGGGACAATAATGTACGGGTATGTTGGTTCAAATAGCGCTTTATTCTATTGAGTTGGATTTAAAAAAAACATATTGTCTTGGATCATTTCTGTGTGTTTTGACTAGGTTAAGTTGCTATCGATGCATAAGCCAAGTAATTTAAGTGAAGTAACTTTTTTTAGAGGCTTTTCATAGACAGTTGGCGTTTTAAACTGAGTTTTACGGTTTTGCCTCGTTTGCCTAGTTGTGATTAACATGAATTTAGATTTTTAGGGTGTAATGCCATATGATTTTGCTCTGTCCAGTCTACGAGATTGTTAATGTCACACTGCAGATCAGCACAGACTGATTCCGGATTAAAAACATTTGCATGCATTGTGGTGCCGTCGCAAAAAGTTCGCATAATGAAGTAAGATGAAGGCGGAGGTCATAATTTGTATATAAATGGTGAAAAGTATTGGCCCTAAATCAGAGCCTTGGGGAACGCCATATTTGACTGTTTGAGAAGAAGATGAAATAGTATCTTTGGAGACGGTTTGTCGTCTATCAGATAGAAAGGACGAAAGAATCTTGGGTTAGACCATACAAGGAGGTTTTTTGATAGAAGGTCGTGGTCAATACAATCAAAGGCCTTGGCAAAATCAACGAATATAGCACCCGTAAGAAGGGAGAGAGAGAGAGAGAGAGAGAGAGAGAGAGAGAGAGAGAGAGAGAGAGAGAGAGAGAGAGAGAGAGAGAGAGAGAGAGAGAGAGAGAGAGAGAGAGAGAGAGAGAGAGAGAGAGAGAGAGAGAGAAATTCGACCAATCACGCATCACCACGTACTTTTTCCCTCAGCTCTCCCCATATTTTCACACCTGCCTTTCTTACCAAACATTAAGCTGTATCTTATCAACTTTATTTTAGCTAATTATCTATATAGCGCAGAACACACAACAGCCGCGGAGCATTTGTAACAGTCCTGATTCATTGCGTTTTTTCCGTCTTGCCTTTATCGTCTACTATTATTGAATGCATGTGTTTAATTATGTAAATGGATAAAAATTAGTGTTATATATAGCAAACGATAGAGGATGAAGTACTCAATCTGCAGCAACAAAGGCAAGACTGAAAAAATGGAAAGAACCGAGAAATGGAGGGAGGGGGGGGGGGGGGCACATCTTTACCTTTACCGAAATCTTATTTTGACCAAGTGTGGCTCCCATAGAAATTTCCTCATGCACGAAAACGAGACATCACTTTAAAGAGCAAACTCGATCGTATATGCGGAAAGTGTACCGACCTATAAAAAACCTCACCGACCCATAAAAACCCAAGGGACTTAATCCAGTGGGTCTTTAAAGAAAAACAAATAATTGTGGATATTAAGCCTCTAGTTTGCACCAAAAGCAAAGTGAGCATGAGAGTAAAGCCGGCGCCACACACGCGTAAAATCGCATGGGGATGCGATGCGATTGGGTGATGTGAGTCGTGATTTACGTGAAATACTTCCGTCTAAAAATAATTTTCGCTCACTATACTCAAGTAGACCCAATTCATGAATCTCATGTGAATCATGACACACATCGTCAAAATCGCATCGCATTCAGATCCGAATCGTATGTGTGTAGCAGACCCTTAAGAGTTGTGTTGTGTGACAACTGATTTTCTACACTAATAATGGGAAATTGGGTCACAGAGAAAGCTTTTGATCTTGATTGACTAAAAGTCTCCAAACTAAGAAGTCTTTGCAATGACTTTTAAGCGCGCGTGCGTCAGTGTGTGTGTGTGTGTGTGTGTGTGTGTGTGTGTGTGTGTGTGTGTGTGTGTGTGTGTGTGTGTGTGTGTGTGTGTGTGCATGCGCGCGCGTGAATGTAAAAGGTGCACATCGTGATTCCTGCTAACAAATGAGCTTTTTAGGTGAAGTTATGGAACCTAGCCCTAGGCACCAGATGTCGTTTTCATTTGAAGACAACAACTCACTCTTTCTTAAACTCTCTCTCTCTCTCTCTCTCTCTCTCTCTCTCTCTCTCTCTCTCTCTCTCTCTCTCTCTCTCTCTCTCTCTCTCTCTCTCTCTCTCTCTCTCTCTCTCTCTCTCTCTCGGGCGCGCCCGCGCGCAGCAATAATAATTATGCCTTCTATACGAACAAGGGAAGTGGAATATTCCACGAGAGTGATCTCTCGTCGGGCCAACAGAAGAGCTCCTTTTTGACGTGCGTGAGCCACGTCGCTGAGATCGCTTATATATCCATGAAAGACCCAAAAAGGGGGAATATCGCATTTCGTATATAAAAGTAAGAAAAAGAAAAAAAGGTCCTTAATCTGACAAAATGAAAACGTGACTAACAGTAACACCACATCATTCTATACCACCAGGAAATGGGGGAAGGAGTATCCGTGTGGGAAGAAAATGAATAGCTTTTGCGTCTTGTAAATGTAGATGATAGTAAACATAACGCTGGTTGACATGCGCATGATAGAACGGATTATTGGTCCAATAAACGGTATTAACACTATGACATTATGTGGGCAAACAGGAAGGAGAGGGGCCTATACGTATGGAAATTCAAACATATATATCAAAGAAAAACAAAACACCTTCGATATTCCCAATATTTCAGCTGATGTTGATCACAGCTTTCATCAGGGGACAACATAGTCATATATATGTATATTTTAAAAAAAGGAATATGTGCAAGGAAGAAATAAAATGGAAAATAAGGGACGGGTGGAGAGATAAGCGGGACACCAGTGAGAGAGAGAGAGAGAGAGAGAGAGAGAGAGAGAGAGAGAGAGAGAGAGAGAGAGAGAGAGAGAGATAGAGAGAGAGAGAGAGAGAGAGAGAGAGAGAGAGAGAGACTTAAAACCATGCAAAGACAGAAGGAGATATAGAGATAGACAGACAGACAGACAGACAGAAGAGAGTGCAGAAAAGGCAGAGGAGAGAACGAACGAACGAATCTTTTTTTTAATTGATGGAAAAGAATAAGCACAAAGCTTTCGTTTTCATCTTGCCATCAGAAAATAGAAAATGCAAACAAGAAAAACATCAGAAGAAAAAACCCAGAAGCAAAACAATCAAACTGTGTAGGAAAAATGGTCAAGTCAGTGAACAGCGCAAGAAACACACACACACACACACACACACACACACACACACACGCTTGCTTACATACATGCAGACATAATTATCCACACACAAATAACAATATCAAAATGTAAGTAAACGCTGCCAAGTATATGAAGAGAGAGAGGGGGGGACAAAGACAGGAGAACAACCGTCACAAAAACGTGAAACTTCGGAGGCAATGCTCTCATCAGACATGTCCCTACCAGATTGATGGTACATTGTGCTCAGATGAAGCTCAACAAATAAACCAGTTAGTTAATTATTTTGTCCAACAGGAATCGCCGTGGACAGTGGCGAAGCAGATATTAGTATCGTGACTATACATATTTTGTAAATAGTTCTATCATGTTTCACAATTTTCAATTTCCCTATTGGCTGATACTGCTGACTTCTGATTTTCATTGGTTTCGCCCACACCAAGGAGGCTATGCTTTTGCCTTTGTCTGTTTGTCAGTCTGTCTATCTGCCTGTCTGTCAGTGCATTGCATAACTCAATGCTCAAAGAATGGATTTTTCTCCAATGTTGTGAAAGAAGGTAAAAATATATCTTAAAAACAATTATGTTTGAAGTAACTTTTCTTGTCTGATTATACTAGGATTTTCTTCTTTATTTTTACTTTAAAAAATATTATTACAAGTCACAAGACCATTTTGATGAAATCTCGTGCAGGCCTAATGTAGGCCTACTAAAAAAAGAAGAAGAACGTACTTTGTAATATGAAAGCTACAATTTTCATTCAATTCATTCATGATTGTAGCAGGTCTGCTGTTTAAGGTATAGGCGGATTTTGATTAATTGTTCGGGGGTGGGGTGTGGGTGTGAGGTACGATTACGATCTCATTATGATATTATTACACTGTTAGCATAACCGCAACTCAATACTGTTGTAACTTTTCCCATCATTAGTGCCCAGAACAGAGAGCATGCCAGGGCTGTCAGACCATGACATTGTGTACCTGGAATACCAGATTCACCCACTACAGCAACGGCAGATCCAGCGGACTGTCCCGCAGTACAGCAAAGCCGACTGGCCCAAGTTACGTGCTTGCTGCCAGACAGCTTTCAGAGTCCATCACCACCACCTACAGTGCAAATAGCAACACTGAAGTTATATGGACCCATCTGAAAGAAGGCCTCCACTCGGCTGTCAGTTCGTTCGTGCCACACATCACTCTCCGACCAAACAATAGCAAGCCCTGGGTCGACATTGAGACCAAAAAGCTGATCAGGCGGAGAGACCGTCTCTACAAGCGGTGGAAGAAGATGGGAGATGAAAGCGTCCACCACCAAGTCAAAGTGCTGAAGCGGCACATCCAAAGAAGACTGCGACGAGCCTACTGGACCTTCACCGAAAACCTGGTAACAGACACCACCGAAACCAGCCCTAAGCCCAAGAAGTCCTTTTGGACTTACATCAAGGCTCAGAGAACAGAAGCGGCCAACGTTTCCCCATTAAAGGTGGACGGCAAGCTGGTTACTGACGCCAAGGACAAAGCTGAAACTCTCAACACCCAGTTTCGCTCAGCCTTCAGCAGCAACATTCCATGCTCTGGCGAAGACTTTAAGGAATGGACTGGTCTGGACCCAAATCCCCGAGGCCCTACTTGCCACTCAGTCATCATTTCACTGCCAGGTGTCAAGAAACTTCTGCAAGAACTGGACCCCAGCAAAGCGCCATGCCCGGATGGAATCAACCCCAGACTGCTAAAAGAGTTAGCAGATGAGCTTGCTCCTGCCCTGACGCTCCTCTACCAGTCTTCAGTGAACACCGGCATTGTACCAGAGGACTGGAAGATGGCAAATGTGACGCCTATATTAAAACAGGGTGAAAGGTACAGACCGGAAAATTACCGTCCCATTTCACTTACCAGCGTGCCCTGCAAAATCCTCGAGCACATCCTGGTCAGCAAGATTATGGGTTTCGCAGAGGCAAACAAAATCCTGAGGGAGGAGCAACATGGCTTCAGGAAAGGCCGTTCTTGTGAGAGCCAGCTTCTCGGGCTTGTGGACGAGCTCACTTACAACATGGAAAGAGGCAAGCAGACGGACATCTTGGTGATGGATTTCTCCAAGGCGTTCGATAAAGTCAACCACTCCCTGCTGGTCCACAAGCTCCGACATTATGGCATCACCGGGCAGATCAACTCCTGGATCAGCAACCTCCTCACGGACAGGAAACAAGCGGTGGTTGTGGACGGCGCCAAATCAGAAACGATCCCAGTAGAGTCAGGAGTCCCCCAGGGATCAGTGTTAGGGCCTACCCTTTTCCTGCTCTACATAAATAATCTCCCTGAAAAACTGTCCTCAACCTCCAGGCTCTTTGCTGATGACACCCTGTGCCATAAGACCATGGAGTCTCAGAGAGACCAGGCCTCTCTCCAGCAAGATCTGGACCGCATGGCTGACTGGGAAGAAAAGTGGAGGATGAAGTTCCATCCCGAAAAGTGCCAATCTATGCACGTATCCAGAAAAAAGACCCCTCAATCTGGCACTTATCACCTTCACGGCCAAAGACTACAAACATCAGAAGAAGTCAAGTACCTGGGTGTCACAATCTCCCAAAATCTGTCATGGGACACCCACATGGTAAACAAGGCAAACAAGACTCTAGGCTTCCTCCGACGAAATTTGAAGATAGGCTCCATCTCCGTCAAGGAAACTGCCTCCAAAGCCTTAGTTCGTCCCACCCTTGAGTATACCGCTTCTGTCTGGGACCCTCATACAGCCAAAACCACCGGCAAGATTGAGAGGGTAAATCGCCACCGCCAAACATCCAGCGAGGACAACATGCTGACCCAGCTGCAGTGGCCTCCACTCAAGGACAGGCGACGCTCCGCTAGGCTGGCCACCTTCTTCAAGTTCCACCATGGAGATGTGGCCATCAACACCCCACACCAGCCAGTCCCCCATCCTCCATCACGACAGATGCGACAGACTCACTCACAGGCCTACCTACTTCCTGCCTGTAAAACAAATTACAGGAAGTACTCATTCTTTCCAAGGGCTGTGAGTGAGTGGAACTCTCTTCCACCTGAGGCAATATCATCAGCCTCGGTGGAGGAATTCAAATCCCGGATCTGAGCCCCCTCCCCTCCCCCCCTTCCTCTCCCCCCTTCCCCCCCTGTCCTCACCCTTCCGTTGCCTTAACGGAGTCAACTCCATACCCCCTGTCCAGGCCTCCCCCCCAAAAAAGTCATGCCCCCCCCCCCTCTCATTCAATCCCGCATTGAGCTAATCATCCGGGCAGCAAGTCCTTCATACAAGATTCCGTGTCGTAAGCGTCATAATCATCAAATTGTTGATGGAGGATGCTATATGCAAGAAGAAGAACTGTTGTTGTTTTTCCTTTCCTTGACAGAACGACCACAATGGCCCCCCAGGACGCACATTAGGACTGAATTGTTTCTCCTTTTATATCTCATGCACTTCGTGCCTGATTCTAGCTAATGTCTGGAAACTGTGTTGCTTGTGTAGGTGGGGGTCCGCACTGTGTGAGTGCTTTTTTTTTTTATCGATTAGTTACGTACGTCCTTGCAGCATGGAAGACGGCTCGACTAGCTAGGATCTTGGCTCTGTTCCATTTAGTATGTGTCCATTTGTGTCAGGAGATGAGATTAAACTGTCAGTCACGCGCAGACGACCACTTCCCCCACCCTATCCACCTGTTTCGCTATGAGAGAAAGAGAGGGGGTGGGGGCGGGGTAGGGGGAGCGAAAGGGGGGATACAATCAAGGAGCTACTGAGTATCTTTGATACAATGCAGAGAGAGAGAGAGAGA
Source organism: Phymorhynchus buccinoides (assembly GCA_017654935.2). Classification (NCBI taxonomy): domain Eukaryota; kingdom Metazoa; phylum Mollusca; class Gastropoda; order Neogastropoda; family Raphitomidae; genus Phymorhynchus; species Phymorhynchus buccinoides. The sequence continues at coordinate 19,198,912 of CM065695.1, read as the reverse complement.
GAGAGAGAGAGAGAGAGAGAGAGAGAGAGAGAGAGAGAGAGAGAGAGAGAGAAGTCGGAAGTCGGAAGTCGGAAGTTTACTGAATATAAGGCCAACAGCCCCTTTCAGGGGGGGGGGGGGACAAACACTTAATACATTCACAATTGTATGAAAGAAAAAGAAGCAAAAGAACAAAAACAAACCCACATACATATGCATATAAACGATAAACAAGCATGCGTAACTAAAACATCAGGTTCACAAAATATTGGATAGAAAGACAACACATTATACACGATAAATGTTGGCCTGACTGTATAAAGTATCATCCAACAACAACACACTAGACTAGAGAGAGAGAGAGAGAGAGAGAGAGAGAGAGAGAGAGAGAGAGAGAGAGAGAGAGAGAGAGAGAGAGAGAGAGACAGAGAGAGAGAGAGAGAGACAGACAGACAGACAGACAGACAGACAGAGGGGGAAAGATAGTTCATCAAAAGTTCAAAATTAGTCAAAAGAGTTTTCCTAATCTTCTTCCCTATGGTTGCAGTTTTCTTTTGTTGCATTACAAATGTGTATGGGAAAAGTGCCTTAGCATAGGCATGAACACATTATTCTATCGAACAATTTGTGATTCAATGTGAATATGGCCCATTAATAAAGTTTATTGCTGAGTAAATAGGGTGTTGTTTTCATTTTTGTTACCGAACTATACTGATCAACTTTATGTTTAATATTCAGACATTTTGATAGTTACAAATCAACGAATGAAAACCAACAAAATTAATTAATACAGTGATCAAATTTCAGGCAGAGTGTCCACCAGCAACCAGCCACGGCAAAGCTGATCAGGGTCCTGAAACCATGCAGTTCAAACCTGCATGTAATAAGGTAACCTACTAACTAGGGTAAATAATTTTAACCGAAAGAAATATCATTCAGAAGGGAGAAAATAAATTACAAAGAAAACACGAGAACATAGACAATTGTTTGGCAAGCTGCAGAGCAACTGAACTTATTAAGACTTATTTATATAGTAAACTAACTGAAAGAAGAAAGGCACCTCCGTCGTCATCGGCTACGTTTTAAAGTGTTTATTGACAAGAGCACGTATGAATCCATGTACGTGACTGATGATATATTTCTTTTTGGCTGGTTAAGGAAGGAGACAAGAGGATGATGAATGAAATAGAAGAATGCAATAGATTTAAGTGTCGGAAGAATGGTGAAAGTGTATTGGTTGTATTTGTGCGTAAACATGTACACCCCCCATTTATTTTAATGTTATTTGTATCGTATGTTTGTGGTAGTGGTGCTATGCTTCAAACATTATTCAAACCCGATAGCCGATACATGGATGGACCCTATCCCTGAGGATGCATTCATACAATGTTTGAACGTAAAACTCATGTGCATTTCGACACGATTTATTTCCATAAACGTCTGCCATCCCCTTCCCATTTCAGTGAGATTCCTTAACTTTGAAAGCAAATGGAGATGGAAAGAGCCTATGCAAAGGCACGTGTCTTTTTTTAAAATTTATTATTTTTTATTAGTAACAACAACAACAAAGATTTCGTTTCAAATTGAGACATGCTTTAGAGTCCTGGTACCTAATGCCCTCTGCTAATTGTCAGAATGATCTGCGTATTGCGTTTAATGTTCTTTGGATGGATATGTTTCAATGGCAGTCTGATCAAAGCATTCCAGCTTCTATTTTTCTTCATCATGGTATGAACATAATATTGTGCTGACTATCTAAACCTCTCTCTCTCTCTCTCTCTCTCTCTCTCTCTCTCTCTCTCTCTCTCTCTCTCTCTCTCTCTCTCTCTCTCTCTCTCTCTCTCTCTCTCTCTCTCTCTCTCTCTCATTTTCTCTCTCTCTCTCTGTGCCCCCCCCCTCTCCCTCTCTTTCTCTCCCTCTTTCTCTTTCATCTGGTTATTTCACTCCCATATTCTCTATGCAATATGGAAGCTATACTGATGTTATTCCATTGAATTGATTCTGCTTGTGAAGAAACACGTTGTACACATGCATGGGATTGATATGTGCGTTAGAAAAAGTGTTGATTTAATTAATGAATAAGAGTTAGCTAATAGTTGGAGAGAAATTAATCCAGAAGTAAGAAGATTTACATGGAGAAGACCAAACCCTCCTCAACAAAGTAGGCTAGATTTCTTCCCTGTATCTGAAAATCTTCTTTCATACACTAAAGATGCTGACATTTTGATAGGGTATAGGTTATTTCCCTAGAATTAGAATTAAAAAAAAGAATGTAAAAGGAGGACATTTTGGAAATTTAACTCTTCTCATCTGAAAGATACACATTTTGTTGACAAAATCAATGATACAATTAGGCAAACAAAAGAACAATACGCAGCCTTAGTCTATGATAGAAAATCAATTGAAAATATCCCAATAGCAGATCTAACGCTCATGATTTCAGATCAACTGTTTTTAGATAAACTTATTATGGAAATTCGCAGTCACGATAGAATGCAGTATAAGAAAGAAAAAAGATAATAACGAAAAAGAGCATAAGTTAGAACAAGACATTCTCAACTTAGAAAAGAAAACCAATAAATCAGAGCTAGACATGGGCATGTGTACATACCAGAATCTTTTGAGAAGAATTAGAAAACTATATAAAAAATAAGTGTGTGCATTGTGACAGATTATCATTCACTGCTTGTCTTGTATTATTTGGTTGTGATGAAAATTACAGAATGGACGAAGGTTTATCTTTTAATTTGTTACAAGCAAAATACTTTGTTTATATATGTCGTATCAATGAAATAAAACCTACATTGCCTGTGTTTTTACGACAATTGATACACTTAAAGAAGGTTGATAGATATGTACACCAGCTGGACATGCTTCAGGATAAATTTAATGCAAAGTGGTTACCATATAACTCACTCTTAGCATAACGCTGTCATTACTATTAGTGTTTGAGGAATGGCTGTTACAATAGGGAAGTGGGCTGTGCTGGATCTGTATCAAAATCGCTACTGCTATCATTTGTGAAGAAAAAAAAATCATTTCAGTGCTTATTTGACTTTTTTTCTTTTTTTAATTTTTTTCTTTTTTATGTCAAATCTGTAAACATATTTATTCTAAGAAAAGTTAATTGCATAACAATAATGAACATACTATTATTATATCACAACCTGTTCTGTTGATCTGACAGCGAAAATAATTACTTGTATGAATAGAGAGAGTGAGAATGAGGGGGGGGGGGGGGGGGGGAGAATGGGACAATAATTGTAAAAGAAACCCCCTATTAATATGCAATGTATTCTTGTAGGCTTTGATTTGTAGGTATGTTTGTATATGAAAAAGATGAAGTTGTATGCATATGTAAACTCTACGCCTATTTGCTCAATTTCTGATGCTATGGTATAATTGGATTGCTAATAAGCTGTTCATACTTATTGATGATGCTTGCATTAATTTTTGTTTGCATGTGCAAATCATTGAAGAAAAGAGAATCTTCTTTGTAAGGGCAAATCATTGAAGAAAAGAGAATCTTCTTTGCAAGCAACCCCCCCCCCCCCCCCCCCCCACAATCAAAAGAATCTGCATCCAGAAATCACCAACAAAAATTCACTGTAGGTAAAACAAAAGCGCTGTAGAGTTAAAAAAAAAGAAAAGAAAAAAATGGTGGAGCGGGACTGTAACCGAAACCCAGGACCTGGGTGCCGCTTGGCGACACCTTCTAAGATAAATAATTAATGTTAACTTGCAAGAGAGAGTGAGAGAGAGAGAGAGCGAGCGAGAGAGAGAGAGAGAGAGAGAGAGAGAGAGAGAGAGAGAGAGAGAGAGAGACAATCTCATGACAAAACAGCAGAATGCAGTCAGTGTGCATCCCCTTATAATGCAGGGAACTGTTGAGTTGCGGGCCTTGATCTCTACATAGATCGCAAACGATCGTTAGCAGAAAGGTAGTATAATTATGACAAAGCTCTCAAGGACAAAAATAAACACTACCATTAATCTATCCCTGCTCTGCTGGCATAGCACGCCACATCGACGCACACGCAACACTATGCCCTTTGGCTTTGCTTGTCGTGTTGTGCCCGTTACGGTATCTATGGATATACAAGGTTACAAGGCCATCTGGTCCCATTCTTTGGGTGTGGTCAGAGGATGCCGCTGTCATTCCGCTGCTCATGTTGATGCTGACAGAGCATAGGTAAACTTAGCACGTGAAGACAACCGGCTGCTAGTATTGATCGTCTTGTTGAGTGAGTATGAGAGAGAGAGAGAGAGAGAGAGAGAGAGAGAGAGAGAGAGAGAGAGAGAGAGAGAGAGAGAGAGAGAGAGAGAATAATATGCTGGTGGTTTAGAATTCAATTTAAACGGTTTGACTAAGGGTCAAAAACAGAAACTAAGAAGATTACAATGCAAGACGTGTAGTAGAACAAAAAAGGTAAACAAATGCAAAGTGATTCAGAGAGAGAGAGAGAGAGAGAGAGAGAGAGAGAGAGAGAGAGAGAGAGAGAGAGAGAGAGAGAGAGAGAGAGAGAGCGACTTTATTACTATACTCATTAAGACATTAGGCAAGGCCTATTTTTCCAAAATGTCCTAAGCATTGAACACAAGGCAAACAAAAGGTCTGAGATAGCACGGAAAGGCAAAGAAAGAGAGACAAGGGGGGGGGGGGGTACAGAGAGAAAGACTTATAGACAGAGAGAGGAAAGAAGCAGAGAAAGAGAGAGAGAGTGGGGGGAGGGTGCTGACAGAGAGACAGAGAGACAGATACTGCGTCTTTCTGGATTGTAGCCGAGGGAAGGAAGAGAAGTGTGTGTGTGTGTGTGTGTGTGTGGAGAGAGAGAGAGAGAGAGAGAGAGAGAGAGAGAGAGAGAGAGAGAGAGAGAGAGAGAGAGAGAGAGAGAGAGAGAATCAATGCGGTACATCACAGCACAGCACGGGTGTGTGCGCAACAGGTTGGGCGTGGGGGGGCACGACATTACACAGGTGGGTCTGGCATGGGCGTAGCAAGCATTGCAATGCACACAACACCAAAGATACGTTAAAGAAGGATGGCCCAAAGCAGCAACAGGTGAAGACGTCCACGGAGAGAGAGAGAGAGAGAGAGAGAGAGAGAGAGAGAGAGAGAGAGAGAGAGAGAGAGAGATGAAATGAAATGAAATGAAAATATTTATTCCCTAAGGCCAAAGCCCCTTTGGAAGGGGTACAACAACAGTAATAGAAACATAGTGTCATTTCATGCGCAATTTGTAGCAAAGGAATTATCCTATGACAAAGCAATTTGTCTTGCCTTTAGAGCTTGGTATGTAAAAATGCATAGTTTTCTAACAGTTTCGCTGTTTCCAGAAGACATTAACAATGACAGACGAAAACCATTTGCATTACGATAAAATTTTGGAGCAATAAACTGTTTTCTTAGATTATCATAAAATGGACAGCATAGCAAAAAATGTAGTTCATTTTCTACGTCAGCATTGCAAAGTTTACAAACTAAGTCTTGATGTCTGTGGTACCTATACCTATAGTAATGAACAGCCAGATCCGAAATGCCAAATCTTATTTTGGTCATAACATACTTCAAATGTTTATATCAAGTGTAATACATAAATATTCAGGCAAAGAATTAAACGGATTACAAAATGTTCTATACATGGAAAACCTGTCACTCTCATTCACGTGTTCACCCCATTCTTGCCATTTACAATCTATCATTCTCTGCTTAAACACTTTCAAAAATCCATTAACGTCTCCTACACCTAGTCCCACCCATACAAATCCAAATCCAAATTTAAATAGACATAATCTTACATGTGTAACCCAAGTGGTTTTTCCTCGGGCATCAAGGTCACTAAGCATAGTGTAAGCTTTCTTAGGTAATCTTTCATTTGTCATCTGAGTTATTCTAAACCAGTAACGGATACATTGAACAACTAAATTTACAGTGATCGGATACCTATTTAACTCATTGTAAACAAAGTCATTTGGAGTACATAGACTTACACCTAAATATTTCTTCAATGCATATAAATGCACTTTATCACAAAGCAGAACTGATTTATCAAACGCCCATATCTCACATCCATACTGCATAATAGGAAGAACTTGTTGATCAAACAATGTTAATAGCACATGCAGTGAATCACAGTTAAACAGACGTAATCGTTGTAAAATACATAAAAGCGCCTTTTTGGCTTTACTTGCTAAATCTCGACATGTAGTAGCGAAACTCAGTTTTGTAGTAAAATATATACCTAGGTATTTATAACAATTAACTACAGGCATAATTTGTCCATCAAAACCCCATCTTTCCCTTGCCCCTAGATAACCCCCTCTACGAAAAACTACAATATTACTTTTGTCTAAATTTACTGTTAAATCCAATGCTGCAGCTGATCTTTGTAAGCTGTTCAGTTGATTTTGTAACCCAATAACTGTTTCTGAAAGCAAAACAACATCATCGGCTAATAATAGGATAAACAACTCAAAAGCATCCGGTGGGAACGTAACTCCATGCCTACCATTTATAATTACATCAAGAGCCAATTCATTAATAAACATTGAAAATAAAATCGGACTGCACGCATCCCCCTGCTTAACCCCCAAAGAACAAACAATAGACACTGTCAGTTTAGCCCCACATCTAACACGTGCTTTTACACTTTCATACATGCTTCGCACGCAACGAAAAAGCTTTCCTTTCACGCCGTTCTTCAAAAGAATAGGCCACAGAAGATTTCTATTTATAGTGTCAAAGCACTTCTGAAAATCAACAAAAGCAACATAAAGCTTGCGGTTGTGGATTCTACTGAATTGCTTCTGCACACATGCTAATAATGTAAATAAGTGGTCTATTGTGGAGTAGCTTTTTTTGAATCCTGCTTGGCACTCACCTGTCAAATTATTTTCTTCAACCCATGACTGCAATCGTTGGTTTATAACAGAGCCATACACTTTACTGCAAACATTAATCAGACTAATACCTCTATAGTTACCAGGGTTGTTTACATCACCTTTCTTGTGCAATGGTAGAATAATGGATTCTGCCCAGCTGTCTGGATACACGCCTTTGTTGAATACAGTATTGAAAAATTTAACAAAGAAAGGCAAAATAAAGTCACCAGAATATTTCAAAATGTCTCCAATTATTCCATCTGGGCCATTTGCTTTGTTTGGCTTTAACTTACGTAATGCTAGCAAAATTTCCTCCTCAGAGATAGGGCGGTTAAAGACAAGATCGTCATTGTAAGCATCGTCAGTGGCATCATCAATAACATCAACATTTACATCTTTCTCTAAAAGCATATTAAAATGTTCAAACCATTGTTCAACAGTTATCTGATTTTTGACGTATTTCCTTTTAGGTATTATTTTATGAATCGAGGCCCAGAACTCCTTTTGATTGTTTATAGAATCCATCAGATTTTCAACCATTCTCTTACTATGTTCTTTCCTTTTATATTTAAGGAAATTTTTATACTCTCGTCTTGCCTGACAGAAGCTAAACCTATCCTGTTCATCTAAAGTACGACGAAATTTCTTCAAAAGCTTACGCACACGTTTCCTTTCATTCCTACATTCACAGTCAAACCAATCTTGCGCCTTCTTTCTTCCATTCACACAAATTCTTTTCTTCATACAATCTGCCGCTTCTTTCAGAGCTTCATTAAACATATTAATAGCCTCATTAACATTCACATCAACAGCCTGAACTGCTGCTTCTAATTTCATTTTAACTGATTCAGAGAGAGAGAGAGAGAGAGAGAGAAAGAGAAAGAGAAAGAGAAAGAGAGAGATGTAATAAAAAATATGTTTTATTCCATAAGGCCAAATCACCCTTTGGAATGGGGGATACAACAACTGCAACAGAAACAGTGTCATTTCATACACAATGTTTTCGCAAAGGAATTAATTTATGACAATCTTGCTTTTAGAGCTTGGCGTATGAAAATGCACAGTTTTCTAACAGTTTCGCTATTCGTGGAAGACATTAATAAAGACAGACGAAAGCAATCTGCATTGTTATAAAACTTAGGTGCAATACACTTTTTTCTTAAATGATCATAAATTGGAAGAAGTGTATTTCATTTTCTACCTCAGCATTGCAAAGTCTACAAACTAAGTCTTGAGATCTGTGATACCTGTAGTTATAATAGTGAGCAGCCAGACCCGAAATATCAAATAATTTTAATATTAATAGATTTAATTTTATTTTGGTCATAACATACTTCAAATGCTTATTGAGATCCATACATACATATTAAGGCAAACAATTAAACGGATTACAATTTTTTTCTGTACATGGAAAACTCTGATTCACGTGCTTATCCCATTCTTGCCATTTACAATCTATCATTCTCTGCTTAAACCTTTCAAAACTCAATTAACGTCTCCCACACCTTGTAAACCTTTCAAAACTCAATTAACGTCTCCCACACCTTGTAAACCTTTCAAAACTCAATTAACGTCTCCCACACCTTGTAAACCTTTCAAAACTCAATTAACGTCTCCCACACCTTGTAAACCTTTCAAAACTCAATTAACGTCTCCCACACCTTGTAAACCTTTCAAAACTCAATTAACGTCTCCCACACCTTGTTCCACCCATACAAAACCAAAACCAAATTTAAACAGACACAATCTTACATGTGTAACCCAGTACAGGTGGTTTTTCCTCGAGCATAACTAAGCATAGTGGAAGCTTTTTTAGGCGATCTTTATAAGTCATCCGAGTTATTCTAAACCAGTAACGGACACAATGAACAACAACATTCACAGTGATTGGATACCTATTCAACTTATTGTAAACAAAATCATTTCTTCAAAACATATAAATGTACTTTTTCACAATACTGAACAGATTGATCAAACGGCCATATTTCTCATACTGCATAATAGGAAGAACTTGGCGATCAAACAATGTTAATAGCACATGCAGAGAATCACAGTTAAACAGACGTAATCATTGTAAAGGTGTGCACTCATTTCGACCCAACTTCATTGCGGCCCATGGTATTTTTGGTCATTTCGACGCAAGGCAATAGTCATTTCGGCCCAAGGATATAGTCACTTCGGCCCAAGGATATAGTCACTTCGGCCCAGGGCTATAGTCATTTCGGCCCAAGGCTATAGTCATTTCGGCCCAAGGCAATAGTCATTTCGGCCCAAGGATATAGTCACTTCGGCCCAAGGATATAGTCACTTCGGCCCAGGGCTATAGTCATTTCGGCCCAGGGCTATAGTCATTTCGGCCCAAGGATATAGTCACTTCGGCCCAAGGCTATAGTCACTTCGGCCCAAGGCTATAGTCACTTCGGCCAAGGCTATTGTCATTTCGGCCCAGGGCTATAGTCATTTCGGCCCAGGGCTATAGTCATTTCGGCCCAAGGCTATAGTCATTTCGGCCCAGGGCTATAGTCACTTCGGCCCAGGGCAATAGTCACTTCGGCCCAAGGCTATAGTCACTTCGGCCCAAGGCTATAGTCACTTCGGCCCAAGGCTATAGTCACTTCGGCCCAAGGCTATAGTCATTTCGGCCCAAGGCTATAGTCACTTCGGCCCAGGGCTATAGTCACTTCGGCCCAAGGCTATAGTCACTTCGGCCCAGAGCTATAGTCATTTCGGCCCAGGGCTATAGTCACTTCGGCCCAAGGCTATAGTCATTTCGGCCCAAGGCTATAGTCACTTCGGCCCAAGGCTATAGTCACTTCGGCCCAAGGCTATTGTCATTTCGGCCCAGGGCTATAGTCATTTCGGCCCAGGGCTATTGTCATTTCGGCCCAGGGCTATAGTCATTTCGGCCCAAGGATATAGTCACTTCGGCCCAAGGCTATAGTCATTTCGGCCCAAGGCTATAGTCACTTCGGCCCAAGGCTATAGTCACTTCGGCCCAAGGCTATTGTCATTTCGGCCCAGGGCTATAGTCATTTCGGCCCAGGGCTATAGTCATTTCGGCCCAGGCTATAGTCATTTCGGCCCAAGGCTATTGTCATTTCGGCCCAGGGCTATAGTCATTTCGGCCCAGGGCTATAGTCATTTCGGCCCAGGGCTATAGTCACTTCGGCCCACACCACTAGTCATGTCGGCCCACATCAAACGTCATCTTGGCCCACTTCAAAAGTCATCTTGGCCCTATCAAATGCAACAGCCCTCAAGTGATTCAAGGATTTAAACGTTCGCAGAATAACGATCGAAGAGGAAGACCATTACAGTCTTCGAGTGACTGTTGTAACTGTCCAAAGCATAGCCAGTGTTGAAGATGAGTTGTGGGTAAGATGAAGAAAGCTAGTAGAGGCATGTCAACGTTCAATCTTGCTTGATCAACTGCACATGTCATGGGTCACATCAAACAAATGTCCATGTAAATAATGAGAATGGGCAATAAAATGATCGATTTATTGACTGATTGGTTGATTGTTGAAAGTGATAAAAAGATTACATGGTTACATGACTGACTAATAGAATGGTTGACAGTTCGATTGATTTATTGACTGATTGATCTTATTCATGCTGAGTGAGTATAGTGTTTGGATGAATTATATATAATGGACCAAAAGACTGTTGCCTTGGGTCGAAATGACTATAACCTTGGGCCGAAATGACTATAACCTTGGGTCGAAATGACTATAGCCTTGGGCTGAATTCGGCCCAAGGGCCGAAATGGCTATAGCCCTGGGTCGAAGTGACTATAGCCTTGGGCTGAATTGACCATAGCCTTGGGCCGAAAAGACCATAGCCCTTGGGCCGAAATGACCATAGCCTTGGGCCGAAATGACTATTGTCCTGGGCCGAAATGACTTTTGCCTTGGGCTGAAATGACTATAACCTTGGGCCGAAATGACTGTAGCCTTGCGCCGAAATGACTATTGCCTTGCGCCGAAATGACTATTGCCTTGCGCCGAAATGACTATAGCCTTGGGCCGAAATGACTATAGCCTTGGGCCGAAATGACTATTGCCTTGGGCCGAAATGACTATTGCCTTGGGCCGAAATGACTATTGCCTTGGGCCGAAATGACTATTGCCTTGGGCCGAAATGACTATAGCCTTGGGCCGAAATGACTATTGCCTTGGGCCGAAATGACTATTGCCTTGGGCCGAAATGACTATTGCCTTGGGCCGAAATGACTATTGCCTTGGGCCGAAATGACTATTGCCTTGGGCCGAAATGACTATAGCCTTGGGCCGAAATGACTATTGCCTTGGGCCGAAATGACTATTGCCTTGGGCCGAAATGACTATTGCCTTGGGCCGAAATGACTATAGCCTGGGGCCGAAATGACTATAGCCTTGGGCCGAAATGACTATAGCCTTGGGCCGAAATGACTATAGCCTTGGGCCGAAATGACTATTGCCTTGGGCCGAAATGACTATTGCCTGGGGCCGAAATGACTATTGCCTGGGGCCGAAATGACTATTGCCTTGGGCCGAAATGACTATTGCCTTGGGCCGAAATGACTATTGCCTTGGGCCGAAATGACTATTGCCTTGGGCCGAAATGACTATTGCCTTGGGCCGAAATGACTATTGCCTGGGGCCGAAAAGACTATTGCCTGGGGCCGAAATGACTATAGCCTTGGGCCGAAATGACTATTGCCTGGGGCCGAAATGACTATTGCCTGGGGCCGAAATGACTATTGTCTTGGACCGAAATGACTATAGCCTTGGGCCGAAATGACTATTGCCTGGGGCCGAAATGACTATTGCCTGGGGCCGAAATGACTATTGCCTTGGGCCGAAATGACTATTGCCTTGGGCCGAAATGACTATAGCCTTGGGCCGAAATGACTATTGCCTTGGGCCGAAATGACTATAGCCTTGGGCCGAAATGACTATTGCCTTGGGCCGAAATGACTATTGCCTTGGGCCGAAATGACTATTGCCTTGGGCCGAAATGACTATAGCCTTGGGCCGAAATGACTATAGCCTTGGGCCGAAATGACTATTGCCTTGGGCCGAAATGACTATTGCCTGGGGCCGAAATGACTATAGCCTTGGGCCGAAATGACTATTGCCTTGGGCCGAAATGACTATTGCCTTGGGCCGAAATGACTATTGCCTTGGGCCGAAATGACTATTGCCTTGGGCCGAAATGACTATTGCCTGGGGCCGAAATGACTATTGCCTTGGGCCGAAATGACTATAGCCTTGGGCCGAAATGACTATTGCCTTGGGCCGAAATGACTATAGCCTTGGGCCGAAATGACTATAGCCTTGGGCCGAAATGACTATAGCCTTGGGCCGAAATGACTATTGCCTTGGGCCGAAATGACTATTGCCTTGGACCGAAATGACTATAGCCTTGGGCCGAAATGACTATTGCCTTGGGCCGAAATGACTATTGCCTTCGGCCGAAATGACTATTGCCTTGGGCCGAAATGACTATTGCCTTGGGCCGAAATGACTATTGCCTTGGGCCGAAATGACTATTGCCTTGGGCCGAAATGACTATTGCCTTGGGCCGAAATGACTATAGCCTTGGGCCGAAATGACTATAGCCTTGGGCCGAAATGACTATAGCCTTGGGCCGAAATGACTATTGCCTTGGGCCGAAATGACTATAGCCTTGGGCCGAAATGACTATTGCCTTGGGCCGAAATGACTATAGCCTTGGGCCGAAATGACTATAGCCTTGGGCCGAAATGACTATAGCCTTGGGCCGAAATGACTATAGCCTTGGGCCGAAATGACTATTGCCTGGGGCCGAAATGACTATAGCCTTGGGCCAAAATGACTATTGTCTTGGACCGAAATGACTATTGCCTTGGGCCGAAATGACTATAGCCTTGGGCCGAAATGACTATAGCCTTGGGCCGAAATGACTATTGCCTTGGGCCGAAATGACTATAGCCTTGGGCCGAAATGACTATAGCCTTGGGCCGAAATGACTATTGCCTTGGGCCGAAATGACTATAGCCTTGGGCCGAAATGACTATTGCCTGGGGCCGAAATGACTATTGTCTTGGACCGAAATGACTTCAAAAAACAAAATTGTGGCGAGGGGCAGACTCGAACCCGCGACCTACGGATTTTGTTTAATTAAATAACTGTTCGCGATCAAAATGCCCCTGGCACTGAAGGGGTTAAAGGCTGAATTGCAAATGTCCCTATGTCAGACATTGATAAACACACCATAAGAAATTATCATGCCACATTTCATGCTTATTGCATGAAAATACACATTAGATTTAAATTTTTTTATAACTGTCATCGATCAAAATACCCTTGGTACTGAAGGGGTTAAATGTCCCTACATCAGAAATTGATAAACACACCATAAGAAAATATCATGCCAAATTTTATAATTGTTTCTTGAACATGCATACCACTAGAATGTTTATGTATTGATATATTTATTTTATTTGTTTGCCGTTCCATCTTCTGGGCCGTACAGTGGCGTTGCTCCCACACCGCTCATTCCGAGTCCCAATCCAGAATGTTATTTATTTATTACTGTTTGTGATCAAATGTCCTTAGCATTGAAAGGGTTAAAGGCTGAATTGCAAATGTTCCTACGTCAGAATTTAACGAAGACACCAAAACAAAATTATCATGGCAAATTTCATGCTTTTTATATGAAAATGATCAATTCTAGAAGTTTTTGTTAAATTAAAACTCCGATATCAAAATGCCTTTGGCACCAAAATGGTTAAAGGCTGAATTGAAGATATCCCTCTGTCAGAAATGGATAAACACAAGGTAAGGAACCTCCATGCCCAATTTTATGCTTGTTACATGAAAATGCCCAACACTATAAAAAAAAAGTAATCAAATAAAATGCCTTTGGCACTGAAGGGGTTAAAGCCTGAATTGCAAATGTCCCTACATCAGAAATTGATAAACATACCATAAGAAACAATCATATCCAATTTCATGCTTATTACATGAAAATACACAACACTAGAATTTAAAAAAAATTAGAACTGCCCGTGATCAAAAGGTTCTTGGCACTGAAGGGTTAAAGGCTAAATAGAAAATGTCCCTCTGTCAGAAATAGACAAACATGCCATAAGAACCTATCATGCCAAATTTCGTGCTTGTTTCATGAAAATGCATACCACTAGATTTTTTTCAAATGTATTTTTGTCTCGTTTTTTTCACGCTTTCATCTCGTATGCGATATACTGCCGCAAACCTCCCGCTTGAAAGTAAAAAATCAAGTCGTTTTCGACTCAGGGGACTTGGATATAAAAATACTATAGCCAAGGCGGTTCAGAAAGGCAATTTCTTTCAAAGAAATACTTAATATAAAGCTGTTTAATACAGATAAGCGATTTAAAACGATTTTTCAGCCCAAACAGGGTTTATGTCTCCTTTAAGGCTTCGTCGAAAGTCGATGTAAAAATGTCATTATAAGAGTAAGAAGGGAAAGCAGTCAAGTCGGACCAGATGAGGCAGATTCAAAATAATGCCAATTGACACGCGAGCAACATTTTGCCTTCAAAATCAACTTTCAAAAGCAACATTTTTAATTCCACCTAGCGGAATAAATAGACGAAGCGCGTATCTCGACCCGCATCGCGAGCGAAAGTCCGACATTTACGCGGTACTCGAGTTTTTAGGGTCCCCTCCTCCGATCCTTAGCGCATTATAATATAGATTATTAATCAAAGATGTATTGCACCAAGCGAGTAGAGTCTGTGAAGATACATGTATAAATCAATGAATACGTGGTAATACTTATGATATTCCATTTATAATGCACAGAGAGAGACAGTGAGTGAGTGAGTGAGAGAGAGAGAGAGAGAGAGAGAGAGAGAGAGAGAGAGAGAGAGAGAGAGAGAGAGAGAGAGAGAGAGAGAGAGAGAGAGAGAGAGAGCGAGAGAGAGAGAGAGAGAGAGAGAGAGAGAGAGAGAGAGAGAGAGCGAGAGAGAGAGAGAGAGAGAGAGAGAGAGAGAGAGAGAGAGAGAGAGAGAGAGAGAGAGAGAGAGAGAGAGAGAGAGAGAGAGAGAGAGATCCGACCAAAATGCTTTGAAAATAATGGACCGACACTTTACAAACACAAAAACAAAATAACGAATTTCACTAGTTTAATTACTACAAATACAAACACAAACGATCGCTAAAACAAGCATACAAAAACAAACAGAATGTACTATGGATTCTATTTACTTTCAAGTCTTCTGATAACATTAAAAGAACTGTTAAATGCCATCAAAACTAACACCAGTATACTCAGTTTACTTGATGTTACGTGAGGTTTTGACAGTTGGTTCCCCCCCCCTTCCTTCTCCTCTTCTCATCCTTTCTCTCACAAGTCAACACTTGTGCACGCAC